>JANCRA010000030.1:6886095-7486095 GCA_024362935.1 Setophaga petechia
GGGACAATAATTTCTGCTTTGGGGGTGCCACCTCCTCATCCTCTCTCCTCAATCCCCAAGTGCCCAGCAATCTTAGCTCGGAAGGGAATGTAACTCAGGCCTTCAACTGAAGGGCTGTCACTTGCAAACCCTCGAGGCTGGATGTGGCCCTGGTTTTATCACTGGCCACCAGCTGCCTCTACAGCTCTTGCCTCCTCCCCAATGATTCAGCAAATCTTCTTTGAGGAGAAAAACAAGCACACGAGTGAACAAATCACAATGTCAGATTACAAAGATGAGCGGGGAAAAGCTGCGGCTCAAAGGAGGGAGATAAAAGTTGGTGAAGTTACACGAGCCAAGGATGACAATGCCCAATAAAGACAAGGGGTTTTTTGAAGGGAAGCAGTAATAACATGGAAAAAGTGTTGTAGTTTGGATACTAAATGCTGTGGAGCATTGCTAAGAGTAAGAGAACACAATGTGGAAGGAAATGAAGCATATTCTACCCTCTGCTATCTGGGCATTGCACAGGGCTGATAGGGATTTGTACTGGTATAGATGAGAACTGAGCAGTCCATTCTGGTTTACACTGGAACAAAGCTCCCCTAAGAAAGCTATTTTCAGGAGGAGTTTCTGCTCTCTGTAACCAAGACTTCCAATAATCTGGAAGCCCCTTGCCAGGCACTTTGAATGTCACTGTTCCTGGAAAAAAGGATGCAAGACATTAGCAGAGGGCAGTTAGAAGTAATATTTTAACTCCTGATAGCTTTGGCCACTGCATCATATTTTTATATCATTCTTATATTCATAAATGTATGGTTTCCTGCTTGAGGTGAAACACAGGATCAGTGTAACAGCTCTGTAGAATAAAAAGTAAAAAAGAAACTCCAGCCAGACCCCAGCTAGGAGATGTAATATTCCCTCTAAAGGCATTCCACTCTACTCAAAGTCCAGACTTTCAAGAATGCCATGAAATCTTAGGGAAAATAAGTGTTTGGAATTTATAGAGAGCTCATGCCACATTTGGGGAATCTCTCAGGCCAGTGAGTCCTCCAGGCTCTGTGAGAGAGATGCAGCCTTCCCCTGGAATTAATGCAACACAAAAAGCAAGCACAGGAGGAAAGGGAGCTCAGGAACTGTGGGCACATATGGGATGGATAAACTGTTCCCAGAGGGGTTTGGGGTACATACTTGCACTGCTGCTCTTCCCTGGGAAATACAAAAGAAGGAACCATGGCACAACCCCGAGGCTTTGCCCCCGAGCTCACCCGGGACATCGTTGCCGTGTAAGTCACGCAAAGGCTGCCAGGGGTGGCTCCTTTTAAAGCATTTCCCTGTGCTGTGCTGTGCTGCCACCTGCGTTCACAGCTCTGGGAGTCCCCCCTCGGCTCTGACAATACTCAGGTGAGCTCTAGAACTCCAATGTCAGCCCACCTGAAAAGGGGAGAACTTAGCACCAAGTTCAAATGTTTAAAGTGTGGCTACAGAGAAGGTGGAGACTCCCTTTAGGAGGAGTCGCATGGAAAAAACGAGGGGTAATGTGTCCGAGTGACTCCTGGGGAGATACAATTGGGTACTAGAGGACAATTTTTCACAGTGAGAGCAATCCCTCATTAGAATAACCTCCCCAGGGAAGTGGTGGATTCCCCAACACTGGACACTTCTCAGATCAGCTGGACAGAGTGCTGGGCTGTCTTAACTAGACTGGGCTTTGCCAAGCGAGGTTCGGATCAGGTGATCCTTGAGATCCCTTCCAAGCTGGTATTCTTTGTTTCCATTAAAATGTGCTACTGCTGCACCCTACAGGCTGGAAACAGTTATTTTATCATTAATCACAACTTCTAAGCCAGGCTTATGGTTTTGTGGGTGGAGGCTGGCTCCTGGGTGTTTGAGGCTGGATCTGTTTCTACCCCATGCCAGAGCTCTCACAGAAGGAACCCAGCAGCTCCCACCTTGCTGGGATGAGCAGGAGGGAGAGCAGCAGCTGTAACACAGACACACAGACACACAGACGTGCCACCACCCCTGACTCAAAGACCCCACAGTGCTGGGGGACAGAGGGTTCTGCTGTGCCAGAGATGTCCCACATGCTGGATCCCCGTGGGAAAGGGAGAGCTCAGGAACAGGGGGGAGATGGGCTGGAGACCCCCAGCTGCCGCCTAAATTTGCATGATCTAAATTTGCTGCTGCCTTGCTCTGCTTTGCTCTAGATCATGCAAATTTAGTGCTGGCTGGTACCTCCACAAGATGAAGAGTAAGAATTACTCAGGAATGTTTCATCATTTGTCACTGCACTGGTTAGAAATGGTAATTTGAGCTCCAATCTGTGGAAATTTAGCAAAAGAAGTTGGACACTCAAAGAATAAAAATAGAAAAAAAATGCTTTGGAAGGGTTTTTCCTTGCTAGTGAGTGAGTTTCTACCAGTAAGAGCATCAGGGGGTAGCACGGTCAGGACGGACGGAGATGAGAGATCTCTGCAGCCAGGGCTGGAATTTGGGGTTTATTGCAAAGGGCCTGGGTGCAGGGCCCTGCTGGGAGCTGCCTCTAGGTCAGCGTGGGGAGACATGGTGGCTGCATGGCCAGCGGGCGGGCGGCCGCGCTGTGGAAACGGGGCAGGAGGCAGCCGCTGTGAGGGCAGCCGCTGTGAGCTCGTAAGCTGGGCTGGGGTGGCTGCTGGCCTGGCGGGCAGGGGTGGCGCGGCGGCAAGCACAGAAGAGGCTGCAGCCACCGGTGTAGACGCCCCAGCGCCGGCACGGGGTGCCTCGGCGGGCTGAGGCGCCCCGGTCCTAGTGCAAGCGGTGCTGTGCCGGGAGCGGGGCATTGCACCGAAACGCCGGCAGGGACAGGGTCAGCCGTGGACATCTGCGTGCCGCGGGGCCCATGGGCAGCTTGGGCTGTGCTATGTGTGCTCGAATGCCAGGGTGGGGAGTGGGGGCCGGCTTCCTGCGGCAGCGCGCACAACGGGCGCGGGGGACACAGCGCGGGCCGCGCCAGGCGGGCTCGGCACTGCAAATCCGGGAGCCGCAGGGGACTGCAAAGACACAGCAGCGATGGGACGTGGGCCAGCGCCGGTGCTGTGTCGGCAAAGGGGGCGAGGGGGACTTGGGGGGCGGAAGGAGCGGCCGCACTCGCGGGGAGCAGGGGGAAAGCGGCGGGCTCAGCGCGGGGAGGGGCTGGAGGCGCCGCGGTGACGCTGGTGGGCGGGCTCATGGAGGGGCAGCACCTGCGGTAACCGGGACGGCAAAGGTGAGGATGGTGGGAGCTGTGGGAGAGGCCCGGGGCCTGGCTGGGGCCGAGGGAAGGGGTGTCGGGACTGCGAGGGGCAGCAGGGGTGAGCAGGACTGCGGGACCCGGAGCCGTGGGGTCCCACAGGGAGGTGGGGGCCGTGTCCCATTCGAGACTCGCGACAGGAGCGGAGCTCGGCGGGGCAGCTCCTGCGGGCATCCCCCTGCAGCAAAGAAGTCAATGAGGGCCCTGCAAGCTGGGAGCAGCTCCACGGCACCCACATCCCGGCGAGAGAAACCATTAAAGGGCTTAACATCCACTGTGTCCCAAAAGCCTCTGTACGACAGTGCTGCTTTACGGAACCTTTTACGACAGTTATGCTTTACGGCACCTTTTACGACAGTAGTGCTTTACAGCACCTTTTACGACAGTCGCGCTTTACGGCACCTTTTACAACAGTGCTGCTTTACGGCACCTTTTACGACAGTCGCACTTTACGGCAGTTTTACGACAGTGCTGCTTTACAGCACCTTTTACGACAGTCACGCTTTACGGCACCTTTTACGACAGTGCTGCTTTATGGCACCATTTACGACAGTGCTGCTTTACGTCACCTTTTACGACAGTGCTGCTTTACGGCAGCTTTTACGACAGTGCTGCTATACGGCATCTTTTTACGACAGTTGTGCTTTACGGCAGTTTTACGACAGTCGCGCTTTACGGCACCTTTTACGACAGTCGTGCTTTACGGCAGTTTTATGACAGTCGTGCTTTACGGCACCTTTTACGACAGTGCTGCTTTACGGCGCCTTTTACGACAGTCACACTTTACAGCACCTTTTATGACAGTCACGCTTTACGGCACCTTTTACGACAGTCGCGTTTTACGGCAGTTTTATGACAGTGCTGCTTTTCGGCAGCTTTTACGACAGTCGCGCTTTACGGCACCTTTTACGAAAGTGCTGATTTACGGCACCTTTTACGACAGTGCTGCTTTATGGCAGTTTTACAACAGTCGCGCTTTACAGCACCTTTTACGACGGTGCTGCTTTACGGCACCTTTTACGTCAGTCGTACTTTACGGCAGCTTTTACGACAGTCGCGGTTTACGTCACCTTTTACTACAGTCGCGCTTTACTGCGCCTTTTACGACAGAAGCTTCAGTTCTGCATCCCACCCTGCAGGGCTGCTGCAGGACCCCAGCACGTGTCATTTGCATCCCACCTGCAGCCCACAGCTGGATGTGCTGCTGGAGCCACCAGTGACCCCTTGGCATCAGCTCTGAACTCGGCCCTTTTATCTGGGCACCAGCTCCTGTGCCAGGCATCTGAATCACAGCCCTGGCTCACGGAGCTGGTCATCTCTCCAGGTTTATTTCCGTCCAGCGTGGTCTGGTCCAGCACAGCTCGAGTTACTGGAGTCCCTCCCCCAGCCCCACCAGTGCCCGGATTCCTGGTGACACAGGATCTGCAGGGCTCGGGCTGTGTCCCAGCTCAGGTCACACTCACAGGCACTCAGACTGAGCTCACACACGTACACTGCAGCCCTGCCCTCCTCCCAGCCGTTTTCCAGGACCCACATCCAGCTCACAAGCCCTACAGTTGAAGTGAAAGCTTTCAAATTGCAAGAGAAAGTAATTTCCCCCTTCATTCTGCTCCAAACCCGATTTCCCTACACCAAATAATCCCCAGCAGCTTCCAGAGCTGCTGCTTCCTTTGGCCAGTTCCTCTTATAATAAAATCCATTTTAAAGAAAGGCATGATCAAGGAGAGAGCACATGACAGGATTGTCACCAAGGGGACGGCAGCCTGGTCTGAGCTCACTGGGCTGTCAGGGCACAGGGGCTCCCAGGGGGAGCATCTGCTGCTTCCATCTGTTTCACAGTCACAGAAGGGTTTGGATTGGAAGGGACCTTACAGAGCATCTCGTTCCACTCCCTGCCACCAGACCAGGTCACCCACCACCCCATCCCCTTCCTGCAGGATTCCCAGGATCTCCCTGTCTGACAGGACCTTTGTGCTGTTTAAGCACAGGCTCTCCACCTGCTTTCTCTGCAAGATTTGCCTCTTCTGCCTTTCCTGCAGGGCTGTGAAGCACAAGGCATGGCAGGGATTGACAGATGTCAATCACGTTGCACCAAGTTGAAAATAAACCCCTTTTTTTTGGCAGGCTGCTAAAAAAGTAACACCTGCAGAGCCCAATCATAAACACCAGCTGGATATTCACAGTGAGTTCTGCTCTTAATAGCTCAGAATTCCTCTCTGAAATCTCAAGTCAGTCTTCTGGCAAAATAGGAAAGACCAAGCCTGACATTCTTGGTATGACCATGGTAAAAATAAGTATAAAGAAAACCCCACTTCTAACTCAAAGATAGAAATTTCAAGCATGCTTTAAACACCTTAAACAAGATAAAAACCTGTGTGGTTCTGCTGCTTTACAGAACCCCAGCAACCTCCCCATGCAATTCAGCTGCTTTTTTTTTGTAAACAGAGTAAAACCCCCACAAGCCCCTTGCCAAAACTGTGCACATAAAAATAGGAAAAAAAACCCAAACCACTGTGTGAACATATCCCTCCTTGCAATGGCAGTGTGAGCTTAGGAATTGCAGCCACTTGGGAATTGAAGTCTTGATGTGGTGAATTCTGTGGTGAAAGAGATCCTGCACCTCTATGGTACCTGACAGAGAACCTCCTGCAAGTACAACCCCAGTGGGACTGCAACAACACTAACGCAGCAAATAAATAGGAAAAAGTAATGTTATTTATTAGAATTCCATCTCTGAATGATTCTGCCTAAATTAGAATGCCAGATAAACAAGCTTGGATAGAAATGTGCTTGCTCTCAAGATTTGGGCTTTTTAAAAAAATTCCTAAGAATCATTTTTTTTTTAAAGCAGTTTTGCAATTTGATAAGAGCTATAAATTAATACTGTATGGAGATGATTATTATCCTATGCTAGTGGTCAGCAACCTTTTGTAAACACCAGCCAGATCCTACCAAAACTGGCCAGAAAACTGTCACAGGCCTTTTGAATGAGCAGTATCTCTTTCCAACAATCAGATTCTTCAATCTTTTCACAAAACCTTTTTCCTATTATTTTTAAATATATACTTTATTTTAAACCTATACCTGAAAACATGAACAAATCCTCAAACCTCTTCCACTAACACTAAATCCACAAGGCAACTCACTCCTGTTGGCTGTAACTACAAACTCTCTTGTGTGAGAGACCCCTCCAGCCAGGATTTCCCCCTTCCCTCCCTTCCCAACCATCCAGGCAGCCTCCCGTGGAGGTGGAGGAGAAGGCAGCCTGTGGCTTTGCCAGATGAGGGCTGGCAAAAACAACCAACTACCACAGCTGGAGCCTTGGCAGCCTCCATCCACAGTGCCACAGACCAAGTCAGCACTGAGGAAACTTCTGTTTCCTCCCCCTCAGCCTGCCCTCACTGCAAGGGGCACTGCAGGTGTGGAAGGCTGTACCATTGTGTGTAACCCATACTGTAACCCAGTCCTAAGTAAGGAGAAATCAAGAGCTATTTTCCATTTAGATTTGCAAAACCAAGCCAGGCCTAAAGCCAGAACTAGCCCAGCCCAGTCAACTTCAAAATCCCATGTGCAGCTGAGAGAGTAAAGTTACTCCAAGGTAAGTAATAACCAGCTCTGTGCAGCTGTTTTTGCCCAGCACTGTTCTGTCCCCGGATGGAAGGCACAGAAACACTCCCTGCCTAGAACACTCCCATGAACAGAGACCACTGAGACAGCTGGGGTTTATTATGTACAGAGAACACGGTGCAATGCAGTACATCTTCAGCCCAGCTTTGTAGCCAGCTCTTTAGCCTTTGCCTTTTCCAGCTTGGCAATGCGAGCCACCGATTTTGGACCCAGGACATTCCCGCCCCAGTGACGACGGATCTGCAAGGAAGGGACAACAGGTTAGAGACATCACTCCATCTCTCACTGTGGCACTCAACTCTGCACAAGGGGAAGAGCTCCCTCTACTAAAAAGTCCTGCACATTTCAAGCACTGCACTACGTTTTGGGACAGCAAAATGAAAAGCTTAAAATCTTTCCCAATGAGGGATGCTGGATTCAGCTATGCCATAACTCCTGGATTTGGGATATGGAGTTTATTTAGGTAGCAGAAGGTGTTGCCCTCTCTACAATCCTTGCCCTAGGGCTGCTGTTTACTTCTAACCTGGTGACAGCTTTTATTTTACCCCATCCTCAGGTAGAGAATCTGAGTACATTGTAAGCAAACCTAGGTGTAACACACCCAAGTATAAACTGATGTCACTATGTCCCATTTC
Source organism: Setophaga petechia (assembly GCA_024362935.1). Classification (NCBI taxonomy): domain Eukaryota; kingdom Metazoa; phylum Chordata; class Aves; order Passeriformes; family Parulidae; genus Setophaga; species Setophaga petechia. The sequence goes on from JANCRA010000030.1 coordinate 6,893,608, forward strand.
TCCCTTCTGGGAATGTTAACAGTGTAAAAAGACAAGGCCAGCAGCACACAGAATCTTACCTCATCATATCTGTCATTGTAGTTGGTCTTCACAGCCTCCACCAGTTTTGCAAGGGCTCCCTTATCCTCCCTGTTGATGAGAGTTTTAGTTCCTTTAGAGCCTCGATTTCACATTTTCCATAAATATTTTGCCATAGAATTTGAGAGCCTCTACTGACAACCCAATTTTTCAGGTTAAGCAAAAGCATCACTTACAAAGGGTTAACACTCAATCTGCCCTGCTTGGATTTTAGAGTAACCACCCTTTTGGTAAACCAAAATAATCTGCACCTTCAGGATTTGATAGAGATATTTTTATCAGACACTACAGGGGTGGTATTTTAATTTTACCATTTCACACAAACCCAAGTTTGCTACCCACCTGCCTAGAGCCTGTTTAGGGCAGTTTGCTTTCTCCACAAGACAAATCAAGCGAGCTCCCAGAACACTTACGGGTTAACCTGGGTGAAGGCCACGGAGGTGCAGGTCTTCCTGTGGACCAGCCTGCCCAGCCTGGCTTTGCCCTTGATGATGCAGTAGGGGACCCCCATCTTGCGGCACAGGGCTGGCAGGAAAACCACCAGCTGCAAGGGAAGGGAGAGCTCAGCAACTGAGGGAGAACAGCCCCTCGTGCTGCCTGTCAGCCAGGGCTGTGGCAATTGCTCAGTGTTAAAAAGCTCGTTTTGCTCTTCACTGCTGCTTCAGGTGAAGAAATTCAAAACATCATTGCAAGGGCCCAGCCTTACTGTCCAACCAGGACACCTACAAACATGCACAAGCATCCAGTTCTGGCAAAAGTATATTTTTTTTGGTGCATTCTCTTTCATGCAATTTGTCCTAAAACCCATTTCTAACCCCAGTTACACAGGTAGCCTGTAACATGCTCACCTCAATGGGGTCTACATCGTGGGCGATAACGACAAGCTGAGCTTTCTTGTTCTCCACCAGAGTTGTGACAGTATTGATACCTGAAAAACAAATTCTAGATAAGCTTTGATTCCTCTCAGTTCATTTTCAGAGCTTTCTTACAAGCAAACTCTGATTCCATAGCACAGCATCACTATGGAACTTAGAAAAACTTCACAAAAACATCAGTGGCACAAAGACATTTCATGGACAATTTGCTAAAGCTCAGGGTTAAAAAGCTCGTCTATTTTGCTCTTCACTTTGAGCTCAGGTGAAGAAATTCATAACATCATTGCCATAGCTTGTCCAAGGCAGGCTGAAGAACCAACTCTCCACCAGTTTTCTCTCTCCCAAAGTGCCACACTGCCATGTTCCCCCAGCTCAGGTACAAAGTTACCTGCTCGGAGGACTGGTGGCCGCTTGGTTGGAGCATCTCCCTTTCCTGCAGCTTTCTGCTCAGCACGAGCCAGCAGCCTCTGCTTCTTCTCTTGCTTATTTTCAGGCCTGTATTTGTGTGCCAGCTTCAGAAGCTGCGTGGCTGGAAGAGAACACCTACTAATTAGTTGCATGACCTGAAAATCTAAGCATTCTTTTTAAAAAATACTGCAGTGCATCAGCGATCTTGGTGGTCGTCATCACATCTTTTTTCACAGCAAAAAGTAATCATCATCTGCACAGTCCAGGAGAGGAACACCCTGAGAGCCCCTGTTTGCATGCAGCTCTGATGGCACTGAGAGCTCCTTGACTGGATGAGGAAGTGCCACAGCAATTATGGTTAGAGGTGGTGCAGGGCTCTTTAAAAGCAAGAAGCATCTATGAGGAAGAATTATTCTACACAGGTCCAAAGTTTTTTGCATTCACAGAAGACCCCTAAATCCCTTCTTCCTTCAGTGCCAGTTTTCCCCCAAAACCTGCACTCAAACAATCTGTTTATACCACCCTGGGTAGTTCTACATCAAGCTGGAAGAATGCAATCACAGTTAAAATTTAAAGCACAGTTGGGTCAGTAAATAAAGCTTTGGTATTTTCCAAATCCCTTTTCAGGGTACACAGCAGCAATCCAAGAGTTAAACCAGCAAACTGATTTTGATACCACTCTGGTTGCTATTAAAGCCTCCCTACAACACTTCCACAGACACAGCCCAGTTTATCTTTGTTGAGGCTCATTTTGGTTTCTCTGCTTTTTTCTGAGGCACATCCCATTTACAAGCCAAGCCAAGAGAACCTTGTGGGGCACATCCTCACCTGTCTGGCGGTCCAGGGCCTGGGTGAACTGGTTGATGGCAGGAGGCACCTTGAGGCGTTTGTAGAGGATGGACCTCTGGCGCTGCAGCCGAATGTAGCGCGGCCATTTCACAAACCGGGTGAGGTCACGCTTGGGCTGGATATCCTGTCCTAAAAAAACACAGCCTTTAGCTCAGGGCTGCCCCAAATCCAGAGCAGCAGCACGGGAAAGGCGCAGGAGCATCAGTGATCTTGGTGGTAATGTGTCAGCACGACCACTCAGATAGCAAATATTCTTTCACATCATCTGCGCCTTGTACAAGAACAGCACCGCACAAAGTTTGCAGTGGTTTTTAATGTTTATAACTTGGACATTTGTTCAGCTATGGGAGCAACTATCCCAAATATCCACTTACTCACCGATGCCAAAGTTCTTGGGCCTCTTCTCAAAAAGAGGATTGACAACCTTCTTGGCCTCCTGCTTCTTGACTACAGCAGGGGCCGGTGCCACCTTCTTGCCCTTGGCCTTCTTTCCTTTCGGCTGCAAGCAAGAAACACACTTTGTCTTTTTTGCCTCCAAAACCTGCATGCTTGGAAATTACCAGCCCATCCTGGAAATGCATTTGTTTTGTTTTCCCAGGCATTTCACCAGCCTGGCGGCCTCCCATACTCGCCCTGCTCTCCCAGAGAAAGAGGAAATCCTTTGCTTTACACATACAGGGTTTATAAGCCACCCCGAAAGGGAAAAGGATTAAAGCGAGCGTGATGATCTCTTCCCCGATAGCAGCCGAGATATCCCCAGGCGCGTTACTGACCACCGGGACCCGACCTACCCAGGGAAAGCCCCGCGGCCCGGCCGGGCTGCCCGAGCCGGCAGCAGCCGCGGGCTCCCGGCCCGGGCTGCCAGGCCCATGCGCGGCCTTCCCCCATCACCGCAAATCAGGCACGAAACACCGCTCCACCGCCTTCCCCGCCAGCCGAGCACCCTCGCGGCGCTACCACAGCCCATCCGCGGTGGCGGATGACGGCGGGCAGCCGCAGATGGCGGCGGATAGCCCCAAACCCCCGCGCCGCCGCCATCACTCACCATCTTGGGCGGAGGGAGAGAAAGGCGGAGCGAGGCATGCCGGGAGATATCTACGGCGGGCGAGATCTCGCGAGAGCGCGGGAGGGCGGGGCCGGGGCCGGGGCCTTGAGGGGGAGGCGCGGCCATGGCGCAGCCCCGGGTACTGCCGCAGAGCAAGGAGACCCTGCTGCAGTCCTACAACAAACGGCTCAAGGACGATGTTAAATCCATCATGGACAACTTCACCGAGATCATCAAGACGGCCAAGGTGGGCCTGAGCACTCCGGGTGCTAAGCGGAGAAGGGCGGGGGTACGCGAGGAAGATGGGGCTGTGAGGGGAGAACCTTTCGTAGAATCCCCGAATATTAATGGCTTTAAAGGGATCTTAAAGATTGTCTCGTTCCACCCCCTGCCATGGGCAGAGACGCTTTCCACCAGACCAGGCTGCTCCAAGCCCTGTTCAGCCTGGCCTTGGACGGTGTGTGAATTGAACTGTAATTCACATACGGATGCAAATTTCGCATACATAATGAGTGATCTCATTTCACATCTATAGGAAATTCACACGCATATCCACATCTATAGGAAATTCACACGCATATCCACATCTATAGGAAATTCACACGCATCTCCACATCTACAGGAAATTCACACGCATATCCACGTATATATTCCCATACATTGTACCTTATAACATAGTAATTATCTATTTGAATTTTAAGTATGTAGAGGTGGATTTGTGTACTTTTGTCTTTAGATCGAGGATGAAACTCAAGTTTCTCGGGCAACCCAGGGTGAACAAGATAACTACGAGATGCACGTCAGAGCTGCAAATATTGTGAGTAGCACTGTACTGTTCAGACCTGTGGGCAGCACATCCTGCAGGGGCTGTTGAGTTCATTTTTGGACTTTATAACACTCCCAAGGACTGCTGCCAGGAGAGTGACTTCATGTTTGGGAAGGCTGGGTGAGAATTCTGTCAGAATCCTCACATTTGTGGGAGTTTTTATCCAAAGTTTGGACTGAAGGAGCAGCTTGGGAGATCTTGGAACCGGTGCAGAGTTCTGATCTGTTCTGATGTGTGATTTTTCTCACTGCTGCAAGGTCCGAGCTGGTGAGTCCCTGATGAAGCTTGTGTCTGACCTGAAGCAGTTCCTGATCCTCAACGATTTCCCCTCTGTGAACGAGGCCATCAACCAGCGCAACCAGCAGCTGAGGAGCCTGCAGGAGGAGTGTGACAAGAAGCTGATTGCCCTGAGGGATGAGATCTCCATTGACCTGTACGAGCTAGAAGAAGAATATTACTCTTCCAGGTACAAATAGGGCAGTGGACTCTGCCTTACAACTCCAGGCCTTTTTGGGGTAGTTAGTCCAGACCATCAAATAGCCCATAGAGTATAGGTGTTGAGAATGTTCCCCAAAAATTTTTAGTCCTACTTTTAATTAGGTCAAACTCTTTTTCTTCAAGTAAAGCAGCTGCCTTTTCCTTGTAGACACCCTACAGGGTTTAAATATCCTGGTGAAGGAGGTGTTCACAGCATCCCAGGTTTGATAGGTAATTTCCTTAGGCTTCTGTTGTAATCATTAGAAAAGAAGATGAATTTCCTTGGGGGAAATCCCTCTGAAGGAGCCTCTGGCTCTCTCCCTGCAGAGACCAGCCTGCTGAGCTGGGTCCTGGTGTCACCTCACCTTGGTGGTGAGTCCTTTCACAAGTGACCTGGTCACACATTGTGCCTTTTCCTTCACAGTCCACTGCCCCCAGCTGCCTCCAGTCCTGCCGGGGTCAACATTTGCAAGGAGCAAAAAGACTTGCTCAGTTTCATTGAAATTTGAAGTATTGTGATAGGATTTTCTAAGGAATGACTTATTGCTGATTTGTTTGTGGGATTTTTAATATTTTTAAAAGCCTTTTATTTAGCAAACAGACTTTAGAGAATTCAGACACTTTATTTTTTATTTTTTTTGTCATGCACTCCAGCACTTCTAGTTAATGATGCAGTAAATGAAAGCAGAAAAAAAGCAAATGTAAACCTGGTTATTTTGGCTGCACTTTCCAAGCTAAGTGAAGTCAGTGCAATAATTCTAGGACTTTTAAACAAAACTTAACTTTAAAAAATCTTACTTAAAATTTTACTGACCAGGTTTTCTATGTTTGCCTTTTCCATTTTTCTAAGAATGCTGAATGCCTATAACCCCAGCTAAGTCAACTAAATTGCTCAATATCTTTGAAAGTAAGGCCATTGTTTATGAATAATATATCTATTTTAAGAGTAAAAAGATAATAATATGACACAGCTTAGAGGTAAAAACTTAGAGTTATTTTTCAAACTTTATTCAGCTTTTTGAGGAGGTTGTGATGATCACAAACCCAAGCACCTGTGCAGGTGCTGACAGGTCCATGACATAGCAGTGAGCTTATCCAGAGGGTTGTGGTTGGGATGAGAGTGCCCCACATGTGCCAGGTGTGTTTCCCTCACCCTGTCCCCAAACTGCCACCACTGTGTGCTGGTCACTCTCACTCTTGCACTGAGGGGTTCTGGCCATGCTGGCATGGTCTGTTCACCTGCCTGGCCCCAGGTGCCACATAAAGCAATCCTTGCTGGCAGAACTAACATGGAAACACAAATGTTGGTGTACATCAGGTGGATTTGCCTTCCTGCTCTTTCTTATGGGTCATGAGGTGAGGAAACCTGGCAGCTCTGCAGAGCTGTGATCTGACACTTTGTTATCATGTAGCACTTGGTCATTTGCTTTTAGCACTGCCTCCCTTCCTGTGCTCTTTCCTGTCTTTTTCTGCACCAAAGAAATTGTGTCTGTGTAAATACAGAAAGTGATTTATTCAAAGTCCTTTTATAATTAGAATACTACAGTATTTTTAATGAAATCTTATTGTCTAATGTGGGGGGAAGGGTTTCTGTTATGTCACAGCCATGTTTCAGTGGCTGTTAACACAACAGCCTGTTTGCCCCAAGGGGGAGTTAGTTCCTTGCTGTCCTGGGAATGCCTGGTCAGTTGTAGGGTCAGGTGTTTGCCAGGCTTTTTATGTGCACATGGCCCTTTTGAAGCTAGACCCAAGAAGATTGTCCTGAAGGAATCTTTGTTGTCCTGCCCTGTGATCAAGTAATTTTCTAGAGTGTCCCTCTGCCCTCAGACTGGCTGGGTGTCTCAGGGGAGTAGTGAAGTCCCTTCCATGCCCTGAGGAGCCCTCCCAGGACAGAGCATCAGGCTGGCCAGTGCTCCTGGGCTGTGCAGAGCTGCTCACTGAGCCTGACTTCTGAGGAGTGTTAGCTGAGAGTGGAGCTTAGGCTCTGGAACTGTTCTATCAGGAGAAGCAGTCACGCTTTGACACAGCTGGAATGTGGTTAGCAGCTCCCCTGCCATGAGCTGTGGATGCTGTGGTCAGGTTCTCCTGGGAAATCATGGCCTGAGGTCTATGACAGAACAGGAACTGTAGTTCTGGCTCAGTCCTGGAACCCAGCTCCACTGTGTTGGGGACTGATCTTCCAAGGGATTCTACAGAAGCCCCAGATATAAAACTGTACCCACTGCCTTCTCACTTCTGCAAAGCCAGCTGGGTGAGGCTGCCAGAAAAGAGCTCAGCTTGCCCCTGGTGCTTTGTGTGCTTGTTCCCCAAAGTGGTAACTGCAAGTCCAGCTTGCCCTCTCTCATCCTAACCCCCAGACCTGCATTTGTGTTCCATTGCTCCCTCCTCTGAGATCACAGGAGCTGTCTTGAGTGTGGGGTTAAATCTCACATGTTTCATGTTTGTGCAATATGAACTGTCTCATATTTCTATACTTAAAATATTTCCCTAAGCATCAGTCCATACATTACAAATGTAAATAAAGCTGCAACGACAAAATCACTTGACCCACTGGGTTTGTTTTTCTCTGAATGCAAGCTGCTTCCTGCTCCAGCACTCACTTTGTCTTGGGTGTCTCTTGTGTGTGCAGCTCCTTCTTCTCTTTGGGATTTGTGTTGGTTTTGTTCCAGTTCCTTCCATGTTTCTTTTTAGTTTTGGCCCTTCCACATTATGCTTTCCTCAGAGTATGGGCAAGAATTAGGCAGTTGTTTAAAAACCTTATTTTCCCACACTGCTGGTCCATCCAGTGTGGGAGTCCAGCCAGCTGCTTGTAGAAGCACTGTTAGCTCAGGCTCTTTGGGAAAAGGCAGGAGCTGTCTGGATTTTATAATCAAACTGGGAAGCTTCAATGGAAGATCCAAACCTGTGGAGCACTTTTTTAAAGGGCAGGGATGCAAATAGGGTTCTTCTTTATTGTGACAGGGACAGGCCCCAAAACAACTGTGGCAGGGGTTTTTTTCTGAAGTAAAATTTAAAGCAGGATTTCTGTTTTTTCCTCACATAGGTTGCAGTCTAATTCCAAGTAAAATAATTGTGGGTAAGGTCCACTCATCAGTAATTGTGGGTAATGTCTCACTCATCAGTAGCAGAAATTGCACATTTTGGGGGTGCCAGGACTTCAGCTCAGATCTTTTCAGAGACTTGGAGTGTCTGGATTAGAATTGAGCCTCTGTTTTATTTTGTAGCCACAATTCTTCTCTAAAATTGTCCCAATCCTCACCAGGCCCAAGAGATTTTAGGACCAGCCCTTAGGGGGGGTGTCTTAGGGAAAACCAATGTCACACGACTTTGGATGATTTCATGAACACAGACCTTACATCCAGCATTTTTTTTTGCCATTTTCTTAATGCTTTGCTTCTGTCTTGCTTCCTCCACCCTTTCCATCCCTCCCCTCCTCTGTCACCACACCTGCTCTCTCCTCACTGGGGTTGTTTGTTCTGGAAAGCTACAGTCTGTGTGACAGCAATGATCTCCCACTGTGCGAAGCCTACTGGAGACAAGACTTTGCCACGCTGTCCCCCGAGAGCCTCTCGATGCCTCTGGCAGCCGCCACAGCCGAGCAGAGCGTTGCCACCTCGCAGAGTTCCACCCCTTCGCACCCGCACGTCAACGGGCACGGGGCGGGCCCCGCCGAGCATTCCTGACGAGGATCCGCGGCTCACCCGGGGATGGCCCCGCCGAGCATTCCTGGAGAGGATCCGCTGCTGCCGGGCGCGGCTCATCCCGGGGATGGCCCCGCCGAGCATTCCTGACGAGGACCCGCGGCTCACCCGGGGATGGCCCCGCGCTGCTGGAAGTCTTCCTCCTGCTGTGCTGAGCAAGCGGCTTCTGCTGCCGGGAGGAGGCACTGGAGCTGTGCTGGCAGGGCTCTGCTCCCTGCAGGGCTGCAGTGCTTCCTCCACGCCAGGACCTTGCCAGGAGTGTTGCTGTCCATAAGAGATAGAGATGTGTAGACACAAAGTGAATCTCATTATAACAAATTAGAGTCGGGTTTGCTTTAACGTGATAGTTACGTGTAGAGTTCATTAGAAGTCTTAGAAGTTTGTTTCCATGTGAGTGGTGGGAGTTGAATTTCTTGGGATAAACTTGAGCCAAATGTGGGGGCATTGGGGGTGTTGGGGTTTTTACTCTGCTTCCCAAGGTTATTGACATTCTGGCTGCTTTAAAGCTCTCTCAGGATGGCATCTGCCAACCTCTGGTCTACTGTAAAGAGTCTTATAGTATTTTTACACAACAGTCTTCACTGTCAAAATGTTTTACAAACTTGAACTCTTGATTTGGAAGGAAGATCCCAGGAGACCCTTATGGAAGAGCAATGTTCCCCTCTGGAAAGAGAACAGGCAGACAGGGATCAGACTGAGGGATCAATGGCACCACTTGCTCAAAGCCACAAAGAGAAGCAGTGTCATGCTTTAGCCAGTTGATTCCCTCCTCAGTGTTTACACAGAAATTCCTGCTATGTAGCCTGAGCTAACATGGAGCCACTGTTTATGTTGACTTTTAATTTTCTCTAATGAAAAAATCTTGAGAGCAGTGAGGAATACTCTATTACTCTTAGTTTCCTTCCAAAGAAACACATTTGGTGCTTGGTCTGCAGCTGTTCAGCAGCTCAGCACATCTCCTGTCCTTTCCTTTTGTGGTGGCTCTGCCTTGGCTCGAGCTGTGCAGCTGAAAGGGAGATGCCACTGACCTGAACAGTGTCACCACAGCTCGGTGTCACGGGCACCACAGAGCCACCAGGGCATTCCTACAACTGAGCTGAGCTCCCCCAGCTTTCTGCTGTAACTTCTCATTTCTTAGGATGTGAATTTTTGCTATTATTTTTTTGGTTTCTTTTTCTTCCATTCCATTTATTTTTGTAACTAGGTGATTTAATAAAACTGACTGTTTTGTATAATTTTTAAGGCGTGTGTTTTCAGCCACGAGGCTTTGTGAAAATGTCACAATATGAGCGTGCACATGCGAGAGGAGGGCATGAGCTCCCTGCAGGGGCTGTAAAAACCATCAGGGAATTCGCCCGTGCTCTGGGGACTCACCCCGGTGCAGGGTTTTGTCCTCCCGTAAAGGGAGGTTTGGCATAGAAAGGTTTGGGAAGTGCGGCGGAGGCGAACCGGGGGCTGCCTGCGGGGCTCCGCGGAGGTGTCTGGAAGGAGCGGGGATCGCTGTAAGATCCCTTTTAGTGCAATACAACAGGTGGCAGCCCCGCGGGAGAGCCCGCAGCGCCCCCGGTGTGACAGACGGACGCCGTCGGTCCGTGCCGAGCCCCGGCGGGGGCGGCCCCGGCGCGGCCGCTCCGTGCGCCCGGCGCTGCCGTCACTTCCCGGCCGGCGCGCTCCATCCATCACTTCCTGCCTGCCGCGGGCTCCACGAGGAGATCGCCGCTGTCCCCACGCTGTCCCCGAGCAGCTCGAGGACCCGGGGTGGCAATGGCCAGCCTGGCCGCCCAGGACTCCTACCTGCAGGGCTTGGCCAGGAGGGCCGGCGTGCAGCACGCCCCGGAGTCGCGGAAGAGGAAATTTGGTACCGGAACCGTAACGCTTCGGTTCTGTCCTCTCCGGTTGTTTTGTGGGAGGCTGGGCGCGACAGCCGTGCCCCCACGGGGGCCTTGGCCCGGGATTGTGCCGGTTTCTAACAAAAAACCCCAATCTGCTCAAGCACCGAGCTCCCGAACACGTTGTGCACTGGGAGCCCTGGAAATCAATGGTCTCCATTCATTGTGGTGATGGATGTGGAGAGCTGGGGTTTTACAGGATGTTGGTCTAATTAAATAAATCCTAAAACGTATAATTTTTGAAGATTTAGCTATGCCATTGCGATGCTGGAACATTAATGGTCAGTAATAACTGAATGTTATGAGTGGAAATGTAGCATTGTCCTGTTTTGTTTAATTTGTTTTTGCTTTTTAGTGTCAAAGCCAGGCCAGCCCGAGGATGGCAGACAGGTGAAAAAACAGAAGAAAAAGAAGCCCAAGAAGCAAACTGAGAAGAAGAATGCTCCTTCAGACAAACAGGTGGCTTCTAACACCAGTAAACCCACTGCAGGACAGAAGGCAGCACCTCAAGCCAGCAAATCATCACCACAAGGTGGCACACAGAGCAGAAAGGAGAATTTGGCTACAGGTGAGAATTTCAGCTTTGTCATGGCCTGGCCTGAGCTGGCTGCTTTTCTTGTTTCACACAAGTCTAGTTTGGAAAGCCTAAATTGAGAACATCTTTGCTTATTTCATGTGCCCCAGAAGCTTTTTCTTATGGACAGGAATTTGTGCCATCACCACTGGGTGGCTCTCTGGAAACAGTGTTTAACTGAACTGCAGAGGTTTTATGCATGTGAGTAACTTTGGAAATTACACGTGGATGCAATCCCTGTCCTGCCAGCTCAGCTTTCCTTTATGACAATGAAAAGCCAGATCACAGAGAAAAGATGTCCTGAGCCTCTCTGTTCCACAGGCTTGGTACTTGTCTTTGGCTTGCCAGGCAGCCCCAGGGCATGCCAGGCCACTGCTGGCAGTGTTGAATGATGAAAGGGGAAATTCTAAAGAAACCAATGAAATAGAAACTCTGGGTTTGTTTGGATTTTCCGTTCCATTCACAGCATCTAAAGAGTTCCCAGAGCTTTTCCCATAGCCAGAGAAAGTGCTACTGTTTAGCTGGTGCTGCTTTTGAAGTATTTTTATTTTCTCCCTCTCATTTTCAGGAAGTAAAAGTGAACTGAGTTCCCCTTCTGTTTCTGCAATCAGTCTGTTGCGTCAGAGACTCCACGAGAAGATTAAAAAGGTTTCTGGACAGGTATGGGGACTCTGGATGTGTATCTATGTGTGTGTTTGTGCACCTGAAATCCTCCCCAGCCTCCCAGGGCGTGTGGGGACAGGATCTCACAGGGTTTGAGCTGATTCCAGCTCATAAGGGATTGCCTGTAGGGATTGCCAGGTGACCTGTGTGTGTTCTGTGGAAAAACCTGTGAGAAAAGATGTGGCAAGCTTCGAAGAGAACGTGCCTTTGGTGATTTTTAGGAAAAAGCAAAGTAGTGAGAGCTGCAAGGGAACAGCTACAGGTTGTTGGAGGAAAGCAAAGGGTTTGAAATGTTGTCACTGTGTTTAGTGTCTCTAACAGCTGAGCCACAGCTTGACATCACAGGTGGTGCTTCTGAGGAGGAGTTTGAAATCAGGAACTGGGGCACAGCCCACTTTTACTTTTGCTTTGATCCTTTAAAGCTTCTCATTCATGTCCATCCTCCTCCTCAGGATAATGCCAAGGAGTTAACCCCTGCAGTGCTGGAGAAGAGGCAGCGAAGGAAGTATGAGAGAGAGAGGAAGAAACGCCGGCGAAAGGAGTTGAAGATGAAGGCAAAAATGGAGAAGAAAGAGACTGAGGAGGTACCAGCAGAGCCAGAAAACAAAAAGGAGGAGAGCAAAGCTGACATTGTCTTCAACAGGGTTAAAGTTCATGAAGAGAATGAGTTAAACAAGGTCCAGAAGAAGAAAGAGAAGAGGAAAGCAGTGAAAGGCAATATCACTCCTCTGACAGGCAAGAACTACAAGCAGCTGCTGAGCAGGCTGGAGACCAGGAAGAATAAACTGGAGGAGCTCAAGGAGAAGGACGAGAAGAAGGCTCAGGAGCTGGAGACCAAGATAAAATGGACAAATGCCCTGTATAAGGCAGAAGGGGTGAAGATCCGTGACGATGAGGAGCGTCTGAAGGAGGCCCTGAAGCGCAAGGAGAAGCGGAGAGCGCAGCGCAAGAGGCAGTGGGAGGAACGGACTGTGAGGGTGGTGGAGAAGATGCAGCAGCGGCAGGACAAGCGCAAGAAGAACATCCAGAAGAAGAAAAAGGAGAGGATAGAGAAGAAAAAAGCCAGGGCCCGGAAGAAGGGCCGAGTTCTGCCAGAGGACTTGAAAAAAGCTGGGTTAAACTGAGAGCAGCTCTCCTGGCACTGGGGTTCTGTCACACGGGACTCTGTCACTGTCCCAGGCCGCAGCTTCCCAGCCTCATTGTACTAAAAAAAAACAGTTGTATGTTTGTTAATAAAGTTTTTTATCCTGAAGAAACACCTTCTGGCTGATTTCTAATAGCAATTATTCTTTTTCTAAAGGGGAAATGTCAATTGCTGTCACTTCCTGTGATGGGCAGCACAGTGTCTTTCCATCTCCTGGGAATGGGAAAGAGGAAACAAAAAGGCAAAAAGCCCAAACATGGGATTCATCTCAACACAAAGATACTTCAGGTGTTGTAAAACCTTTGCTAATATGAGCTTGGACAGTACCTTTGGAAAGGAGAGTGAATCTTGGATTCATTTATCCTCCCCACCACAAGAAAACTGGAAATAATTTTCAATTTTAGGCAGTGCTGTTCATTTAAAAGTTATGTTTTATCAACATTAGGTCATTATAGACATAAACACACATGTACACGTGCATGGATTTATTATTGTGGAGATAATGGATTTATTATTGTGGAGCTAAGTGATCTTTTTGGATCATCCATAGGACACACTGACTGATCCTGATGGTAGAAGGATTGGCTCCAAGTCTGTTTTTGGCATAATAAAAAAATAGGTTAAAAAAAAATTTCTGGCAACCACAGGTACCTGCAAGGGTTTCTTCTCTGCCCAGTTCACCAGTGCAAAATTGTATTTGGTCATTACCAATGTTGTCTTTTATTGTTGTTTATACAGAAATACAAATGTGAACTTGAGCAGCTGTTTTCCCAACTCAGGAGGGGAAGTACAGCTTGGCTGCTGGCAATTCAGCCTGGGGAAGATTGGTGGGAACAATCCATCCAGAAAATAAAGCAACTCTGCCCCTGAGATCAGGCAAACCTTGCTGATGCCCTCCTGATCTTGGTTGGTGTGAACTGATAATTTGTACTGAGCCCAGGGAGGTTATTTATTGAGTCCAATTGAATTCTCTTGATCTGGCTCTTTGGAAGAAGCTCTTTTTTGCCCCATGACTAAAGCTGCTGGATGTGCTGTGCAGTGCTCCCCAGCTGGATCCCTGCCAGAGCCCAGGTAACTCCCTGGTGCAGCTGCAATCTGAGACTCTGCAGTGGATTTGTGCTAAATTCGTGTTCAAGCCTCAGGTGTGACTGAACACATTTGTGTTCCTGCAGCCTGTCCAGCAAGGAAACCTCTCCCCAGGCACAGATGGAGCTCTCCCCATGGATATCTTCTCTTTCTTCACTTTCTGAACAGCCCTGCACTCACAGCTTGCCACTTCAGCTGTAGAAATCTGAAATCCACGTTTGGAAATCTGAAATAGTTGCTCTGCAAAGAATATTTTCCATGGAACACTCTACAAGTGAGGTATTTATCAGCTGTCCAGAATGCTTTCCAAGCAGGGCTCGAAGATAAAGTAATGCTTTGTTCTGGGAGGTCAAGCAAGTTCATTTGGGAGTAACAGAGGTACTTTCAGCCATATCCCTTTTAAAACACTCTCTGAACAAATTCGAGGAACCTGAGTAACTATTAAAAATGTTTTAGCTGTGATTTCTATTTGATTGGAGATTCTTTCATCAGCTGCAACCACATCTATTTCATTTCTGTTTATATTCATAGTAAACTGTAAATCAGTTGAGGTAAACCTCAGATCACTTTAGATGCAAAGGATGTTTCAATCTCAGCTGGCTCTAATGCTCTGGCAGGTTTGTACCACAGAAACTGAAAATAAGAGGGGAATGCATCAGCTGTGCTCCTAATGATGTAATATTTCAAAATATGTGTATTTCTCCTCCTGAGGGATTAGATGTTTACTCTGTAAAAAGACACATGGAAGTGCTCTATGTCCATTACAACAGCTGAAACTGCACTAAAATAACCAAACACCCACATCTTTTTTTTATTCTGTGTTAATTTTACTGCCCAATTTGAGGACAACTGTCAGTCCCCTTTCTTCTCTCTTGTTCTTGATCCTCTGTCCTTCCCCATCACCCAGATTCTGTGTTCTCAACCTCTGTACACCATGGAGATAAGAGCATGGGTCAGGTGCAGAGAATGGGAATCCCCAGGAGATTCTGCAAAGGGATTGTTTGTGTATTCCTTTATGCTTTGGGTGGAAATGTTGAGAGGATATTTATGCAATTGCAAACTGGCATCAAGATGGGAGGGGCTGCAAAACCCCAAGGAAAAACAGGATTCAGTCAGGGCTTGATGTTTTAGAAAAACAAATAGCCTGAAAATTGAGTTTGTTTCCGTGAAGTCAAGTACAAGGTTTTATGTGCCTCAGACCTGTCTGGGAGAGGTTCCACAGAAAACACATGGATTGCATTTGGGCACAGCCTGAATGCCATCCCAGGGCTCAGCCCTGCAGAGCAGATGTCCTGTGGGAATGTATGAACTGTGACAGCTTCTCAATTTTGGGGTGCAATCCAGCTTTACTTCACTGCTGCAGGCTCAGCAGGGGAATTTGGGGTGCTTTGACACCAATTTCATGAGAATGGGCTGATTAGAGAGAGCCCAGTCAGAACTGACAGAAAGAATCCCAGATCTTGTAGTTAGACAATTACAAAGAAAGATGGAAGGAGGTCACAGGAGAGAAGAGGGAAGGAAACATCAGAGCCCTGAGGTGTGGAAAGGGAGATGCCCAGACCTGGACTGCAGCAAGTGAGATCCTGGCTGGAAATTTGGAAGCCTCCTGATGAGATGGGCTTTCCTACCTGCTCTGAGTGCAGCCATCTCTCAAAGAATGCCTGAAAAACAACAGTTTGAACCCCCCCTGCACATTTATCTGCTTTCCATGTGCTGGAAGCATCAGGCACAAGGTAAGAAACGTGGCACTGACAAATCCTGGTGTCAGCACAGCAGCTCTCATGACACAACTAGCACAGGATTGAGATAGAGCTGGTCAAAACACAGAACAACTGCCTGAGGGGGAAGGCTGTTTGTACTTCTTTCCGTGTTTGTGGATCTGCAGCATTTTTAGGCAAGAATCCAGAGCTGCTCAGCATGAATCCATGAAGGGTTCATGTGGTGGAAGGCCTTAAGATATGTATTTATATAGATGCACACACATACATGTGCATAGCTATTTATATAGTTATTCATTTTTTTAAAGTAGGATTTTGTGATGCTTCCTGGTGAAAGCAAATTAGATTTTCTCAAAGATGAGGGAGAAGCACCAGAGAAGATTTCTGTGTGACAGAGTAAAGCAAATTAAAGACCTTTTTGCCACTTTTCTTTTTCCATACAAAGAAATTAAAGTCAGAAAATCCCTCCTGCCTGTCCAGATCCATGGGCACTGTCCCATGCCTTGCCAAGGGCCAGGAATGATCTCTGGGATTACTCCATCACCCTCCAAGAAACATCATGTACCAGTTCCTCCCCTTAGTATAAATGCTACCATCTTTATAAATGGTTGAGAAACAGCCTTTTCCTCCTTTTTTCTTTTTCCCTTCTGTTCAGGCTCCCATCACATTCTAGAAAGTAGAAAGCTCTAACTGGAAATTCCTCTGCTCCCTGCAACCAGCCTGGAAGAGCAGTTGGTGTGGAGGGTTGGGGCTTGAGGAAAGAGGAGAACGTGGGTTGGGTCCTGAGGAAGGAGGAGAACATGGGTTGGGTCCTGAGGAAGGAGGAGAACTTGGTTTGATTCCTGAGGAAGCAGGAGAACGTGGGCTGGGTCCTGAGGCAGCAGGAGAACGTGGGCTGGGTTCTGAGGAAGGAGGAGAACGTGGGTTGGGTCCTGAGGAAGGAGGAGAACATGGGTTGGGTCCTGAGGAAGAAGGAGAGAGCACAGGTTGGGTCCTGAGGAAGAAGGAGAGAGCACAGGTTGGGTCCTGAGGAGGCAGGAGAACTTGGTTTGATTCCTGAGGAAGCAGGAGAACGTGGGTTGGGTCCTGAGGCAGCAGCAGAACGTGGGCTGGGTTCTGAAACAGCAGGAGAACATGGGCTGGGTTCTGAGGAAGGAGGAGAACATGGGTTGGGTCCTGAGGAAGGAGGAGAACATGGGTTGGGTCCTGAAACAACAGGAGAGCACAGGTTGAGACTGCAGCAGTGAGATGAAAACCCACGGGCCTGAGCCCCAGCTCCCTGCTGCTGTCCTCGCTGAAGGTAATAATGAAAGGAATAACAATTAATGTCCTTGTAACCCCTTTGGAGACACCACACAAATGCATTTTGTGTTCATCACAGGCACCAACTAAAGCTCTCACCTTTGCTTCCCAGTGAGCAGAAAAAGAGATTGATTTGAGCTTTTAAGGTAAGACTGCTGGGCTTGGGAAAGTTGATTTTCATGGCTGTTGTACAGGAAATTATTTCCTTGGTTTAACCTTTACCCAAGGTGCATTAGGATTGTGAAATGTTCCTTTGCTGGTCTCACACCTCAGTTTACCATTCCTTCAGGCACCTTTGCAGGGTGTGCCCCTTTTTCAGGCAGTTCCTGGGCTGTGAAAGGTGAGTTAATCAGCCCAGGTGATAACTGTGTTAGCTCTCTGATAGCACAGGAAGGGTGATTTGGTTCAGCTGCAAAGGGTGCGTGCTTGAGAGGATAAAATGGAATCTACAGAAAGTGGGATGGAATCAGAAAGCTCTCCATGCACTAGAGCTGGGGTTAAAGCTCCCTGGAATGAAGAACCTGCTCAGACACTTTACAGATGCTGCCTCAGTGCCCTGGCTCTTACAGTCTGATGCCTTCTGTGTTTATCTCTTCTGAAAGAGAAGCTGCCAAGAAACTTCATCCTCCTCTGAGGAAATTATCAATTTCTCTCAGAGTGAGGTGCTCACAGTGAGGTTTTTCCCTTTCTGTTTTTTCTTTGCAGAGTGAAAGCTGCTGGAATTCAGAAGTTGCCCTTCCTCCTCCTCCAGAAGATAATGATTTCCAGGAAGGTTCTGGTGGCATCTCTTGTCTGCCTGGGTGCTGTTGCTGCAGTTATCTGGTAAGGATTTGCTGGCCAGCTTGGTCATACCTAAAACATCCTGTGTAGATCTTGTGCTAAAACTCCTAGAACACAAAAATAAAGGTTGTAAAATACAAATTTTATGGGAAGCCTCTCTTTGAGCTGTAAGGAAGAAACAGCAATTTGTGTAATAGATAAAGGAGCACTGGTAGAGGGAGAAGGTCCTCGGGAAAAGAGGAAAAAAGAGCATTTGGGTGCAAATCAGGCTGCTAACACCATAGTGACACACAAACAGTGCTTGAGTATAGAATATTCCAGTTACATTTCAGCTCAGGCCTGAGCAGAGGTGATTCTCTGTCTCTTCTCACAGTCCAAACTCACTCCAGTGTCACCAGGGGCAGCTCTGTAACTATCAGACATCACAGCTTTCAAATACAGAATTTAGTAACTGAATATTCTGACAACTTAGTATGGCTTATGGAGCAAACTCAGACATGGAAGGGAATCTGAGATAAGGCATTTCTGTTAAGTATTAAAATATTAACTATTAAATTATCAGGAATTATCACATTTTTATGATGCTGCAATTTGCTGTACTTTCACCTTGTGGGCAGCTGCATTTTGCCTCAGCAGCAGGACACTGTGTTAAAATGTGAACACAGCAGATCCTACACTAATTAATAAAGTAGACATTGAGTTAGCCAGAGTTACCTCTAAAATCTTTGCCAGCTCCTTAGGTGGTGTTGGAAAATCCTAGGAAGGTTTTCTTCAACATTTCCTATCTTAAAACATTTCTTTGCTCTCACAGGGCTGTAGCTGGGAGTGGAAAAGTGCATTACCTGCCCTACTACCTTCCCTGCCCTGAAATCTTGTAAGTGTTTTGTTCTGTGCCTGGTGAGTAACACAGGTCATTGTTCCAGCCCTGCTCTTCCCTGACAACACAAACAGTGCTTAACAAGGGGCTCGTTCTTTATTTATGAACCTGTAATTAGTCACTCTCTTAAAACAAAAAGCTACCCCAAAATGCTGTTGGGGCCTGTTGGGACAGCTCTGGGTCTCTCAGGTGAGGGAGGCTTTGTTTGTTGTGGTCCCAGAGCCCAGGACTGGAAGGTAAATGCAGCTTCTTTATCAGGCTGTAATCCCACACCTGCACAAGCACAACTGTGCTCCAGGTGTTCACTCACCAGACAGAGACACCTGAACCACAGAGGGGAGATGAACAGGCACAGGAGGAGCTCTGGCACAGGCAGGAAGAGCCCCCTGTTGTTCTCATCAGGCTCCTGTTCCTCCCTCTGGGGTCTGTGCTCTGTCCATGGATGCGTTTGTGCTGTGGCAGCCCCTGAGCAGGTGAAGGGGAGCTCTGCTGGGAAATGCCTTCTGAGCTGGCACCTGACCCAGCCTGGGTGCCCAGAGCTGCACAGGAGGGAATTTACACAGTGCAGGGGCAGGGCCATGGCCCCAGGGACCTCCCCACTGCCACATTGCCCCAGGACTGGGACATGACAAGCTGTGGCTTCTCCCATGACCTGCTGCTCTTGTAACAACAAAACCAAGCCATGCAAATAGAGAAAAAAATGATGTTTCATGGAGGTATTTCTGATTATTCCAAACCATTGTGTCCGGCCAGGTGCTTATTCCTCTGAATGCTGTTGGAAATGTGATTATTTCAGGTAGTTCAGCCCTCCAGGTGACCAGGAACAGTTTTGCAGGGCATGGAGCACATACATGATTATTGCTGACAGTCCCACAGAGATTTTGACCCCTAAACCCCAGTCTGATTTCCTCAGAGATTGGGATTGCTGCCAGCACCTCTCTGTCCCTGCTGTGTGTTCTGTCCCAAAGCTGTCCCTTGGGGAGCCCTGGAGGTGTGTGCAGGTGATGCCAAACCCTGGGCCAGTGTCCACAGCAGCTGGGGCTGGATTCAGCAGGTCCTGAAGCCAAACTTGGTTGATATTTTAAGAAAAGCATAACAATCCCTTTCATTTCCCACCCCATCCTGCAGCTCCACAAAACTCCAATACACAGAAGAGAAGCCAATCCAGCTTTTCCCCCAGTAAGTACTGGCTTTTTTATCTCCTGACCTTTAAACTGCTGCTCCTCTCTTCCAGGCATATTCATGTATTATTCAATGGATATTTCTTCCTTTTTACAGATTATTTTATCCGCAGCCAAGAGTGCTGGAGCCAAAGTGAGTTTCTTTGTTTGAACTTTGTTTCTGCTGAGTTTGGTTTGGGCACTTTGCAGCACTCACAGTTCCAGAGTCCTGGGGCACTCTGAGCAGGACCTTGTTCCATGAGAACCCAACCACTGGGGTGTGTCAGCAGCTGCCTGTGCTGCTCTCAGGCTGGGTTTGGTGACTCTACACTCATTAACACACTTCCTGTTAATTCTCAATTACTACATTAGCACACACACACTCTGTCATGGCCAGGAACTCTTTTTGGGATGGCAGATCTGTAATATCACCAAGTAAAAAATTACTTCTCTTATCTGTATGTAAGATATCACAGATCTGTAATATCTGTAAGTGGGAAATACCTTCTGGAGCTGTGCTGAGGCTGGAGCCAGCTGTGGGAGAGCTTTGAACCCATTTCAGGGCAAAATAAAGCAGGTGCTCTGTGTGACCTGCAGCAAACACAGCCAAATCTCTGAGACATAGCCAAAGCAGGGAATTTAAAGGAAGATTTGGGATAGCAGGACTAAGAAGTGGCTTGGACAAACTCTGTGTGCACCTCAGGCTGTTACAGCCTCCTTTGACCTGACTTATCTGGAGCAGTTCCCCTTCAACAGCCACATTCCTTTGCAAGCTAATAAACACACCCTGTTGGTACACACACACATATATATATTTTATTTCCCCCACATATTCAGGATGTGCTCAGCCTGAATATTTCTTCCACATTGGAATAAATTTCTGTGCTAAATCAGCTGGTATAAACTGGGTTAAATGAGGGGAGGATCTTGAAGCTTTTCATACTTTGTGTCTTCTGGAGGGAGTTCACTGGCACTGAGGATGACCATGACTCACTGGGAAACCCAGGGCAGCCCTTTAAAATCAAATTTACAGAGCTTAGAGAAGTGAACATGCCTGCTTCCTTCCCTCTCCAATAAAGAGGATAATCAACCCAGAAACAGGACACATCAGTCAGTACATTTTCCCCAACCCAAATTCTTCTTCCTGTATAATTTAATCTTTCAATCACAGGCATTGCTGCAGGAAGGAGTGAAATGTTATTCTTGTATCCTCTCAGACTGAAAGCATTAGATCTGGCTTGGAGGATCTGGCTGGATTTGCTGCCTGAGGCTGCTCCCCACAGCTCCCCCAGTTTGCTTCTGGTGCTGTTTCATCTTGGAGCTGTGTCAGGTGGGAGCCTGGCAGCCCCCAGGTGTGGCTGTGTTCTGGGTGTTCTCAGGTTTTGGTTGTTCATTCCTGCCCCGAGATGTGCAGGGTGTCTCTGTTTCAGCCCACATGGCTGAAAAACGAGTCTGGACTCTTCACTTTTCAGTCTTGAGGTTGTTTATTAATTCTTATCTATAAAATTTTCTTTCTGCCCAGCAGAGGTCTGCTCAGCAGGGCAGCCACAGGCACTCTGACCACCCCCGAGGTGGTGTTGTCCTTTTATACTACAAACTACCTATAACATATTTACACTTAATTCCCAATACCTATCACCTGTGTTAGACAGTGCACTTCTACTCTAGATCAACCCCAAAGTGCCACCATCACTGCAGAAAATGGAGAACAAGAAGAAGAAGAAAGGCTGGACATGCCCAGATTCTTCTATCTTGTCCCCATAACCCCCATACCAAAAATCCCAAAATCTACATTTTCACCCTGTGATCATTTTATTATTACACCATTCAAACCTGTGTGACTTTCAGGTCCTCATACAAAGCTGGTAACTTGTTCCAGGGGTCACAATCAAATCCCCAGGTGTTCTGGGCTGTGTGCCAGGGTCTCTGAGCCCCCAGCAGGGTCCTTGGCAGCTCTGGACACCCGGAGGGATGTGCTGAGTTCTGACAAATTTCATTAGCAGAGGGCTCCAGCTCCTGGTCTGGAGGGAATGTGAGCAGGCTGGGGTGAATTCCACCACAAATGACATCTCCTTTTAGAATCAAAAAGGTAAGAATGAAACACTGAAAACAAAGCAGCAAATTGAAACGGCACTGCAGAGCTGTAATAGGGGCAGAATCAGACTCTGCTGCATTTATATTCAGTATTTCCACTTCCCTCACAGGAGATTAAGGATTTTTTTTCTAACTTTGTTACACATTTGAATGCTGGCTCACATACAGCATTTTAAATTATATCTGAATGTGTTGGAGCTATATATAAGTACTGGAAAAATAAGCTGTCATGCTGCAAGCTGTGTTTTAATAACACAGCAATGGGCTATATTTTATAGTAATTTTCATATTATTATTATTACTTGTGTTTTAATCTGCATCAGGCTGATAGCAAATAGGCACAGCTTCCCATTCTGAGAGTTCAGTGGTCATTAAACTCTCCTCAGCAGAAAAGTCCTTAAATGAGATTTTAGCAGATCCTCAGGTTTTTGCTGATGTGTTAAGTGCTTAATTTCAGCCCAGGAATTGAAATGTCCATGCTCTGTAACCTCAAATAAGAGTGCAGGGAGAAAATATCTGAGGCTAATACCCTCCATGGTGAGTTAATGCTGATTCACACACTGCTCTAGCTGCCTTTTTTCATGCTTCTTTCCCATTTACTGGCCTCAAACCCAACAGGAACAGTTACATTTCATGACCATTTCTGGTTTTTTCCCCCTCCAGGCGCCAGGATGTGCTGACAGTCACCCCATGGCTGGCCCCCATCGTCTGGGAAGGGACCTTTGATCCTGAGATCCTGGACAGTGCCTACAGACCCCTGAACCTCACCATAGGGGTGACAGCCTTTGCTGTGGGAAAGTAAGGGAAGCACTCAGTGGACACAGTCCTTGGGGTGATGCCCTTCCTCTGTGGGAAGATGATTTTGGCTTTCCTTTCCCTGAAATTTGCCCCAGTTTATAGGGGGGTTTTGTGCCCATGCAGTCTGTCTGGAATCACAGACAACTCGAGGAACCTGAGGTGTGGGCAGTGCTTTTTAAGGATTAGCAGGTGCCTTGGGAATTAGAGCTGATCAAAATGGGGATAATCTACTTCTTCCCTGTCCTCCACTCCACCTGTTGCATGTGTGGTGTGTGGATTCTTGCAGTGGTAATCAGTGAACTCTCCTCACTCCTTGTCTTGCATTCTCTAACGTGCTCTTCATAATCTACCACACATCCCCTTGGAATCCCAGAATGGTTTGGGTTGGAGGGGAAATTAAATTCATCTCCTTAAAATTCATTTTCCCTTAAAGTTCATCTCCTTCCACCCCCTGCCATGGGCAGGGACACCTTCCACTAGACCAGGTTGCATCAACCTGTCCTTGGGCACTGCCAGGGATGGAGCAGCCACAGCTTCCCTGGGCACCCTGTGCCAGGGCTTCCCCACCCTCACAGGGAACAATTCCTTCCTAAAATCTGATCTAACCCTGCCCTCCTTCAGCTGAAAGCCATTCCCCTGATGCCTTGTGAAGGCTGCCCTAGGACAGAGACTAGATGGAGCTAAATAATGAAGTAGGGATTTATTACGAGGCCTCAACAGCTCCACCTTGGGCAGCACAACCCAAAATGGGCACCAAAAATTGAGGTCTCACACTTTTATAAGTTCTGCTCCATTTGCATATTGGAGTTAGTTGTCCAATTACAGCTTTAGGTTGTGAAGTCCCATCCTCCTTGTTTTTCTCTCTTCAGCCCACGGTGTTTGTGCTCTTGGGCTTGAGATTTGAATCATTTGTCCTTGGTCCCCTAGACCAAGGTAGGGCAGCTAGACCAGATAGAGAATTGAATAGAATTCAAGTTTTTGAATTGAATAGAATTTAATTTTTTGAATTGAATAGAATTCAATTTTTTAAAATTGTTTTTTCCCTGAAAATAATAGAATTCCTTGCTTTGTCTCCTGCTCTGTGCAGAGAGCTCACCATCCCCTAACAGGAAGCCCAGACTCATACACTAAGGCAGCACAGAACCTGAAAAGTATAAAATCCAAACCTGAGGCATCACCCCTTTCCTCTATCACCCCCTGCCCTTGCAGAAGGCCCAGAGCAAGGCCCTCCCTGTCCCTGCCGTGCCCCACGGGCTGTGTCTGCTCAGGTACACCAGGTTCGTGCGGCGCTTCCTGGACTCGGCGGAGCAGCACTTCCTGAGGGGCTACAGGGTGAACTATTACATCTTCACTGACAGCCCCCAGAGCATCCCCCAGCCCCAGCTGCAGCCGGGGCGCAGCCTGGTCACCGTGCCCGTGCAGGGATACCCCAGCTGGCAGGAGATCTCCATGCGCAGGATGGAGGCCATCAACCGGCACGTGGCCAAGGAGAGCCGGGGCCAGGTGCACTACCTGTTCTGCCTGGACATTGACATGGTGTTCCACAACCCCTGGGGCCCCGAGACCCTGGGGGACATGGTGGCGGCCATCCACCCTTGGTACTTCAATGTGCCACGAGAGCGGTTCCCTTATGAGAGGAGGAGCTCCTCAGCGGCCTTCATCCCTGAGGGAGAAGGGGATTTCTACTACGGAGGGGCCGTGTTTGGAGGCTTGGTGGAGAAGGTCTATGAGTTCACCAAGATGTGCCACATGACCATCCTGGCAGACAAAGCCAACGGGATCATGGCAGCCTGGCAGGAGGAGAGTCACCTCAACAGGCACTTCCTGTCCCACAAACCCTCCAAGCTGCTTTCTCCAGAGTACATATGGGATGACAAAAAGCCAAGGCCCCCCCAGATCCGCCTCGTACGTTTTTCAACGGTGAATAAGAACTACAAAGAGGTCAGAAACTGATCATGCCTGCAGAGAGATCCCACACACTGCCAAACCCACCAAAATTAGTTCCTGCAGAATGTGCCCCACCTTGAATTTTTGTTCCTGGAAGGAGCAAACTGGGAAGGGAACATGTGGATGGTTCCTCTGGACAGCAGGGTCTAAATGCATTTCAGAAGCAGCACTCAAAGTGCAGGTGAGACTGAAAAGGTTTGTGGATTCCCACTCTTTGTAAATACACAAAAAAGCATCCACAAGGCCAGTTATCCAATGCATGGCTGTAACTGCCTTTGATGAGTGTTTTCCTGAGGCCTGGTGGAAATTTAACAAGATCTAAATGTTATTTGACATTCGTGTGGAGGAGAAGACTTTGGGTTTTGGTAAAGACCTTTTCACTTAAAAAAAAATAACATTGTAGGGCAATAAATTTTCCTGAATTGTGATTTATATGAATGCCTTTTGTCAGAATCAGGAGGAAACTTGCACTCAGAGCTCGTTATCCCTGACTGGTGTGCAGCAGGATTTCTTGGACCTTCTCAGCAGAGAGCTGGTGCCAGGCATTGCCAGTAAGAGCCCTGGTCTGACTGGACAAACAGTGTGAACTCATCTAGCAGTTATCTCCCAAATTCCAGCCTGTGCTTTGGAGACCCAGGTTTAGACAGAACTGGCTCAGCTCAGAGCAGACTGAACTTCTTCAGGTTTATTTCAATCACAGATGTGCTCTGAACCTTTTCCCTGGGTCACACGTCTCTGTGGATCATGTAATCTTTTCCAACACAGAAAATCTGGTTTTGAGATGTTCGTGTTCCTCTCCATTGCTTCAGCCCTTTCCAATTTTTCTGAGCTCTGTGAAATAAATTGGCGAGGAGCTGCTGGAGCTGACAGCACGAGCTGATGCCTTTCCAGCAAACAGGATGATTTCATTCCACAATGAAATGCTCTGGAGGAGCTGGGAGTTCAGCCTGGAGCTGGGGTTAACATTTCCTCTCCCTGGACGTGCTGAGGAGCTGAAGCAGGAGCTCAGAGCCTGGCAGCTCCCTCGGGTGAGCAGCTGAGGTCACAGCACAGGGGCGCCTGTGCCACCTCCCTTGTCACAGCAGGGCTGCCACAAACATCATCTCCCTGTGCTACAGGAGGGCTGAGCACCTCAGTCCCTGTTCTATATGAGGGAGCAGCAGAGAGGCCATGGGGAGAGGAGGAGCAGGGTGAAAGGGTGAGCTGGCTGTTTCTAAGGGAACAGCTTAGGGGGGGGGGAAAGGAAAAAAGAAAAAAAGAGGGGGAAAAAAAAGCTAATTTGGCAAAGAGAGGGAGAATAGGGAAGAGGTGCCTGACTGTTCCTGCTTCTCTTCACATGAGAAAATTGCTGTATGGCAGGGAATCAAGTATGCAAAGCTTTAGGGCCCCACCACTGATTGCAGATGACTTAACGAGCCATTTCAGTCCTGTCGGCAGGCTGGAAATGGCACTTGCCACTGTCATTGCAGGCATTTCATCTTCCAGAAGACTAATTAGAAAAGCTTTCACGGACCCATAATATAGATAAGGTACCTGAAATACCTCCAGCCCCAAAGCCCCAGTGGCAGCTGGGTTGGCTGATTTGTGCTTAATCCAGCAAAGGGTCTTTATTACATTTTCTCCAGACTGTTCTTAGTGATGTGGTGCAGGAGGAAGATGCTCCTTTGCATAACTAAACCAGAACTGAACCCCCTGCCATGTATGTTGGGTAACCAAGCACCTCATCTAAGCCAAATTGGTGAGGAAAAACACTTATCCAAATATTTCCAGAAAGATACATTTCCAACCAGCCCAGGATTAATACTGTCTGTTTCTTATTTGTTAAATGAGTTAGTGCCTCAAGGCCATGCTGAAAATGGGTTCTCGTTATGCTAATTATACATATATGCATATGGATTCTTTACCAGCCAGAAGTAACTGTCCAGTCAAGGCAGATAATTTTATCTCCCGGTGTCAGTACATGGCTGGGCTGGGCTAGACCTTGTAGAAATGTACTCAGATTCCAAGAAAAATGTGAAGTTCCATAGCAGCCACAAATGCATAGATCAGCTGGGGCAATGGCCAGTTCCCCTCATGGTTAATTCTGCTGGAAATTTCTCTGGGTTTGCAGCATAGGGCTTCATTGTGCCATATTAATTATTGGATTCCTGTGCAGATACTCCTAAATCCTCTGTGAGAGGAAGTTCTGCAGCACAGATGATGGGTGATAGAGGGTGGTCTGTGTTTCTGGGGTACCTGTTTTGAACAAATGTGAAGGGCTTGGTCTGAGCTCTGCATTTGTGCTGCCTTTTGGCTGCATCCTCAGCCCTCTGATTGACACCATAATGGCCTGGTTTGTGCTGTGCCAAACATGTTTATTTTCCTGGCAGGCCTGCAGCTCCTCCCCAGGGGGATGGCTTGTGCTGTGTGACACAGTTCTGCTCCACGGGGCTGTGGTTTGAAGCAGCACCTACAAACTCCTGGTGCCTCCAGGGAGAGGAGAAAATGTCTGCAGAAAAAACAACCCCCACAGCGCTGTGTGGGAGCTGCTCCCTGAATCAGCTCATGCCCTCCTGTAATTAATGAAAGGCTGGACTTCTGCTGTCATCTCCTGCTGATTAATCCCCTTCCCCCAGCAGCAGCAGCAGCAGGCAGCTTTCCTTCTCCCAGTTTGGATTGTGCAGCCTGAGGCTCGTGTGCGCTGTGGGAGCTTCACCAGGACCTGCTTTCTGCTGTGCTTTCCCCACCCACACCCAGAGCACAGCAGGGAAACTGAGGCACATGGTGGGAAGGCAGCACAGTGCCACTCTCACCATGGGGGACAAGCTTGTCTTATGAGTTCTTGTGCCAAAGAAATTGGGACTTAGAAACGCAGGGAACTGCATGAAACTGAATCACCACGTGTAAATAAACCCCTCTGCCTGGGGATGTGATTGTGCTCTCAAGGTATTTCCCACTCAAGCCCTTAGCCCAGCCTCAGAGCAGCAGCTTGTTGCCTTCCCAAGGGCCCCTTTTCCCTTCCATCCCTCTCTGCTCAGCTGGAACAGACTCATCATTCATAGTCCCTCTAATTTAAGCACCCATCTGACAGGCTGTTTCTTTCCTTCTCCCTGCTGCTGTCTTGCCCAGTGCATCCACCCCCAAAGGGCAAATTTCTCTGTGTGATGTGAAACTGAAACTTCCAGCACTGAATATGATTTGAGGTGGGGCCAGACTCTGATCCTCTCGTTCTCCCCACTGATAGGACAAGAATCATTTCCACTTAGCCAGATCCTTCTCCTCTCTGGTTTGGATTTCCCATAACCCTCCCACAGGAGATGTTCCCTGACAGTTTTAACCAGAAATGTCATTTTGTGCCACACAGAGGCAGTTATGAAAGGACTGGCTTAGTCAAACCCTCTGTGGGTGAGATCTGTGCCTGTGGGGCACGGAAATGAGATGATCTTTGAGCAGAGGGGGTAAGAACATCAGTCACACGTTCCCTGCACAAAAAAACCAGCTTGTGCAAAAGCCACGAGCATCCGGCTGCCTTCATGCAGCTGCTGGTGGAGAGGAGCTGGAAGGATGGGAGTGGGTTCACTCCCCTGCCCTTTGTCTCACCTGTTCAGCTTTTGGAGGAGGGAGGGACTGTCTCTGTCTCTTGTTCTGTTTGCACTCAGTGGGGATTTGCTCCAATCTCGAAGGACAGCTCTTAGCACCAAGGTTATTATTATTATTTTCTCACTTGAATCCCACCTGCTCTGCTTCACCTCCTGCCCCAGCAAGTCCCCGTGGGACCCCAGGGGTGACACACACAGAGCAACAGCTGCTCTCCAGTGACAGTGAGACAGGGACAGTGACAGGCTGTTCTGGGGACAGCAGGAACTGGAGCAGGAGTTACAGGAGTGGGTTGAGCTGTACTTTACTCACAGTAAATCCCCAACCCTGGAGTTCTGCTCCACACAATCAAATGATTTAGGGAAGCATCACTAGAAAAACCCATCTGAAGAGTGACATTTGAATGTCTGCCTGCCCACCAGACTCCCTCCTTTCCCCACGAGTGTTGCTGTACTGACGTGACTTCTCCTGTGCTATATTTAGCTTGAACACAGATCCACCAAATGTCGCTGTTTTGTGTAAAACTAGTGTAAAGCCTTGGGAGTAAAAAGGCAGTTTTAACCACAAATCTCCACTCCTTGTATGCCCACATCATCCCCCTACTCTCCACTGAACCTCCAGCCAATTTAAAGCGAGCAAGATGAGTACAAATTAAATTTAAAAAGTGCTTCATTCCGGTGTGGCTTTTAGTGAGTTTTGCCAGCAGCAAATCACACAGCTCTCGACCTTTTGACGTGCGTGTTTTTCTCACTGTGTTTCTCACCGACACCGGTGCTATAATTAGAATGATGTTGCTCTGTAGCAGCATCTAGTGCCAGAGGCAGAGCCCTGGCAGCACCTTTTCCTTTCCTGGCTGCTCTCCCCGGCCGGAGCTGCTGGTTCAGCTGGCCCGGAGCCACGGAGGAGCGGCACGGGCAGGTGCTCTGGGCTGTCCCTTGTCGCTCACTGTGGCCCTGCAGAGAGCGGGGTGGTGCAGGGGCCGGCGCGGGGTGTTGGTGCCCAGGACCAGCCCTGCAGCTTCTGGAGCGCTCGGCCATGGACTGGCGCAGCTTCTGCCGGCTCCTTCTCCTGCTGCCATCGCTGTCACGGCTCATGTCATCTCTCTCATCATGACAAACCACGGGCACCGGAGCTGTTTCCAGGGCAACCCCGCTGGCTCCCAGCTCCTGCACACACCGAGCTCCCGCCGCTCGGGCAGCGCTGCCCCCCGTGCCCCGTTTCGGTGCCGGGCTCAGTGGGGATGAGCAGCCGGAGCTCCGTGTGATGCCCTGGCTCCCTGTTTGTCCCCTCCTCCTGAGCGGGACAGCCCGGGGGGCCCTGTCCAGAGCTCTTCCCCTATACAGACACCCCCGGGCTGTCCCAGGCTCTTCTCCTGTTTGTACCGCACGCAGCGGGGTCTGCACGGTGCCTTCCCACGGCTGCGGGGGGAAAACACCCCCAAAACCCCAAGGGGTAGCACTGGAGAGGCACCCACGGCTGTCCCCGCTGCAGACGCGCCCCTCTCCCGATACCGGGGCCGGGAGCCGCCCCTTCCCTGCCGGTGGCGGAGCCGAGCCCGCCCCGCTCCGTTCCCGTGCCCGCCCCGTTCCCGCCCCCGCCCCAGCTCGGCTCTCCCGGCCGCGCTCGGCGCTCGGCGCTGGCGGCTCGGCGGGGCCGGCGGGGCCCCATGGCCGGCTCGGAGCATCGCCCCCGGCCGCCGGGCAGCGCGGCGGGGCGCTGAGCGCGGCCCCGCACCGGCGGCACCCGCAGCCCCGCGGCGCTGGGGCTATGAACGGGGCACGATGATGATCGACAGCCAGGTGAGTGCAAGGGGCACCGCCGCCTCCGTGCTCCTCGGATTGCCCCGGCTCGGTGCGGTGCTGCCGGGCTCGGTTCCCTGCGGAGCCCTCGGGGCTGCCCACGCGTGTCCGCGGCCGTGACCGATGGGGGCGCGGGGCCGGGGGGCTCTGCCGGGGCTCACCGGGCTCTGTAGCTGCAGGTGGCCGTCCCTTCCTGCCTCTTGGGGCCGGGGTCACTGTCCGTGCCAGCAGCCCCGGCCCCGGTCTGCAGCGGGGGCTTTGGCGGAGGAGACGCAGCAGCTTTGCCGAGGGAGCGGGGGAAGTCTGTTTGTCGATGTTTTTTTTCTTGATTTTTTCGCTTTCTGTTTGTGTAATGGTTAATGCGGCTGGGAGAAGAGGAGCAGAAGGATGGGGAAGGCGAGGGACGCGGTTTGGGACAGGCTCTGAGGGCGCTGCGTTGCTGCAGCAGCCGCTGTGCCGCGATGCTGCTGGCGCTGCCGCCTGCTGTGCCCAGCCAGGGCCGGCTCCCCTGGCACCCCTCGGGCCAGGGGGCATCAGCAGCTCCCTTGGCTCTGCCTGGTGTGGTTATGAGGCCAAACAAGCTAAGGTGGGCTGCAGCTTTGCAATCGAGCCGAGATGGGCTAAAGCTCTGCGCTCCCAAACCCCCTGGTGCTTTTGGGGTATGGGGGGATGAAGCAAAGGGATGAAATTTGGGGGTGGCACCAGAGCATGACTCTGGGTTTGGTCCTGATGCTCCTCTGACTTTTTACTTCCTCTTCTTGTGATGTTTGGTCCCATCCCTGGGAAGGGGGGACTGTGCTGCTGCCCTTGGGGGGTGCTGGGAGTGTAAGTGGGCAGCAATGGCTCCTTGGAGACCAGGCATGAATAGAGGGAAGGGCTGATGCTGTGCTGGAGAAGTGGGCTGGGATCCATTTTTGGACTGGAAAACGTGCGTTCCAGAGCTGCCTCCTGCACCCTGTGGGTCCCTTTGGTCTGGGCCTCACTCACCTTGGTCCAGCCCAAAAAACAAAAGCTGAATGAGCTCTCTTGGGGGCACCTGTGTGAGGCAGGCCCTAGTGCCACATTGGTGTGTGCTGGATGGTGGAATATCCCTTTGGAAAAGGGGATTGGCAACCAAAATATTGGAGTTTGGGTCCTGACCCTGCCTAGGGTCATGAACATGAGTTTTCTGTCATTTTGGAGTGGGAAGATTGATCTTGCTGGGAGATGCGGAAAATTAAAGGTGTAAGGTTGTCTGGTAAAAGATGTTCAGAGCCTCCCAGGTTGGGGAATGCATGTGGCATCCTACAGAATGTTTTGCATTAAGCTCTCAGCTTTAATTTTCCTGTCACGTTTTTATGCTCACCCCATTTTATATATTTATTTATAGGTATATTTTATATGGTTAAACTTAGGCAGGTAGAAATATTTGTTTCAAGCCCGGGATCCTGCGTGGGTGGAGAGCACAGGTTTAAAGTCCTGGTTCCTCCTGCTGAAGGGGATGAGCCACTCTGCCTTTTAAGGGGTGCAATTCATTGAGGTCCCGTTGTTTGTGGCTACCAGTTAAGAGGAATTTCCAGCTGCAGCCGCACCCTGCCAGTTCTGAGGGCTGCACAGCTACATTTTTCAAGCCTTATAAATGTTCCTCTCCCTGGTTGCTAAGGGAAAGACCCACACAAACAACTGCTAAAACTGAGTGTTGCAAAGTAAATAAGCTGAGCAAACAGGGAGGTTTTTTTCATCTCTCAGTGCTGCAGGTGTGTTGTTCCAGGTGTCCCGACATGTGAAAGCCAAGGCTCACGTGCAAGGCTGAATTTCAGCCTTTAAAACAGAAAACCTGCTCTTGAGCTGGGTCAGGAGGTGGCTTCCATCCTGGACCAAGCTCCCAGGGCTGCAGGCTCATCCCCTGTGTCCCTCTCTGGCCGTTTGGGAGGGAGAAGGGAGCAGATGGTGGATGAGCAGCCTTGGGCTGGCTGGGGGCAGGAGGGAGCTGGGCTCAGCTCGGCGGGAGCTGCATTTGCCTCTCTCTTCCCTTTCATCTGCCCCCAGCGTCTGAAGTGGCTCCAGGGCTCGGAGTTAACCCTTGGTGCTGCTCTGCAGGGGCAGGGGGGCGAGCTGGCAACAAGTGACAGCGAGGGAGGGTCCAGCTGGCAGCAGGAGCAGGTGGAGGGATGCAGAGTCCCTCCTCGGCATGGCTCAGCCTCTCCATCTGGAGCTCCCACTCACACAGCCCCAGTCTGTGTGCCTGGGCTGATCAGACATGAGCAGAGGATGCAGCGACTGCTGCAGGCTCCAGAATAAATCTCTGGGATGTTGTAATGATGGATCTGACATCCCCTGGCTCGGTGCAGTGGGTTATCTCTGAGCCAGTTTGCTCAGTGGAGAAATGAGGGGCTTTTCAGGACTTTGGGGTTGTGTTTTTCATCTCCTCGTTGTGTTTTCACTCTGTCATTCCCTAAATGGGGCCTGACTGCTGGACCTGATCAGGGCAATCAGAGCTTGTGATCTCAGGTGGTGATCTCCAGAGCAATCTGCACTATCCATCAAGATGGATTTTGCTTCTGATACCTTTCCCATTGCTATAGCAACCCATCTGACGGGGATGCCAGCACGCTCTCCAGGCAGTGTGTGCAGGGAAGCTGCTTCACCTGCCACCAAGCTGCCACCACTCGTGGGGCAGGGCTGGTCAGCTGGAAACTGCACCCAGGTGCTGAGCCTGGAGGGGCACAGGAGCTGCTGCCAGCTCCCTCAGCCTGACCCTGCTCTCCCAGGTGTCCCCACCACCTGGAGTTTCCCTGGGATATCAGGGTGATGCAGCACAGCTGGGGGAGGGCAGAGTGCCCAGTGCCAGGATCTGGGATTTCTCTCCAAAGGAGATGCCCAGGATGGTGAGAAGGAGCTCACCAAATCTTGGTGAGTGTTAGGGGCTGCTTCCCTCTTCCCCCTCCCCTTGCCTGTGGAGAGGATGGAAGATGGGTCTCAGCTCCAGGGGCTGATAGAGAAGGAGGGGTTTTGCCTGCTTTTGCCAAGTGAGTCCATTCCCTCCTCCAAGTCCTTCACCCTCTGCAGTCACTAGATGGACTCCAGCACGTTCTGCTCTGCCTCTCACCCTGCTGTCCTGTGCTGTCTGTGCACTCCAGGGGCCATCCAGCTGTGGCATCCGCCGGGACAATTGTGGGGCCCCTCTGATGGTGCTGCCCGGGGCTGTGCCATGCCCGCTGGCGCTGCCAGGCTCTGTGGCCCTGCGTGGGCCGGCCAGGGCTGCCCGGAGCCCGGCGGGGCTGTGCAGCAGATGGCACTGTTGTTTTCC
The DNA here is from genome assembly GCA_024362935.1 of Setophaga petechia. Taxonomy (NCBI): domain Eukaryota; kingdom Metazoa; phylum Chordata; class Aves; order Passeriformes; family Parulidae; genus Setophaga; species Setophaga petechia. Next base: position 6,926,563 of record JANCRA010000030.1, read on the forward strand.
CGATGAGTTACTGCCGTGGGTTCGCTTCCCCAGCGCTGGGAAGGGTCAGCGGTGATGGCAGCGGGGACAGAGCCAGAGTCCGGCTCCCTGGGAAAGCCCAGCTCGCCAAACTGGGCTGGGACAGCCGAGCTGGGTGTGCGGGCACTGCTCAGCCAGGAGGAGCCGTGTGTGTGTTGAGTGACAGATCTCAGCTCCATCTTTGGAGATCTCGGCTCCATCCTGGGGAGATCTCAGCTCCATCCTCGCAGATCTCAGCTCAATCCTCGCAGATCTCAGCTCCATCCTGGGGGGATCTCGGCTCCATCCTGGGAGGATCTCAGCTCCATCCTGGGGGGATCTCGGCTCCATCCTGGGGAGATCTCAGCTCCATCCTCGCAGATCTCAGCTCCATCCTGGGGGGATCTCGGCTCCATCCTGGGAGGATCTCAGCTCCATCCTGGGGGAATCTCAGCTCCATCCTGGGGGGATCTCGGCCCCATCCTGGGGGGATCTCGGCTCCATCCTGGAGGGATCTCGGCTCCATTCTGGCAGATCTCGGCTCCATCCTGGGGGGATCTTGGCTCCATCCTGGGAGGATCTCAGCTCCATCCTGGGGGAATCTCGGCTCCATTCTCACAGATCTCAGCTCCAGCCCCGCAGCCGCCGTGAGACCCCAGCAAGGCCGTGTCAATCACCGCGTCCTTCCTATAAAAAGCAATCCCTGATCCCGCGTTCCCTTTGGTGCCTGTGGCCGCTGTCACCAGCCCAGCCGTGTCCCAGCTGTCCCCAGCAGTCTGTGACCAGCAGGGAACCGGCCGTGACCTTTCCCGGGGCCGCCAGGCAGAGCCGCTGTCGCATCCGCGCCGCCGGTGTCACTCCAGGAGCGCCTTCCAGTGCCCGAGGCTGGCACAGCCCTGGCATTCAGCTGTGCCAGCTGCTGCCGGCTCTTTGGGTGCCCCCGAACCGAATCCATCCCGCCCTGCCCAGCGCCAGCTGTGCGGGATGCGCTGGCGGAGCCTCCAGATGCTGACAGCTTTTCCCGATGGGATCGCCCGAGCCCGGCCCGTGTGACCTGGCTGGGGCTCGCCCGCCTGTTTTCCTCGAGGATTTGCGTTTTTAAGAGGCCGGGTTTCCTGGGGACCTCTCGGCTCCCAAGGCCCCGCGGGTGTCCCGGCGGATTCCCGCTGTCTGTGCCGACATCCCCGCCTTGGCCGCGGGTCAGAGACAGCGTTTGGGGTTTAGAGACATCAGCCAAAGCCAAAGGCAGCTCAGTGCTGCGGGATCACAGAGTTTCCTCTCCCTCGGGGCCCTGCAGTTCATCCTCTGCACGGATTCACAGCCCCCGCGGGGTTTGCTGTGCCTCTCAGGGCTCCTGTGCTTGGAGCTGAGAGCCTCACATGGAATCCGTGCAGCTGGAATTCAGTGTCCTTCACCACCCTGCCCGCAGAGAGGTTCCAAAGATCAGAGAAAAGGGAAGCAGGGTGAAGGGGCTGGGGAGAAAGAAGGGGTGCAGTGATGGCCTGATGGGTTAGAGAGGGAGAAGCCTTTGCTTGGTCTGCCCTGCCCTGTGGGGCATCCGAAGAAAATCAGAAGCTTTAGGTGTGGTGGCAGAGCTGTGGGATGTCAGAACATGTGGGATGACACCCCAGATCAGGCCCCACACTTCCCTGTAGGGTCCAGAAGAGAAAGGGAGAGGAGAGAAGCTGGGTTCTGATTTTCTTCGGATGCCCCACAGGGCAGGGCAGACCAAGGAAAGGCTTCTCCCTCTCTGACCCATCAGGCCATCACTGCATCCCTTCTTTCTCCCCAGCCCTTCACCCTGTGGTGCAGACACCGTGGGCTGGGCAGTGGCTGCTCAGATCACTGGAGGAGCACTCCAGGCAGCCTGTAGAGTTCCCTGTAGGGTCTGGAAGAGAAAGGGAGAAGCTGGGTGAGGTGTGGTGCAGACATTGCCCTGGGCTGGGCAGTGCTGTTGCAGGGATCACTGGAGGAGCACTCCAGGCAGCCTGGAGGGGATGTGCAGGTGGGTGGCACAGCCTGGGGGTGATGCTGTGCTGGGATTCAGGAATTGGCCATGTCAGCCTGCTCTCCCTGGGCTGCTGACACCCGAGTCTGCCTCACGGGCTCCTCGGGACTTCCGCTGTCCCTTTTTATCCTTCCCTTTCCGTGCAGTCCCACTCCATTCCCACTCCATTCCCACTCCCCTGCCATAAACAAACACCCGGGGCTGGCGGCAGGAAACAAACCCTGGAGGAGCCCGGCCGGCTCCGGGGAGGTCGAGGTCATCCCTGAGCACAGCCAGGAGGTCCCTTTGAAGTGCCCGGCAGCCGCTCTGCCCCGCTCCCTTGGCCCCGCTGGCTCCATCCCCCAGCGCGTTTCCCAGCCGGTGTTTCCTGCCTGTCCCTCCGGCAGTGTCCCACAGCTCCTCACCTCCCCGGGCTGGGACACCCCCGGTGTGAATCACAACGGGCAGCCAGGGGGGTTGGCGAGGGCCAGGGCAGGCAGGAACGGGCTGGGCACACCTGGGGACTGCTGCATGTCATGAATTGCAGGGGCAGGGACACAGCCATGGTCCAGAGGGACAGAGAATAGGAACACAGACATGGTCTGGAATTGCAGGGGATAGGGTCACAGCCATGGTCCTGAATTGAAGGAACAGGGACACAGCCATGGTCCTGAATTACAGGGAAAATGAGCACAGCCATGGTCCTGAGTGACAGAGAACAGGGACACAGTCATTCCCTGAATTACTGAAAACAGGAGCACAGCCATATCCCTGAATTGCAGGGACAGGGACACAGCCATGGTCCTGAATTACAGGGGAAATGAGCACAGCCATGGTCCTGAGTGACAGAGAACAGGGACACAGTCATGGTCCTGAATTGCAGGGGACGGGGACACAGCCATGGTCCTGAGTGACAGAGAAAAGGGTCACAGTCATTCCTTGAATTACAGAAAACAGGAGCACAGCCATATCCCTGAATTGCAGGGACAGGGACACAGGCATGGTCCTGAATTGAAGGGAACAGGAGCACAGCCATGGTCCTGAGTTGAAGGAGCAGGGTCACAGTCATGGTCCTGAGTGACAGAGAACAGGGACACAGCCATGTCCCTGAATTGCAGGGAACAGGAGCACAGCCATGGTCCTGATTGGTGGGATCGACAAAATTTTCCAAATTTTTCCAAATTTTCCCTGTGCTGGCCACCGCTGACCCCTCCCTGGCCACTGTGGGTGTCACAGCCCAGCTTTTTGGGGCATTTACGGGGGCTGGATGCTGCACGGGGTGGCTGTGACTGCTTACACAAGTCCCCTTTGCACTCCTCCCAGTGCTGCCTGGAAGGGTGTTTAGTTAATAGGATTATAAAGCTTTCCTGTCGTCAGGCAACGGAAATCAATGGAGGGCCCCTGGGAATGAGCCTCATCCCATTTACAGCCCAGCCCAGCAGGGATGTGTGGCCAGGGCTGCTGCAGGGGGGACGAGCTGCCCCTTCCCTGGTGTCCCCCAGACTGCTGGGGCCTCCTGGAAATAAGGGAAAAAAGGATGTAAAACTATTGGAAAGTGTTTGGACCAAATTACTTCCTGAACGCCAAGAATTGGAAATCCTTGCTTCTGTAAAAATGGATTTTACATCAAATTCAGGCGTTTTGGGCCTGAACAAAGCAAAGAAAAGACTTCAGATGTCACTCCTAATTGCCCTGTGTATAAAAATGCAGATTCTTGGTGTAATTATACCTCAGTGGTTTTTTCAGCACCCAGTCATATCCATTCCCAATTACCAGGGGGGATGCTTTTCATGGGTGGAGAGAGAGCTTGCAGAGATATCTGTGGAGATAGATATCTGTGGAGATATCTATGGAGATAAAGCATTTTCCAGAGAAAATGGTGAAGGCTGCAGTGGGACCATCTGAGGAGTGGCTGAGGGCACTTGGCTTTTTGGCTGGAGAGAAGGACACACTGATGTCTGTGCTTTCCTCACGAGGGCCAGCTCTGATCTCTCTTCTCTGGAGACCACTGACAGCACCTCAGGGAATGGCTGGAGCTGGGTTGAGAAGGTTTATGTTGGACATCAGGGAGAGGTTCTTCCCCACAGGGTGCTGGGCACTGCCCAGGCTGCCCAGGGAATGGGCACAGCCCCAGAGCTCCAGGAGTGCTTGGACAATGCTCTGAAGCACAGGGTGATGGTGTTGGGGTGTCTGTGCAGGACCAGCAGTTTGATGTGATGATCCTTGTGGGTCCTGCCCAGTTTGGGATTCTCTGAAATGCAGAGGCTGCTCTCAATCCACTCGTGCCAGCCGTGTGTCCCGCCAGCTGCAAGGATCCAGCTGGGGCAGTGCCTGGGGTCCCACAGTCAGGCACGATACTGATGCACCCCTCAAAGTGCTGGGTGTTCCCCAGCTCCTGTGTGTGCTGCTGGGCTGGTGCTCAGGAATTCCTGGAACCCAGGAATTTTCCCTTTCTCCAGTCAAAAACGATGGCTTGGCCTGAGAGCTGAGAGCAGGCGCTGCTCTGCAATGCCTGGGGGGCTCTGCCCTCCCCTCTGCTGTCAGTAACCTCAGCAGCTCGGCAGGATGGGCTCGTTCATGAATTTCTGTGATGCAAAGGGAGCTCCCAGCTGCTGTCCCCAGCGTGCAGCAGGCTCCCAGCCCCTCCCTGCACGTTTCACTGCACAGGGGCAGGACTGGCCACAGCCCCCAGGGAGCTCAGGAAGGGTCTTTGTGCTCTCTGGGCTGTGTCCACCAGCACTGACAACCTCGGGCTCTGCTCAGCCCCTCCCTGCCTTGTCCATTCCAGGCTGGAATGCCTCTCTGCCCGTGTCTGACCCAGCAGGGAGAGCTCTGCCCAAGGCTCCCCTTGCAGCCAGGAAAGCCATGGAACCATCACTGTCACACGGGGAGGGTGGGGAGCAGCAGGGAAACTTCCAGAGAAATCAACCTGCTTCAGCAATCTGGCTGTGCAAAAAGCGTTTCCCATCCCCTCGGCTGCCGGAGAGGGGACTGCACGTGGTGGAGGCTTCTTTAACCTGTGGGGGCTGCAGAACAGGGTGAAGAGGGAGGATTGGGAGAGCCCTTGGCTCAGGGTGCAGGGCTGGGAACCTGCAGGCTGCCAGAGCTGTGTCTGTTATCTCTGCAGCCGGGGGTGCCAGGGGCAGAGGTGTGGATGTGCAGATAACCCCCTGGCCATGGGAGATGTGGGTTACAGCACCCTGAGAGCAAGCTGCAGGGCTGGGGAGGCTGCAGCTCCTCCTTTGGGCTTGTTTCAGCTCCAGCTGAGCCCTGGAAAATGTGCTGAAGGGAACAGCCCTGCCTGGTGCTGGGGGCTCGGCCAGGTGGGGGCATCAGTGGGTGCCTCATGTCTGACAGACACTGCAGAGGGCACCAGCTCTGGTTCCTGCAGGCTTGTGCCCACAGAGGTGCCCTGGCCTTGCTGCCAGCCTGCTCCTGCCACACACAGCTGCTGCTCTGGCCTGCTGGCAGGTGGGATGAATCCCTGTGGAAAAATGGGATGAATCCCTTGGGTGACACTGGGGATTGTCCTGGCTCACTGACACCCTCAGCTCTCCATTCCCCTGGCATCTTTCTCTTCTCCAGCAATGGCATTTGCAGAGGAAGCAGCTGGTCCTGCTGCCGGGCTGGCATGGGCACAGCTGAGCCTTGCTGTCACCTGTGCTGTGCCCACCTGGTCCCTGGAAGGTCCGGAGCTGGCCCTGGAGGGGACAGGATGTGCTGGCATTTGGGAGCTCATTCCTGTCCCCAGTCTGCCTGTACTGCAGGCTGCCGTGGCAGGCAGGTGATTGGGGAAATGATGAGGCTTTTCCTTAGGTTTGGAGCTGCAGGGGACATGTGGCAGTTTGTGCCATTGTCCTGCAAGGCTGGGGTGTGTGCCCAGCCTGGCAAGAGGGGCAGAGCACAGCCAGCCCAGCAATCCAGGCACGGAGCAGGTGTGAGCCCCGTGCCAGGGATCTCCCGGCAGCTGAGCCGCGCCCGGGACTCCCTGCGTGCTGCAGGTGGGGTGGGGACACCACGGGGCTGTCCCTGAAAGGGCTCAATCTGCTGGGAAACCATCCTGGGGTGAGCCAGGAAGGGTGATGGGAGCAGCCACGGACTGCAGGGAGCTCTGTGGTCCTGTCCACACGGCTCCTTGGAACGGGGGCAGGAGGGAATGGGGATCTGCCCGGGGACACCGGCTCCTTCCCCACCCTGTGTGAGCGCTCCTGGCACGGCTGTGCCGTGGTGGAAGGGCAGGAATCCCCTCTTGGAACAGCTCTGTGCACCCGGGGGCTCCTGCAGGGCTGTTCCCTGTCCGCAGCTCCCTGGAATCCCCGGGAAGTGTTGCCATGACAGCCCCGAGCGCGGCTCCCTCCGGTGCCCACCGGGAGAGCTCGGCATCCCTGGCACCGGGCTCAGCCTGGCACCGCGGGCAGCAGATCCCTTCCTCCGCCGTTCAGGGAAGCAGAAATGTGTCCAGGGAAGCAGAAATGTGTCCAGGGAAGAAGAAATGTGTCCAGTGGGCTCCCTCTGCTCCCTTCCCCAGCCGGGAGCCGCAGTCCCGGTGCCCTTGTGTTAGGGAAGATGGAACAGGAAAGCCTTATAAAAATGATTGTCTGGCAAAAGATGTCGAGAATATGAAAACTATAAGTGAGATTGAAATGAAAACAAGCTTTGAGATACCTCAGTTACTGAACAACTGGAAAACAATGGTGTGGCCAGCTGAAGGTAATCCCCTTTTGATGGAACAACACCCTCTGCTTGCAGACAGGCCCAAGGGTCAGAGCAGACCCTACAGCTTGACAGAAGGGGTCCAAAGAGGAGTTTTTAGGGTTTAAAATGTTGCACAGTATAGGAATGTAATGATTCTTATAGGCTGTATGTAAATGCAATAGGATTTGTATCTTGTACGAGATTGGTTAGTGAGAATCAGAATATTCAACACAGAAGATGATTTATGGTATTGTAACAGGAACCTCACTCTTTTACCCTTTTACTCTCTCACCCTCTCACCCTCTCTCCCCCTCTCTTCTCTCAGTCCTGCTCCAGCTGTGGCTGGCAGCTCCCAGCAGGGCCCTGCACCCAGGCCCTTTGCAATAAACCCCAAGTCCCAGCCCTGGCTGCAGAGATCTCTCATCTCTGTGTCCTGACTGTCCCACCCCCGATGCTCCTGCACCCTCGCATCCTCTCAGCCCCGTTGCTGTGGTGACCGTCTCCATGGATACCGAGCTGCATCCCGGGCACCGCGGCAGGGGATGTGTCCCCCTCCCCACGGAGACACTCTCAGCCCCCAGGGGAGCGTGGAAAATGGAAAATCCCTCAAGTGTGTGGCAAATGTGTGGAGGAATCCCGAGGAAACTTAATAGGTTTTCCCCCCAGCCCTGCTTTAATGCTTGTTGGCTTTCACTCCACGCTGGTAATTGCTGCTCTGCACCTATTAAAAGGCCGTCTCATGCTTTGCACGGGCTTGATTGGGAATTAATTTTGCATATGTATCTATTCTGGGGAGCAGGGGAGGTTATTCAGCATGCTGAATGCCAGACAGGCTTTCCAGAGGTGTGAGGTGCAGCACGGGCTGTGCCTGCTCCCTCCTGAGAGGAAAATGAAAATGGCTTCTCCAAATAAATGCCTAAAAATGAGGTGCAGATTCAAATCAATGGGATTTATTCCCACAATTAGTTTGGGAGAAGACAGGTTGTGGGTGCTTGTGTGTATCCCATTAGAAATCCCTCTTGGATGTCAAGGTGATTTTGATTTTCACTGGGAATTAGGAATCCTACCTGCACATGGTCTCCTGGAAATCTCACCTGGCTCCATCTCCATGTCTGCCTCTCTAAACCTACCCACAGGCTTTCTGTAAATACCACATTTCTCCAGAGAAATGCTGTTTGGTTGGGATTTCTGTGGTTTTGAAACCAGATTTCCTCTTTCTATTACTGAGAAGTGTCAAAAGGGAAGAGCTGTTGGGATTTTCCATTTGCCATTTACTTGTCATGGCCCTTTCTTTCCCCCTTTGCCTTTCTATCAGCCTCACACAGTGACAATAAACCTGCAGCTTTTGTGTCATTTCTCTCAAGTACCTCACTCTGGTGCAGGATGCTGTGATGTTTGGGCATGGAGTTGCAATTTCCTTTGAAAAACAAACTCAGCATTGTAATTCCTGGGGAATTTCTTTCATTTTGTGGATGTCTTTGATGCTTGACATCAAGCATTGGAGTCAGCCTTCCTTTGTGAGTCACTGGGTGTCAGGAATGCCCAGCTTCATGGCAGAGGTTGGTCATTGGTTTATGGAGCATCCCAAATGTTCAGCAGTGCTGGGTGCTGAGATCCCCCTGTGCATGAGTTTATCCCTGAAAGCTGCATTCACCTGTGCAGAGATTCATGGGGTGCTCAAAATGAGGTTTTTGCAGGGTGACAGAGGCTGTTTGCACCTTAAGGAGTGGCTGCATGTCCCAGTGCAGGAGCCATTCTGTCCCTGGGGCTGCAGCAGAGCAGTTGGGGGCAGGATGCACCCAGCATAGGAATTGCAGTGAATTTCCCTGCAGTTGCTCTGTTCCTGCCAAGACTCTTACTGGAAAACAGTATTTTCCCAGTAATGGTTGCTAAGCACTGAGCTCCTGTGATGGGCTTTATCTGCTCCGCTGGAGCTGCCACAATAAAGCTCCAGAGCAAAATAAAAAAGGGAAACATCAGAGCCTGAGCTGGGGCTTCCCTGTCCTCCAGAGGCAGCAGCAGGAGGAGATTTCCCCCCACCCTGGAGCCTGTGGGGCTGCAGCAGCACCTCAGTCCTGTGCCAGAGGGGATGACTCCTCTGTTTTCCTGCTCAGGGATGGTTCCTGCTGGCAGACCTGGGATCCCAGCAGGGTTTGTGCTCAGTCAGCCAGGCTGGGGGAGCAGGAGGGTGAAGCTGTCACTCAGACACCTGCGTGGGATCATCCTGTCTGGGCTGGTTTGACAGTGGGGCTTGTTTTGTGTCTCTGCTGCAGATCTCCCAGTGGGAAGGGTTCAGAGCCACTCTGCTGTCTCACTGAGGGACTGTTCCATTCCCATTCCCAGTGGGAAGGGTTCAGAGCCACTCTGCTGTCTCAGTGAGGGACTGTTCCATTCCCATTCCCAGTGGGAAGGGTTCAGAGCCACTCTCCAGTCTCACTGAGGTTCCCCAGTGACTGGGGCAGGTGCTGGGGACTCTGGTGGGTGGGCATGCATGAGCTGGCCCCAGCAGAGGAGGGGAAGGCTCCACACCATCTCTGGGGCTGTGGGAATGCTCACAACATCTGGCTGCTCTCCTTTGACCAAAGCATTCCCTGCACAGCAGCTCCTGTGTCCCATCAATCCACCGTGTCCCATTCCTGCTGGTTTGGGATGGATCTCTGGAGCATCTCTTCTTTTCTCCAGCCTCTGCTGCTGCTCCTTTGCCTGCTGTCCCTCCTGGGACTCCCCTTGCACTCTCCTTGCTCCCTTTTACTTTCCTTTGCAGCCTGCCTATGTGGTTTGTGATTTTCCAGAAGGATTGTCCCTTTTGGCATCTTTATGGCTGCCAGCTGGGATGTCACTGGGCTGTGGGAGCCAGCAGAGCACACTGAGCCCTGGCAGAGGTGTGTGACAACCTCTGAGTCTGTCCCTAGCCCTGGAAGTCCAGGGAAGCCCTAGCAACCAGGGAACCAGCAGTGATGGGACTCCTGCACCTCCACACCACCTCTGCAGAGATTCCTGCTCTCATGGCACAGATCAGCTGCTGAACAGGATGATGAGTTCCTGGGAATGGTAGCCCTTGGAAACTTCACTTGAGTGTGAAATCTGTGTCCCTCTCAGGATGTTTGGAAGCTGCAATCTCAGCTGACCAAGCCCTGCTTGTTACTGGAGAGTTGTTGTTGGAAAGCCAAGCTCTGCTGACCCATTGTTGCAGGCAGGTGAGTAACCCGAGCTGGGGCTGAAGCTCAGGTTTGAATCACCTTTCCTGGAAGCAGAGCTGAGGGCAGTGCCTGTGCTGAGGGCAGGGTTTGGTGCTGGTGAAATGTGGGACAGTCCTCCGTGGGAATGCACTTTGCTCTGAGTCACCAAGGAATCATCAAGGAGCAGGACAGAGACTGCCAGGGAGTTTCCAGGGTTGGGGCACTGCCTCTGTGCCCTGAAAAGAGTTGTCAAAATACTCTCAGTCAGCAGCTGGGGCATGGCCCTGGAAATTCTGCCTTGTGCACGTGTTCCAGCTGTGATCTCCCCTCTCTCCTCCCCTGCAAATCCATTCCTGGGGCTGCTGCAGTGCTGCCTTCTCATCCTCACTGCTGCTCATCTCAGCCATATGGTGGATGAAAAATCTGCCTAATTTCCAGTTAAAACTTAATTTATGCTGAGTTTATCCCTACTTGGTCTTGTTCCAGCCTTGCCCATTAGCTCCCATTCCTGCAGCATGTAAGGGCTGCTTTTCTCATCCTTCATTTCCCCCAGGAAAGATGGACCAGACCCACACTCAGCTGGGAAGGGGCCCAGCTCCCACTGCGGTGGCAGGGAGGGTCTGTGAGTGTGTGAGACCCCTCTAACCCCGGCTCTTGGCTCTGGCTCCTGCGCGGATGAGTCAGCCCGGGGCGCTGGCTTAGCGCTGAGCGGGGCTCTGCCAAGCCGGGCTTACCTAACGCCGCAGGAATGCCTGGCTCAGCGGGGCTCCTCGGCTCTGCTCCGGCACCCGGGCGTGCTGGAGCTGTGATTGTGGCCTCGGGCAGGGCTGCGTTTGGGAAAGCTGGGAAGAGGCTGCACAATCCCAGACCTTTGCCCTGCAAGAGGCTCCTCAAAGTGAGACCCACAAAACCACCCCGAAGCACCCAGGAGGAGCAGGGTCTGTCCATCCTATTTATGTCACCCTGCAAGAAGGGCAGTGTAAGGACATCAACTCCTGTTTGTCTGGGATTTTCATTGGCATTTCACCCTGGTCCCTCTGTTGGGTGTGTGGCTGGCCTCAGTGTCTCCCCTGGTTGGGTGTGAATGGATGAACCCACCAAATTGCTTCTGTCCTGCTGTCACCAGTGCTGGGTGTCCCTCCTGCCACCTCTGCAGCTGTTGAGGGTGAGGTGGTGGCTCATGGGCTTGGCCCAGGTTCCCTCCTGTTTGTGAGAGCAGTAACAGCCGTGTGATCTGTGTCTGCAGGTGATAACATGAATTGCTCCATGGTGAGACACTCACCCCACTGCTCTTGGTGGAAAGGTGATTTTCACACCGATTTTGTGCCGTGCTTCCTTTAGCAAAGCTCCAGTTTGGATTCACAGGTTCTCGGTGGGAAAGGCACCTGGGAATGCTCACCTGGGCAAAACCTTCCAGGCACAATTGTGCTACAAACGAAGTGATCACCTGCACTGGTGGTCTCTCAGTGCCATGCTGCATTCTCAGTGCCACAAGGATCCCCAGCACTCTGTACATGTGAATTATTTAAGCCTCACCGTGGTCCTTGGAGCACGGGAAGGCGCTGAGCTGAACCTGCCTCTGACAATGGAAAACAGGGATGGGAGAAGAAAGGGGGAGGCTCCAGCTCCGACCATTCTTTCTCCCTCCGTTTCACACCCTCTCATCCTTCCAGCTCTGCCTGTTTGCCTGTCACAACAGCCAGAGGGGAATGCTGTAAGCGCCGCGGTTTGATCACAATCACAGCCCAGCAGCAGCAGGCAGGACCTGTTGTGCGTCTCCGAGACAATGCGCGGGCTCGGCGAGTGCCACGCATGCCGATGAGGCTGGGGAGCTCCCGGCGGGGCCGAGCCGAGCCCAGCTCACCCCGAGAGGAAGGAGAAGCTGGGGGAAGGCAGGGAGGGAGCCGGGGCAGGCAGAGAACCGGGGCCGCTTCCCCAGCCCCGCACACGGGCGCGCACACGGGCGCGCTGCTGACGGGCGCGCACGCCCAGCTCCCGGTGCGGCTCCTCGGCGCTCTTTGATTCGCGAGGGAGGAAATAAGAGCTCGTAGGAGCGGCAGAAGCAGCAGCTGTTGGAAAGATGTGCTGACAAAATTGAGAGAGAGAAAGAGAGAGAGGAGAATCTCCGATCGGTTTCGCCGCCTGGGCTGGACCTGCTCCCGGCGGAGGAGAGAGAGGAGGAGGATGAGCAGCCCCTCCATCCCCGGGAAGATGGAGGCGAAACCTTTGTTCAACGTGCAGAAGGCTCTGGTGCAGCCCGTGCAGATGTGCATGTTGGATATCCCCCTGAGCGTGCAGGACGACGATGTGAGTAGAAGGCTCGGGGACGCGGTGGGCGTGCGAGGGGCAGCCGGGGGCCGTGACCCCACCCCGGCACCAGCCGGGGGTGCTGAACTTGTGGTGGCAAAGTTGACGATGCCAAGAGCTGGCACCGCCTCCAGATGTGACCGTTTCCTCTCTCGAGTGCCGTGTCCCGAGGCAGGCTGTGGCGCTTGCCAAATCCAGGGCACCAAAACCAAAGGAGGGGTTTGGGAGGCAGGGGAAGCCTTCCTGGTGTTGTGGCTGGATGCAAAAGGGAGGGTTTGCTGTGCATGTCCTGGCTGTGCTGCCCGTGAAACCCTGGATTCTTGGTGGCTGCCCTGCCTGCTGTCACTGTCACTGTCACCACCCGTGGGCTTCGGTCCTGCCCTGCTGCAGCTGCAGGGTTTGGTTCACCACGCAAAAATTGGTGTGGATTGCAGCATTGACGGAGGCAGAGCTTTCCCAATGTGGGTCAGGGGATTCCTGCTGAGGGCTCCTCTTGCCACCTTCCCTCTGCCCCTGTCAGAAACACACCCCGAGTCTGACTGTGCATGGGGGACCCTGGGATAAAGCAGCTGGGGAACCCAAAATCAGGGGTGGTGCTTTTTAGGGCTGGTGGGTGGTGAGTGGTCGGTGTCCCACCTGTGTAAGGGTTTAGGGTGTGATCCGGGTGCTGTTAAAATTTGAGGCCAAAGTTGCTTTGATTTTTGGAGCAGGGAAAGCCCATCTCTTGCTGTATGTGCTCAGGGCGTGTAGTGTCACTGCAGGAGCCTTAAATCTGGATTTTCTCCATGGCCACCAACTGTTCTGTCACAATCACTGCCACCTTCTCTCCAGCATTGTCTGTGTGTTTAAAGAGGTGAAACGAGAGCACAAAAACGAGCCCAGTTCCCCGGGAGGAGGGAGCACTTTCCTGCAGGGAGCTGTGTTGGATCCTGGCAGGGCTGGGGAGCCCAAGCCCAGCATCCTGAGTGTCCCTGCAGGCACAGGGGACTTGCAGGGAGCCTCCTATTTTTAGAAACAGCCCGGGGGGCTTTGCCAGCCTCGATAGTGTTGCTGCACTAATGAGGATAATGAGGATACCTGTGGCGGCCACTGCGGAGCTGCTGGGGTGTGCCGGGGTGGGCAGGTGCCTCCTGCAGCATTCCTGGCAAGGAGGGAGGCTGGGAGGTGGCTGGAGCAGGGGATGGAGCGGGTGAAGCAGTGCCTGGCTGCTTTATTCTCCTTCAGCTCCATTCCTAAGCAGCAGATTTCTCCAGGCCGTCTCCATTCCTGCTCAGCAGTGCAGTCTGGTGCTGGACTTCCCTGCAGCCCCTGCTGCAGCAAGGGGGATCCTCAGGGTTTGCCTGACACAGGTGGAGGCTTCCCTGCTTCCCTCCCTGCTGTGGGCATGATCTGGGACCAGGCACGGGGAATGCCCTGGCCTGGGTCTCTCAGGGACCTCTGCTTGCTCATCCTGTTCCTGGTTTTTAGCAGAAAAGAGAAGTAATTGTTAAGGGGGCTGTGCAATGTGTTAGTACTGGGTTATTTTCTCATTTGGTTGGTTGGGTTTTTAGCAATTCCTACGAGCCCTCTGGAGGCTGCTGGGTGACAGCCAGTGCTGGCAGTGAGGTTGGTAGCTGGCACATCAGGGTGTCCCCAGACCTCAGGTCATGGCTGGGGCATTAGTGCAGGATGGGAGAGGTTGTTAGGGCTTCCCTGGGGAAGCTCCAGCTGCCGGGGGGGTCACACTGGGCCTCCAGCATCCCCATTTTCACATTTCCCAGCCTTGCTCACTGGTGCTTTCACCCCCTGCCCTCTCCTGCACTGGGCAGAGTGGGGTGAAACCCCCAGGGGTGAGCACTGTCTGGCAGCCCCCATGAGCAGGAGTTAGGTTAGGGACTGCTTTGCCTCTCCATGCTCACATCCCCCTGCTCTGAGGCTCAATTCCCATTCCTGGAAAGCAGGACCACAGTGGAATCACTGGAATCTCTCTCTGCTGCAGAACACAGACGGGGAATTTCCCCAGCAGGGAAATCCTGAGTGGTGTTTTTGTCTGTGGGGTGATGGAGAAGCTCCTGTTTCAGAGCTGAAGCATTCCCCCAGCCAGGCAGGGTTTGGAGTCTCACACCCACCCTCAGGTCCCTGCTCATCTCCTGCCGGCGCTTCCCCATCTGCGTGGGCAGCAGGGAGGGAGCAGTGCTGGCATTCCCCCCTCTATTTCAGGGTTTAATTTCTATTTCAGGCTCGTTAATTTCGTTTCTTCTTGGAGATGACACAGGCAGGTTGGGAAAAGTTATGGGGCTGCATTACCTGGGGTTCTTCTGCAGGATTCTGTGTCCGTCACATCTGGGCCATCCCTGTGGGAGGGCCTGGCTTGATAAATGGGTTTTCCTCCTGCTGCAAACCCATTCACTGAGCACACCACTGACCTTTTCCAGGTTGGATTCCCAGGGAAAAAAGCTTTGATTTCAAAAAGGAGCAAGGCAAAGCCCAGGCTGGGGACACCTCACAAAAACTGGAACCTCTGGGTCAAATCTCTTCTCCCAGGGCAGCAGCTCTGTTGGGTTCTCATCTCTTATTCCTGTTTTTCAGGGGAACTGCTCTGCCCCAGCAATGGACTGGGTCTCCTCTGGGGCACATGAGCAGGCAGGTGCTCCTGCCCATGTTCAGTGGGTGGATGGGGGTGAGCATGCCCACCTGGTCACCCTCAGTGTGGTGCTGTGTATCAGGCAGAGGAGGCTCTCATTTCTGCCTCCCTTCATCGCTTTCCGTGGGGCTGTCAATCCCCCCTTTCATAATTCAGCCACAGCAGTTGCAAAATTGCCCAGACCGCCTCTTTTGCTACGATGGGGAGGGATTTCCAAAGCTTTGCTAATAAAAGAGCAACAGTTTCTATGTGTGGAAGGTGGGGAAATCAATGAGCAGGCTGTTGCAAGTGATATTAACGGCTTTTTGTGGCATCCCAGGCAGTTCCCTGGCATGATGGAGCTTTATGGCTCGCTGTTTGTCAGCTCAATTGGTGACATCCCCTCCCTGCTGGGGCTGCCAGGGAGCAGGGAGGGATGTCCTTGGTGGTGGGATGCTGCTGCCCACTCCCAGGGCATCCCTCTGCCTGCTGGGCATCCCAGGGCACGCCAGGCTGATGCCATGCTGCTGTCACAGCCTTGTGAAAAACGCCAGTCACTTGCTTTTAAAATTTTAGAAGTTTAATAGTAATAAAATGGTTATAAAAATATAGAGTAATAATAATTTGGACAATTTGAATTAGGACAATATGAGACAATAGAAACAAAGAGTTATGGACAGTCCGGGTACCTTTTCTGGGCAGCACGAGCCCTAAAAAGGACTCACGTTAACAGAGGATTAACCCTTAAAAATAATAACCTGTTGCATATTCATACACCTCATACATGATGCATAAATTCCATTCAAACACAGGATTCTGTCTGGTCAGTGCCAGCTTCTTCCTCTGAATCCTGACAGCGCCTTCGAGGTGGGAAGAAGTTTGTTTCTTCTGTTAAGAGGGTAATAAATTCTTTTTCTCTGAAAGATTCAGGTGTCCTGTGGCTGCTCTCTCAGTCCTTTCTTTTTAAAAAGTATCCTACATAGCACAGTTTCTATTTTAACAATTTTTATAACCTAAAACTCTATTTAACACAGTACTTAAGAGAATTACTACAGCATTACTTTCTAACACAAGACATATAATATTCATTTGAATATTTGTGAAAAGCCAATCATAAAATACGTGCATTTTTCACTGCCTTGTGTCGAGGTGGAAAGTGCTGGGAAAGCCCCCCTTGCTGCAGGACAGGGAAGAGCAGCACAGCCCGGGGCTCTCCCAGCACTGCAGAGTGAGAAGAGATCAGGGGAAAATCTCATTGTCCTGCTTGCAGCCTCCTCAGCCTGTCCTGGAGGTCTCCCCATCTCTGCCTTCTTCCTCTCTCCTCTCTGATGTCCTAATAAGTGCAGTCGGCCTGACTTCAAAGTGGTTAGCAAATATTTTCCACTCCAGTGAGCTAATTAGTTAAATTACATTTCACATGCTAATTTATTCCTCTAATATTATTATTTTTTTTCCTCAGCATACTGAAATACAGGAGAAGATAAAAGCTTGGTTTGACCTTAGAGCCAGGCTCAGAGGAGCTGGAGATGGGAACTAATGATTATTTCCCGGGTTTGCTGTAGCACAGACTTATTCCCTGCCGCATTTGAGACCTCATTCGGTGGAGTTTTAAGAGTTTTAGCTGCCTCCAACCCGGGCATCCTGGGTGAAACTCTGTCCTATGGCACAGAGAAAGAAAACTTTCAGACCAGCAGTAATGAGCTACTAATTTCCGTCTTCATTGTTCCTGTCCACAGCACCGGTATCACCTTGGAGCACTGAATAAATAGCGCCAATTAATCCTTGCAGGACTGGGTGGGAATGGTGTGGCTTCCCCCATCGGGGCTGGAAAGGCTTTAAATGGGAGTCAGACAGGGCCAGGGAGCTGATGCTGGTGTCAATCCCAGGCTGAAGCTGTAGGGGCTGGAAAGGTTTTTAACTGAGAGTCAGGGCCAGGGAGCTGATGCTGGTGTCAATCCCAGGTTGAAGCTGTAGGGGCTGGGAAGGTTTTTAACTGAGAGTCAGGGCCAGGGAGCTGATGCTGGTGTCAATCCCAGGTTGAAGCTGTAGGGGCTGGGAAGGTTTTTAACTGGGAGTCAGGGCCAGGGAGCTGATGCTGGTGACAATCCAGGGTTGAAGCTGTAGGGGCTGTGTCGGAGCGGGTGCAGGGGTTGCATGGTCAGGACGAATGGAGACAGGAGATCTCTGCAGCCAGGTCAGGAACTTGGGGTTTATTGCAAAGGCCTTGCTGAGCCACAGCTCAGAGCAGGCCTGAGAGAAGAGAGGGGTAGAACATAAGGGAGTAAAAGGGGTGAGAACTAAGACTGGAAGATGCAGTGGAAAGAGCAAAGAGAAGAGAAGGGAAGGGAAGAAAAAGTGGTTGAAGTTCTCGTTACAATACAATAAATCATCTTCTGTGTTGATAGTTCTGATTCTCACTAACCAATCTAGTACAAGATACAAATCCTATAGCATTTCTATACAACCTATAAGAATCACTACATTACCACACTGTGTTACATTTTAAACCCTAAAAACTCTTCTTTGGACCCCTTCTGCCAAGCTGGCAGGGTCTGCTCTGACCCTTGGAGCTGTCTGCAAGCAGAGGGTGTTGTTCCATCAAAAGGGGATCACCTTCAGCTGCCCACACCATTGTTTTCCAGTTGTTCAGTAACTAAGGGATCTCAAAACTTGCTTTCATTTCAATCTCGCTTATAGTTTCTATATTCTCAAAATCTTTTGCCAGGCAATCATATTTATACGGCTTTCCTGTTTCATCCACTCCAACAGGGCTGGAAAGGTTTTAGCTGAGAGTCAAGCAGGGCCAGGGAGCTGATGCTGGTGTCAATCCCGGGTTGAAGTGACAGCTGCCAACGGCCCCGTGGTGAATCAAAGTCTGCCGTGTCTGTATCAAAGGCTGTTTCTTTTCCACTGCGTGCATATGGTAGATGTTATCGAGAGGGAGGAGCTGAAAATGAGCTCTAGGACCATTTCCTGACCACGGCTGCAGTCAAAAACAACAAATCCCTCGATCCCCGCTCTTGGCCAAACTCTCCTTTTCCCTCAGGGAAATCATCGCTTGGTTTCTTTGGAGATAATGAGAAACTATGGAAAAAGACTCCCAGGTTCAATTCTCATCTGTAAGGGTAGAGATTTAGGAGCACTTTTGAAAGTCTTGAGATTTTTGGGAATTGCCCTGGCAAGGCTGAGCCCATCCCACACCATTTGTGCACGTCCAGCTCTGAATCCATGAGGCCATGAACACACTGCTTTGTGCCTCTGGCTGATGCTGTCCCAGGAGCTTTTGGAGTGGTGGCAATCCCCATTTCCAGCCCTGGGTGAGGCCTCAGAGAGGGAAGAGTTGGTGTGATGGCTGAGCCCTTACACTGGTTTAAAAGGGATGGGCAAAAGTGTCCCCAGTTGCTGCTGTTTGGGTCCCTGGTGCTAAAACATCCAGAGTCTTCGTGTTCCCACACTGAATAAACATGAGAAACACAGCCCTGGGAGTGCCAGGCCAGTAATACCAGGGTTACTACAAATAAGCAGGTAGCAGGGTGAGCAGGGTGATGTTGTTGCAGACAAGATTTGCTGAAGGAGAATGAGAGCACAGACCTCTGGAGCCTGAGCCAGCATCTGACACTCCCTGAGGTACAGCCTGTCTTGGGGCTCAAGCTGACCAAAGGCTTGTCATTATTACCTCTGGGACAGGCTGGCTGCAGGTTTTGAGATGCCTGGTGCTCACCAAATGTCTATGCCTTGCCCATGTGTGGCCACACCAGTGGTCACCCCACGTGTGCTCACTGCAGGGGCTGGAGTTGCCTGCCTAGCTCTCCCTACTGCCCTCAGAGAGTTACTGGTGCAATTAAAGCTGTGCTAATTCTGTGTACTGTGAGACAGAAGGAGCTGATGTTTCCAGGAATTGTTCAGTCTATCTATTTTCAATGTATTTTTCTAAGTGGCCTGGCTGGGTCTGTGCTTGTGAGAAAATGAGGTAAAACACCCTGTGCCACATCCTCAGCTGGTGCACATCCAGGTCAACCCTCTGACTTTACAACCCGTCCCTAGCTAAGAATGTGATGTTCAAGGTGACCTCCTGGAGTGTTTCTCTGCCTCTTTGCTCTTCCTCCCCCATCCTTCAGCGCCAGCTTCTCTGTCTGAAGCTTGAGGGCAATGTGAGAATTCTCTCCTCTTGCAGCTTTTACTCTGCAGCCGTGGTTCTCCCAGAGGTGCAGGCTCTGCCTCTTGCACTTTCTCCAGTGAAATGGGATCTCTTCCCTGCACTTTCAGCCTTCTCTTGCTCTCTGCTCTCAATTTCCATCCTGACAATCCCGTGGGATCAGCAGAGCCTTTCGGGCACTGTCAGTGGCTGTGCAGCCAGATCCCTGCACAGCCAGATCCCTGAAAACCCAAATCCCTGAAAACCCAAGCCCCTGCACAGTCAGATCCCTACAAATCCAGATGCCTGCACAGCCAGGTCCCTGCACAGCCAGATCCCTGCACAACCAGGTCCCTGAAACCCCAAATTCCTGCACAGCCAGATCCTTGTGCAGCTGGGTCCCTGCAAACCCAGATATCTGCACAGCCAGGTCCCTACACAGCCAGGTCCCTGCAAACCTAAATCCCTGCACGGCTGGGTCCCTGCAAACCCAAATCCCTGCACAGCCAGATCCCTGAAATCCCAAATCCCTGCACAGCCAGGTCCCTACAAACCCAGATCCCTGCACAGCCAGATCCCTGCACAGCCAGATCCCTGAAAACCTAAATCCCTGCACAGCCAGATCTCTGAAACCCCAAATCCCTGCACAGCCAGGTCCCTACAAACCCAGATCCCTGCACAGTCAGGTCCCTGCAAACCCAGATCCCTGCACAACCAGATCCCTGCACAGCCAGGTCCCTGCAAACACAGATCCCTGCACAGCCAGATCCCTGCACAGCCAGGTCCCTGCACAGCCAGATCCCTGAAATCCCAAATCCCTGCACAGCCAGGTCCCTACAAACCCAGATCCCTGCACAGTCAGATCCCTGCACAGCCGGGTCCCGGTGCTGGCTCCATCCCTGCCCCAGGGCTGGGCACCCTGACTCACGGCAGATCAGCCACGGAGCAGCTGCCTCTGACAGTTTGGCTCAGTTAAGGGCCTGTCAGTGCAATTTGTCTGTCCCTGTGCACAGGGCCCAGGGCAGCTGCTGCAGGAGTGTGCCCTGAGCGCTGCCAGTGCTGCCCAAGTGTGCTTGGGCACATCCAGGCAAATCCAAATAAGGCAAATCCACTTTGCTGACTGGTTTGGCCCAGCCCAGGCTGTTTGCTGCCTGCTTTGGGTCTTTGCCAGAGCACGGGCACTGTTTGCCCCTGGCCATCCTGCCCTCCCTGGGCGGAGGTGCTGAGTTGGAGGTGTGGGTGTTGCCTGCCCGTGGCTCCGTGCCCTCCTCTGCACAGCCTCCCATCCCAGGTCCTGCAGGGACAAGCACAGCCATTGATTTGGAGTGTGCCAGCTGCAAACAGAGGGGACACTGAGGGTTTGCCCCACTCCCAACCCTTAACATCACAGCAGAGCACGGGTGTAACCACAGGCATCTCCCACCCAGGGACTCCATCCGAGGTGACCCCAGCTAATTACCCCGTGTTTCAAGGAGCCCTGGGGCTGTGCAGCAGCAGAGCCAGCTGAGAGTGGCAATCCTGAGTGTGCCTGACACGCCTTGAGCTGGACCCTGCCTGTGCCACCACAGAGGTGGTGTCACTGCTCCTTGCAGACACCAGCTGTGCTCTTGTGGCCCGTGGCGTTGCTGAAACCTCCTCCTGTCACACACAACCCCTGCAGGGCTGCTCCTCGGGCAGCACTGATGAGCCCCGGGGCTCTGGGCTCGGCTCCAAAGCCATCACACAGCTCTGGAGCATCCCCTGCCCCTGGTGGTGTCCCCAGCAGGAGAGAGCAGCTTGCTTTTGTTAGGCATTGCTGAGCACAGAGAGGCAGCACTGCTGCCTCCAGGTAGGGCTGGATTTAGCCATGGGAGCTTCAAATACTGCTGAGAAAAACCCTGGTCTGTATCAGCTCGATTTGGCCAATGCTGTTGAGATGCAAAGAGCATCTTTGGTTTCAGGGCAATTGTTCCTGAGGTGGTAAAACCCTACAAGGAGGGGGGACAGCCAGGTGCAGCTTCTTTTATGAACGTGGAGAGCTTTGTGGTGTCAGCACTGCTGGAAGGATTGGCTCTGCTGCCCCAGGGGTTGGCTCTCCCCAGATTCTCCTGCCTGCCCCATCATATGACAATGACAGGACAGGCAGGGCTGCTGGTTCAGTTGGGGCAGAACTTGTGATATTTGGTATTTTTAACTCTGGGCTCCCGGAGTCATGTGCGTGGCATCACTCGTGGTGTCTGGAGAGGGCACCCACTGTTGTGGCCCAGAGCTCAGGCTTTGGGGCACCACCTCCAGAAGGATGCTGCTGAAGGCCTGACTTTAGGAACCTCAAAGGCTGTTTGCATCCAAAATCTGATTTGTTTATTTTCTTGTGTCACCTCTGTGCAGGCACCTCCTCAGCCCTGTGTCCTCACTCCTCTCCTGGCTTCTCCTGGGGTTCTCCCTGGGTGTGCTGGGGCTGCAGCAGCTTTTGCCAGCAGGATGTTGGGTTTTTGCTTCCACTTGACAGCTCAGCAGTGGGAAACACCCAATCCCATCCTGCTGACAGCTGCCTTTGTAATTTGGGTACTGTGAGCTCCCAGAGAACAGCTGTGAGCATCTGGACCCTCACCTGGAGGCACTGAGGAGCTGTTTGAGAGGACAAGGCTGGTTTGGGTGTATTGAGGAGCTGTTTGGGAGGACAGGGCTGGTTTGGGTGTATTGAGGAGCTGTTTGGGAGGACAAGGCTGGTTTGGGTGTGACAATCTTGGTAGTGTCTGGCTGTGATGTTGGTGACAGGGAAATGCAATGCTGACCTGACACGAGGGGGCTTCCTCTGCTGCCTGCCAGGAAAGCAGCACCCAGAAATCTCCCTGAATAACCCCTTTCTGCTCATCCTTCTCCCTTTAGGCTCCCGTGTGCATTTCTCTCCGAGTCAGGGGTTTTTCTTTCGTCACAATGCCCTCCCAGCACTTCTCCTTTCCCATACTGGAAACTGAGTGTGAATTAGAAACTGCAATGAGGGAGGAAGGAGGGGCAATGTGGTTTGTGGTGTCAGAGCTTGGGCTGGCCGAGCAGAGCAGCTGGGAGGAACTTTTGGGGGCTCTGGAGAGAGGAGCTGAGAGCAGAGGAAGCGGGATGGAGGAGCTGATCCTGCCCTGTGGGGTCTGGCAGTATCGGGGAGCTCAGGGGGATCCTGCCTGGGCAGCCCTGGAGCTGTCTGGAGTCAGGAAATGCAGAATAATCCCTTCCCACCCAGCTGTGTGCAGAGCAAGAGGGAATCAAAAGCAGCTGAAAATCCCGGATTTCCCTTTCTGTTTGGCAGAGAGGGATGTGGGAAGCACAGGAGAGGAGACAGACGAGTCAAGTGGGCACAGCTCCACCTTTTCCTGACACCTCTGCACCCACAGCCCCTGGGGGGAACTGGCCCTCCCAGCCCTCCCCAGCTATTTATTTATCTATAATCGGAGACCTGGCTGCTGCTGACAGTCCCACTGGCCTCAGAATGGCACCAGACCCTGTCTGAGACCTGTGACACAATTCCACTGCCAGGGGCTCTCGAGTGCCAGCTGTGCCCTGGGAAGGAGCCTTGTCAAAGGTGACTCTCAGCCAGGGCTGGGGCAAGGAGGGGCAAAGGGAAGCTCCCCAGGGGTTTGGCTGTTGTGAGAGATGACTCAGTGCATGCCCTGCCTGGGTGGCACCCTCTGTGCCACCGTGTTACGTGCCCACATGTCATGGAAACCCTGACACTGCTCGGTGCCCGCGTGGCATGGGTGGCATTGGGAAATGAGCCCTTGATACGGGCCTGATCCTCATTGCCGGGGTTACAGTCACCCTGCAATGGTGCTGGCAGCTCAGGAAGGGATGGATCAGGCCATGCCCTCACAGGCAAAGAGGGGAGAAGCCCCTCAGGGCCCCACTGCTGTGAGAGGCTGGGTGAGCCCCTCGGGGAGCAGCTCATCCCACTGTCTGCTCCCTGACCCTCTGCAGGAGCTCGAGTTGTGTTTCCTCACTGTTTTCCCTGCAGTTAGGGGAGCCAGAAAGAGCTCAAAATCTAATTTCCTACCAGAATCAGGCTGATGCTGTCACGGTGTCCCTCTGGCTGTGCCCTCTCTCCCCAGATGACATCTGAACCCGCCGACCTGCGTCGCGCGGATCTGGCTCAGGGCTCGCAGATAATTAAGTCTATGCTCAGAGATGATGAAATGAGATGGTTGAGAGGAGGAAAAGAATCTTGTAAATGCCCCAAAACATCTGTAGCATGAGTTCATGTATTATTAGACACCAGCAAATCCACATGGGAGATGCTTCTTACAAACACTTAACCGCAAAAACATTTTCGTTCTCGGTTCGAGCATTTTTAGGCACCAAAAACAGTCTCGAGACACAAAACCATAGGAAGCAACACAAGTAGTTTCAGTGCTCATGGGATAACCTTTTATTTTAATAAAACCTGAAATTCTTCTGGCACTCAACGTGATTCCCAGAGCCAAGGCTTGAAGGAAAAACAACATAAATCATGGCCTCGACAGCAAAAAGTTGGGAGGGTCAGCAGCACTGTGGTCAGACTCAGCCATGGTGTGACTTGGTGGCACTTGATGAGTTTGTTGATATTTCTGAGGGACAAACCTGGCCCTCAGCTGCTGGCACACAGTGTTGTTTGGGAGAGCACTGCTCCTCCATGCCAAAACCCCCACCACAAAAAAGAGTTCTGCTGGCCATGGAGAGAGGCCCTGGAATAACTTCCCCCTCTGAAACAATGCGGAGCGGAAACGTTTCAAAGTAGTAATTACCAAAGGGAAAATAATTTTTTTTAAACATCCTTTGTCTGAGCGCCTAACAATACCTGGCAATACTGAAAGACTTTTCCAATCCTTAATTGACTTTTCAGCCATGTCACTGTTTGTTTCATCTCTGCAATAGCCAGCTCGGGGCTGGGCAGTGAAACTTTCCCTTTCCAGCCCCTTTTCCCGACTCTCACGTGGCCAACAGCAGTAAGTGTGTGCTCAGGCCGTCACAGCACGATGTTTTCATGTCCACTCGCTGCATCCCTGCCCAGCCCATGGTGAATTTGGCCCAGATGCCTTGGCAGGGGCTGTGCAGTGTCAGCACTGGGGTTGCTGGTCCAGCTGCCTGACATCTCTGCTGCTCTTCCTGCAGCTCCTCTCCCTCATCCCCGAGGCTGCTCCAGCCCTCTGGCTCCTCTCTTGGCTGCTGGCTTTCAATCACATCAGCTCTTCACTCTGCTGGAGCCTGGCTCCAAGGTTTCACTCCTCACTTCAGATCAGGCTTTCCTGCAGCCTCCCGACGTGTCTGGGGTTTGATTTATGCTTTCCCTGACGTTTGTGCGGTCAGAGGAGATACAGGACCATTGTTGGAACATCCTTTTCATATCCCCTCTTAAGGGGCTCTGTTCCTGTTTAACTGGGTTTCTTATTTTCAGTAATCTCAGCTATTTATTGGTGTTATTAACGTTGTGTGTGTGGAACTTTGCTGTTGCTTCATTTATCCCCATGATTTGGCATTCAAATCTCTTCCACCTTATTCCTATACTGGGATAACTTTCTGCAAATCTGTTTTATCAACTCAGCACCTTGCAACCTGTTTGGCTCCACTTTCAAGCTGGCCTTTGAATATAAAATAATTTTTTGCAAAGTATCACCCCCATGTGCTTCTTCCCTGTGCCTGTGCTGTGGCATCACTTTTCTCTTGGAGCTCTCAGCATCTCTGTGCCATCATTCCCTGCCCTGTGTGTGCCCAGGCACGTTCTCCCAGCACAGGGCAATGAGTGCAGGCTCAGGGAGCTGAGGCTGGGCGTGCTGGGGTGGTGACACAGCCACCAGCCTGCATCCCTGTCCCCAGGGGGAGCAGCAGTGTGGGCTCACAGCACGTCCCCAGGGGTGCCCTGCGTGTGCTGTCACCTGGGCAGGGGGCACAGGGAGCCTCTCCTGGCCTTCCCTCACCCAGGAGAGCCAGTGGGAATAAAGCTGGGATAAAACTGGACTAAAGCTGGAATAAAACTAGAATAAAACTGGAATAAAACTGGAAAAAAGCTAGAATAAAGCTGGAAGAAAGCTGGAATAAAGCTGGAAGAAAGCTGGAATAAAGTTGGAAAAAGGCTGGAATAAAGCTAGAAAATAGCTGGACTAAAGCTGGAATAAAACTAGGATAAAGCTGCCCTCCTGCTTTCCTGGCTGGATGCACAGCCAGTCCCAATTCCCCATCTGTAGGCACAGGTGAGGTTGGTGTACCTGTCCCTGCAGCAGCACAGCCCACCAGGGCTGGAGCTAGAATCTGAGGAGGAGGAGGAGGAAGAGCTGCTCTGCCAAGCAAAGTTCCCCTGATATCCACTGGGATTTCTCCATGGATCATTTTCCAGAGCCTCTTGTTTCTGGGATTCTCCTTTTACACGACTCAGCTGAACGTGTGGTGCTGGCTGGTTGTCGTGGGTGGAAAATTGTGCTGCCTGCCCTTGGATGTGTTTTTGAAAGGTGAGCAGAGCCAGAGCTTTGCTCTGCTCCGTGTCCACCCAGGTGCTGGATGTGTGTTTTCAATATAAAATGAAATCTCACCATTTCATCTCACCATTTCATCTAATTTTTCTGGCAGATGAGAAGGAACAGCTTGATTTCAGAACTGAGTTTCCCTTATCCTGAGGGGCTACACCTATTCCCACCTTTCCCTGGAATTTTTTTGTGGCTCCATAACCTTTCCCCTCTTTTCCTCCAGTGGTTTTTCCTTTCCCTGGCTGTTCTGCAGAGAAGCCAAGCAAGCAAGGATGGAAATTACAATAAGGGAGCACCTGGGAGCCTTGAACCCACCACACTCTGATTGCTAAGCAACAGGGAGAAATGTTTTTCCTGTTTTCCTTTTGGTTGCAGGCATCTTAGGTGGTATTTGCTAAAAGAGCTGAGCGAAACATTCTGGCAGAAAGGTGATGGGGAGATAAAAGCTGCTTTTAAAAACAAGCAGCTCAAGAAATAATAATGGTCCTTAGCAGAGGGGCTTAAACCTGCTGGATTCTGCACCCCAGGGAGAGCCAGGTGGGAAAATGCTGCCAGCAGGAGCTGCAGCTTCCTCCAGAGGTGGGGATGTCCCTAACAAAACTCAGTGTGGGGATGTCCCTAACAAAACTCAGTGTGGGGATGTGCCTAACAAAATTCAGTGAGGTGATATTCCTAAGTAAACTCCCTGAGTGTCTTGTGATCCTGAGCTTTTGTCCCTGCATCCCCCTGCCAGTAGTGCTCTGCAAAATGCTCTGAGGTCTCTTGGTGCTTTTCACACCTTGAGTCTTCAGCTTTTGGGGCACATTTTGATAGTAATGGTTGTATTTTACCTCTTATTTTTCTGAGTATTTTCTTTGCTGTGAAGGAGTCCAGGTGCCTGCTTGAAGTGTGCTGTGGTTGCTTCTTTCTGAGAAAGTGGCTTGATCTCCCTCCACCTCACATGCTGGCCTTGTTCTGATGAGTTTTTAGAGGTCAGAAAGTTTGGAAAGCAGATGTTTGTGTTCTTGCTTGCTGCCCTAATGGAAGCTCCTCAAATATTTGATAAATTGCCTGGAGAAGAGATGGTTCTGGGGCAATCTTAGCATCCCAGAGCATAAAGTGGCTTCAAGAGAGCTGGAGAGGAACTTTGTACAAGGGTCTGGAGTGACAGGACAAGGGGCAATGGCTTTAAAATGAGAGTGGATTTAGATTAGATATTAGGAAGAAATGTGCCCTGTGAGGGTGGTGAGGCCCTGGCACAGGTTTTCCAGGGAAGCTGTGGCTGCCCCTGGATCCCTGGATGTGTTCCAGGCCAGGCTTGGAGCACCCTGGGCTAGAGGAACGTGTCCCTGCCCATGGTAGGGGCTGAACAAGACAATCCCTAAGGTCCCTTTCAACCCAAACCTGTTGGAATCCAAAAAACCCAACCCCCCAAAAAACCTGTGCTTCTGCTACAGCCAAGGGAGTGGTGTAAGGAGTAGGATGGAGGAGAAATATTCCTGCAAGCTGTGGAGTCTCCAAGGCTTGTGGAATAATTGCTGAGCTTCAGGAGCCTCGGCAGGAGCTGCCGTGGGCCAGCTGTGCACGGGGGCTGCAGGAAATGAACCACAGAAGGGCTGGATGGAGACTTCCAGATCCTGATTGCCCAGGGATTCCTGTGCTTCCTCTGCTAGGAACTGACAGTAATTAGGGGCTTGCCTGGCTGTGTTAATGCTCGGTGGGGAGGAGAGCTGTGCTCCCGAATTAACCTGGCTGGCCGAGGGGAGCAGGGGGTGCTGCAGCTGGGGAAGGGCACAAGGGGCAGGAGAACCTGAGCCAGCCTTCCTCCCTGCCAGCACAGAGTTCACAGTGCCTGCTCTGTCAAAAACAGCTCCAAAAATTGCCCTAAACCTGCAGGCAGAGGGATCCAGCTGCCCTGGATCTGAAATACTCAGCGGAGAACCTCCTAAAATCCATGCATGCTGTAAGCTGTGGCATGTGGTGGGTGGCTCTCATCTAAAATCTGGTTAAATCAGAGCATTGATCATGCTGGGAGTGAGAACTGGCTCTGTGAGGGTCTGAGGTCTGTTGGTTCCCACATTTTGGGGGACCCAGTCTCACATCTCTGTACAGATTGTATGGACAGAGCAGTGACATCGTTTTCCCTTCTTGCTCAAGCTTTTCCCCTCATCCTGAAGTGGAAGAGATAGTACTGGTTGTTTACTGTTGGATTTTTATTATTATTATTATTATTATTATTATTATTTCTTATAAAATAACCTTCCAGCTGAGCCTGAGCAGTGAAAACAAAAAGTATTTTCCAATTAAAATTGGACTGCCCAGAACGTTTTGATCTAGCACTTAATGCCTAACTTCCAGTTAGTAATTCTTGTAACTAGGTAGCACTTTTCCTCTAAAATGCCTTAAAAACAGCAAGAAAAAGGGCTTCCCCAGCTGCACAATAGAAGGAAGTGCTGAGGGCTCCATGTCAGAGCCTGACACAGACTCGCCTTGTGAGCTGCTGCCAGAGCTGGGACAGAGGCCGGATAATGTTGCAACTCCCACATAAAGCAGCCCAGTTCCCCTCAGAGGCTGCTGCTTTGGGTCCTGGGTCTCTCTCTGGTCCACCAGTGAGAGCTGGAGGTGTGTGATGCTCCAGAGGGGCTCAGTTTGAGGTGATGAGGATGATTCCTGCCTTGTCTGCTCGGGGCTGAGATGTTCTTTGCAGCTCTTGGCGTCGGTGCTGCTGTGGTTTCACTGAGGCTCAAAGGGAATGTGGGTTTGTTGGGGGGCTGGCACTGCCCTGGGGGTGCTGGCACTGCCCTGAGGATGGTGGCAGGAGCCCTGGGTTGTTTGCAGGCAGCTGATGCCAGGCAGGAGCAGCTCCTGTGGGAGTGTTTGTGAGCCACGCTTTGGGGTGGGCGCCTTCACTTGATGGCAAAAAAAAAACCCCACAGGAGCACTGAGCACAGGAACTGGGTCACTGTGGGATTTGCCCTGTAGGAAATGTGCTGGAAGCCCCACTCAGCAGCAGAGCAGGGAGAGGAAAGCAGAGGAGGGCTGGAGGATGCAGCTGAGGGGATGCTCAGACACCACGGGCTGGGGAGAGACAGCTCGGGGTCCAGGCTGAGCCCAGTTATTAACTCAGGTCTGAATCTGCAGGTCCTGACTATGACCCAAATTGGTTCCCAAACCAGAAAACTGGCTTAAAGTTTCCAAAAGTTTCCCTGTGTTACCCTCTCCACGTTACTGACCCTGCAGGAAAGGCTGGAGGCTGCAGCAGAGGAGCAGAGCTGCTCCAGTGTTGGGCGTGTGGGTTTGTATTTATCCAGCTGAGAGCTGATTTCAGAGTGCTGGAAAGACAAAAATTGGTGGATTTCTCACAGCACCCAATTCCTGGGCCTGCCAGAGTGGATGGGACATTTACAGATGCCGTGGAAAAGCTCAGTGTGTTGTGAAAAGTTTCTGGCTGAGTTTGCCAAGTGCAAATTGACAGTATATTTTTTTTAATGAGTCACCCAAGCACTGATCCTTTTCTTAAATCCCTGAAGTCACGTGCATGTCAATTAATCCCATTTTGCAACAATTTCCCGACCTTCAAGGATTCTGGAGGGAAACCTGAGGGTGTGATGCTGTCTGTTCCCTTTCACCTGTGTGCTTAGAGGCAAATGAGAATCCTTGAAAAGTTATTTGTTTTGAATCTCATGATTTTCAAGAGCCTTGCCCCTGAGTGTTTGGGGTTAGCTAGGCAGAGCAAACATCCTGAACTTGGGCTCCTGACCCTGCTTTGAGTGTTTTGCTTTTCAGACCCAGAAGGTTCCCAGGAGAGGAGAGAGGAAACTGACTGGCTATTTTTAAACCCCTGCAGTTGCTTTCCTGCCTTATATTATTTATTATCCATTATCAGAAGTGTTTTTCCCCTGAAACCATCTTTAGTGGTCAACCGGGGGATGGTGAAAATTGCCCATCAGACAGAGCTGCATCTTTCTGCAGAGGTCAGACAAAGCTGGAGGCTCTGGGAGGGTTTTGCCAGCTGAAAATGAGTGCTGCTGTTGTTTGTTGTGTGCCCTCGAGCCCTGCCAAGCAATTCCAGGGGTGGGCTGTGATTTCTCTGCCCTTGGACTCAAACATGGAGCAAAGCAGGGTCTCCCTCTGAAATATTTCACAGCCTAGAGAGGCAAGGCTGATTTCTGCTGGAAAGCAGGTCCCTGCCTCTGGTTTCAGCAGGTCCCTGCCTCTGGTTTCGGCAGGTCCTGAGCAAAGGGATGCACAGCACTGGGTTTCACAGCACATCTTGCAGTGCCACGTGGTTCCTGCATGACGTGGCAGCGGGGCATGGGGACACCTCTGCAGGGAGCAGCATCACATCCTCCAGTGGTGGAGAGAGCTGCCCTGACCCACCTGGCACTGCAGGGTGCCCTGGGCAGGGATCAGGGCTGGATCTCCCTGTCTGGGCAGGTTAAAGTGTGTGTATTGCCCCCAAAGGTGCAAGGCCCTGCTGCTGGGGTGGGTCCCCTTTCCCAGGATGTCCAGGAAGTCCCTTCTGACCTCTTTGGCTCCAGACAAAGCAGGACAATGGGCCACGTTGTCCTGGCTCATCCTTCTGCCTGGTAAACTTTCCAGTTGGAAGCCTATCACAGCCTGGCAGCTCTGTTAATCCCTTCCTGCCCGGGCAGGAGCTGCTGGTGCCCTGGGCAGAGCTGGACATGTGAGCCTTGGCTCCATCCTCGCTGGAAATAAAGCTGCAGGGCTGGAAGGCCCTGGGAGGCCGATGTTATTTCAGCTGCAGAGGGAGCTGAGGCATGAAAGTCCGGGTTTTGGTGGTGTCAGCAGCACTGCCCAGACCCTGGGATGCAGTTTCTGAGTTTGTGAGGAGGGAAGGGGAAGAGCAGGGGAGGGCTGGAGCACGCAGTGCTCAGCACAGGGGGCTGATGAATGGCAAACAGTTTTGCTCATTTCCCTCTGCCTCTGAAAACAAAATTATGTTGCAGGGGTTCTCTAAAGTGGGATCTGCAGCCCTGCTGTCCCCCAGCTCGTTTTGCTTTCCTGGAGTCCCTGCTGTGCCCAGAGCACTGCCCTGGCCCCTAATCCCCCCTTTGCGTGTGCTGGGGGGCTGGCACTGACTCACAGTGGGTCACATCACCCTGTCCCCGCAGCGCTGTCACCGTGTCACCGAGCCCAGAGGGGCTGGGGCTGAGCTCATGGGCTGAGATATCGCTGGGATGAAAGCACGTGCTGCTGATGTTCACTCGCTGGCCGTTCACACTTTTCCTTTGGCTGGGGTGTGTGAACCCCAGGTGCTCCAGGAGCACCCGGTGACACAAAGCTCCACTCCCAGAGCCGTTGTCACCTGCGTGACTTTGCTCCCTCCCATCAACAGTAAAAAAACAAACCCGGTGTTTTTAACCCCACCCAGCTGAGGCTGGAGCTCCGACCACCCCATCCCGCAGCCCCCCGGGATAGATCATGACACGAGCAGTGCAATGGGGAGGAAGGTAAGGGAGTAGAAGGTCTATTTTTAGGCTGATGGGGATTTTGAAGTTTATAATGAATTTTCATTCTCAGAAGGAGGTGAGACTTTCTGTTCCGGAGTGGATGTAGATTGCTATGGGATTAGGCTGATTAAGAAGGAGGTTTTGACTGTGTTTGTAATTGTGCTGGGGGTGTTCTTGAGGTTGTTGGATAGAAGTGGAAATAGGATTGGGGTGGAGAGGGTTACTAGGGTTAGGAGTATGAATGTGTTTAGGACTAGTGAGAGGTCCATTTGGACTTGCACCAAGATGAGTGGCTCCTAAAACCATTGGATTACTATTGAAAGTAAGGAGAATGAGGTTTTATACTCAGATACAAGAGTTAGCAGTTCTCGCTGGTTTTCCCTCTCCTCCATCATCATCATCATCCTCACCCCTATCCTCCCTCGCATCGCCCCCTTTGTGCGTCCTCGGGGCTTTTCACACCCGCCGTGTCCCCATCCCCGTTCCCCCTCCCCGAGGGGGCCGAGCCGAGCCGGGCCGGCCCCTGAGGGCGGGCGGAGGCTGCGGGAGGGAGGAAACCCAGCCGAGCTTTACAGCCCAGCCGGCTCCGTGCCTGCCCCGCCGTGACATCAGCCCGCTCCTGTGCGGTGCCTGCCCCGCTCCGCTCCTCTCCTCTCCCCCAGCATCGCCCCCACATCCCCGCTGCGGCTCCCCGGGCAGCCGGGGGGGCTGGCGGGGCCGGCGGCGGGGTTCGGGGCAGCCGGGGATGCGGCGGCCCCGCCGATGGTGAGCCGCCGCCGGGCCCCGCCGCACCATGGCCCCGCCGGCCCCGAGAGGATGTTCGAGGGCTGCCGGCGGGCCCGGAGCCTCTGGGGCGGCGTCAGGCTGGAGGTGGCCGGAGAGAGCAGCCCCGTGGTGCTGCACAGCTTCACGCAGCTCGACCCCGACCTGCCGCCGCTGGAGGTGAGTGCGAGGTTTGGGGGGCTCCGCCGAACTGGCCCGGAGTTTGTGGGCATCCGCAGGGTGAATTCGCAGAATTGTGTTACGCAGAATCGCTGAGCGGTTTGGGTTCGGAGGGACCGTAAAATCGTCTTTCTGCACCCTTGCCATGGGCTGGGATGCCTTTCGCTAGCCCAGGTTGCTCCAAGCAGCGTCCAGCCTGGCCTGGAGCGCTTCCAGGGGCAGCCGCAGCTTCTCTGGGCACCCCGTGCCAGTGCCTCACCACCCTCGCAGAGAAGAATTTCTTCCTAATATCTAAATCTGCTCTTTCAGCTTAAATCCTACCACTCCATGCCCTTGCAAAAGTCTCACCAGCCTTCTTGTAGAGCCCTCTAGGTGCTTTAGGTGTTTGGTGTTTCATTTTATTGAACAAATGTGTGCCCCATCTTGGCTTTTTTTTGCTGTGAGTCCCTGTGCCCCTGGGGACTGTAGGGAGAAACCAGATGCTCTCCCTCCAGGCACCCAGGCAAAGGGGCAGATTGTTAAAACTTCGGGCTTTTCATATTTTATTTGAGACTTTGGCTGCGGGAGGCAGGAGTCTGCTGAGATCGGAGCTGTTTGTAAAGGCTTCAGGCTTGTCCAAACCACAAAAGTGTCCTGTGGGAAGGTTACGGGCATTGGGAGGACTTTCCTGGAGGATGCAAAAATATTTGTGCTTGTTTGGATTCGATCCCCGGGTGGTTCAAAGTCAGGCTGGTCCCAGCGAGGCCCCAGCGCTTTGTTGATGGCAGTTGCATGTGGAGGCGCCCGAAATAATCTGAGTCAGAGCTGGGCCTTTTATCTTTTATCCTGGTAATGGATGATCGTCATCGGTGTGATGGGAGTGTCGCTGGTTGGGAGCAAACGGTGTGTCAGGAGGAAGGTTTTGCCGTCCAGAAGCCGCAGCCCTGGCGGTGCAGGGGTTAACAGCAGCGAGGGTCAGCCAGTCTGGCTTTGCTGGGATTTAGAGCCAGCTGCAGATGTGCTGCTCTGGATGCTTCCCGCTGGAAAAGGGGCGGCGCAGGGGGGGAATCACCGCTAAAGCCTCTCTGGCTGCTGTGCAGATATCCGCTGAGGGCAGCCCGTGTTTCGGGGAGGGCAGCGGCTCCTTCTCCCCAACAACCAACCCCACAACCTGCGATGGAAAAGTCCTGCTCAGGAAGGGGTGATGAGCTCAGGCTGTTCCGCCTCACCTCTGGCCTGGTGGCAGCAGAGCTCATCAGCTCCGGGAGGGTTCATGGCAGCTCCATCCAGCTTGTTTTCGCCGCTCTCCCCTCCCCGCTGCTCTCTCCTGGGGGTGGGCGTGCTGACATGCTTTGGAGTGCATCATCTGGTTCGTGTTATGCCTGGCAGGAAGTCCAGCCTCGGGAGGCTCAGGGGCCGCGCTTTTGGCAGGGAGAGCAGGAGCAGGGAGGGGGGGAAAGAGGGGAAAAAGAGGGGGTGATGCAGCGTGCTGCCCCTGTCATGCCAGGGGACAGCCTGCCTGGCACGATGTGCCCGGCTGGAGGAGGCTCTGGAGCTCAGGGGGGGATTTGGAGCATCCTGGGTGATGTGGGAAAAGGGATGGGGCTGAGGGAGGCTTTGCATGGCCCTGAGCAAAGCCCAGCTCACCCGAGCCTGGCACGGGCACAGCTGCCAGCCAGGGCTCCCCCCGAGCTGTCTGTGCCCACATCTCTGCCCTGGGCTGTGCTGGGGAATGGGCAGAGCACAGCCCCAGCATCCCTCCCTCGAGCTTCCCTCCCAGTCCTGAACAGAGAAATTGCTCCTTTTATTTCTATTTTTCCCTATTTCCAAGTGATGGTGAGAAAAGGGGCAGCCCAGAGGGGTGCACTGTGACCTCCTGAGCAGCTTTGGGATGCACAGGGTGTTCCCTGCATGACCGGGGAAAGGAAAAAATGTGTCACTGTTGTGACAACTGTGGTGGCCTGGTGGGGCTGCAATCCTCAGGCAGAGCTGTAGCTGCACACTGAGAGGAGAAGGCAGATTATTTGAATAAGATCCCCCAGGGACCATCAGTGTTTTGCTGAGCCCCAGTGACAGTCCCCAGGACACATTGGGACCTTTGTCACCTCATCAGAGGGAGCCGTGCTGGTTTTGGCAGAGCTCTTGGGTGGAGAGTCTGGTCCCACAGGGGATGGGGGCTCCCTGGAAAGCTGCTGGGCAGGCTGCAGGGATTGTGGCTCTCTCTGAGCCCCCAGGGGACGGCAGCAGGGCAGCCTTGGCCTGTATCCCACAGCAACGGTATCGATCAGCATCTGTGAGCATCGCTGAGCGAGGCCTCCTGGCCCCGGGAGCCAAGGGCTCTCAGCAGGGTTTGAACCACGGGGGATGGAAAATTTAAACTGACTGTCTCAAGTGGGGGATTGACAGGGCAGCTTTGCAGACCTTTTGTTTTGACCTTTTCAGTTCCAGTCCATTCCTTATTCAGCAGTGAGTGTCAATCCTTCCAGTCCAGCAGGAGCCACAGAGGGAATCTGGTGGCCCTCCTGGTTCTGCTGGCCAGGAGTGGCCTAAGGCACCACTGCAGATGACACAGACTGAAACTTTCATGCAGCTGATGTTGCTGAACCTCTGAGGAGGCTGGGCTGACTCTTATAAAAAAAAAAAGCCCTTATAAAAAAGTCCTTGTAATTCTGGCTGTGTTTGTTTTCTGAACAATTAGGAGATTTTCAGTTGCTAAATGAATCCTTGAAACCTTGAATTGCTCAGCCCAGATGCCTCATAGGTCAGTGCTTGTTCTTTACAGCTGGGAGGGAGAGGCAAAGATATCTCTTAAAAACCATTTTCTTTTCACTTCCTATGGTGCCTTAGGAATAAGATCCTTTTCTCCCAGCCTGTTCTTCTCCCCCAGGCACAACCTGATATGTCCCTTGCAATTTGCCAGATGAACATCATCTGTTGGTGTTTCTTGGATGGGGAGCTACCTTCTGGCTCCCTTCCAGAGGGGTTTGGTGTGGCCTGGAGCAGGCTGGGATGCTGGTTGTTGGTGGCTGATGCAGGGTGGGAATAACAGAGGTGGGAGGGGTTTTTTTTTATTATTATTGTTTGATATGGTTAGAGAGAAGTTGGAGAGAAGCTTCCAAATTTGTTTGTGCAATAATTGTTTTGCTCAGAGGCTGCTGTGCCACGTTTCCATAAGGGTGGGCATCCCCATACTGGGGTCTCACTCAGGTTTTAGTGCATTTAGTATCAGACTGGCAGCTCTGGAAGCTGAAATCTGTGTTTGTTCACAGGCTGAATGGGCAAACAGTCCCCCAGGCCACCCCTGTGCTTCAGCATCACTCAGCTTCAGCCCCCTGGCCCAGGTCACACTATTGCTCCACTGCAGCCTCTCTTTTTGTGGCTCTCAGGGTGGCATCACCAGGCAGGGGCAAGTAAATGCCATCCTGGAGTATTTCCCCACTTCCCTGGGCCTGGCTTTGGGGTGTGATGAGCAACAGGAGCATCAGGCCAGCTGTGCCTGCAGGGATGGGTGTCACTGAGCACCCAGCACTGTTTGGGATTTGGGGTCTGGCTGTGGCACCCCACTCTCAGGGCCAGAGCTCTGCCTGGTTTAGGGCCCCCTGAGCTGGTCTGGCCAGCATCTCCTCCATGTCCCCTCCCAGCTCTCTAACCAGCCACTGTGTCCCCCGAGGGGAGTGTAATTGAAGGAGGAAAGAGCTTATTTAGGTCACTCCAGACCACATTTAAAGGCTGGGCATGCCCTGCTCACACTTTCTCTAACACCCTTATCTCCAGAGCTGCCTAATGCCTGGCTCTCAAACGTCCATGCTCCTTTTATTTAAATATATCCTTGCAGCAGGGCTGTCTCAGTTCTCAAATATTTCTTCATCTCCCACGGACTCAGCAAGAGGGGGGAAAAAAATGTGGTTGCTAAGGAGCAGGATTTGGATACAAAGCTGGCTGAGCTGCTGGCGGGGGGCCCCGGGGGGCTCCAGCACAGCTCATGGCCAGCCTGGGTTTGTGCATTGCTTTGGTGGGGAGGATTGGGGTTTGAAACATTCCTTTGGCCTTGGGGAGAAGGAGATGAGTTGTGGGACTGAGTCCTTTTACAGGTTAATGTGATGTTTGTGTGGGTTAGATCCCACAGCAGCATCCGTGGCTGCTCCCAAGTGCGTGTCTGTTGTTCCAGGGGTCTGTGGGATCTTTGTTTGGCAGGGGGAAGCATCTGTGGGCTGAAAGGTGAGGCTGGCAGTAGGGTTTGGTGCCCAGGAAGAAGCATCACGCTGGAATTGTGAGGCAGCCCCTGGCTGGAGCATTGCTGGGAACAGCAGCAGCAGGGCAAGGACTGGGGTGTTTGGATATCCCAGTTCTCAGGTGTCTCAGCCCAGGTGGGGACTCACCTGCACCTCACAGCAGCCCCAGTAACGATGCATTTGGACTTTGCTCCTGAGTCGTTAGGGAAAGGGAGTGCTGAGCACGGAGCACTAATCCCAGTAATCCCAGTAATCACAGCCGGGCTGCCTGAAGGGAGTCACGGGAAGGGGGTCGAAGCAGGGGCAGAGCTGCAAGGGCTGCTCTGGGCACTGGGTTGGCACAGGGGGTTTCCAGAAGGGCCTTTTGTTCTGTTAGCACCTGGGAACAGCCCTGCCAGAGGTGCCAGCAAAGTCCTTTCCCAATTCTCAGCACGGGCAGCGTGGGCTGTGCTGTGCTGCTCTCCTCCTGTGCACTGAAGCGACTCTGCAGCTCCCCAGACCTCGTCCCTCACCTGGTTTGGGTTTGTTTTTGTGATGTTATGCAAATCACCTCTCTGGCTTTCAGTTACATTCAGCTGTGCTGGCCCGGGTTCTTGTAGGGCAACACTTTCACATTAGATAACGCCGAGTTCCCTCTACCTGAGGGTCAGGAGTTATGTGACAGCTGAATGTCACTGGAGATTAACCACACACAGAGGCTCCTGGCGTGGCCCTTTTGCCTCGGCTGGCTCCACAGCAGTTTGTTTTCATTACACCGTTGGTATTTGGATGAGCTCTGCTGTCAGGAACATGCTGGGACGAGAAAGGGCGTCTTCCTGCACATGTGGGGTGCTGGGAGCAGCTGCCTGGGGAGCCCCGGGCTCAGCAGAGGCAGGATGGGGATGGCTCTGCCTGCCAGGGACCAGCCGAGTCCTCAGAGCCACTGGGAGGGATAAAAAGTTGGTCTAACTTGCAAACAGAGCAGATTGGAGAGGAAACTCATCGAAGGCAGCCTCACAGGAATGCTGAGGCATTATTTTTTTGCTTTCTGCTAACCACAGTCCAGCAGCTGAACTGAGGGCTTGTGTGGAAACCTGCTTTGCCAGGGGTTTGCTACCCGTTTTACCAGAACCTCTTTTCAGGTGATGGAGCAAAACCAGGCAGCCTTTCCCTGCTCCTTGCAGTGGTTGGGTCTCCATGGAGACTCTGAAGCTGAGAGCCTGCCCCAGGCTCCTGCTCCAGCCAGAGTGTGTTTGTGAAATGATGTGTTTGCTTTGGGTTCACCTCTAGGAGAGGGAACTGACTTCAGGAAGTCAAGGTTTAGCCAAGCTGGGCAAAGCAAACCACCTGGCCTGGGTCTGGCAGGGGCAAAGCTCAGCTGTGGGAAGGATGCTGAAGCTCCACTTTCATGTGCCTGGGGGATTCAGGACCTCCCCTCCCACTTTAGGCTGAAACCCCGGGGATTTTGGCCAGACAGCTGTCTAAAAGGCTCAGTTGGTGGCCTACTGCTGGCAAGGTCTGTCTCTGAGCACTGGAGCAGCAGCAGAGCCTGGGAGCTGGGGGCTGTGAGCTGGGTCTGGTGGTGTGACCCCAACAATCACTGCAGACCCTCCAGGGCAAGGCCAAGGCTCAGGCTGGTTTATCACCCTAAAGTAGCCCAGCTTTCCTCCAAAAGCTGCTATTTTTTTCTCCAAGAGCTGCTATTTGTTTGGTGTTGGTTGCATTTTTCATGGCTGTCTGGTCCCAGCTGCAGTTCTGCTGCTCAGCAGCCCCGTGCTGAGCAGTGTGTTGGCAGTGCCCGTTGCTGGTGACACTCACTGGCATTTCTGGGTTTCCAGACAATGTGCTTTACTCCATTCTGTCCCTGTTGCAACAGTGAGAGCTGGCACAGAGACAGGACAGGCCTGGCTGGTTCTTCCCTGGCAGTGCTGGGGTGACTCAGAGCGTAGCTATGGATCACAGCAGTGTCATAACAAACACTTCTTCCCTGAGGTGCTTCTTGGGGGGTTATTCCACAAACTCCATCTCTCCCCGTGCTCATCCCCATGGGTTTTGGTGTGTTCCTCAGCAAAAGTCAGCTCTGGGAGGATGGGGATGTTTGAGGCTTGGCTGGTCTTAATCTGGGGAACATCAAAGGAAGGAGTCAGAGGATGAAGGTTGGCACCTCTGCCCTCTTCACATTGATGCTGCCCCACAGTCATTGTGCACTTCAGCTTTTTGGATATCCCAAAATAATTTTATTGAATGTGAGGGCGGGCTGTAGGATGCTCACCTGTAATGCCACCTCTGGATGAAGGGGGCAGGGTGTCAGGAGCAGATGAGTGGGGTTGGGAATGTGCGTGTACCGGCTCACTGAGGTGCTGTAGCCAGGAGGAGCAGGATCCCGTGGGTGTTTGAGCTGCTCTGAAGTGCTCCATGGCCAAAAACCCGCACCTACAGAGCAGGGCTGAGGGTCTGGGGGGCTGGAATTTGTCTTCCCAGCCCGGGCACCCGCATTCCCCGTGCCGCAGATCTGGCACACAGGGCAGGATCCAGGGCCAAACCTCACTTTGGTGTGTGTTCAGACACTTGACAACAGCGCGATTTTTATCCTTTCCCAGTGGTTTTCTCCCCAAAGGTGCCAGTTAATCGTAAAATCTCATTTGCCTCAGCTGTGGAAATCACCGGGAGCTGGCGGAGCATCCCGTTCCCCCCCAGGTGTCGGCATGTTGCCACCTGCTCATGTCGCACCTCCTGCCTCGTTGACACCTATTTAAGTAATACTCCCAAGGTGAGATTTAGTTGATTACAGAGCAGGAGCGCTTGCTCTTGCCTCTTCCACCTTCCCACGGGCGCCGCAGGGAGGGGAACGAGTAGCGGGATGCTCTGCAAGGGGAAAATCTCCTCGGAGCGAAGGGAATGGCCTGGAACCCGCAGCTGGGCCGTGCTGGGACACGCTGGGGCTGCGGGTGTCAGGAGGAGGCTGGGACGAGCCCGGCTGATCCCGGGAATCACAAACCAGCAGCAAATGGAGGAGCCTCGCGTCATCCCGGCCGGGCTGGGAGCCGGGCACGGCCGGAGAACAAAGCCCCGCATTTATTCCCGCCGTCCTTTCACTGCCAGTCCCTCCGCGCTGGATTGTTCCTGCATTTTCTCTGCTTCAGCTGTTTACTGGGTCACCCCGGTGCAGACACGCACACACAGAGCCGAGGCTGTCGCTGTGCCACCGGCGCTGCCATCGAGCCGGCTGGCACAGCGTGCCCGGGGCCAGGCTGGGCTAAGGGCATGCAGAGCCCCCCGGGCACCCTCTCCGCACGGGATTTTGAGGAGGGGGGGCCTAAAGGTCCGGGATTGTCAGCTTTGCCCGGTTTGGTCATGCTGGGTTTGGTGGAGGGAATGATGGTTGACGTAAGGCAGAGTAAACACATGGGTGGACACGTTTATTTCACTGGGGTTTATTTCACTGGGGTTTATTTCGGTTCAGTTTATCTAAGCTAAGGATGTGTCTGAACTAGATTGAAATTAACCTTGTTCAAATGGAAACAGAGGGGAAAGGTGCTGTTTTAGTGTGGCCAGGCAAGGCTGTGGCTTTTGGACAGCCCCTGGTGTGTGTGCACCTTCAGAATTCCAGGGAGATTTTGGCTTTGGCTGATTCCAGTGCCTTTGCTGTCTTTTTCCCTCTGCAAGCTGCAGCAGGCGAGTTATTGCACAGACATTTACATTTACAGTTTAACCAGGCTGCTGGGGAATACTGTGGGGCGAAACTCTCTGGGAATGTCAGTGTGGGGACACTGGGATCTGGCAGCTGTGATCTTTGCTTTGGCCCTCCTGCAAATCCCACCTTGTGTGTGCCCAGGTGAGCTCTCCATTCATGCAGGACATGGATGTACCAGGGCAAGGGGCAGGTTTGACAAAAAGAGCTGATTTTATTGCAGCTGATTCTTCTTAAGACAAATCTTTTGGCTGTCTGGGCTGCTGCATGGGCTGAGAGCTGGAGAGTGTTCAAGGTTTTGCATCTCAGGGAATGTAAAAGGCTTTTGTGAAGATGGAGTCACTTGCAGGTGCTGATGCATGCAAAGGACAAGCATTGCCCTGGAGCTGCCACAAGGAACAAGCCTGTGTGTCCTGGTGAACATGTGTGACGCCAGAATTGACATTTTAGCTGTGACTATTCCAATCAGTTTCAAGCAACATCATCTCCAAGTGCCAACCTCATCTCCATCCCTTCCCCAACACACCTGGCAGCTGTTGCTACCACAGAAATAAAACTTTTGGTGCACCAGGGCCCTGCTCCAGAGGTGGAATTGATAAAGCAGCATTAGGTCAGGTAGGCTGGAACTCTTCAGGGCACCCCTCGTGTTTTAATTCACATTTGAACAAGGCACTGGGCAACTGTCATGTTGCAGGTGTCTTCCAGGTGCTACTGTACACCCAGAAAAACATCAACCAGTTTTTGAACTTGTTTCAGTTATGTTTTTATTACAGATTTTTCTGTTCCATCTCAGTAAAACGCAAACCTTTTTTTGTTCTGAGCCGATATGACTTGGGGTGGGACGCTCGATCTTTATTTAACCTCGCAGAGCAGTACCTACGTTAATTTTTTATGCACCGTTTTTCACCAGCCGCGTCGTTCTGGTTTCACTTCCAGTAATGCCCCGGGGGTGTGGGCGAGTCGGTGGCGCAGCGGTGGCTCTGTGAGCAGGGCTGTGTCCCTCTGCTCCCAGCCTGCCCCTGCAGAGGCGTTGGCTCCAGGCAGGGATGCTCCGGGGCCATCACGAGCACGGGGCTCAGGGCTGTGGAGCAAGAGCCGGATCTGCTGTGTCGGCGGGATCTTTTTTTTTTTTCCATCGACTTAGAGAGGAAGCAAAACCTGCTGCACTCAGTTTTCTTCGAATAGGCTGCGAGGGGAGCCCATCCCAGCACGTCCCCTGGGAGGGGACGCGGGGCGGTGTTTCTATATGGGGTGCGAATGGGTGGTGGCTTCCTGGGTGTAGGGAACTCAGGGTTTGCAGTTCATCAGTCATCCCTGTTGTGGCTGGAGTTTGTTTTTCCCTGGGGAGTCCCCCTGTCAGTCTGATCCCCCAGCACCTGCATTTCCCCACCTCAGGGGTCTGATCCTGCCCCTTGGAGGCTGGGGATGGAGTGGCCATGCAGAGCCTTTGATTTCCAAACCACAAAAAGAGTGGGGAAAGTCTCTCCACGTGGGAAGGCTCTTGGTTTTCTCTAAAAGCAAACCAGGAGCAAATGGGGGAGGAATCCTGCTTATCTGCTTTGTCTCGTTCCTGGACCGAGGCTGAGCTCCTAATCCTTGCTCCAGCCACTGACTCACTGCGTGTGAGTCACAAGATGCCTCTGTAACCCAGCTGCCAGCTTCCCTTCCCTTCTCCCTGGGCTGCCAGGGTGGAGAAGGCTGCCTTTGGATACCCTCTGGGTCACAGACACAGGGTCAGAGCTGCTGTTGGTCTCTGGACCCACAGAGCCCAAAGGAGGAGGTGTAAGATCCCTATAAGAGGCAGATATGGGGTGATGTGACCCCTCTTTCTCTCTGCCCCATCTTGTTTCTGGGTGATGCCCTGGCTCCAGGGCTGTTCCCCTGGGGCACAGCTTTCTGTGCTGAAACATCTGGAGCAGAGTGTCAGGAAAACCCCGCTGTGGAGCCCAGCATCTGCTGGGGGAGAGAACAGGCCCTCAGCTGTTGCCACTGGCCTGGTGTCCTGGCAAAACCACCCCTTTTTCATGGTGGGTTTGAGTTCAGCTTCTGGCCCTTTTTCTGTTCTTTTCCTGTTTCTCCTTGTGTTGCTGTGTTTTTATGGGCTGCTGGAATTAGTCCTGGTTTGAGGCAGCTCGGAGCAGGCAGGAAGGAAGGCAGAGGGTGTTGAAAACCCAAAGGAAATGTGTCTTTCTGGTGGACATCTCTGCATGGGGAGCAGGGTTGAAAACCCAAAGGAATTGTGTCTTTCTGCTGGACATCTCTGCATGGGGAGAAGGGTTGAAAACCCAAAGGAATTGTGTCTTTCTGCTGGACATCTCTGCATAGGGAGCAGGGTTGAAAACCCAAAGGAATTGTGTCTTTCTGCTGGACATCTCTGCATGGGGAGCAGGGGCTGGGTACACCCAGCTGTGGCAGGGGACTGAGCTCCATCAGCAGGAGGAAAGGAGACAGTGGGAGATGAACTTTCCCAGCTGGAGAGAACCACCCCAGTGCCACCATGGCCATGGGTGGGAATTCACAGTTTAACACCCATGGCTGGGATGATGTTTTGGAGCAAAAGTGCTCCTGCCCTCAGTGGGGCTGCTGTTCCATAGGACATGCTGTGAGTCACCAGCGTGGGCACCTTTCCTTCCCCTAAAACAGGGGATGTTTGTCAGCTTCCTCAGCACTTGGGGTAGTCCTTGGAGCCTTCCTGAGCACAGCCAGGGGAAGGAAGCTGTGAGTGCCAGGAGTGAATGATCCCTCGAGGCAGAGCTGTGGGGGAAGAGCCACCACAGGGCTTTTTGCCTGGAAGTCCCCATGGGGGGAAGAGTGTTGTGCTGTGTGTGCTTATTTTGGACGTGTAGGACAGAGGGTGCTTCTGCTTTTGTGGTCTTTATCTTCGGTTCACAGAACTGAGCTTGTTTTCCTTTCACTACCCGGGGCTGACTTTTTTCCTATTTCCTTTTACATAATGTCATACACTCAGCTTTGCATAAGAGGTCCCAGCGTCGCTGCTGTTCCTTGCAGGGGTTCAGGGTTTGCTCCTGGGGGTGAAATGAAAGTGAGCTGGGGGTTGTTGTTGGACGTGGGCCAAGCTGGAGCTGGTTTCCTCTGTTTCTGGAAAGGCCCATTTCCCGTTGCTAGTGGGGAGGGATTATTCTGAGAAAGGGCTGGGGATTCTAAAGAGCAAACCCCCACTTGCTGTTCCTGGCTTTACCACCTTTCATTGGGTTCTTTTGAGCTTGTGCAAGCACGGAGCTTCAATGGGAAACCCCTGGTGACGTCTCCGAGGCTCAGCTCTGCCTTTTCTTGTCTCTGTTAATTCCCAACAGGCACACATTCCTGGCTTCCCATGGGCTGGGTTAGTGCCTGCTCCTCTCTTGTGGCTGGTAGCTGCAGCCCCTTTGAAATCACCGTGCAGAGATGCTCTTGGTGCTGCTCTGTACCTGTCTGTAGAACAGGCATTTTGTGTAACTCGACAGAAAAGGGAGCAGGGTAACACAAATATCTTGATTGTTAAACCAGCTGTGGTCCAGAGAGCATCAGCAAAAGCACTTTAAGCAGTTGTGCCTCCTCCACGTGTGCTGAAATTAATACCTTTTTCCACTAACAGTTCATTATTTTTGTGCCTTTGGAGGCCAGTGCACTAACCTGGGGCACGTGGGAGCAGAGCTCTTAAGACCTGGTAATTGTTGGGTAATTGTGTGTAAGTGTGGGGATGCAGCTGTGCTCACACTTAATCCTGCACTTTGCTCCTGTCTAACTAAAACCACCTTTGTGACTGAGCTCAAACACTTTCCAAAATGCAGAGCCTGAGCCAATGTTTTGCTTTGCTGTTTGGTTTTTGCATTTTCCCCTCCTTTCATCTGTCGGGAAGAGCCAAAGGCAGAGTCCCTGCTGCTGCTCTCTGCCCGGCTCTCAGGGTCCCTCACACCCTTCCTCCAGGCTCACAAACCTTGGCTGCATCTTAGAGCTCCTTATTAATCCTCTGTGTGAAGACGTGGGGTTTGAC
Source organism: Setophaga petechia (assembly GCA_024362935.1). Classification (NCBI taxonomy): domain Eukaryota; kingdom Metazoa; phylum Chordata; class Aves; order Passeriformes; family Parulidae; genus Setophaga; species Setophaga petechia. The sequence continues at coordinate 6,970,199 of JANCRA010000030.1, forward strand.
ACCACGCCGAGTACAAGAACATTCAGCAGAGAGCAGAAGAGTTTTATTGCACGGAGCAGGAATTCCTCCCTGGTGTAGTCACAAAAGCTTTGAACCATCAGTGGGAGCTCCAGGGCTGGCTGCAATTGGAAGAGGCAGTCCCCAGGCCCAGGGCAGCCATCTGGTGCAGGCTCCCGTTTCATATTTCAGGGGATGAACTCCTGCAGAGTTCACTCACTGCTTCTGCAAGAGCCTCTGCTCTGCACAGTTAAACATGTGGCTTTTCCTTGTGCCCCTTGTGCTCCAGCCTTTCTCCTGGTGTATGGAGAGGACCAGGATTTCACACTGAACTGGAGAAATCAAACCAAACCTTCATTTTTTTTCTGTGTATTCCATTTCTTGGTGCCCATCTTGAAATGTGTTGGACCTCACTTTCTGGGCTGCCGAGTCCCATCTGTGTGAATTTGGTGGAAGGTGCAGATGCCATAACCATCAAATCTTGTTGCAGATGTTTAAAGCACTGCCTGGGCCTGTTGGATTCATCCCTTGTGCCAGCAGAAGGGGCTGTTCACCTGTGTCTCACCCTCAGGCTGAGGGTTTGTGTGCTGGCTGAGCCTGACTCATGTTCCCTTCTTCTGAACTGAGGGGCAGAAAATTCCAGCAGATGTGCAGGGCAGGCAGCGGGGAGCAGAGACTGTTGCAATATTCAGTGATTGCTGCCTCCAAGGCCCTGTCTGCTCTGCATCTTTTGAAACACTGTCATTTCCAATAATCTAAGTAAAGGAAAGCACTCATCTGCTCTTTAGAGACCATTTTGAAGGCATTCAGCTTTGGCTGACCCGCTGGTGTGAGTGCAGGATTCTGCGTGGCCAGCACAAACATAAGGCACAGGTCAAGGTTTTGAGTCTGTCCCTGCCCTGGTCCCATCTCATCTCATCACCTGCAAGGGGAGAAACGTGTGCTTGGTGCAGGTGTTGGGATGAGACTCCTCTGGCTCCATCCTGCTGCTGCTTTTTTGCTTCGGGTTGGTTTTTAACCAACGTGCGCGGAACGCACAATCAGCATCTCGCAGGGGCAGCCGTAGGAAAGAGGAAGCTCACACAGAATATAAATAGCCAAATTTTAGAATGTCCCAGTGTAGCAGCTCTCCTGGCTCTTGGCAGGAGCCTGCAGACCGCTGGGAAGCCGTGGCCTTCGTGTGTGGTTTGCAAAGGGGGAACTTTGGGGGATATCGCACAAGTCAGCAAGGCAAAAAATGAATGAATCTGACAGTCTTGGATATGGGAAGGAAATGAAATTTGCTTTTCTGCACATCAGAGTGGGGTGTATCCCCTGCACGTGATGTGAAATGCAGAGTGAAAACCCTGCACAGTTGTGGCAATAATTTCCACTGTAGTTGCACAGCGGTTGCCAGTGATTCATGGGTTGATCCTGAGATGGTTTTTTCCTCCCATATGATTTAATTTATGAATTTAATTGCATGTCAGCAAGCATCTGATTTTTCTTGATATTTTTCTCTGGGGTTTACAAATGCCTGGCCAAATCTCTTTTCTGAGTTAGACTGTACAGGACTCTGGTCCTGCTGGACCCAGAGGTTAAGTGGGAGGTACACAGGGATAGGGCAGACATGCAGGTTGGGTGATGAAGGCTGGGAAAGAGCCCAGGACAAATTGGGAAGCATTTCCATGGCTTTATTTTTTTGCTGTTGTTGTTGTTTGTTTGGGGTTTTGTTGGAAACAGCATCTAAAGGTGGAAGAAAAACAACTTGGCCAACTTGGTAAGGTGCTGTCAGTGTAGACATTTGATCCAGAGTGGACACAAAGCTTTAGCTGTGCCAAGGTTGTGCCAGTCCCCAGGGCAGTGTGCTTGAACACAAATTTGTGCCATAATTTATCCCAGAGCACAGAACAAGAGAGGGACAGACACAGGTGCCAGGAAGGATGTTTGGTGTCTGCTGCCTCATGTGGGTGCTCTCAGGGTTCCCAGTGAACCCTGGGAGAGGCTCCTGATGTTCACAGCAGAACCTCACAGTTCCTTCAACTTCAGCAAACCAAACCTCTCCATAGTCTGGCATGAAGTGAGAAAAGCAGGTTCAGCAGAAAGTGAAAAAGTCAGCAACCCTGCCCAGGGGGATTCTCTGCCCTCATTCATTACAGCCATGAATGAGAGGCTTTTTCAAGCTTCCCCTCAGTCTCTGGGCTGGCTGTGCTTCCCTGCCTTGACCCCTTGTGAGGAGCAGCCCTGGCTTGAGCAGAGTGTGAGAGCAGAGCAGTGGGCACTGCTGTGGTGGGGCTGATGAAGGAGGAGTGTTTGGGTGCATGTTGAGATCCATCAGCTCAGGGTCCTGTGGTCGTGTTCTGCTCCTGTCTCCTGAGCTGTGCAGCCTCTTCTGAGCCTGGGTGTGGCTGTCCCCGTGTTCACAGGGCAGTTTGGAGAGGATTTTTTGCAGGGAGCAGCATCACTTCTGGGCCTCCATCCTAAATCCTTTCATGGCAGTTTTTCCTCAGTGTGTTGTTGTCAATGCTGAGGGCTGGCTCTGGCAGGAGAGGTTTGTCCCCACAGCCCTGTGTCCCAGTGATGGTCACCTCCCCCTCTAACCAGCTGACAGCTTTCAGGCATTTTCTCCTTCTGCTGAGCTCTGGGTTTTGGTGTGTGTTCGTCCATGTCCTGCCATTTGGTGAGGGGGATGGAGGGCGGGGGAGATCCCTGCAGTGTTTAAAAGGATCTGGATAAATCTTCTTAAGGGAGGCACTGACTCAGCAGAGCGTGGTTAGGGAGGAGGAGGAGGAGGAGGAGGGAACCAAATTGTCCTTGTGGGGCTGGAGCTGCTGCTGGTATGTGGTGCTGGGGGAGGCCTGTGCCTGGGAACCTGCCCTGAGAAGCATCACCCCTTTCCTCACCAAATTGTTGGTGCTCTCCATCCTCCAGAGCAGAAATGGGAGCCTCATAGCTGGGTGCCTGAACCCTGTGTCCAAACTGGTCCCGGCTGTGCCTGATCTCACCCTGGTGCAGATCTCTGGGATTTTTCCCCCAGCTCTGAGCTTTGGATTTCTGACTTGTGCCATGGGCAGCTTGGTTTGACAGTGATTATTTTTATTGATATTATTTTTGTTATTTTTATTATTATTTATTAGGGAAGTGCACCAGGGTGGTTGGTTCAGATCACTGAGACTCTGTTTAGACCAGCAGCCAGTGTCACCTCACAGGAGAGGGGAGCAGCCAGGGCTGAGCACTGGGCTGTGCTGTCACTGTCCCCTTCCCTGTCTTGTGAGGGGTCCCACCTTGCACTGGCACAGCCTGGCTTTGCTGAAGGGCTGAGATATGGAGCCAGGGGATGTGGGACAGACCAAGAGCAGCTTCCCAAAGTCCTGGCTCCACTGTGGGCAGGCTCAGCCAGCCAGACACTCTGGTGTCACCTGGTTTGCATTTCTGAGCAGGTGAGGGAGACTCACTGCCAGCCAGCTGCTGCTTTTGGCTTGCTGGGATCCCTCACAGGAGCCACAAAAGCGTCTCTGCCACGCTTTGCTCTCCTTATCTCACGGTGTATCTTGTTTTTCCATGCAGAGCTCCACACAGGAGATCGGAGAAGAGCTGGAGGATGGTGTGATCTACAGCATATCCCTCCGGAAAGTGCAGCTCCACCACACGGCCAACAAAGGGCAGCGCTGGCTGGGGGTAAGCTGGGGGCTCCTCCTGCCTCAGGGGAGGATTCAGATGTTTCCCTGCCGTGGGAATCATGTGTTGATTTGGGAGCAGGGACTGGGAGCACCTGTTGCCCTCTGCTGCATGGGAAGGGGTACAGGTGAAACAATCTGCACGGCCCCATTTTGAAAAATAGGGCAACTCTGATTTGTATCTGGATTTTGGCAACTCTGAGGCCTTTCCTTGGGGTTTCTCAAGTGCTCAGGTCCTCTCAGCTGGGTTGCTGGTGTTTGATATCTGAGGAGACTCAGCCATCCTTTCCCAGGGAAGGAAGATCCCTGTGGGGATCCCAGCCTAGACCTGGCCTTGTGAAGCTGCTGGGAACACTTTGCCCTTGATGGTGTCTGTCCTCACCCAGCCCACTGACTTCTGCTCCTGTCCTGGCAGTTTGAGAATGAGTCGGCCTTAAACCTCTACGAGACGTGCAAGGTGCGGACGATAAAAGCCGGGACCTTGGAGAAGCTGGTGGAGTACCTGGTCTCAGCCTTCAAGGGCAATGACTCCACCTATGTCACCATCTTCCTGTGCACCTACCGGGCCTTCGCCACCACCAAGCAAGTGCTGGACCTGCTGCTGAACAGGTGAGGCTGCCCTGAGCCCCAAAACACAGCTGGGGGTGGCCAGGAAAGCCCCAGCATCTTCTGCTGCGATGCCTTGGGGGTTCGGTGGCTTCTCCCAGCTCCTTCAGCGTGAGGGTTTTGGGACAGGGCAGGGAGGACAAACTTTCTGGAAAGCTGGAGCTCTTCCAGTGAGGAGGCCAGTGCTGGCTGCTTCCCTTCCTGTAATGGGGAGGTTGTGGCAGAGGGAGGGGAGCAGGACACTGCACAGCACGTTCATCCTCACCCTGTGGCAGAGCTAGGGGTGATGTGGAGGGAGAAGAGGCTGCTCTGAGAGGCAGCAGAATGCAGGGCGCTCACTGCCTCCCCTCTGCCCCACCAGGTATGGCAAACTCCATGTGCAGGCAAATGGGGACCACGCCAGGCACACTGTGGACGAGAGGATGGAGCTGAAGAAGTAAGTCTGCCTGTGCTGTGCTGGCAGCTCTTCGGGAGGGATCTGTCATCCCAGCGCTGCCCCTGGGCTTGTGGGCGTGCACACAGGTTTCTCCTGGCACCTGATTCCCTTTGCCTGTGTTTTCCCCCTTCCTGCAGCACCATCTCCTCCATCCTGGGGGCCTGGCTGGACCAGTACTCGGAGGATTTCCGCAAGCCCCCCGACTTTGCCTGCCTGAAGCAGCTCATCTCCTACGTGCGCCACAACATCCCCGGCTCCGACCTGGAGCGCCGAGCCCGCATCCTGCTGGCCCAGTTCCAGCAGCAGGAGCAGAGTGAGGCCGAGGCAGAAGGTGGGGTCCTCCCCTGGCTTGCAGGGCTCATTTGGGGCTGCAGGTGAAGGGAATGCTGCTGGTTGGCATCAGGGGTCTCCAAAACTTGAGCCATGTGGATGAACACCTGTGAACTCTATATGGGATTTCACTGGGAAGCCAATCCAGCTACAGGAGGAGTGGGATTTCTAAATGGATTAGCTAATCTGCCTTTAATCCTCTGTAGACACTTGCACCCAGATTTAAAATGACTATCCTTTTATCTGAGCCTTGTTGCTGGAGGTGCAAAGCTAGATGGGATGAAGAGCCTGGGAGGTGGGGTGTGGGTGTCTGCAGGGGGTTGGTGTGGGCACTGCAGTGCTCAGCCTCGCCCTTGTCTCCTGCAGCTGTGGACCACAGCAGCTGCACCTTCCAGCTGGTGGAAGAGAATGGGGTCGGTGATGGGAAGCCAGATTTCCTCTCCTTCTCCCCAGAGATGGTGGCAGAACAGTTCACACTGATGGATGCTGTGAGTAGTCACGCACCAGCTGGGTCAGTGGTGCTCTGGGCACAGGCCTGGCTCTTCCCATCCCTTTTTCCTTCTTGCCTGTTCTCTCCCCAGAGAACACCATTAAACCCTTCTCCCATCCCTTTATTTTCCAGGAGCTGTTCAAGAAAGTGGTGCCTTACCACTGCCTGGGCTGCATCTGGTCCCAGAGAGACAAGAAGGGCAAAGAGCACCTGGCCCCCACCATCCGTGCCACAGTCTCCCAGTTCAACAGCGTGGCCAACTGTGTCATTGCCACTTGTCTTGGGGACAGGTCCCTGAAGCCACAGCAGAGGGCCAAGGTGGTGGAGCGGTGGATCGAAGTGGCTCGGGTAGGACAGCTCCCCTCCCACCTCCACCCAAGGGATGAGCTTTTGCCCTGCTGGAATACCAGCAGATCCTCCAGCTTTTTTTAACCCCAGTTCCTGTTATCTCCTTGTCTGCCCTCAGGAGTGCCGCATCCTGAAGAACTTCTCCTCCCTCCGAGCCATCCTCTCAGCCCTGCAGTGCAACGCTGTGCACCGGCTCAAGAAGACCTGGGATGAGGTCCTGAGGTAAGGAGCTCCTGCAGGGCTGCTTCCAAGGGGAAGAATAAGCTGTGGCACTTGGTTGTGTCAATGGGATCACCTGAGCTCCAGCATTGCCTCCTGGAGTGTGCCCAAAACCCAGGGGCCAGTGTAAGGTGTCAGGGACCTCAGGAAGGTGAGGAAATAAAGCACCTCACCCTTCTGTGTGAAACACCTTGGAATAGCTCCCAAACAGCAAGGCCCACCTGGAGCTGAGCATGACTGGGGTCATTGGGGTGAGCAGAAGAGAGCCCAAGGAGGAAGCCCCACCATGGCAGCATTGCTGACTTTTCCCCTTGTCCCCCGTGTGCAGGGAGAGCTTCCGCACATTCCACGAGCTCTCCGAGATCTTCTCCGACGAGAACAACCACTCGCTGAGCCGGGAGCTTCTCATCAAGGTAGGGGGAAGGAGAGCCCTCATTGCCCTGTTCCTAGCAGGCAGCTCAGCTTTCCATGGTGTTCCAGCCACAGGGATAAAGTCCTGGCAGAGCTGCTGGAGTCCCAGGCATGGGTGCAGGCAGGGTGTGCTGAATCTGGGGAGCAGGCAGGGGTTTCAGACCAAGGCTGGAATTTCTGTTTCTCTGCCCAAAACTTACTACTTGGAGCTGGCAAATCAATTCAGGGAACAGATAAGTGCTGGAATGGGATCCAGAACACCAGGTGACAGCTTGTCCCCAGAGGCAGCTGCATGTTAACAGTCCAGTGCAAAGTCCTCTTGATTCCAGGTGGGGTGGTGGAGTTGGTGAAAGGCTGCAGCAAAAATGCTTTTATTCCATGTGGAGCTTCTCCACAGATCCCAGCCTAGCTCTGGTTTAGGGACTGAGAGGAAACAAAATGCAAAAGGGAACAAAACTTCCCATTAGGGAGGCATTTATACAGAAATGAGAACAGCAGTTCCTGTCCACCAAGGCTTTCCTCTCTGTGAGCCACGAAAAAGCTTTGATTCCCTCCTCTTTCCAATAATGAAAATTATATAAATGAAAATGGGTGTAAATTTTAGCTAATAGGTATTAGTGCCATTTCCCACCTGTGCTGATCCCACCTCTCCCCACCATCCAGGAGGGCACATCCAAATTTGCCACCTTGGAGATCAACCCAAAGAGGGCTCAGAAGCGGCAGCAGCAGCAGCGAGAGATGGTGAGTCTGGCAGGGCTGTCCCTGTGCCCCTCCCCAGAGGCTGCCCAGGCTGCTCCCAGCTCTGCTGACCCCTCTGTCCCCACAGGGTGTGATGCAGGGCACCATTCCCTACCTTGGCACCTTCCTGACAGACCTGGTGATGCTGGACACGGCCATGAAGGATTTCCTGGATGTATGTACCTCCTCCCCGTCCTCCCTTTCCTCCCAGAGCCTGGGCTGATAAAAGGAAGGCTGTGTCCTGTATCCTACACTACATCCTGTATCCCACACTGCACATCCTGTATCCCATATCCAACTCTGCCCATCCACCTCTCTCCCAAGGAAATGGGCTACTTTTTCTCAGCAGGGTTACTCACACTGCAGTGGCAGCAAGACAGAGATAGACGGGGGAGGGAGCAATATTCTTCTGCCTACTCCATCCTGACCTTCATCTCTTTGTTTTCCAGGGTGGGCTGATCAACTTTGAGAAGAGAAGGAAGGTGAGAGCTTTGCCCTGGCAGCTGCACAGTAGGCCTGGCCTGCTGCAATCCCAGGCTGTGCCAGTCACTTTGGACTTGATCCCTCTCCTTTTTTCCTTTGTGTCCTTCACTTTTGGGGGAGGGTATTCTGGTCTCATGGCTTCCATTTACTGCAGGAGTTTGAAGTGATTGCACAGATCAAGCTGCTCCAGTCAGCCTGCAACAATTACAACTTCACACAGGAGGATCAGTTTGTGGAGTGGTTCCACAGCCTGGAGCGGCTCAGCGAGGCCGAGAGGTGAGTGAGAGGGGCAGGTCCCACCACTCATTTCCTCTGACAGCAGCAGCTGTTCCCTGCTCCCCTCTCTGCTCTGCCTCCCTCACACTGGGTGGCAGCACAGGGAGCTCAAACCCTCCTCTCTCCGCTCCCAGCTATGGGCTGTCGTGTGAGATTGAGCCACTGTCAGAGTCAGCCAGCAACACACTGAAGGCCAAGAAGAACACGGGCATCATCAAGAGATGGAGCGAGTGAGTCCCTGGTGGGAGGTGGGGGCCAGCGTGGGGCATCTCTGGCTGGACATTGCAGGGGACCAGGCAGGCATGGCTGCTGTCCTGCCAGCCAAATGCACCCTCACCCTGCCTCCTTCTCACCTGCCCCACCTCTCTCCCGGCAGCCGGCAGCCACCAAGCACGGAGCCCTGTGCCAGCGGCAGCTCCCACTCGAAATCCTTCGACCAGCTCAAGTGTGGGCAGTACCTGTGCAGTGGAGACGCCACTGACTCAGTGAGTGTCACCTCTGCTGGCTCCAGCAGCTCCGACGTGGAGGAGATCAACATCAGCTTCATCCCTGAGTCCCCCGACTGCCAGGAGAAGAAGGTACGTGGCAGCTCTCAGGGTCCAGGGGTCCCAGGGCCGCTGTGGCCATGGTGTGGGGACTGTCCCACCTCTGCCCTGGCGCTGGGGCTGGGGGGAGCAGGCGGGGGGCCCGGGGTTTGCTGCAGCAGCACGGCAAGGCTCTGGTGCCTCTGGTGGCTGTAGCTGTGTCGGTCCCCCGTTGTCACAGGTCAGTGAGATCCCTCTGGCCTCCCTCCCCCAGCGCTGGTACGCCCCGTCTGTGGCCGATGGAGAAGCTAAACCCACTGTGTCCTCCGCATCCCCTCTCCTCCCTGCCCTCCAGTTCTGGGAATCCACCTCCCTCTCTTCCCTGGACACGTCAGGCATCGGCTCAGGCTCCAGCAGTGCCTCCTCCTCTTCCGTCTCCTCCACGCCAGTGACGGCCTCCCGCACTCACAAGCGCTCGGTCTCCGGCATCTCCAGCTACTCCTCACTCTCGCTGCCCCTCTACAACCAGCAGGTCGACGACTGTTGCATCATCCGAGTCAGCCTGGCTGTGGACAATGGCAACATGTACAAGAGCATCCTGGTTAGTAACATCCCCAGGGAGGGGTGGGTGGCTTCTGCTACTTGGATATGGGCATGGCACATTTTGGGAGGAGTGAGAGGCTTTAGCAGTGTTCTGAGCTCACAGCACTCTGTGCTCACAGGTGACAAGCCAGGACAAGACCCCTGTGGTTATTCGCAAGGCCATGGCCAAACACAACCTGGATGGGGACCGGCCTGAAGACTATGAGCTTGTCCAGATCATCTCAGAGGAAAGAGGTGTGTGTGGGTGTGTGTGTGTGTGTGTGCTGGGGTTTGGGGGCTTTCCTGGGCAGCACCAGGCTGGAGCTGGGATGAGAGGTGACAGCAAGAGGCATCCCAGCATCTGGGGACAAACCTTAGCTCCACTCTGGTCCCCTTTCAAGGAAAGGGCACTGACCCTCATCCTTGTTCACTTTCAGAGCTGAAAATCCCCGACAACGCCAACGTCTTCTACGCCATGAACTCCGCTGCCAACTATGACTTTGTGCTCAAGAAGCGGGGCTTCTCCAAGGGGGTGAAGATCAAGCACGGCTCCAGCTCCACCCTGCCCAGGATGAAGCAGAAAGGCCTGAAGATCGCCAAGGGCATCTTCTAGCCTCAGCCCCACTGCCACCCATCACCGACGGGGCCTTGGGGGCAGCTGCTCCGGGCTTGGCTGTGGCCACTCCTTGTGCCACCCTGCAGGGCAGAGGAGTGACCCTCACCCACGGGCGACGGCCGTGCACCTCCTTCCGCACCCAGAGCTGAGAGTTGGGCAACTGGTGTCGGCCTCTGCCTCTCTCTGCACAAGCCTCCGTTCCAATCAGGTCTTTTTTTCTACACAGGAAGGCAGCAGTGGGGGGGATTTGTCTATTTTTTTGTTCTGTTTTGTTTTTTTAACCTTCCACGGTGCGACACTCGGCCAGCCCGGCCAGCCCAGAGCTGGAGCCCGCCTCTGCCGTAGGTGCCTTGTGTCTGAGCGAGCCGAGGAGCAGTGACTTGCAGAGGGGCTGTGTGACAGAGCAGAGCAGGAGCCACCATCACCCTGCAAGGAGCTGCCAAGCCTCCTTCCCAGCTTTCCCAGTGTTACCTCCACGTCTGTCCTCCCTGGGATCACTGGCGTTGCCACCACCGCACAGCTCTGCCTGTCCTTGTCTTTCCCTTGGGAGAAGCCACGGATGCCCTGGGCTGGGAGGTGAGCTGGAAGGATGCAGCCCTGCACCAGTGCTGAGCCCCGTGGAGGAGCCTGTGGCTGTGCCCTGATGGAGTGGGTGCCTCGTGCTCTCCCCAGCTGGAAGCCTGCGTGATCTCGCTCCTCTCCCGATCCAGCACATCCTCCAGCTGGACTGGGCCAGTTCAAACTTGCACCAAAGATCAAATGCCAGTGTCTCTTCTGCCATGCCCCCAGCGCTGCCAGCCTAAGGAAGAGAGCAAAGTTCTGTGTGAAACTGTGTAAATAGAGACTTTGGGTCTGTGTGGGCACAGAGGGGCCAGAGAGCTCAAGGGTGCTCCAGGTGCCCCAGCTGCCACTGCCTGACCCACAGAAAGTGCCACTCACCTTGGGCTTTAACCGGACTTTTTCAAACACTGACCATGGGAGAAGCAGCAATGAGACTTTTTTTTTGTATAAAACAAAAAAGTTTACTGATTTTTTTTTTCAGTATTTATTGGTTGTAAATAGAAGAGGTAAACCTGTACATTTTACTAATCCAGCCTCCCCCTGCCCTGCAGCCCAGTCCCTGTCCTGTGCCCCCCTGGTATTTAAGGCTGCTGGGAGGGAGCTGGCAGCAGCAGTAGCAGCAGCATTGCTCTGCTCTGCTCATAGGGTGCAGACCCTGCCAGCCCCCCCTCCCAAATTCTCTACCACTAATTGCTCGAGCAGGGGCAGAGATGCTTGTTTTAATCATTGTAGGAAACACTAACCAAAGGGGGACCTTTTGTTGCTCCTGCCTCCATCTCTGTTTTTTAAGCGCGTCATTCCAGCAGATCTTTTCCCTTTCCCATCCGTCAGCGTTCCCAGGTGGTTGTGGTGCCTTCCCCTGCTCCAGGACAGGGACCACACTCCAGGGGCTGGGGCTGGTGAGGAAGAGGCTGCTGGGTGAGAGCGTGGCTGGCACAGAGCTCCTCCAGCCCCGTGGCCCCTCGGGCAGCGCTGCCCACGATGCACATGATGGGAGCTCCCGGCTCCCTGACGCAGGGGCAGCCTCCTGCCTCCCCCCCTGCCCAAAGCCCCTTCCCCTGGGCACCAGCACCCCTGGGAGGGTGTTCCCTCTGCTCCGTGCCTGCCCACCCTGGGACTGTCCCCTCCCCTCCCGCCGGGGGGACTGGCTGTACCCTGTGTATTTTGTACCACTTCAATGAAGGAGCACACTGCCCGGTGTGACTTGTACACAGCAATGTAATTAGTCTTTGCAATAAAATACTGATGCTCAAATGTCTCTGCCCCAAGGCAGGGCTTGTCCTGTTCTCCTTCCCCGAAATGGCAGCACCTTCCTGGAGAAAGAGAGATGGGCCTGACTGTGGGGGAGTTCATACTTTATGTTCACTCTGGTGGGTTGAAGTTTGTTTTGAAAACCAGGCTTTTTGGCTGAAGGACCAGGGCTCAATTTTGAAAGGAAACTCATTCCTTTGAACCTGTGAGTTGAAACTGTTACAATTCCAACTATAATTTGTTGGTTTTTACCACTTTTGTTACAAGTAATAGCTTTAAAAGCAACTGTAACAGCCCCACCTGAAGTGCCTCCTCAGTGGAGGAGGAGGTCTTAACTCCTTTTAAAAAAGAAAGCTTGGCTTTCTGGTGTGCTCAGAGCACACTGGGGAATGCACAAGATCTAGAAAACGCCAGTAGCTCTTTAATTTTTGGGGCTTTCATTTGGTGGGAGCAATGCAGCTGGCAGTGGCCAACTTCTGTGCACCTGAAGCTCTGCCCCTCTGCCAGCTGCCTTCAGTCCTTGTTACCTACTAGCTGTGGAAGTCAAAACAGACCTGAGAAGTGCATCAGGTAATGAGGACAACAAACACTGCACCCCAGGAAGGGAATTATTCACTGCCAGGAAGTGTATTTTCCTGCTGGCTTTATTTCCAAGATGACCAGCGAGGCTCAGTGCTGAAGGCATGGCTCACTATTTTCACTCCCTCTGCACAAGCAGAAGGGCAGAACCTGCCTTAGGGACTCCAGGAGCACTGGACTGTTTCTTCTCCCAGCATCTCCTCAGGCACCTTTTCTATTTTCCACATGGCCACCAACCTGGAGAGTGCACTCCCACACAGGGAGAGATTTGGGAATGCAGCTTCTCCCCTATTCTGGTGTGTTTCCAGCTGGTTTGGATTCTGGGCTCACTCTTGGGAGTTTGTTGAGCTTGCTGGAGGGTTTCTCAGCCAGCAATTCTGAAAATGCAGCAGTGGCTCCCAAACATCCAGAATGCTGTCCACCAGCAGTCAGTGCAGACAGAACATCATCAGCTTAGTACAAGCTCTGCCTTCCCAGATCCTGAACCCTTGGCTCTCAAGGAGCAAGAGCAGAGAGTTCTGTCCACAGCAGCCACACTGCTCACTGAGTTCACACATAGTCCAGAATTTCTGTCTCCATTTCATTTTCACTCCCATCAGAAGGCTTGAAGTCCTCTTCCTCCTCCTCTTCATCATCCTCATCCTCTCCAGACTCGTATGCCAACTGCTCTTTGCCATCTTCACTGCTTGTTGTATTTGAGAAAAGAGCTTAAATTGGGAAGAAAGAAAGACACTGTGATGCCTCTCTCAGGGCAACCTGGGGGCATTTGCAATAGAGTTCACAGAACATGTGAGAGGAAGGCAGCAGCCTCAGGGGCACAGCTAATATTGCTCATCTTAACAGAATTTGATCAAGCCCAGAGCAATCCAACTCCACACTCCAGGAAGGAGAGCAGAACAGCAGCAGAGCTGCAGTGCTGTGCCTCCTCTCCTGCCTCATTCTGACCCAATTCATTGGGATATTATTGCTTTGGCCCGGCATCATGAAGAAATAATTTTCTCACTTCTTGGTCAATCAATAATATCAATAAAAAGTAAAATGCCACCAACAGAATGAAGATTTTGATTAACACTGTGCAAAAGACATTTAAAAGCTGAAAGGCTTTTGATACTGGGAAGATGAAATAGAAAACCTTAACTTCCAGTCATCCCCAATCCACCCCACATTCCCACTGCAGGCCAGCAGCCTCAGCTCCCACACTGGAATGAGCCACAACCCAAAGAACACACAGAGGATGCAGGAACACCTCTGCCTCAGTGCCAAGTACAACATCCTCATGTTCAAAGCATCCTTACCAGGTCTGGTGGATCTGATGATCTGCTTTATCATCAGGGACATGCTGTCCCTGAGGTCATCACTTGTCTTGGCAAGGCACCACCCGTCCCGCTCTGTGCACTCCGACTCAGTGCCGTCATTCCGATGGATGATCTTCTGCAGGCTAAAGAGAGCAAAAGGGAAAGAAACCTTAATCTTCTGCACTCAGGTGTGAGATTCAAATGAGATACACTGCTTTACTTCCATTTCCCTTCACTGAGCTGGAATAGCACAGTTGGTTATCCAGGTAATTGTCAGATGGGAAAGGAAGTTCATGTGTGAAAAAACTTTTCTGTTTTTATTGAGCAACTGAACACCTCTGATGTTCCTGCTCAGGGGGAGAGGGGTGAATGGACAGGGTATAAACATCAGGTTTTGAAATCTGTCTGTAAGACTCAGCTGTCAGAGTGCAGTACCTTTCCACATTTAAGTCACAGAGCTGGTAGAACATCTGGCGGTAAGGGGGCAAGGCTCCTTCTCGGAAAATGTAGACAGATTCCTAAAAAGAGGAAAGAAGGAAAGGATTCATGTGCATTTTATGCTGTAATAAAAGTACTTCCAATGGGCTGATTCAACAACATGGTACTTCCACGAGAAACAAGTTTTAAGGCATAGATCTGTATGTGGCAGAAGATAAAAGCTGAATGAGGAAAGCCCCAAAATGTCCCTACAGTCACATCAGCACTGCTGTGCAGAGAACACACTTCACCTCTCCAGCCTGCAGCTCTGTCTGCAGCCTGTCACTGCCTAGCAGTGCATCATGGGCTTCATTCTAGCAAAAAAAAGGAATAGTAAGACTCATTTATTTATTTATTCCACCCTGTTGGATTTTGCAGCATGACCTCATAAAGACATGGTGATTTTTTTGCACTTCGCTGCCCATGAAGTTCCAATTTTATCAAATGAAGCAAAATACTGCTCACATCTATGATGAGGGTGGAAACCAGCAATTCCACCTTGCAGCCTGTAACAAAATACACTCAGCTGGTGTTCCATAGTGCCATATCCAAGTGGGAGCTTCCCAGGCAAACCTGAGCACATCAAATCACTCACAGCTGATCCCCTGATGACTGATAAGCCAGGAATCATCCCTATTTCACTGAGATATTTCAGTGAAATACAGGTATTTCTACATCAAGATTTTGGTATAGAAAGTCATGCTTACCTTCAGCTTATATCTGCTGGAGGGGGGCTTTTTTGCCCCAGATGTACCAGCTGAACCCAGCCCCTGTTTCAGGTCATGGACACTGACTGTGTGACTTCCTGAAAGGAAAACAGAGAGTCCTAATGAGGGGCATCTTTCATATTGGACTGTCACCTCTCTCTGTTGATTCAACAAAACCATACCAACCAGCAACAGAGCACGTGCTTAGTTCATTCTTCAGAGATGTTGCTGGACAGTCTCAGGAAAAGTGCTTTTTCCAGAGGGCATTTGTTCATAATTTTAACCTTTTATACTCTCCTTTGACATAGAAAAGAGAACTCCTCCATTCTCTGCACCTCAGTGAATTCCCAGTGTGGCTTGCAACACCCCCTCCTGCCTGTTCACAGATATTGTGGCTCAGCCAGACTCCCACAACACTTCCCAGCAGATTTTTCTCTGGCTTAATAGCAGCAGTATTATAACCAGAACACAAGCTCAGTTTTGGCTAAGCTAGAACACAAGAAGACCCTTCACCACCTGTGACTGGGATGGGGCAAAGAGAGAAGCAGAAGAGCCAGGCAGCCTTTCTGGTCCATACCTTGTTTCTTGACAGTGATGGGCAGGCTGTAGTTGTATGTGCTGCGTTTTGCTTTCACAGGCATGTCAGTAGCAGCATAACCTGGAGGTGAAAACCAAAATCCAGTCATGAACTGAGGGCAAGTACTCTGCAGAATATCCCCAGCCCAGGAACACAAGGGCTGGACTGGTGTGGGAAGGGCAGGCTGGTCTTTGGGATATGCTGGTTTTAGAGGGTGGGGAGAAGAGATCAACAAAACCCTTTAACTTGGAAATGTGATCTGATGTCAGTGAGTGGATGCCAGCTCTGTCATGGATTTATTAGATGGCATCAGAAACTCCTTTTCCTCAAATTGTCCTTTGCAAAATCAAAACAGGGAACCCCATATCCAAGATCTGAGACCAGCATCCTGCAGGAAATGCTGAGGTTCTTGAGGAAAAGCTGCTATGTGAGCACCAGAATTCCTGCTTGGTGCCTCCCCTGAGTGAGGAGGAGGATGCTCTGCTACACCCACTTGGGCTTGGAACACATGGAGGAGGAAAGGCAGAGTTTAGAATGTGCCAAATGAGGAAAGAGCTATTGCATACCATGATAGAAAGTATTACAGGAGTTTTAAAAAGAACTACAGCAAGCAAGGAGCTCAAAAGGTGACATGTTCATCAGAGCAGAAATATGGCAAAAGAGTTTGAAAAACACATAAAAAGAAAAATACTACCAGGATTAACCAGAAAGCAGAGAGAGCAGCTCTGTGGGTTGGGCCCTTTTACCATATTTCATTCCACAGCGAATTCGGAAGTCCAGCACTTGATAAATCTTTGCTTCAGGGTGTTTTCTGGGGTCATACCCAAACCTAACCCACAAGCTTCTCCAAGGACCTGTTAACTGCACAAACACACGAGGAAACATGGTTACAAAAAAGCACCACAGTGTTGCAACTTCCTTCGGTAGAAAGGTCCTTAGAAAGTTCTAAAATTTTCCCTCATTGCCCAAAGATATTTGTTTTACCAGCTCTTTGCTCACTTGCCATGCTAATATTTATACACTGAAATATATTTATACACTTGGCAATCAAAGCACAAATATTTGTGTGCTTTTACAAACCAACCTGCAAGGTCACAGCCAAGTGCTTGTGTGGAAAAACTGCTACCACTGCCAGGTGAACAGTTACTTGGAGTGACCAAAGTTTTTCTGATTTTCCAAAGTTCCCAGTAATGACTGTTTTGTTGTTTTGAGCTCCTGAGAATATCTTGTTGGTATTTCTCCAGTGAGTCCAACTCAGAGTACACAAACAATTGTAACTCCTTTCAAATGTCTCACTGAGACAATTGTTTGGGGGATGGGGGTCCTGACCTGCAGAGGTGATTAGAACCTACAGAGCAAACAGCCACTGAATCCTCCTTGGCTTCAACTTTGGCTCTAAAGCATTTCCTTCCCCCTGTCTCTTTACATTAAATTAATCTCAGGTACTTAGTGGCAGGACCTCAGAAGTGGTAAAGGACCAGGAAGAGCAGGGTGATGCTCCCTTGCTCACAGATGTACCACTCACCATGTAATAGGCCAAATAAGGCAGCAGCACCTTCAGCTTGTCTGGATGGACACTGATGTTGGCTTTGACTGCATTGCGAGACCACACGGGACGCACCTCAAAGAGCTGCAAGGACACACAGACAGCCACACATCAGTGGGAAGGGATTCCCAAAGAGCTGCAAGGACACACAGACAGCCACACATCAGTGGGAAGGGGCTCCCAAAGAGCTGCAAGGACACACAGACAGCCACACATCAGTGGGAAGGGGTTCCCAAAAGGCACAGCAGCTTTCCAAGTGCACTCAGGTTCATATCAGAGCCTTTGGCCCTCAACAGGAGCTGTTGGATGCTGATGTAGGGCTTAATGTGAGTTAAGCCACAGATTCAAGGCTTGACTTACAGAACTGAAATGAACACAGCAGTGTCAGCAACATCTACTCACACTTGTATCAGGCACTCACAATCACCAGGAATTTCTAGGGAACAAAAATGTACTTTTTCCTCCCCAGCTTGCTGCAAGACAGTGCTCAGACCAGGAGTAAGGCACACACCTTTCTCAGCTCTTCCTCCACCTTTTTATCCACAGGATTGGTGCACACTTTCTTCCAGTTCTGAACAGCAGCATCCAGGGGCTTAGTTGGGACTTCCTCATCATCAAAGTTGACAAAGATGGCATTGTGTGGGCGCCGGGCCCTGCTGAGGCCAATCAGGTTCTCACCAGACACCTGGGGATTGTTGTATCCCTCCCTAAGGAACAGGGAAAGACAAAAGGGACTCAGCTGGGTGAGCAATGGGTTGGTTTAACTTTGGCTCAACCTCCCTTGATCACACACACTGGTACCATAAAAGATTCTCATAGCACCACTGAAGAAAGAAAATTTAAATAAATCCCAAAACGTCTAAACTACATCCATTTGCACACTGACAGAGGAGCTCTGCCCTGGCTGGCAGAAAACCCTCCAGCACTCAGGAATGATCTGTATGAAATGTGTGTTGGAAGGGCTCCACCCTCTGCATTTGTTCTCCTGGAGCTACTGCAGCTACTCACTGGGACAGGGGCAAAGCAAGAGGGAACTCAGGCACCCACTCAATCTGGAAATTTCTTTCCCTTTAAAAAGTACCAGTGGAGGCCAACAGTGAGAAAATGAAAGATGTTTCTTGTGGGAGATCTCCCAGATTGTTCTTCTGGCAAAGCTGTTCAAGGCCAGGAGAGCACAGGAACACAGGGCATTGATCCTTGGGAACCCTGCCCTTGGCTCCAGCCCTCTGGAAGCAGGCAGGAGCTGTGTCCTGCATCCCATAATGTGTGAGGTGAGCTGCGAGAGGCATCATCCTCACCTCAGGCCCAGCTCCCCTCACCTGGCAAATCCTCAAGTGGAATTTTGCTAAGGTTGCCACTGCCAGGCAGCTTCTGGTGGTTTTTTGCCTCTGTTGTGCCAAATCAAGAGAGATAAAACAGCATAAAGCAGCAAATTAAAAGGGTGAAACACATGAAAGATGTATCATGAGAAAAGGCACTGACCTGTGCTGTATATCTGGGCGATAAAAATAGTCCACAGGAGTGTCCAGACGTGAGAAAATGGGTGGTGGGATATAAAGAGGTAAATCTTTATTGAAAAACTCTTCCTTCTCTGGTTTGAGCATCAGGACTTTGTCATACATGGAGGTTTGTTTGCCATCAGGGCCAGAGTGCATTGCCAGGTACTGGAAGTCAGACATTCCTGTAAGAAACAAAAGTTAAAACATTGTGAAGTTTGTTGTGAATCCAACCATATCTCTCACACTGAACTTTCAGGAGCAGGAGTCTCACAAGTTTATGCAAGGAGGTTTGATTTTCCTTCCAGTCCTCAGCTGTTTGGGGGAAATACTTCCCTCTCCCATCAAACACACTCATCCCTAAGCCACGTGCACACAAACCTGAAGGTTACCTTGAAATTTGTAAACAGTGGTGACAATCCCAAGAATCTCCATCTCAAACTGCACTTCTGGCTGGATTTGCTCCTCGGGGTCCAACTGCTGCTTCTTCCTGCTCCTCCTCCTGACCCTGAGCAGCATGGTGGAGGTGGGGAAGCGGTTGGCACACACGGGGTGGCAGTAGGGGTCCTTGGGGCGGAAATACAGCTCCAGCCTTTTGGCAGGGTCGGCATAGATCTGTCAGCAAGGAGGGCACAGCCCCTGTCAGCATGTCAGCACAGCCCCGTGCTCCTGTGCCAGCCCCCAGCCCCACACACTGCTGTGGGCACTGGCTGTGCCCCTCACACAGCCCCAGGGGCATCATTCCTGCCCCACATCACAGCTGTGTGCAGCCACTCACATCATGGGTATCACTAAAAATAAATTTAAAACATAATATCCTGGATATGAGGAAGAATTTTTTCCCTGTGAGGGTGGGGATTCTCTGGCACAGGCTGCCCAGAGAAGCTGTGGTTGCTCCATCCCTGGAAGGCCAGGTTGGAGCGAGCTGGTCTAGTGGAAGGTGTCCCTGCCCACAGCAAGAGGGTGGAATTGAATTAACTTTATGGTCCTTTTCAACCCAAACCCTTCTCTGACTTCATGATTTTACTGCACACCCCCTGAATCCCTGCTCGTGGACAGCAGGGAAGCGGCATCACCCCCAAACCACTCATGGGCCCCAGGTGGTGACACGCTGGGCTGGAACGGCTCACACAGAGGGTCCCACGTGCAGGCTCTCCCCAGCCGCGGCCCCGGCCCCCTCCCGCCCCATCCCCTTGCCCAGGGCCGGTCTCACCGCCCCTCACCCTTATCCCAGTGAGCCCCCACACCCGCCGGCCCCCCTCACCCGCGACACCCCCTGCTCTCCTCCCAGCGTCCGCAGCATGGCCCCGACGTCCCGGACGAGCCCCGGATACTCCACGCAAACCAGGCGCGGCTTGCGGGGCAGCTCCAGCACGGCCGAGCCCCGCGGGCCCCGCTGCCGCGCCGCCGCCATCGCTGCGCGCCGCTCCCTCCCGACACCGCCCCGCTGCCGCCGCACGAAGGTTCCGCCGCACCGCGGTTCCGGCTGGGCCGGGCTGGGCCTGAGGGGAGGGCGAGGCCTGAGGGCGGCCTGGGCGAGGCCTGTCGTGCTGGGGCTCCTCAGCCCGGCTTGTGACTGTAAACAGATACAGAATCACCTTCCCCGTGGGTTATTTTGTCCCTGAGCTGCCTGGACAATAAAGGGAAACAATGCTGAGCTGAGCAAATGCTCGCACGTACCCCTACGTTTCTCTGATCGTACAAGGAGTGTGGTGTTAATTCTCATTGAAACGAGGTTTTGCTCCCTAAGAACTTCAGCTTTCATCTCAGTAATGTTTAATGCCATAAAAAGGTGGCAGATGAAGGGTATGAAGGTGAGGGTGAGGATATAATTTGCTGCAAGGACAGCTTGGTCAGGACTGACTGTCACAGCCAGGGGAACACACACTGCCCTCAGGATATTCCATCCTGCCTGACCTTGACATTAGCAAGAAAACTGTCACAGCCAACACAGAGACACAAAAAACAGAGAAACAGAGACTCTCAGCTACAAGTAATCCTTTAATGATCTCTAAAAGGTGTTTTTTTCTTAGCTTCAGAACATTAACTCTGACTGGGAGATGTTGGCAACCTGTGGCAGCTGCAGATAGACCGAGTTCCAGAAGGTCACAAAGCGGGACCTCAGGTCCTGTTTCACAGAGTTCTTGTTTATCTTGTGGTTGATATCCAGGTAGAACTTGCCTTTGTTGGTGTAGGCTGGCCAGGAAACGGGCACATCTGAATGTCCTTTGTTGGGATCACTGGGGAAAAAAGAAAACAGAGAAGCTCAGTTTGAAGTTTTTGGCAGGAACCCGGTCTGCTCAAGTCAGGCTTTAAGTGAGAGGAAAAGAGAGAATCTGTGAGACAAGCCATTGGGATTCTCCCTGCCAGGAGTGAGGGCATGACCTGCAGTCTCCTCCCTCCATCCCCAGTGGTATCATCCCAGCTTCACAAAGGGACTTAACTTCTGTATCAACATCAGAATCCAGGAATACAAAATACAGACATGGAACACTCTGATTTTGGGAATGATCCTGAAAACTTCCTGGACAAAACCAGCAGCCTGAAGGGCTGCATCAAGCCCCAAATGTGGAATGGGAATCACTCACCCAGTTCTAGCAAAGTTGGTCCAGTAAGCAATCATGTTCTTTGAGACAGTCCTGTGCTTAGGCCGGTAGCCAAGAGGGGTGGCAAAGGGCTTCCCAAACACGTACTGCAGGTCATCCATGTGGTCTGCCCCAACCCAGCTGGGGTAGACGGGCATGCGGGACGGCTCAGAGAACAAGTAGCTGTAGGTCTTGCCACTCCTGGGAAATCAAAGAGACTGGCTGAGCAAGGAGAAAGCAGAAAAAGGGCTGCAAATCTCAACCAACACTGCAAATACCGTCAGGGCCACAGATTCAGCCTTGGAAGATGCTCACATGCATCACCTCACATGGGGTGGTTTCAGGAGAAAAACATCCTGAGGCCATTTTTAACTTTCATTTCCAATTCTCACCCTAACCCTCCCACATGTGCAACATCTCCAGGGCTGAGCTGCTCACTTGGCATTCTGCAGGTGCAGGTCCAGTGCCACCTGTGTGGGGATCAGGAAGATGTAGTCAGTAGCCAGGTCCACCACTGTCTTCTTCACGACCTCCTGCTCAGGTTTGTCACCCCAGCTCTGTGTGTAGATGTTGTAGGTGGCATTGGCTCCAGCCTCGCCCCTGTCCACGGTGAGGCCTTTGATCAAATCGTACACCTGGTCACTGAAAAGACAAATGAGATGAATTAATTACTGACCAGCAGCTTCAGGCAGGGCAGGGCTCTTGCCTGGTCCTTGCTCTTGAACGCTCTGGACTCGGCAACAAAAGGCCTGGGCACCCAGGCTTGGAGTGACATCCTGTGGAAGGCTGTGCCCTGTCCACTCCAGTCTGACTGCTTGGGGTTTGGGAGCCACTCTGAAGAGCAGATGTCTCCTGCTGAGGGTTCCAAAGGCTCTGTCACTCACGCCTTGACCTTCACCAGCGGGCGGTTGATGGCGGGTACATCCACGCCGGCAAAGATGTGCCCGTCCATGTTGTTGACCCCGGCCAGGTAATCGATGTCAGCAGCGTTGGCAAAGAGCTTCTCTGGCTTGTCTGGGAGGAAATCCCCATCCACAACTGGAGCGAAGGCAAGGGTGTGCACCATGGGCACTGCAAGAGACAAGAGTGGAATGTTTTAGGAGGTGAGGAAACACAGATGTGTGCTCGGGCATATGCCATGACTCAAAGAGGTCAGGAAAGAACAGGCTCAGGTGAATGACAGCTTGAGCAGTGACTTCAGCATGGGCAGGAGGTCACCCACATGCAGGGTAAGCCTCATGACTACGGCTGAAGGAGAAAAGCAAGAGATCTGCCAGCCAAATACTACCCGGTAACATCCACAAATCCTCTCCTCCTACAAATTCCTTCCAAAAACCCAGCCAAAGATAGGAAAGAACTGAACTTCTCATCCCACCTGGCCACGTTGTCTGATTGTCAGGACAGCCAGCCCCAGAGTGTGCAGTTGCACAGCAGTGTTTTGGCCATTCTCTGTTCTGACCATGGCTAAATGCCGTGGTTTGTGACGAGAAGCTCCAGGAGAATCTTCTTGGGAAAGGAATCCCCCCAGCACAAAAGCAGCAGCGTTCTTGCACTCCACCCAGCGACTCAAATAGAAATAGCAGGGTATGATATTTTTTTTTTGCTTGTTTGTTTACAAGCTGTTTTCTGGGATTGCTCTTGCTGCTTTCACAGAAAAGGAAGCCCAAACAGCTGCTCTGAGGCCAAGGCAGGGCCATTGGATAATCCCTCAGCCACTGCTGCCATTGCACGGTGGGCAGTGTTCATCTGGTGCAAGGTGCATCTGCCCACAGAAAGGGGACTGCAAGACCTCTCATTAATGTCCCTTTTCTGAAGGGCACAAGCACCACATCAACACTCCTGGCAGTTGCTCCAGAGTCCTGCCAAGAACTTGGGGAGCCCAGGGTGGATGATGGACCACATCATCGGCTGGGGGACTTACTGGGCAGGTGGGTGAGCTTCAGGTGGTAGGCCAGGGTCAAGTCCTTGGGATCAGAGTGGCGCAGGCAGTTGGCCAAGACAGTGGTGTTGTCTGTGAGGCAGCCCACCTTTTCTCCAAGCTGTGGAAGAAGAGAGAGAGAGAAACATCCTAGCATTACCTCCCAAAGGCAGGGGTTATTGTTACAGAGGCAGAGGTGTGGGTTGGTTTTAATCTCAAAGCAGCAACTTTCCACAGCTCTGTTGGGTACAGGTCTGGTCCAATCCTTTCCTAGCCCTGCTCTCCTCTAGGGAAAAAATTTTGGGTTCTATAGTCCTTCAGGCACGACTTGCACGTTACCTTTTTGGCCCAGAGGAGTGGATCCCTCTGGATGACCCAGCTGCAGACCCCAACACCACTCTGGCTGATGGCTCTCTTGAACAGGCCCTTGTTCTTTGGGGACAGCGTCTGGGGGACAAAACGGAAACAAGAGGGGTTTGGGTACAAACTCCTGAGGACACCATGGCCTGCCAAAACATGGCTTTCCAGGATGTGCACCTGTCCTGGGGAAGCTTCAAGGTCTTGTGGTGTTCAACAGTGTCAGGAGTTAACATTTAAAAAATGAGATGTTGAGAAGAGGAGCAGAGGAGAGAGACATGGAAAGTAAAGGCTGTTTCTTTACAGGACACATGGCTGCACTGGTGGGACGGATGAAGCTGAAGAAGGATGAGCAGCTACAAAGCTCTGAGGCTGAGCATTGCTGGGCTGGCCAGGGCAGGACATTAATGAGACAGCAGTGGGGAGGAAAGCAGAGGAGTGCCAAGGGGTCCCTCTCTCCCACTGGCAGAGCAGGGGCTCTAATCAGAACCAAGGAGGACAATTCACCTGCAGGGAGACACTGGCGGCACCGGCCGATTCCCCAAAGATGGTGATGTTGTCTGGGTCACCCCCAAAGGCCTTGATGTTCCTCTTCACCCAGGCAATGGCCATGTGCTGGTCCTTCAGCCCGTAGTTCCCTGAGGAACAGAGGTCAGCCGGCAGTGAGCAGGGGCACAGCCAAGCTGTCAAAGGGGGCACCCGGGGCAGGGTCCCAGGGAGGGACCGGCCCTGGTACCTGGCAGGTTTTCGTCGCCGGTGCTCAGGAAGCCCAGCGGCCCCACGCGGTAGTTGATGGTCACCACAATGACGTTGCCCCGCACGGCGATCTCCTCCCCATCGTACAGGTAGTTGTCCAGGAAATTGGCTCCCTGGCCGCCTCCGAGCAGGAAGGCACCGCCGTAGATATAAACCATCACAGGCAGCTTGGTAGAGACTGGGAGGAGAGGAACAGGGGCAGAGTCAGCCCCCACTGAGCTGGGATGTGCTGCCCCTCCATCCCTCACCCCCTCCCTGAGCACTGCTCCGCCTGCCCTGGGCAGGAGCTGACTTGATGCTCTGCAAGACAATCCTTGCTCTGCTCAAGAGGCTGACCCTCCCAACAGGGTGAAGGTGAGTTGGGACATTGTCTGACACAGTTCCCACCTTTCCCCCTGAAAATCACTGCTCAGCACCTGCCCACTATGGAGCAGAACTGCTGAGAGAGGCTGCAGCACAATCTGTGCACACAAGGCAGGTGGGAAAGTCCATCCCAGGTCCCTTCTAAGCTCGTACCCTGTTTTCTCCCTTGAGGGACCCAGATGTTCAGGTAGAGGCAGTCCTCACTCCCACGGACATCAGTCTGTGTCAGCTTCAACTGCATGCAGCGCTTTTTGAATTCTTTTGCCTTCAGAGTTCCTGAAAGGAAAGAGGGATGACCAGTTAAGAGCATCAGCTCCATTCTCTGGTTGCAAGGTGTCTGCTCACCCATCCTTTCCCCTCTGAGTCCAGTGCAATGGCAGCAAAGCCTCCCCAGCCATTGTGCCTGGTATGAGGGAGTGACAAACTGGGACACTTTCCCTTTTGAACCAGCTCTGGACAGCCAAGGCAAGGGGAAGGGCAGGTGCAGGTGCCAGGCCTGAGTTTTGTTACTTCCAAGGGTTATTTCAGTTTCTTGGGAACATTTAGACACAGACTCTCAGACCCTTCAGGGGACAAAGAGATTTTTCTTGGCCATGCAGTCTATGAAAGCAGGCAAGAACGTCTTTATTTTGAGAAAAAACAACTAAAAGAAAGAGAAGCAAGAATAAAGCCCCAAACCAAAGGCATTCAGAAGTTGGACCTTACCATCCCAGCCAGGATGAGGTTGGGGGTCTTCCAGGGTCTTTGGAGGGGCAGCAAAGGGGATCCCTCTGAAGATGTCAACGTAGCTCCCAAAGAGTCCCAGTTTCTTGTTCTCTCCTTCCACAAATCCTCCCTCAGTGAGCACCACACCCAACTACAGGAGGCACCATGGAGAAGAGAAAATCCATTGCTCTGCCCTTCATAACCCTGGCTTCCCACACTGCCACCCATTCCCATCCCACCCTCCCCATCCGTGCCCTTGGTCCCTCGTGGAAAGCCCCCAGGTGCCACTGGAGCTGTGCCCGTGCAGGTGTCCTGCAGGTGCCCTTGGGAGCAGAGAGGCAGCAGCAATTCCCCCACAGTCCCAAAGACAAATAGCAGGAGCAGAAAACCTCCAGCTTTAGGGTGCAAAGCCAGCCTTTGTACTCACTGTGGCAGCCCAGGCTACCCCGAGGTAGGAGCACAGCGCCAAGGCCAGGATGTGCCAGCGAGCCATGGTGAGAGCAGCCCTGAGGGGAAAGTCCCAGCTGGAGAGCTGCGTTTATAAAGCCACGAGTGCAGGTGTGTGTGCCAATGCCATGGGCCAGGATTGGCTCTGGGCTGAAGCAGGGCAGCCTCCACAGCCTTGTCCTTCAGTAGCCAGTCCATGACTGATGGGCATGGCCCTGTGAGAGCCCTGCAGGTGCTGCTTGCTCGTGCTGGAGGCCAAACTAAAGGAAATTGCTCAGTCCAAGAAAATTCCAGAGAAATTAAACCAAATGGAGTCTTGAGAAGCCGTATCCTAGCACAGGGGGCTGAAATCATATTGAGGTGTGCAGTAGAACATAATATCAGCAACCTTTGTAACACACTGGAGAATGTAAAAGATTCAAAATGACAGCAACTCTTAAAGCTGATTCCATCCAACAGCAGCCTGATTGCTCATCAAGTTCACACAGAGTCCAGAATTTCTGTCTCCATTTCATTGCCACATCTATCAGAAAGCTTGAAGTTTCCTTCCTCCTCATATCTCTGCAGGCTCATGGCAGCAGCTCTTTGTCATCTTCACTCCTTCTTGTGTTTGTCAGAGAGAGGGGAATGGACAGATACAAACAATAGCTTTGAAATTTGTCTCTAACAGAAAATTCATCTGTCAGTGTACAATATCTTTCCACATTTAATCCCAGCACTGGTAGAACATCTGCTGATAAGAGAAGCAAAGAAGGAAAGGATTCCTGTGCATTTTATGGTGAAATGAGAGTACTCATAGGAACATGCAAAAATGGAGTTTATGTTCCAGGTTTCTAAAAAGTGACTCAGCCATGTGAGCAATGGGTTGGTTTCACTTTGGCCCAACCTCTCTTGATCACACACTGATACCATGAAAGACTCTCATGGCACCACTGAAGAATAAAAATTTAAAAAAATCCATTCAAATCTACATGCACTTGCACACTGACAGAGGAGCTCTGCCCTGGCTGGCAGGAAACCCTCCAGCACTCAGGAATGATCTGTATGAAATGTATTGGAAGGGCTTCACCCTCTGCATTTGTTCTCCTCGAGCTACTGCAGCTACTCACTGGGACAGGGGCAAAGCAAGAGGGAACTCAGGCACCCACTCAATCTGGAAATTTCTTTTCCTTTTAAAAAGTACCAGTGAAGGCCAACAGTGAGAAAATGAAAGATGTTTCTTGTGGGAGATCTCCCAGATTGTTCTTCTGGCAAAGCCATTCGAGGCCAGGAGAGCACAGGAACACAGGGCATTGATCCTTGGGAACCCTGCCCTTGGCTCCAGCCCTCTGGAAGCAGGCAGGAGGATGGTTCTAGTGCAGGGGCTCCCTGACTCTGGCTCTCCCCAGGGATGGGCTCCCCATCCTCCAGCCTCTCTGCATGGAGAACCTCAACACACACATCAGGGTCCCATCCCCTGTGACACCCCCTGCTCTCCTCCCAGCATCCACAGCCCCGATGTCCCACACCAGCCCTGGGCTCTCCACACCAGCCAGGCCTGTGGGGCAGCTCCAGCACGGCTGGGCCCCCCTGCTCTCCCCACCAGGGCCTGGACAGACCAGGTCCAGTGTATGGTGTGTGGATGGGGACATGTGGTGGACAAGGTTTGTGGAAAGTTGTGCTCCTTGTCCTGCCCTGCTCAGAGCTGCAGCTCCTCAACCCAATCCAGCCCAACCTCTACCCCAAAACCAGTGGGGAATCACCACCCCCATCCATTTATTCTGTCCCATCAGTGTTTGAGCAATGTCAGTGCATGATAAACAACAGTCAGGACTGGTTTGCATTCACCTGTTGCAGCTGTAGCTCTCTATGATCTGGTTGGAAGTAGCAGGAACTTTGATGGTAACACAGGGAAATCCAGAGGACAGGTCAGGATTGGGGCTGTCCTGCCTGGGCTCACAGGGGCAATGAGGAAAAACAACCCCATGGCCAACAGCTGGCTGAGCAGAGAGAGACTGGACCCCATCTGCCATCAGCTTCCCTGGGACATCAGGGTGTCACAGCCAGGGGAACACACACTGCCCACACAAGGGATGTCCTTTCCTGCCTCACCTTAATACTGGCAAGAAAATCCTGTCATGGCAAACAAAATGAGAACAAGAATCACTCAGTTGCAAGCTTTTAATGAACTATCTTTAAAGGGTTCAGAACATTAACTCCGACTGGGAGATGTCAGCAACCTGCGGCATCTTCAGATAGACCGAGTTCCAGAAGGTCACAAAGCGGGACCTCAGGTCCTGCTTCACAGAGTTCTTGTTTATCTTGTGGTTGATATCCAGGTAGAACTTGCCTTTGTTGGTGTAGGCTGGCCAGGAAACGGGCACATTTGAATGTCCTTTGTTGGGATCACTGGGGAAAAAAGAGACACAGAAGCTCAGTTTTATCAGGGCAGCTTGGGGATGCAGTTTAATGCGTGACCATGCAGAGTGCTTGACACTGGCACAAGCAATAGGAATTCTGCCTGCTAGGAGTGAGTTGATGACCTGCAGCCTCCTCCCTCCATCCCCACTGGCATCATCCCAGTTTCACACAGGGACTTATTCCTGCTTGAACACAAGGATTCAGGAGTAAACCTCATCGAGTAGAAGCAGAGATCATAAGTAATGAAAATGCCTCTGTCTTCCCCAAGTGTGCAATGGATGAGGAGAACCCAGAGCAAACTCCAGCCCTGTGAGACACAGAGCCTTGCTCACAACACAAAGAAAGAGAACTTCTGGGAATGATCCTGAAAAGTTACTGGGTAAAGGCAGGAGTCTGAAGTGCTGCATCAAAGCACAGGTCACTCACCCAGTTCTAGCAAAGTTGGTCCAGTAAGCAATCATGTTCTTTGAGAGAGTCCTGTGCTTAGGCCAGTAGCCAAGAGGGGTGGCAAAGGGCTTCCCAAACACGTACTGCAGGTCATCAGCATGGTCTGCCCCAACCCAGCTGGGGTAGACGGGCATGCGGGACGGCTCAGAGAACAAGTAGCTGTAGGTCTTGCCACTCCTGGGAAATCAAAGAAACTGGCTGAGCAAGGAGAAAGCAGAAAAAGGGCTGCAAATCCCAACCAACACTGCAAGTACCGTCAGGGCCACAGATTCAGCCTTGGAAGATGCTCACATGCATCACCTCACATGGGGTGGTTTCAGGAGAAAACATCCTGAGGCCATTTTTAACTTCCATTTCCAATTCTCACCCTAACCCTCCCACATGTGCAACATCTCCAGGGCTGAGCTGCTCACTTGGCATTCTGCAGGTGCAGGTCCAGTGCCACCTGTGTGGGGATCAGGAAGATGTAGTCAGTAGCCAGGTCCACCACTGTCTTCTTCACGACCTCCTGCTCGGGTTTGTCACCCCAGCTCTGTGTGTAGATGTTGTAGGTGGCATTGGCTCCAGCCTCGCCCCTGTCCACGGTGAGGCCTTTGATCAAATCGTACACCTGGTCACTGAAAAGACAAATGAGATGAATTAATTACTGACCAGCAGCTTCAGGCAGGGCAGGGCTCTTGCCTGGTCCTTGCTCTTGAACGCTCTGGACTCGGCAACAAAAGGCCTGGGCACCCAGGCTTGGAGTGACATCCTGTGTGGAAGGCTGTGCCCTGTCCACTCCAGTCTGACTGCTTGGGGTTTGGGAGCCACTCTGAAGAGCAGATGTCTCCTGCTGAGGGTTCCAAGGGCTCTGTCACTCACGCCTTGACCTTCACCAGCGGGCGGTTGATGGCGGGTACATCCACGCCGGCGAAGATGTGCCCGTCCATGTTGTTGACCCCGGCCAGGTAATCGATGTCAGCAGCGTTGGCAAAGAGCTTCTCTGGCTTGTCTGGGAGGAAATCCCCATCCACAACTGGAGCGAAGGCAAGGGTGTGCACCAGGGGCACTGCAAGAGACAAGAGCGTAATGTGTTAGGAGGTGAGGAAACACAGATGTGTGCTCTGGCATATCCCAAGAAAAGGCTGAGGTGGGCAGTGTGCATCAGGTGCAATGTGCATCTGCCCACAGAAAGGGGACTGCAGGAGCTCTCATTAATGTCCCTTTTCTGAAGGGCACAAACACCACATCAACACTCCTGGCAGTTGACCCCATGTCCTGCAGGAGGTTTGGAGAGCCCAGGGTGGCTGTTAGACCAGAGCACAGGTCAGGGGACTTACTGGGCAGGTGGGTGAGCTGCAGGTGGTAGGCCAGGGTCAAGGCTTTGGGGTCAGAGATACGGAGGCAGTTGGCCAAGACGGTGGTGTTGTCTGTGGAGCAGCCCACCTTTTCTCCAAGCTGTGGCAGAAGAGAGAGAGAAACATCCTAGCATTACTTCCAAAGCCAGGAGTTGTTCTTATGCAGTCAGATATGTGGGTTCGTTTTAATCTCAAAGCAGCAACTTTCCACAGCACTGTTGGGCACAGCTCCTGCCCAATCCCTTCCTAGCCATGCTTTCCTCTATAGAATTTTTTTTTTCTTTTTTAGAGTTTTCCAGGCACAACTTACTCATTACCTTTTTGGCCCAGAGGAGAGGATCCCTCTGGATGGCCCAGCTGCAGACCCCAACACCACTCTGGCTGATGGCTCTCTTGAACAGGCCCTTGTTCTTTGGGGACAGTGTCTGGGGGGCAAAACGGAAACAAGAGGGGTTCAGGTACAAACTCCTGAGGAGACCATGGCCTGCCAGCCCACACTAATAATGCCTGGTCGTGTGGTGTTCAACAGTGTCAGGAGTTAACGTTTGAAGGTGAGATGCTGAGAAGAGAAAGGGGACGTGGAAAGTAAAGGCTGTTTCCCCACATGTCCCAAAAGGAAGGACACATGGCTGCACTGGTGGGACGGATGAAGCTGAAGAAGGACGAGCAGCTACAAAGCTCTGAGGCTGAGCATTGCTGGGCTGGCCAGGGCAGGACATTAATGACACAGCAGTGGGGAGGAAAGCAGAGGAGTGCCAAGGGGTCCCTCTCTCCCACTGGCAGAGCAGGGGCTCTGATCAGAACCAAGGAGGACAATTCACCTGCAGGGAGACACTGGCGGCACCGGCCGATTCCCCAAAGATGGTGATGTTGTCTGGGTCACCCCCAAAGGCCTTGATGTTCCTCTTCACCCAGGCAATGGCCATGTGCTGGTCCTTCAGCCCGTAGTTCCCTGAGGAACAGAGGTCAGCCGGCAGTGAGCAAGGGCACAGCCAAGCTGTCAAAGGGGGCACCCGGGGCAGGGTCCCAGGGAGGGACCGGCCCTGGTACCTGGCAGGTTTTCGTCGCCGGTGCTCAGGAAGCCCAGCGGCCCCACGCGGTAGTTGATGGTCACCACAATGACGTTGCCCCGCACGGCGATCTCCTCCCCATCGTACAGGTAGTTGTCCAGGAAATTGGCTCCCTGGCCGCCTCCGAGCAGGAAGGCACCGCCGTAGATATAGACCATCACAGGCAGCTTGGTAGAGACTGGGAGGAGAGGAGCAGGGGCAGAGTCAGCCCCCACTGAGCTGGGATGTGCTGCCCCTCCATCCCTCACCCCCTCCCTGAGCACTGCTCCGCCTGCCCTGGGCAGGAGCTGACTTGATGCTCTGCAAGACAATCCTTGCTCTGCTCAAGAGGCTGACCCTCCCAACAGGGTGAAGGTGAGTTGGGACATTGTCTGACACAGTTCCCACCTTTCCCCCTGAAAATCACTGCTCAGCACCTGCCCACTATGGAACAGAACTGCTGAGAGAGGCTGCAGCACAATCTGTGCACACAAGGCAGGTGGGAAAGCCCATCCCAGGTCCCTTCTAAGCTCGTACCCTGTTTTCTCCCTTGAGGGACCCAGATGTTCAGGTAGAGACAGTCCTCACTCCCACGGACATCAGTCTGTGTCAGCTTCACCTGCATGCAGCGCTTTTTGAATTCTTTTGCCTTCAGAGTTCCTAAGAGGGGAAAGGGATAACAGCAAGTCCTAGTTAAGGGCATCAGCTCCATTCTGTGGTTGCAAGGTGTCTGCTGTCCCCTCCTTTCCTCTCTGAGTACAGTATAAGTGGCAGCAAAGCCTCCCCAGCCATTGTGACCAGTCTGAGTAATATGTTGTACCATTTCCCAAAGGTGCCAGATTGAGGAGAGAGAAGTTAAAATAAAACCCCAAACCAAAGGCATTCAGAAGTTGGACCTTACCATCCCAGCCAGGATGAGGCTGGGGGTCTTGCAGAGTCTTTGGAGGGGCAGCAAAGGGGATCCCTCTGAAGATGTCAACGTAGCTCCCAAAGAGTCCCAGTTTCTTGCTCTCTCCTTCCACAAATCCTCCCTCAGTGAGCACCACACCCAGCTACAGGAGGCACCATGGAGAAGAGAAAATCCATTGCTCTGCCCTTCATAACCCTGGCTTCCCACACTGCCACCCATTCCCATCCCACCCTCCCCATCCGTGCCCTTGGTCCCTCGTGGAAAGCCCCCAGGTGCCACTGGAGCTGTGCCCGTGCAGGTGTCCTGCAGAGAGGCAGCAGCAATTCCCCCACAGTCCCAAAGACAAATAGCAGGAGCAGAAAACCTCCAGCTTTAGGGTGCAAAGCCAGCCTTTGTACTCACTGTGGCAGCCCAGGCTACCCCGAGGTAGGAGCACAGCGCCAAGGCCAGGATGTGCCAGCGAGCCATGGTGAGAGCAGCCCTGAGGGGAAAGTCCCAGCTGGAGAGCTGCTTTTATAAAGCCACGAGTGCAGGTGTGTGTGCCAATGCCATGGGCCAGGATTGGCTCTGGGCTGAAGCAGGGCAGCCTCCACAGCCTTGTCCTTCAGTAGCCAGTCCATGACTGATGGGCATGGCCCTGTGAGAGCCCTGCAGGTGCTGCTTGCTTGTGCTGGAGCCCAATCTCCTCAAGTATCTTTTCGATTTTCCACATGGCCACCATTCTGATCAGACTGTACTTCCCATACTCAGAGAGATTTGGGAATGCAACTTCTCTGTTATTTTTCCTCTTTGGTGTATTACTAGCTCATTTGGATGCTTGCCTCTCTCTTGGGAGCTTTTTGAGCTTCCTAGAGGACTCATTAGCCGGTTATTATGAAAATGTAGACACCCATTTATCCAGAGCATTTGTGAATGCTTTCTTCCAGGTCTGGACAGCAGCATCCAGTGGTTTAGTTGAGATTCCTTCATGAAAAAGATGGCATTGTGTGGGTGACAGGTCCTGCTGAGGCAAATCAGGCTCTCACCCCAAAACAGGGAAGAGACCAGCTTTGCACTCTGCCTGTAGCTCACAGAGACATGGGGCTGTCACTGGAACAGGTGTAAATGAAGTTTGTGCTCCAGATTCCAGAAGAGAAGGGACTCAGATGAGTGACCAGTGGGTTCATTTAGCTTTGGCCCAACTTCTGCATCAAGGGGCAATGCAAGAGGAGAAAGGCATTAAGATTTTTTTTTTTTTTAAGGGTGCAGATGAAGGCCAACAGTGAGAAAATGAAAGATGTTTCTTGTGGGAGATCTCCCAGGTTGTCCTTCTGGCAAAGCAAATCAGGGTCAGGTGTGCACAGGAACACAGGGCATCAATTTCTGGCAGAAAACCAAGTTTGCTGCATCCCAGGATGTGTGGGGTGTGCTGGGAGGGGCAGTGCTCTTCACCACATCCCCAGGTCCCCTCACCTCAAGTGGACTTTTGCTGGAATGGCACTGCCAGGTAGTTTTTCCCTGTGCCTCCTCTGTTGTTCCCTAAAGGGATAAAGCAGAACAAGGCAGCAGCTTCAGCAGCTGGGGGTCTCCAGCCCATCTCCCCCCTGTTCCTGAGCTCTCCCTTTCCCACGGGGATCCAGCATGTGGGACATCTCTGGCACAGCAGAACCCTCTGTCCCCCAGCACTGTGGGGTCTTTGAGTCAGGGGTGGTGGCACGTCTGTGTGTCTGTGTGTCTGTGTGTCTGTGTTACAGCTGCTGCTCTCCCTCCTGCTCATCCCAGCAAGGTGGGAACTGCTGGGCTCCTTCTGTGAGAGCTCTGGCATGGGGTAGAAACAGATCCAGCCCCAAACACCCCGGAGCCAGCCTCCACCCACAAAACCATAAGCCTGGCTTAGAAGTTGTGATTAATGATAAAAGAGCTGTTTCCAGCCTGTAGGGTGCAGCAGTAGCACATTTTAATGGAAACAAAGAATACCAGCTTGGAAGGGATCTCAAGGATCACCTGATCCAAACCTCGCTTGGCAAAGCCCAGTCTAGTTAAGACAGCCCAGCACTCTGTCCAGCTGATCTGAGAAGTGTCCAGTGTTGGGGAATCCACCACTTCCCTGGGGAGGTTATTCTAATGACTGATTGCTCTCACTGTGAAAAATTGTCCTCTAGTACCCAATTGTATCTCCCCAGGAGTCACTCGGATACATTACCCCTCCTTTTTTCCATGCGACTCCTCCTAAAGGGAGTCTCCATCTTCTCTGTAGCCACACTTTAAACATTTGAACTTGGTGCTAAGTTCTCCCCTTTTCAGGTGGGCTGAACTGGAGTTCCAGAGCTCACCTGAGTATTGTCAGAGCCGAGGGGGGACTCCCAGAGCTGTGAACGCAGGTGGCAGCACAGCACAGCACAGGGAAATGCTTTAAAAGGAGCCACCCCTGGCAGCCTTTGCGTGACTTACACGGCAACGATGTCCCGGGTGAGCTCGGGGGCAAAGCCTCGGGGTTGTGCCATGGTTCCTTCTTTTGTATTTCCTAGGGAAGAGCAGCAGTGCAAGTATGTACCCCAAAACCCTCTGGGAACAGTTTATCCATCCCATATGTGCCCACAGTTCCTGAGCTCTCCTTCCTCCTGTGCTTGCTTTTTGTGTTGCATTAATTCCAGGGGAAGGCTGCATCTCTCTCACAGAGCCTGGAGGACTCACTGGCCTGAGAGATTCCCCAAATGTGGCATGAGCTCTCTATAAATTCCAAACACTTATTTTCCCTAAGATTTCATGGCATTCTTGGAAGTCTGGGCTTTGAGTAGAGTGGAATGCCTTTAGAGGAAATATTACATCTCCTAGCTGGGGTCTGGCTGGAGTTTCTTTTTTATTTTTTATTCTACAGAGCTGTTACACTGATCCTGTGTTTCACCTCAAGCAGGAAACCATACATTTATGAATATAAGAAAGATATAAAAATATGATGCAGTGGCCAAAGCTGTCAGGAGTTAAAATATTACTTCTAACTGCCCTCTGCTAATGTCTTGCATCCTTTTTTCCAGGAACAGTGACATTCAAAGTGCCTGGCAAGGGGCTTCCAGATTATTGGAAGTCTTGGTTACAGAGAGCAGAAACTCCTCCTGAAAATAGCTTTCTTAGGGGAGCTCTGTTCCAGTGTAAACCAGAATGGACTGCTCAGTTCTCATCTATACCAGTACAAATCCCTATCAGCCCTGTGCAATGCCCAGATAGCAGAGGGTAGGATATGCTTCATTTCCTTCCACATTGTGTTCTCTTACTCTTAGCAATGTTCCACAGCTTTAAGTATCCAAACTACAACACTTTTTCCATGTTATTACTGCTTCCCTTCAAAAAAACCCTTGTCTTTATTGGGCATTGTCATCCTTGGCTTGTGTAACTTCACCGACTTCTATCTCCCTCCTTTGAGCCGCAGAGCTCTCCCTGCTGGGTCAGGCACGGGCAGAGAGGCATTCCAGCCTGGAATCCCCTGCAGGAGGGCAGGGACAAGGCAGGGAGGGGCTGAGCAGAGCCCGAGGTTGTCAGTGCTGGTGGAGACAGCCCAGAGAGCACAAAGACCCTTCCTGAGCTCCCTGGGGGCTGTGGCCAGTCCTGCCCCTGTGCAGTGAAACGTGCAGGGAGGGGCTGGGAGCCTGCTGCACGCTGGGGACAGCAGCTGGGAGCTCCCTTTGCATCACAGAAATTCATGAACGAGCCCATCCTGCCGAGCTGCTGAGGTTACTGACAGCAGAGGGGAGGGCAGAGCCCCCCAGGCATTGCAGAGCAGCGCCTGCTCTCAGCTCTCAGGCCAAGCCATCGTTTTTGACTGGAGAAAGGGAAAATTCCTGGGTTCCAGGAATTCCTGCGCACCAGCTGAGCAGCACACACAGGAGCTGGGGAACACCCAGCACTTTGGGGGGTGCATCAGTATCGTGCCTGCCTGTGGGACCCCAGGCACTGCCCCAGCTGGATCCTTGCAGCTGGCGGGACACACGGCTGGCACGAGTGGATTGAGAGCAGCCTCTGCATTTCAGAGAATCCCAAACTGGGCAGGACCCACAAGGATCATCACATCAAACTGCTGGTCCTGCACAGACACCCCAACACCACCACCCTATGCATCTCTGAGAGAAAAAGTGATGTAAAGATATCATAAAAGGTGCTGTAACGCATGTCTGTCGTAAAAGGCGCAGTAAGGCACCACTGTCATAAAACTGTTGTAAAGCAGCACTGTCGTAAAAAGTGCTCTAAAGCACGACTGTCGTAAAAGGTGCCGTAAAACGCGACTGTCGTAAAAGGTGCCGTAAAGCGCGACTGTCGCAAAAGGTGCCGTAAAGCAGCACTGTCGCAAAAGGTGCCGTGAAGCAGCACTGTCGTAAAAACTGCCGTAAAGCACGACTGTCGTAAAAGGTGCCGTAAAGCGCGACTGTCGTAAAAGGTGCCGTAAAGCAGCACTGTCGCAAACGCCGCCGTAAAGCGCGACTGTCGTAAGACTGCCGTAAAGCACGACTGTCGTAAAAGGTGCCGTAAAACGCGACTGTCGTAAAAAATGCCGTAAAGCAGCACTGTCGTAAAAGGTGCCGTAAAGCAGCACTGTCGCAAAAGGTGCCGTAAATCAGCACTGTCGCAAAAGGTGCCGTAAAGCGCGACTGTCGTAAAAGCTGTCGTAAAGCACCGCTGTCGTAAAAGGTGCCGTAAAGCAGCACTGTCGCAAAAGGTGTCGTAAAGCAGCACTGTCGTAAAAACTGCCGTAAAGCGCGACTGTCGTAAAAGGTGCCGTAAAGCAGCACTGTCGCAAAAGGTGCCGTAAAGCGCGACTGTCGTAAAACTGCCGTAAAGCACGACTGTCGCAAAAGGTGCCGTAAAGCAGCACTGTCGCAAAAGCCGCCGTAAAGCGCGACTGTCGTAAAAGGTGCCGTAAAGCGCGACTGTCGTAAAAAACTGCCGTAAAGCTGCACTGTCGTAAAAGGTGCCGTAAAGCGCGACTGTCGTAAAAGGTGCCGTAAAGCACGACTGTCGTAAAACTGCCGTAAAGCACGACTGTCGTAAAAGGTGTCGTAAAACGCGACTGTCGTAACAAATGCCGTAAAGCAGCACTGTCGTAAAAAATGCCGTAAAGCAGCACTGTCGCAAAAGGGGCCATAAAGCACGACTGTCGTAAAAGGTGCCGTAAAGCAGCACTGTCGCAAAAGGTGCCGTAAAGCAGCACTGTCGCAAAAGGTGTCGTAAAGCAGCACTGTCGTAAAAGGTGCCGTAAAGCAGCACTGTCGTAAAAGGTGCCGTAAAGCAGCACTGTCGCAAAAGGTGTCGTAAAGCAGCACTGTCGTAAAAACTGCCGTAAAGCAGCACTGTCGTAAAAACTGCCGTAAAGCAGTGCTGTCGTAAAAGGTGCCGTAAAGCAGCACTGTCGTAAAAGGTGCCGTAAAGCAGTACTGTCGCAAAAGGTGCCGTAAAGCAGCTGTGTCGTAAAAACTGCCGTAAAGCAGTACTGTCGTAAAAGGTGCCGTAAAGCGCGACTGTCGTAAAAGGTGCCGTAAAGCACGACTGTCGTGAAACTGCCGTAAAGCACGACTGTCGTAAAAGGTGCCGTAAAACGCGACTGTCGTAAAAGCCGCCGTAAAGCACGACTGTCGTAAAAAATGCCGTAAAGCGCGACTGTCGTAAAAGGTGTCGTAACGCGCGACTGTCGTAAAACTGCCGTAAAGCAGCACTGTCGTAAAACTGCCGTAAAACAGCACTGTCGTAAAAGCTGCCGTAAAGCAGCACTGTCGTAAAAGCCGCCGTAAAGCGCGACTGTAGTAAAAGCTGTCGTAAAGTGCGACTGTCGTAAAACTGCCGTAAAGCATGACTGTCGTAAAAGCTGCCGTATAGCGCGACTGTCGCAAAAAATTGCCGTAAAGCGCGACTGTCGTAAAAGCTGCTGTAAAGCGCGACTGTCGTAAAAATTGCCGTAAAGCGCGACTGTCGTAAAAGGCGCCGTAAAGCAGCACTGTCTTAAAGGTGCCGTAAAGCACGACTGTCGTAAAAGGTGCCGTAAAGCAGCACTGTCGTAAAAGGTGCCGTAAAGCAGCACTGTTGTACAGAGACTTTTGTGACACAGTGGTTGTTAAGCCCTTTAATGGTTTCTCTCGCTGGGATCTGGGTGCTGTGGAGCTGGTCCCGGCTTGCTGGGCCCTCCTTGACGTCTTTGCTGCAGGGGGATGCCCGCAGCAGCTGCCCCGCCGAGCTCTGCTCCTGTTGCAAGCCTCGAACAGAACACACCCCCCACCTCCCCGTCGGACCCCACGGCTCCAGGGCCCGCAGTCCTGCTCACCCCTGCTGCCCCCCCGGCATTGCGGTCCCTTACCGGGCGGCGGTGAGTCAGTGCTCGAGGGGATTCACCGCTCAGGGGCTGCTCCCGGGGGGCTTTGAGCGGGTCGGGGTCTCGGAGCTGCCGTGTGTCCGCCCGGCAGGACAGACAGCGACACCCAGTGCCCCAACCCCGTGGACAGGGGCGTCCTTTGCAGCACCCCCTTCTCCACGTGCTCCTGGGGGGTCTCATCACCCCCGTTCCCAGCTGAGGGGTACAGGCTGCTCCCAGCCAGCTCTGAACCCCGGGGGGGGAATGGAGCCTGAGGCAGGGGGTGCTGGGCCGGCAGCAGCCTTGGGGAGCCAGGGCTGGCATGGCACAGCACGAGGCACCAGGGCTGGCACGGCACAGCACGAGAGCATCAGGGCTGGGATGGCACAGCACGAGGCACCAGGGCTGGCATGGCACAGCACGAGGCACTGGGGCTGGAATGGCATAGCAAGGGGCACCAGGGCTGGGATGGCACAGCACAGAGCACCAGGGCTGGGATGGCACAGCTCGGGGGCACCAGGGCTGTACAGGCCCACACAGCGGATGGCCCAAGTGAGCAGCACTGTGGATGGGGACAGAGGCACCACCCCTGTCACAGCAGGATGGGACCATCATGAGCCATGCTGTGGTTCATCCCCGGGTGCTGCTCATGGTGTTGTGGTCACTCTCCTCACCCAGACCCGTCCTGGTCTGGGGCTGTGTCCTGCCCACATCTCTGCCAGCCTCGGCAGGTGCCAAAGCCTCTGGAAGGGTTGTGGGGGGAATGGGCACCCCAGGGCATGCAGGACCCCCTCTGAGCCCAGCTCTGCAGCAGGGATGGACACATCGTGTGCCCCTGGGCTTTGGCATCCCTGCCAGGAGTGTGGGGACCAGGCTGGCCACTGCCCACCCCTGATCCTGGGATCCTGCTCTGAGCTCCATCAGCCAGAGCTCACTGCTGGTGGATCAGAGGCTCTGGCATGGTTTGCTTTCCTGCTGGGTGTCTCAATTTTAGAGTCGTCAAGTTCTTGCTGTAAATCAGACCTGGACAAGCAGGATGGAGATGTTTCAATCCCTCTGACTAATTTGTACATTCCCATATTTCTCTGGCTGCAGATTTAAGAGTGTTGGAACATGTGCAAGCTGGCTGGGGGCCAAGCGGGTGAGGGGGGCAGTGTTTGCCCTGGCACCTCCCTGCAGGCATGGCAGGAGGGGACAGGGCTGCCAGGTGAAGCCTTTGGCTGTGGCACAGAGCTGGCAGCAAGGGAAACCAGGAGCTGCATCCCACCAGAAAACCAGGAGCTAAAAATACTGAATGGGAATGAGGCAAAATGCAGTGGGAGTGGAGGCAAGTTGCCTGACCTTGAGCAAGGTATTAATGAGGAGCCTTTCAGAGGTGCTGGGCACTTCCAGCTCCCACTAATGGCCCTTGAGCTTTGTGCCCTGACACTCCTGGGAAAATTAACCCTGACCTTGGGCCAGGCTCTTACAACACTGACCTTTTGGTGAATGTGCAGCTGCTTTTTTTGTCCCATTCTGTGATGACTGGCTCCAAATGTCCAGGAGCCCAGCTCAGTGGCTGTCCAAGGGCTTAAATCAGTGCCTGGCCCATTGCTCTGCCAGATTGGCAGCTCAGCTCTTGCAGTGGCTGCCTGGTTCCTTCAGCATGAGTAGAAAAGTCAAAACTAGAAACAGTCAAAGAAAACAACAGAAAGGCAAACAAACAGCAAAGCTTAATGTAAAGACAGAATATGAAATATTCTGTCAGTTAGCACAGGCAAGGGGTGACTGTGCTTTCCATGAACTGTCTTGGTGAAGTACCAGGGAGGAAAAGGATATTGGTGCAAGAAATCCATGCTGGGATGTGGAAAAAGCTTTGGTCAGAGGAGTAGAGCTCCAGGAGGGTGTTCAGGAATGGATAAATTCCATGGCATGATCCTGGAGACGGAGGCCTGGACATATTTGTTAGGGCTTTACCTTTTCAACCTCATGTCCTTGAGGTTTTGTGGGCTGGCCTGTAATCCAGGCTGAGCATTTAATCACTGTCTGCAGTGAGTTCAGTGCTGAGAAAGGAGGAAAGCACAAAGCCTGTGGCATCATCCCAGGCTCTGGACCCTTGGGAACGCCCAGCGTGCATCCCCACCATTCCTGGGCACTGCCTTTGAGCTGCAGCTATTCCTCACTGCCCTGCTGTTGAAACCTCCCAGACACTGAAGGACTAACAGTTGCAACCCCTTTTCCTTGGCAGCCTTCGAGGATATGCTTGAAAACCCCTTGAACAGCACTCAGTGGATGAACGATGCCGAGGCGGGGCCGGTGATGTTACAGATCTCCAGAATCTTCCAGACACTGAACCGCACGTAGGGGGAGCTGCCCGTGCCCTGTGCCACTTCCCCCTGGCCTCAGGTCTAGCCCTGAGTGTCCACAGTAACCTCTAATTCAACTTTGCTGCTGTTCCATGTAAGATGCTTGATGCTAATCACAAGGTAAAGACCTGAAGGCCTTTATTTATTCTGCTGCAACTGCTATGTGCCATTCCTGACTTCAGGAAGGACTACTTGCTGCAAAGAGGCTGATTCATAAAATCCTCTGGATTTGTCTTGAGGAAAAAAAAATGGAGTTGTTAGAATGTAGCTTACAACCAACCAGGATAGAAAAATGTATTTTTGTGATTACTATTGAAGTTCAGCGCTCCCAAGCTGCAGCCAAATCACACTGTTGGGAGCTCAGTTTGCAGGGATTGCTTCAAGTCTGTTTGCAGCTTGATAACATGTTTGCTCAAACTGCTCTGGAATTCCAGGTACTTCAAGTATTTAGGACTGATCAGGCTCCTGTCATCCATAAAAGTCTGCTCTTGACTGTAGCACAAAGATGTTCCTTCCCCTCACAGAGGTACCTTCTGTATAAATTTCTTGTACCACAAGAAGGAAGTTGCAGCACACAAGCCATACCTGTGAGATTAAAATCACACGCTGGCACCTTTCCAGGGTGGACTGGGCCTCCCTAAGACAGCTGCAATAACCAAGTCAAACCTCCTGGCACAAGCTCTTTAGGTTAAAACTGGCCTTTTGTAGCTTAAGGGCTCCTCCAGAGGAGCCCAGGCAGGTCCCCCAGGCGGGCTGCTCCCTTACCAGGTGACAATGTACTTACTGCATGTGCTGGTCCCTTAGCAGGTGACAATGAACTGCATGTGCTGGGGCTGGTCCCCTAGCAGGTGACAATGAACTGCATGTGCTGGTCCCTTAGCAGGTGACAATGTACTTACTGCATGGGCTGGTCCCTTAGCAGGTGACAATGAACTGCATGTGCTGGTCCCTTACCAGGTGACAATGTACTGCATGTGCTCGTTCCGCAGGCTCACCCTGGTCTGGCCCCCGATGGGCCCCCCTGGGACTGTGCTTTCTGTGGGGACAACACAGCCAAGTTAAATCCTTACCTGCACAGCGTGGAGCTGCACTGTGTCTAGGAAGGGAAGAAAGTGATTAATCTGCTGGATACCCTGCTCTCACTCAGCCAGCGGTGTTCCCAAGTTCACAATCCCAGAATGGTTTGGGTTGGAAAGGACCTTAAAGCTTATCTCGCTCTATCCCCTGCCATGGGCAGGGACACCTTCCTCTATCCCAGGGTGCTCCAAGCCCTGTCCAACCTGGCCTGGGACACTTCCAGGGATCCAGGGGCAGCCACAGCTGCTGTGGGCACTGTGTGCCAGGGCTTGCCCACCCTCCCAGGAAAGAATTCTTTCCCAATATCCCATCTAACTCTGCCCTCCGGCAGTTTGAAGCCACAACCCTTGTCCCATCTTTGATGCTCCTGACAAAAGTCCTTCTCCAGCTCTCTCGTAGGCTCCCTGTCACCTTCAACAGAGTGAGCTGGCAGAGCACAGGAAGAGAACTGAGGAGAAAGGGAGGGAGAGTGATGTAAACTGGACGTGGGGCTGGGCTCCTCTGTGACTTACTGAAATCTGCATCGATGAAGATGGGCTCAGCACCGGTCACCTTGGCCATGGCCTCCAGGTCCCGGTAGTGCCAGCGGTTTTGTTCAATGTTGTTTTCAGGCACAAAGGGTTTCCTTTTTTCTGTTAACCTCACCACCCCTGTGAGATCAATCTCATCTTCAATCTGAGGCACAGTGCAGAAAGAAAAAAGGAATGTTTCAAGACTGATTTCATATTCTGACACATTTCCTGTCAGGAAAATGTGGCACTTGAGGGGTCTGAGCATAAATGAAGTGGCTGTTCCCCTGCAGTGGGGCAGTGCTGTAACACAGCAGAGAAAAAAGCAGAACAGCAGCTCCTTGTTTGTAAAACACATTATTTACTTAATAACAAGTTGGGAATTAAAGGTTTGTTGTCTTTGAAAAGTGCAATGACTAATTAAATCACCTCCCATGATG
Organism: Setophaga petechia; assembly: GCA_024362935.1. NCBI lineage: Eukaryota > Metazoa > Chordata > Aves > Passeriformes > Parulidae > Setophaga > Setophaga petechia. The sequence continues at coordinate 7,012,355 of JANCRA010000030.1, forward strand.
CTGAACAAAATTCCTGCCTTTCTGGATTAGTGAGTGGTGTCTCTGGGTAACCAAGGAGCACAAGTAACACCCCCCATTCCCTGGATCCCCCTTACCTGTCCCTTCAGTCTGGTCTCTGGTTTCAATTTATTCTTGGGCACAAATCCTCGGTTGACTAAAATTGTGACCCTAGAGTTACATAAAGAAGCACTGCTCAGGAGTGAAAGGGAGTTTATTCCTGCTGCTGCTAGAACTAAAGACCAAAGAAAGAAGCAACCCACGTGTTTGCTGCCACTTTTGCTGTCACCTGAATGCACATTATAAAGGAATTTAAATACAATTTCAAATAGAGCCTCAGTGATGTCACAGACTGAGAGATACCTTTTAAGGCAGGGAAATATAGGTTGGATATTAGGAAGAAGTTTTTTACAGAAAGGGTGATAAAGTTCTGGAATGGTCTGCCTGGGGAGGTGGTGGAGTTACCATCCCTGGATGCGTTTAAGAAAAGACTGGATGTGGAGCTGGGCGCCAGAGTTTAGTTGAGGTGTTGGGGCTGAGTTGGCCTCTATGATCTTTAATGATTCTGTGAGTGACAGATACAAACCCAACCACCAGGATTCAGATTTTCCAAGGAGCACTGAGTGCCCCCATGGAGCAGGGCCCTCCTGGACTCACCCCAGCTCTGTGCAGTAGAAGGGGGTGATGACATTGGCTCCGTTCTCCGGGTGGGACGAGATCCTGCCGGCCTGGCGCGCCTCGCGCTCGGGGTCCAGCAGGGAGCGGGGCAGCAGGTACAGCTCCTTGGAGTGCTCAAAACGGCCCCGCACCGTCACGGGTCTGTACTCCAACTCCTTCAGCTCCATGGGGCTGCATGGAACAAGAGGAAAACAAAATCACAGCTGTGCTAGCTGAGTTCAATCAGGAGATTTTACTGTGGGGTTTTCCTTTTCCCTAATGGTTTGCTCTGCATGGAGCCTGTTGGCAAACAGAGGCAGAACACAAACTCATGGAATATGGCTTAATGTATTTCAGCTGTCCCAGAGAATCAAATAGATGATCAGGAGCATCCAGGGAGAAGTTATTTTCCACAATATCTGCAACCCAGGTACCATAGAGCAGGTGGGACTCACTGCCTGTGCATGCAGCCAAGGGAAGCATTTCTTTCCCATCCCAGACCATGAAATCCAACAACCAAGCCCTTCTGAGAGTTGTGCCAGGTGACCAAGTGACCTTAAAAATCTCTCTCACATCTGACACAACTGCTTCTCATGTCCTGATGCTGCTCCAAGACTCCCTGTTGCAGTAACAATTCCTTTGGGACACCACAGACATCCAAGTCCTCTTTCCCCAGTGGCATTAAAAATGCTATGAATTACATCCCACATTCTTCTGAACAGAGATTCATCCTTCTCCATACATTTAGAGTATCCCACAGGAAAGAACTGACACATCCTTTTACTGAAAATAAATAAGTTGTCAGGATCTCTTTCTAATTTGCTGGCACATCCCAATTTCTATTGCTTCCCTTCATTTTCATGCAGGTCAGTTCAGCACAAGCTCATTAGTGCACAGTCCATATCTAATATTCCCAGTCAGTGCTCTGTAGACAACAAACCACCCCTGTTTCCATACTCTAATGTCAGAGGGATGGGATCTGCTCTGATTCTTGATGCCAGCTGTGCAATCAAATCTAATTTCCACTTGCGCCGCTGAACCTGGAAATAAACAAACACAAAAGTAACTCCTTAGAGTAGGACAGAGCAATGTAACAACCCCAGCAAGCCTTAAAACCTTGGTCATAATTTTCTCACAGACCTGGCCTAAATCAGGGTAATTGGAGATATGAAAATACAGGCTACTGAATTTAATTTGAGAAAATATTTATACTAAAATAAAAGTGTAAAAAAAAAGACTTCCTTGAAAGACTTACAAGTGGACACTTGGAAAACAAGAAATGTAAAATATCAGCAAATCTTTAACCTGTCTGTTGTCTGAACTAGATCAAACAGATGAGAAAACTTGACAGTCCTTAAGTGCTCATTTTTTGAAAAAATGAAATATTCATTTGTACCTGCCATGTGCCAAGACCAAAAGTGGTCAGAGGGACAAGGAGAAGGCCCCATTTCAGCAAGGCATCCTCTTCAGATTTGCCAGCAGCTGCTGTAGAACTTCGTGGTCTGCAGAACCTCAAACAAACATCTACAGAAAACCAGAATGAGGAAGAGGACTCAGAGAAGAGATGCCAAATTCCTGCATGAAGTATTATATCTTGGTACTAGGGTGAAACAGGGCAGAAGCCCAGACAAATATTTTCTTACCTTTAGTCTTTTGAACCAGACCAGAAGCTCCCTTAGTTAGAGGACATCCAAAAAATGTTCTTCTGATCAAGCACTGTGATGCCTACACAGAATAAGAAAGATCCTTTATAATGTTGCTGCTTTATAAACCTTGTATTTAGGTGATATCAGCGATTGATGATTGTGTGAAATTTTTTTTTATTGATTTAAGTCTCAAATGCGCAACTGCCTGTGAAACACTATGGGTTAGGCTATAATTTAAATGAAATAAGATAAAATTTCCGTTACAGAGCTGCTTATAGCAGAGCAATGAACTTCCATCCACGCTATCTGCAAACACACAACAGCCCCATCTATTCTTGACAAAAACATGGGCCTACAGGGGACAGGATCAGGGAGCTGAAACAGGGGACAGGAAGAGGGGACACGAGGAGAGGACATGATCAGGAAACAAGAAAGGGACTGGGTCAGGGGACAGGAAAATGGGCCATGATCAGGGGACAGGATGAGGGAATAGGATGAAGAGATAGGAGCAAGGGACTGGATCAGGATTAGGGGATAGGATAAGGGAACTGGATCAAGGGACAGGATCAGGGAACTGAAACAGGGGACAGGATGAGGGGACACGAGGAGGGGACATGATCAGGAAAAGAGACAAAGGGACTCGATGAGAGGACAGGATGAGGGGACGGGATGAGGGGACAGGATCGAAGGACAGGATCAGCGGCTTACCCGTCCCGGCGCCGCTGCCCCGAGGCTCCCCGGGCCCCGCCGCTCTCTCAGCAGCCTGGGCGCCGCTCGCAGCACCCACGCGGCCATGGCGGCCATGGCGGCCCCGGCTCCGCCCTGCCCGCGGCCCGGAACGGGAAACGCGCCCGGGCCCGGCCCCTCGCGATGGCGGCGCCGGGCCCGGGCGGCAGCGCGGCCGTGCCGGAGGTGCCCGAGGCGGAGCGGCTCTTCCTGAGGCAGCACCCGCTGCTCAGCCCCGCGGGGCCGGGCAAGGTGCGGCCGTGTGAGGGCTGTGAGGGCTGGGGGGCACCGTGAGGGTCCTGAGGGGATGGGTCCATGATGGGGACGGCACCGCGTGGTACCCGATGGGCTGAGCCCCAGCGAGCTCTTGCCCCGAGGGTTTTGCCCAGCGCTGGTTTGTCCTGCAGAGCGCTGGTCTGGTCTGTCCTGCCCTCCCCGACCCGGGGATGGGTACCAGAAGGGTGATCAGACATTGGAAGGGGCTGCCCAGGGAGGTGGTGGAGCCCCCGTGCCTGGAGAACGACTGGACGTGGCCCTGAGTGCCATGGTGTGGTTGACAAGGTGGGGATCGGTCACAGGTTGGACTCGATGATCTCAGAATTCTTTCCAACCGAATGGATTCTGAGATTCAGTGGGACAAACCCCTGGGTTTCCTGACCATTAATGTGTTTTTCAGGTGAGGTGCAGGCTGACAGGACATGAGCTGCCCTGTCGCCTGTCGGAGCTTCAGGCTTACACCAGCGGCAAGAAGTACCAGCGGCTCATAAAGACAGCCGGAGAGTTCGACTATGGCACTTTTGAGCCCCACATAGTGCCCAGCACGAAGAATTTGTACGTATTCTCCCTCCTGTGTGTAGTGCTTTACACTTTGTTCAATCTCAGACATAAGGTGGTTCGGCTTTACAAAGTTCTTAGGTCTTTATGGATTTGGGGAGACGGGGAAAGGCTTTATAAAGTATTTATCAACTTTGAGCAACTTGCAATGCTTGTAAGTGAAAAGTTCTGAAGTCACAGCACACTTTAACTCTGCTGCTGGTCTTTTCTCTGTCAGACACCAGCTGTTCTGCAAGCTCACCCTCAGACACATCAACAAGCTTCCAGAGCACGTCCTGCGTCACGTCCAGGGGAAACGCTACCAGAAGGCCCTGAAAACGTGTAAGTCGCTTTTGTGAAGCTGTACATGCAGCATTTCTTTCCTGAGCTGTTGAGATTCCAGTCTCTCTCTGAAGTGGGTGGGACAGCTTTGTTTAAACTGACAGCAGTGTGTTACTATGTGTCCTCCTCAGTAAGGAAGGAAGGTCTCAGATGTGGGGGGCAATTGGCTTCTAGGAAATACCTTGGAACATCCTTCCTTAAGAGGATCAGCTCTGAAACTCCCCCAGGGAGTGATTCATGTGTCCAGCACAACCTGTGTTAACATCTTCCCTGGCCCATAGTGTCACTGTAGATGTATATTTTGAGCATGCTGGACTTTCAAGTTGCATTTCCTACAAGCTTGAACTGGGAATGGGAGGACTGAGGGGCTGGGCAGCTGATCAGTGCTGCCTGACCCTCTCTCTTAGATGAGGAATGCCAGAGGGAAGGAGTGGAGTACATCCCTGCCTGCCTGAGACAGAAGAAGCAGCGGGCACAGCACCCTGATGACCAAACAAATGGGAGCAAGCAGGGTCACAGGAAAGAGGAGTTCTGGGAGCCAAAGTCCAGCGAGGAGGATGGAGAGGACACAGATGACAGCATGAGTGACCTGTACCCACGTGAGTGAGAACCTTGGTTCATCCATGTCATCCCTTAAGGGAGTTGCTTGGTTAATTGTCTGCTGGTTTCTTTACACTGCTGCCTGATGCTGATGTGCCAGAGGCACTTGACTTCATCCAGTTGGGAGTCCTTGGGTTTTGGAAAAGCTTACCTCCACCAAATAAATAGTTAATGCTAATAACGGGTTGGATCATGCAAGGTGTGAGGGAAGGGATACAAGATCTGCTGGGATTTGCTGTTTTAGGATTCTCCACTTTCTATGTTTCTCAGCAAATCCTTGACAGAAGGTGGTCAGGCCATTCTGCTGACTTAGATGTGGAGGTGCAAATCCATCTTGTAACACATGGCACCATCTGTGCTGACATTCCCAGAATGGGAACAGAAAGAGCACCAAGGCACATTTCCAATAAACACCAGCATGTTTATTTCCCAAGTATTTCAGTAGTGACACGTGGTGACTGGAAGCAGCTTTAAAGCAATGTGGAGGGAGGCAGAGCCTGTGTGCACAGGGAACTGATTTTGAGCTGAATCTTTTTTAGCTGCACTCTTCCCAGAAAAAAACCCACCAGCTGCAGAGAGCACAAAGGGCAGCGATGACTTCGTGACAGACAGCGAGGATGATGGCACCAAGCAGAACGGAGAGCACGGGGCAAGGAAGGATGGCAGCAGAGCAGCTGGCAAGAGAGGAAAGGTGGGAGTCATCCTCTGCCTGCAGCAGCAGGGGGTGTGGAGCTGGGATCCCAGCCCGTAGGTGTGCCAGCTATTCCTGTCTGGGAACCAGCAGAAGGTGCAAAGCTGTTCAGAATAGATTTTTCCCTGTGTGCCAGACAGTGACTTGCATCCCGAGGTGTGAATTCCTGCCATATTTATGGCAATATTTATCCTAGCTGGGGTAGTGAGGGATGTTCCTGCCTGTACAAAGAGCCCATCTAGGGTGGGATCCTGCCCCACACCATTGTAGAAGGAAAGCTGATGTGTGTCCTGTGGGTTCTCTAATTGTTCTTCAAATACACAAAAAAATGAAACTGTTTTGCAGTCACAGAGTCCCTCTAGACCATTTTCCTGCCACTTCTGAGGCACTGCCTTACTATATAAATGTGTCAAAGTAGAAAGTTAAGGCTGGATAAAGTTAGGATTCATTGCTGCAGGGAGCCTGTCAGTTTGTACCTAATGAAACCATCAGAAAGGGCTGCTGAGCTGCAGGATCCTGGCTCCGTGGGCAGACTTGGGCTCATTCTGGCTGTTGAAGGAGATCACACTCAGTTTCTCTTTAAGCTGTCTCAGGCAAGGCTTGATCTGTATGTTGGAAATAAGCTGATTAACTTTTTTTTCCCCTACAGAAACAGACAGGTCCTTTAAAGAAGAAATTCAAGAGCCATCATCGAAAACCCAAAAACTTCAAGAAAGCAACCAACGGGAAATAAATTTTATGATAAATACCTGGACTGAAGTCTGTTGTGTAACAATTCCAGTGGGAGTACAGGATGAAGTGTCTGCTCATTCCAGTTAACTGTTAAAGGTGTGGAGGGGAATAATGGGCTGGAATTAAGTGGCATTCCAAGAGCTTCAAGCCACACTGAGGGAAGGATGTCTGCTGCAGTCAAGCCCAGACAGCTGTGTTTTTTAAGAAAGCTGGTTTTCCTTGGGCAGGAAAGCACAGAAGCTCAGCTGAGTTTTTTACAGAAAGCTGTTTTTTCTTAGGCAGGAAAGCACAGCAGCTCAGCTGAGTTTTTACAGAAAGCTGTTTTTTCTTGGGCAGGAAAGCACAGCAGCTCAGCGGTGGAGCATCACCAGCCACACACGCCAAGTGGATACAAAGATGCCATTGTTTTATTTTGATTGTTTTCAAAAATCAAAACATTTTCAAACACAACTAAGGTACAAAATACAGCATAAAATGAGAATTTATACTTATTTCTTTTTTTTTTTTCCACATAGAAAGCAAAAATATATTCAGAATGAATTCCAGAACACTTTGCAGAGCCAATTGGTAGCTGACATCCTGCTTGTGAGAGCTCAGCCACGGGGAGAGGTCACTGAATTTCTGGGAGATGCACAAGTACAGCAGTGTATGTAGGAAAACCAGAATCTTCTGCATCAGGACTCACAGTTAATAAGTCTGCACGTTGTGCTGCCTAGAAGTATCTGATAATGCCCTCCACCTAACTGTGCCCCTGGAATACTGAAGCATTCCTGCTGCAGGGGACAGCAACAGTTCCTTTTCTAGGGTCTTTTGTTGGAAAGGGGACTTGATTTTGGTCAATATTTCAGACTAGTCTGTCATCCAGCTCCTTAGTTAGACAGGACACAAGGAAGTTGAGAAAGACAAGGGGCTACTTGGCAGGAGTAGTTTGTGTCATTTATAAATACTATGAACATCAACAGCAGTTCAGGTATCTGAGAGTGGCTGCCTTGATCAGTCTAGAACCGTTGTAGACCTGCAGTGGAACAGTGAAACCTCCTGTGCTGCAGATCTGGGACTGAAAGGACCAGTTTGTTCAGCCAGGAAGAGTCAGGAGCACAGAACACTTTGAGGTGAAGATTTCTCTTGCAAAACTTCCATGAAAAGAAAGCCATCAATGACCTGACCTTAATGCTGAATTTCCCTCCCATCAATCTGGACATGGGGGTTGGACTAGATGATCTCCAGAGGTCCCTTCCAACCCTAATTATTAATTATTCTGGGATAGCAACTGGCTTCCTCCAGCAGCAGCACATCTTGCCCTTACAGAGGCTATTATCCCCTTAAGATGATGAAATCACTGGTTTAACTTTCAACAGTGCTCTTCTATTTTTCATTATTTCTTCCAGCCCAGTTTTCTCTCCTAAAAAGCAACTGTTTAACTGAACTGTCCAGGTGAGTGTCCTTATCAGGAGACCCTGAGGAACAACTTTCACTGGAGATGTTCAGCTGAATTCCTCCTTGAAAAAAGAGCTGAGCATCTTCCTGAGGGGAGGCAACAGAGCAAGGAATCAGGGTAATGGCAGGAAGTTGGTAGGGCTCACGCTGTCTAGAATTCCTCCACAATCTAGTGAAACATGTTCACACCTGGTTGACTAAGAGAGGACACAAGGCCTCCCCTGAGCAGCACTAAGCATGGTCATGGCACAGAGGTTGTGGCACTGAGAAGCCAAACAGGGCCTTCCTCTCCTCACCCTCCAGAGCTCCTCCCAGGGAAGGTTCACCCCTGGCTGCTTCTCCACTCCCATTCCTCAGCTATAACCGTTTGCAGAGTTGGGAACAGGGGCCACTTGCACCCTTCCACCCTGCACAGCTCAGGGTGCTCTGAGGTGGCAGGGGAGCAGGGGCTGTCCTGGAGAGCTCAGCAGCCCAGCTCTTCATTCAGCTGGGACTCTCACAGCCAAGAGACTGACAGAAGTGAATCTAAGAAGCAGAGACTACAGATTAGGGGATTGACTGCTCTCATCTGGCAAGTACTGAGTGCACAGAAAAGGGGATTTTCTGTAATTCTCAAGATATTTTCACCATTAACCTGCAATTCAAATATGAATTTGGGGTATATATGGATGGAAGCTGGTTAATAGCAGAAGGGAGCTTTTATTATGGAACCTGCAGCACAACTTGGCTCCCTTCTTGGGAATTCAGGAGGGGCAACTTGGGGGAAAGAATGTAGAATAAAGAATTCTTTTGGCACAGAATTTTCACAGAATCTAATGTTCTGTCTCTTCAGGATTATCTCCTCCACTTCCTTAAAATCTGATTAGCAATACAGGATTCATGATTAACAATACAGGATTTCCCCTTGTTCCCCTCAAGGGCATAACTGGGACACGTTAGAAAATCCTCTCCCTTTTCTTACCCAGAAATGACAACTACTTTCAGGGTTTTCTTTTTGCTTTCTGTTCAGGAGCAGGAAAGACCCTTCCCTGCTGAACAAAAGGGAATTACAGGCCTCTGAGCAGCAAAATAACAGTGATTTTCTAGGTTTTCTTTAATGCTGCTCCCCACCTATAACCAGCCATGGAACTCCTTATGCACAAGACAGTTTTGATAAGGGCAAGAAAGGGGATCCACTTTTTTAGTTATAGCTACAACCCAACACCACACTGAATGATCCAGCTGTATCTGCTCACCTTTCTGCAAATTTTAAGACATTGCTGACATTCCAGACAGCAACTGTTCTACTGCAATTCACTGAAGCATCAGCAAAATGCAGGTTTCCTTGGGTTAGTTCCAAATCTAGGAAGTTAGAATAAGCCTAGGCAACATTCCTTGAAGAAATAGGATTTTATCTATTGTATTACTGGTGCCACAGTAAATCAAATTCAAAACATCTGTGCCTTTTATAGGAAGGGGGCATGTACGTGTAAAATGCTGGCAGTTTTTGTTGAATCCATAGAGAATCAGTTCTGGACTTAGTACAGTATGTCCCAAGAAGTGTTGCTATTCCTGTTACCACTCTTTTTTCTTCTCATCCATGGAGACTCCACCAGGACCCAGTGCAACCACGAGGAGGAGCCCTCCAATGACAGACATGGTCTGGAAGAAATCGTATTTGAGGAAGTCGTGCATGGGCTTGTAGGCTGGGACGGTCCAGAAGGCATTGAAGTAGATGTTGATGCCAAAGAGCCAGATGACCAGAGTCAAGGCAGCCAGCTTAGTCTTGAAGCCAATTGCCACCAAGATAATCAGGGCTGTGCCCACAATGTTCTGCAGAATCTGCAAGGAAAAAAAAGCCATGAAAAAAGCCATTTACTTACACAATTCTAAAGTAAACACACTAACTTCAAAATAAAATAAAAATATTTTTATTTTTATACACCAGAGAAGAGTTTTTAAATGGATACACCAGAGCAGAGCTTGGATAAGTTCAGTCGTCATGGCACAGGAAACCTAATGATATTTTATAAAGGATTAATTTTTGTCACGGACATATTTTATGAAAAATCCTTTTGCTAGGATCCTTTCTCCTGAGAAGCTGAGAGGCCTCAGAAATGAAATGTAAACAATGGTTACCTGCTGCTGGGGAATGCAACAGGTGGATCTGTGGTTGCTCTCATGTGGTTGTTTTTAATTAATGGCCAATCGAAGTCCAGCTGTCTCAGATTCTCTGATCAGTCACAATATTTTATTATCATTCCCTTCTATTCCTTTCAAGCCTTCTGATGAAATCCTTTTGTCTATTATTTTAGTATAGTTTTAATATATAATTTTCTTTTAATATAATATATATAATAAAATAATAAATCAGCCTTCTGAAACATGGAGTCAAGATTTTCATCTTTTCCCTCATCCTGGGACCCCTGCAAACACCACCACAAATTTTGCTTATAGATTTCAACAAGCATTGAGCAGATCCTGCAGCCCACCTGGGCACTGGTGCTACATTTTAGTTGCTCAATTCATACTTTAACGCTGAGATACTTACAGAAAAGAAGTTCATGTCAAAGTGTAGCAGTGTCATGAACATGAGGACCAGCAGCACACGTCCCCCCAGCTGCATGTACTGTTTTGGGGAGCTCTCCCTCATGGTGGGGACACCAGCAAACATGCTCTTCCCCTCCGAGCGGGACTCGGCCAGAAGCAGCAGCAAGCCTCCCCCAAGGGCAAGATTCCTACAAAAATGGGGGAAAAGGAAAAGAAAAAAAATGCAGTTTAGTACAGCTTGCACTGATCTATATCTGTAAAGTCTTATCTGACAATTTCAGTGAGGATCCATGTGAGAGTGAGGAGTGACTTGCTGTGCACTGTGGGATGTGTTGGTCTGTGTCAGACTTCCCAGCCCCTGCAACAGTGAGCACAGCCAGGATTTGTGGGAACACAGCCTGCCAGGGAAGTCCAGCACCCACCACTCAGGCACAGTTGCCTCAGGGGCTGTTACAACACGAATTTCGTTGTGTTCAAGTTATTCTGTACCTCAGGTTTAGCCATATATGCCAAAGTAGTCCAGAGGTTGCTTTGAGAAAACAGAGCAGCAGCACTGCTGGAAAGTTACACATTGACAGGGCTGTAGTAAGCCCAGAGTGCAGCTCTTGTGCTGGCCTCCCCTCAGAGGGGTGCAAAGGCAACAGCCAGCCATCACTCAGGGCCTGACTGGAAAGCTCAGGTTTACAATCTTGTCTTCTCCTTAGGGAAGGTGTTAAGAGGTTTAAAATCCCAGAAACCACTCCAGGGACCACATGCTGTAGTTTTCTCAGAAAATGGCTTCAGTCATGTAGAAGCAGAGTTGCTATTTTTAGCCATTTAGGAAATAAAAGCAACTCTGATCAAGTGTAGACAGTTGGTTGAGCTCTCAGCCAGGTTAGCAGCAGAAGCACTGGGATCCTAGAGGGTTAGGATTAGTCCTTCCCTTCCTGAGCCTGCTGCCTACAGTTTAACACCCTGATTTTTTCAGGAGCTATAGTTTCTTCTTCAATATAAATACATCACTTGTAAAATCTTTCTAGTAAATATTATGTACAAATGTCACTTCCTCTGCCTCCAAGTGTCAGTTTTCATTCTGTTTCCATAAAGACTTCCAAAAGCAGGCATACCTCATCAAGAACTTCAGGTCCCATAGAATGCTGTATGCAATAGTCTAGGCAAAGAATAAAACAGGTTAAAACACCATATAAATGGCACTGAAGTTCTGAATTTCTGTTACAATCTCAAGTCTGTATTAGCCATAGCAGAATTTGATTATAAATACAATATAGTGAGGGAAACAAGGTAATTACATCAGTGTGGTAATGACTCCATGTAACACAGGGAAGGGAAGGCAGAATTTGATTTGATTTGTGCTTTAGGACCCCCAAAATTCCCTGGTTTTTAGGGGAAGGATGCTACCAGATAGGATCCTTTGTGATGGGAACACAGCTGAAGGCCAAAGCAACTGCAAGTTCCACATTTGGCTCATGAACTGACATCCAGGTAAATTGCCAGTTACTTCTGCTAAATTGGTCAAGGTCAAGTATTGAATGAATGTCTCCAAGCTGACTAATTGCAATTACATCTACTGGGCACATCAGGAGAACAGAAGCAGCAAAATGGTTCAATGCCATCAAGGACTGGCACTAAGCCAGGGTGGAGAAAAATTCCAGGGTTGCAAGTTATATTTAAACGTGTTGGGAGTACTGGGGTTAAGAGAGATTTGAAAGGTACAGTTCAGAAGGGATGAAGATTTAAGCCTCCTACCTGTAATGCTATAATTCCAAACAGTCCAAAGCAGGCATATTGCACAAAGTTCCTACTCAGCACCAGGATACAGCCACCTGAGGTGGGGAAATTGAACACAGTTACACTTGGAAAAGCTGCAGGAATGCAAACTTGGATTTTGCTTTTTCTTTTGTGAGGTAACTGTTAAGCCCATCATGCTGTATTCCTTTTCCTTAAAAGGATAAAACCCAAAACTTTTCTCAAAGCTTCCATGAGAAAGCACCAACAGCCTTTGTCACTTTAACATGAGGACTGGTAACTGCATTAAATTAAGGTGACTCTACAAAAAATAGTGAGGGCAAAAAAAATCTAAATCAAGACACAAGATGAGAAATTGGCAATCAGGAACAGTAAATCAGGGACATAATATAAGCAGAACAGGAATTTTCCTCTCTCCTGAAGGAAAGGCTGTTCTGACAGCCTGAACCCACCCAGCAGTGCACTCCTTCTGGGATTATTTTGATTCCTGGGTTTTGGAAAAATTTCTGACACAAGCACCTCACTCAGGTTTAAATGCACCCTCTCCAGGATAAGATTTTGCCTTGGAGATGAATGCCCATAAAAACAGGAGGCTGAGAAAGCCTCAACATTGCCCTGTTTAAAAGAACAGGAGTATTTAATTTAGAGCACTCTGGGTGTGGCTTACATGGGTGCATGTACAGAACTGAAACCAGATTGACCTGATGGATTCTTGGCATCTCTTGACTCAGAGGCAGTGTGTCACAAGAATCTCTCTATGACTGCTTCCAGGAAAGGCTGAAGCAAGTCAATTCAGAGCTCTTTTCATTCAGCCCATGTAGCACTATCATTTCTGAGCTGTCAGGAGCTCTCAGGAAATCAGCAAGCCATCCCACACTGCCATGATCAACAGGGCTACAGCCTGCACCTGAACAGCCCCAGAGCCACTTACTCAGCTGCCCAAAGAGGTTTAGGATGACAAAGATGGAGGCCAGGAAGTAGCCACAGTTCCACGTGCCATCGATGTAGTCCCTCTGTTCACTCCACTGGAACCACATGCGGATGCCATCCTCCAGGAAGGTGCTGATGAGGCACAGCCGGGCCACGTGGGGCAGGTACTGCTTGGTCACCCTCAGGAACTGCAGGGGCACACAGGGCATTAGCAGGGAAAGGGACACTGCAGGGATAACACAGCCCTGCTCTCTGCACACTGAGATCAGCAGTTCTCATGCACTCAGGGTCACCGACATCCAGAGAGAAACTGGGACTTGGATTTAATGAAATGCTTCTTTTCACACTGGGAGCAGCAGGGGAAACCTGTTGGCATTCTCCACTGGACTAGGAGTTGGAAAAAAGCAGAATCCAGCAGCACATTTCTGTGTAACAGGAACTGTGCTTTGATGGAGTTCTCGCTAATGAAGGCTGACCTTGGTTTTAGTTTCTCTATCTCAGGGTTTCATGTTACAGCTCAGCTATCAGATAGCCCAGAGCTGAAAGGGCAATCCTGCTCCCACCCCTGTGCTCAGGCACTCAGCACCCTGAACAACCCAGATTCAGGGAGCCAGGCTGAGAGAAGACAAGTTCTGTACAAATAGAAAAAAAACAACAAAAACAACTAAATTATTTGCCAAACTCCCTCCAACAGCTCAGTGCAAACAAAGCACAGGTACTCGAGCAGCAGCAGATCTCAGCTCCACATAACCACTGCATGGAACTGCACTCTAGGTAGGTTTTTACTTCCATTCAAAGGAACATCTTCTGCAGAAAGGAAACAGGTTTATAGCCACAGTTCAGTGCAGTGGTTAAAAGGAAATTTTATCATCATGCAACAGATGCTGAGCTTTAGTTTTTGGGAATGGAAGATGTATCTGGGCCCCCTTCATCTTGCAGGCTCCTGGATCAGTTTGCTCTGCAATTACAACAATTAAAGGAACAAATACAAAATTGCCAGAGTCTAAAGGGTCGTGTTTTATAGGGCTGTGGGGTGCACAGGAAAGCTTACTGCCTCTGGGTTAGGACAAGTGTCTAATTGTCAACCCATTTTCTAGGCAGCACTGGTTATTACTTAATTGAGACTTCCAGCAGGAAGAAGACAAAAGCCACTTCTGACAGTTTATTCTTGCCAGCAGCAATCAGTCAATACTAAAAGCTATGCAAATGACAAGCCTAGCTCACTGTGCAATTACAGATTATCACAAGAAAAAAAAAATCAGCAAACATCCTTAATGGTCAATTAAATAGTTAATATTGGAACAAACTGCACTGTTGTACTACCTGTATCCAGAGTCTAAGGGTCAAAATTCACCTTAATCAAGTGCATTTTAAGTGCAGCTGTACTCTGCCTCCTGAAGGCTGCCACTTCAGGCTTTTTTAAGCCATGTCAACAGTTGGATGAATGAGTCAGAAGAGAATTTCTGATCTTTGTCACTCACTGAATGAGAGACACATCTTGGTTTACAGCTTTCCTCCCTCCTGGGTTCCACTGTGAGGTCGAGGAACTTGCTGAGGAATACTAAGAATAAAGTTCCTACAAACTAGAAGTCATTTGTAAGATACAGAACAAGCAACTTTGGTCTAGAAAGAAATGAAAGAAGACAGGTGCTGGGGATCTGTAAGGAAAGGATAGAAACAGGGCTGTGGAAAGGCTGAAAAAAGCAGCAAACAGAGAATATCTTCCTCCAGGCCTCTTTGCTGTTTTGAAGTGGGAGCTGACCTCATTTTCCCCTTCCACAGAAGCATGAAGAGCACAGGTGAAGGATCCAAGAAGACATTTAACATTTACCTGTTCTCTTGGCACACACAGAGGGAATTTAACACTGGCCATTAAACACGAGAGCACACATCCAGTGGGCTCCAGACAAGTCAGAAAAGCTGCAGCCCATGGCTGCTCCAGTGCTAAGCAACCTCAGAGCACACACATCAGCCCTGGGCACCCACAGCTCCTGGAGCTGCACTCAAATTAAACCCCTGAACACAGCAAGCTCAAATAAACTTCAGAAACAGCCTGTGGGGGAAAAAAAAGCCAAGCCAAGGGGACCAGGAGATGCACAGAGAAAGGAAAAGAACAGCTACACCATAACTATAGGAAGAGAATGTAACAGGCATCAAGTGATCTCACAATTAGAGGATCTGGGTGTAAATCACTTGAGTAATTTAACTAAAGATGGAATAAATGACAAGAAACAGGAGAGCTCCAGCAGTGGGACTGAATGAATAGCACCAGGCACCCTGGGTCTGGCCTGCACAGCACCAGCACTGTGTGCCTCAAAAGCTGCACCCTCAGCCCACTTCCTTTAAGATTCACACAGATAAAGTGGCACAAATGGGAAAACTGCAGTTTGATATGTACAGCTGAGAAATGGGACCTGAAACACACCCAAATCCAAATCTACTGATGGAGGTGGCAGCATTAAACTCACAACATTAAAAAACTGCAGGGCTTTTTCTGCTCTGGGCTCAACTGCTCTCCAGATGTCCTGTACCTTGGAAGAGGTGAAACATCATGGGAAAAGACAAGAAAATGCTAAATAAAACTATTTTAAAGAAGAACAGCTGGTTCTGTGCTGGCAGCCAAGTCACTGACATATGCCAGAGGGGCTTTGTGTTGCCACTTCCCCCTCTAATGGGATTAGGAAGGCAAAGATAGATTTAAATGCTCCTTTAAGTTTAACAACCAAAGATGTACAAGAAGATCCAGGGATCCCTTAATCAAAGCTCTGCTCAACTCCCCGTTTTTCTAAAGGGGGACTGAAATTTTCAAACCCATAAGGCCTGAGCAAAAGAGAAGCAATAAAGTGATTCATTTGGACCCAACCTCCAACAGTTTCAAATTTGCTGAAAGTCCACTCTGTTTTGATAAAAGTGTATAAACCATGGTGCAATTACAGGTATTTCAAGTCCAATAAATGGACATGAGTTGGGAATTTTTGCAGGTATGTTCTGTACAAGCACAATGTCCTTTTCTGTGTATTCATGGATCAGGAAAATTCTGATTATGGTGAGGAACAGCACACTGCTCATCTGCACAGAAACCCTCCTGAGCTGCACAGCATTATTAGTCTAGAGCTTCTGGTAAGGCATACCCCAAATATCCTCAACACTTTTAAGGGATTGCTTTGTTCTGGGAGAACAAATTTCTCCAGCAGCCTGGGACACCATTGATCATTCCTGAAAAAGGATGCTCAATCCACAGAGAAAAACAAAATCACTTTCTTTCACCAGCTTTGATACATTCACTCAAAGAGATCCCACCCCAAAATCATAGGGACAGCAAAATCCATCACATTCATTAGCCCAGTGCCTACAAATACTTTAAAAACTGGGAACAGGCTTTCCCACTTATTTCCAAAGGCAGGAAGAGGGCTCTGACCCACTAGAGTATTGCCAGCAATATTAATTAGGTTTTTAATTGCAGGAAGATTTCTCAATGCTCTTCCCTTCCGAAGTGTGCTTTATACCAATTCCCTTTTCCAAAAGGCTATTTATTAATGAAACCTTTAAAATGGTACTTTTAGTAATTTATTGCATTTTACTATCATTCTTCATGGGAATTTTTTTCCTCAGCCTAACCAGAACAGGCTACTTGGCTTATAATGATAAACAATCAGTGCATTGCCATGACAAAGTTCTAGAGAATATTTCCAAATTCAGTTTTTTTAATCTGACTGACAAAGTTCAGACTAACAATGAAATGTTCTCTTCTCCCTTCCATTTTCTGCAAAATAGGATATTGAGGACAAGAAATAATGAGTTCAAACTGAAATGTAAGCTGGAAATTAGGGAGAAATTCCTCCCTGTGAGGGTGGGGAGGCCCTGGCACAGGGTGCTCAGAGAAGCTGTGGCTGCCTCATCCCTGGAAGTGCCCTGGAAGGCTGGACAGGGCTTGGAGCAACCTGGGAGAGTGGAAAATCCATGGCAAGGATCAGAACAAGATGGGCTTTAAGGTCCCTTCCCACCCAAATGATTCTGTGATTCTATATCAGAATTATCTGGGCAAGATAGATCAGCAATTATCTTGGAAAGTGAAATAAATTCCCCCAGTCTGGCTCTCCCTGCAGCCCTCTCACTGCTGTGCAATGACTCAATAGTCTCCTTGCATTTTTGTTCAGAAATCTTTTTTTCTGAACAGCAGAAATGCCAAGCACCCACATTCCTAAGGATTTATTCTTAAAGATTATTACAGACACTAGGAAAGTTGCCTGAGATCTGCTCCCTCTTAGGAAGGGATTACAAAGGAGAGACAATCCTAAACACTCCCTGCAGGCCTCAGATATAGATATTTTCATACTTGGTGGCTCCACTGAAGGGGTTGTCAAGAAATATTTTAACAAAATCACTACAAATCAGCTTAATTTCTGAGTCTGTAAATTACTGAGTCAGTAACACTGGGCTGGTGTTTGTGTCCCCTCAGTGCAATTCCTTACAGCTCAGAGCAGCCTCTCACCAGCAATCCAGTATTGCTCCAGTGTTGCTCCTCACTCAACCTAAACATGGAGATAACTGAACCAAGTGGGGAAAAAAAATCCTCAAATTTTTCTCCTGCCAGTTCAGCTCCCCAGTTCAATGACAAAAGTGCTGGTGAGAGAGAAAAGGGGAATGGAGCCTTGGGAGAAGCAGGACAAGCCCCTTCAGTGACAACTGGCTGTCTGGGAAGCACAGTTCCCTGTGAAACACTGCACAGCTCACCTCTGGATTAACAGCCACTCACTACTGCTGAGCATCTTGGCATCTAGGGCATAATTTGTTAATTCAAAGGGAAATTACAGTATCTGAGAAAAGCTAAGCTTTACTGCTTGAATTTAAAGAACAGATTATTCTTGCTTTTGTAAGAGACATTCAGGATTTGCTGATAAGCCATGGAATTAACTCTAACATTCTCCCACAGGGGTTTTATGCTACAGAAATGAAGACTCATTATGTGTTGAGCACTAGTACAGAGAGTGGAAAAAGCAAGAACAGCACTGAGAATGCATTCAGCTCCCAGAACAGCCATTGTCCAGCCTCCACCAGGGGAGTTTCAACACAATTTCAGTCCAAACATTCCAAGTACTTTTTTTAATCCAAGATGAACTAACAGCTCCAGTAATGCCAAGTGTTAACTTCACAATATATACCAAAGGTTAGTGTTTAGCAAGTCACTCCTACATTGGTGTGACACTGAGCTTTAGCAGCACAGACAGCACTGAAAGTTCTGATTGAGCTACCAGGCAGAATTATCACAGGAGTTATTACTCAGAACACCATAAAAATTCTTTTGCAATCTGCTGGTAAGAGGAGCAAAACTCTAAATTCTGCAGCTTAAGGCAAGACTCATCTTTAAACAGGATATGGCCAAGCACAAGTGAATTTGTGCCATTTAAAACTCACTTCAGGAGGAGGCAAACTACATTTAAGCTGGACAAAAGAGCTTTCAGCAGAGTGAAAAAAGAGGTGTTAAGGACATCTAGAAATAACCCCACAGGAATAAATAGAGAGGTGTTATAAAAAGGTCAGGACAAGCGTTGCAAATTTTGGCAAGTAATGTGAACACTGCAGTGATGGTTTATTTCTTCTCTAAAAGGAGCAAGAGGACAAGATAGACAGAGAACGACCAAAATAATCCAGATATCCCTTAAACTGGATATTCCACACACTACAAAAAGCTTTAATCTAAAACTCTAAATCAAGTTTTCCTTCTTCCATCCGGGGGTGGGGAGGAAGTGCAGAACAGGTTTTCCCAGTGAAATCAGTGAAAGACAGAGGCAGCACAGCCCCCTCAGAGCTGTGACGTGTTATTGTGCACCACACAACTCACACTAAATCACAGTGGTTGTAGAACCAGGCAGAATCAGATTTTCCAGCCAATTTGCTGAATATGATTACTTGCTGCTTCTCATTGTCGATTAGATGAATCACCATGACTGTGAAGATCTTTGCAACATCATCCCCAGCAGAGCAACTACTTACACTCAAAATAATCCTGTTGTCAGACATTGTAAGAGATCACAAACTTCTATTTAACAGAGAAATCACTCGGGCCTCCACTGAAATAAACGTAAGAAGGTTTACAAGACAACATCAGCTTGTTTGCTTTCCTTTTGCCCCAATCCTGAGCACAGCACCACGGTGCTGACCAACCTTTTCCAGTTTGGGCTTCCAGAAACACATCAAGGTTTCACGAAATCACAGAATGGTTTGGGTTGGAAAGACCCTAAAGCTCATTTTGTTCCAAACCCCTGCCATGAGCAGGGACACCTTCCACTAACCCAGGTTGCTCCAAGCCCTGTCCAGCCTGGCCTTGAACTCTTCCAGGGATCCACATCTTCTCTGGGCAGCCTGTGCAGAGCCTCCCCACCCTCACAGGGAGGAATTTCTCCCTAACATCCCCTCTACCCCTGCCAGCTTGGATAACCCGGGCACTCTCCCATCCCTGCCAGCTCACACCGGTCCCCCACACCCTTCTGTGCCCTCTCCACCAGCCGGGAGGGTTCCTGCTCTCCTTTCATTTAATCCCTCCCGAAAGAAGCGTTGACCCCAAGGAGAACTCGCTGTCCGAGGGCAGGGGCGGCCGCTGGGCCTGCGGCGGTGGGAGCCGGGCCCGGGGTGCCCTCGGAGGCAACTTACAGGAAACTTAAAGGAAAGATGGTAACAGAAACAGGCAGTGAGAAGGCAAAGTAGACCCGCTACACATCGAAAGAGTGGAAACTTAAGCTGGGTATTGATAAGAAATTCTCCTCTATAAGGCCCTGGCAAAGAGAAGCCGTGGCTGCCCCTGGATCCCTGGCAGTGCCCAAGGCCAGGCTGGACCGTGCTTGGAGCAGCCTGGGCCAGTGGAAGGTATCCCTGCCCATGGCAGGGCTTGAACGAGACGATCTTTAGGATCCCTCCCAGCCCAAACCATTCCATGGCTCTGTAATTCCATAACCCCACCGCCCCGCCACAGCGCGGCCCCGAGGCGGCAGCGACCCCGCCGCCATCCCGGCCTGCCTCAGCCGGGCCCCTCAGCGTGGCCCCGCCGCACAAAGGCCGCCGGGCGGGCGCGGGGATGGCGGGGGAAGGCAGGCGGGCACGCACCTGGTCGGCGAAGTCCTCGGCGGTGTTCATAATGTCGTTGTGGCCCATGGTGGGGCCCGGGCTGGCTCGGGGCGGGCGGGGCGGTGGCGGGGCCGGGCCGCGCTCTGTGCAGGCGCTGCCACGTCGGACGGGCCGGGCCTTGAAGGCGCCGCCGCGCCGGCGCGCGGGGGGCGGGGCCTCCCCGCTGGGACACGCCCCCCAGACACGCCCCTCACAGCTCTTAAAGGGGCCGCGCCTTCACCACACTCTTGTGGGGTTCTCATGCCCCCAGGGCCGCTGCCCCGCGGCCCCGGGTGGGAGGCCGGGCTGTGTCCCCGCCATGGAAAAATATGAGGTGCTGCCCTCAGGCACAATCTACCCGGCAATAAGCAGCATTGTGGGGGTGTTGGTGGTGCTGGAGGGGTCTGTGTGGGGTACACAGCCCTGAGGGAGGGTCCGTGACAAAGGCAGGGGCTGTGGGTGACTTGGGGACATGGTGTGGGTGGCTCTGAGTGGCTCAAGTGGCGCTGGAGGGGTCTATGGAGGATCTGTGACCAGGGCAGGCACTGTGGGTGCCTTTGGGGACATGGTGTGGGTGACTCTGAGTGGGTAAAGTGACGATGGAGTGGTTTATGGAGGGTCTGTGACCAGGACAGGCACTGTGGGTGGCTCTGAGTGGGTAAAGCGACACTAGAGGGGTTTGTGAAGGGTCCGTGGCCCTGGGGAATGGTGCGGGTACCCCTGGGAGCAGCACACCACCAAAGGAGGTGGGGATTGAGCAGCCCTGAGGGGTTCTGTGGTCCTGGAGGGGCTGTGGGTGGTTTGGGGGTGTTTTCAGCACAGGGAATGCCCTGAAGGGGAGGGAAGGGAAGGCCTGTGTTCCTCTCAGGGGCTGGGTGAAGGTGGGGGTGTCCAAGGTGCGGGTGTTCCAAGGTCTGTGTTCCTCTCAGGAGCTGGGTGAAGGTGTCCCCAGTCCTGCCCTGAGGAGCTGGAGATGTTTTCTCTGTAGAAGGTTTCTACTGAAGGGGGTTTTTTTTGCCTGGGTTGTTCTGCCCTAGCTGAGCAGGTGCTCTGGGTGTGCCCTGTGCAGGTGCTGGAGCAGCTCCAGCCCGGGGCACTGGGCATGGTGCTGGTGGCTCAGCTGAGAACAGACCAGGGTGCCCAGAAGAAATATGCAATAAAGCAGGTGAGCAGGTGGTTGCTATGAAAACAAGAGTTGGCATGTTTGTTGTCTCCAGGGGCAGTGTGACAGCAGCAAGAGACCCATGCTGGGCAGCTGAGCTGCTGGGTAAGAATAGATCTGCTTTCTATAGTGCTGCTTTTTGCAAAAATGAGAGATTCAGATCAGTTTAGTGGAATGTTGAGGCTCAAAGTGGGGAAAGGGCAGCAGCCTAGTGAGGTCTCCTCAGTGCTCTCACCTCAGCTCAGTGCAGAAACACTGTCTGTCACACACATTTTCAGCTCTGTTTTACCCATCTCCTGACACCAAAACTGCCCCAAACATGAGAGATTTGACCTATCATTGAAAATTGATGTAATTTACACCAAAACTGCACCAAACATGAGAGATTTGACCTGTCATTGAAAACTGGTAAGAGTGCACCTTGCTAAGAGTGTTCTGGATTGTTTCTTGCTGTTTCTGTTACAACCTCAGCCTTGTCTTCTGTTTGGTGCAGGTTGAATGCATTGACCAACACCAAGCAAATGTGGCCTTGAAGGAGGTATTGGTGCAGTCTTTTCTTTACTACTTCACTTACAAAGACCAAAGTCTTGGTAGAACCAAGTCTTTTATCTGCAAGGATTAGCTGAGTAAATAAGTAAATCAGGTAGGACTATTTGTGGGGTGTGCTCTCTGCCCTCTGCTTGGGCTCAGGCCAGGGTTTTGTATTAATTGTTGTTATTTATGGATATGTAAATTCAAATGGACAGCTCTTCTCAGGGGATAGTTCTTTCTCAGAATTATTATTTGTTTTGGGAAGCCAAAGGACAAAACTCATCCTTTTGGCCTTTAAGCTGAAGGAGAACCTTGGTCTTTTTGTAGTTTATTATTAATAACTCGATGTCTAGATAACATATTTCATTATATGCTCATTTCTCAGAGTTGAACATTTTTATTGTGAATGATTTTCTCCCTTTATTGTACCCTTTTTTTTTTTGATGCAAACTTTGTCATAATGCCTTGAGTAAGTAGCATCAGAAATACTCTTAAAAGACCAAAAATGGTTTCAATAAAATAGTGGCATAGCACATGATGGATGAGTCTCCCAGTGCCCAGTATGCACAGCATTTGGAGTTGAAAAAGAAAAATAAATGTCTCTGCAGATATTTTATGCTGGTCAGACCTTTCTGACCTCTTTCTGTACCAAATATTGCATTACCAGTAAAACTTGTTCCAATTTATCTATTGAAATAAACATTGAAATACATCTCTTAAAATAAATGCAGTTGTGCCATTTGGGAGCTTGGCTCTTTTGAGCTTTTTCTGTTGTGCCTGCACAGCCACAAACACAACTACAGCACAGTAACCTGAATTCTTTTTATCTTCCACATAATCATCAAATTTGCTGAAGCAGTGAGGATTGGTTAGAGCCCTGCACAGAAACCACCTTCAAGGAGATAAAAATCTCTTGTGTCATTGTATTTGCTGAGGTTCAAGCTTGCATGGAGGTTACAGGAAATAATGGCTGCACTTGAAAAATCATCCTGACTTAGATTCTAAGAAATGTTTTCAGGTTAGGATGTTAGGAGCTGAAGAAGGGGGTGGTTCACACATCATCTCCCTGTGGATCAGTTTATATCTCTGAATCTCCCAAGGCTGTTGCAGCACTGGGTGAAATATTTTCCTTCTTTCCACATTTGTGTATGCAAATATTTAACAGAGCTGGCACTTTGGAAGAGTTGGATCAGAAATGTGACATGAACAAGTGAAGAACTGGCTTTGGGTGTTATTTAAGGTCCTGTTAAAGGGAAGGACTGTGTAGCTATAGAAAGCTCTCTCAATTTTATCTTGCTCTCTCTATTTTATCTTTTTCTGTGCAGGCAATGGATTTGCTAAAACTCTGCCATGTTAACATCTGTACTTACAAAGAATTATTCCTGACTTGGAATAATGAGGTGAGAATGGAACAGGATCAGTTAAAGTGGAATGTGTGGTTGATGTTCTAGGCACACGAGCCTGTTCACAGATTAAGATTTGGGGTCATAGGAGTGAGATGCTAAAAAAGAAGGTTTTTTGATTTGAAACATCCTGATTTTTTTTTTTGGCTCCTGAATACACACACTAAAAAGCTGTGAATATGTATGGATTGGAGTGACATGGCAGACTCCAGATTCTGATGGGAATTAGTGTGCAATTCTGATTTTCATGCCTGCATAAAAACCATTCTATAGGGGACCATAAGAAGCTGAAAGCCCTGACTTATTTATTGGCAGATTTTCTTCAGTGCTTGGACAGAACCTTTGATGATTTTATGGATGTATAATTTGATTTGAATCATCCTATACAGCTTCAGATAAGATGCTTGATAGTGGTGGTTTGTTTTATTTGCTAAAACAATGAGCATGCTGTATTTTTAATGAAAGAAATTAAATATTTTCTCTTTTGGGAGAGAATAATCAACTCAGAACCCTTTTGTACTGGGAACATCACACCCACCAGCTTGGTTTGTCTCTGTTACCTGCAAAAAATTCAGCAATTTTAGTGCAATGTTTTATTGCAGGTCTCATCTCTGTTCCTCTGCCTGGTAATGCAGCACTCAGGCCAAGGAGATCTCTCAGCTCTAATCAGGGAAAAGAGGGAGAAGTCAGAAAAGATATCAAACATGGTAAAAAGTCCAGAAGAGGCACCTGTTTGAACTGAGAGACTTGTTGCTTTTATGGTATTCATTCTTTCTGAAAATCCTCCCTAAAGCCTTCAAAGCACAGGAGGGTGGTTTTGGAATCTCACTTCTGAAAGATATTTGAAAGTTCCTCAGTTTGTGTTACACTTTCATGTCTGTTTCCCTCCACAGGTGGTTCAGAAGCTCCTGGGACAGATGGTGGATGCTTTGTTTTACATACACAAACAAAATATTTGGCACAGGTGAGCAGAAATCTCATTTTCTTTCTCTGACAGGCTCCTGTTCTTTGCAGTGCTGGTTCAGCAGTGCTCAGAGCCAGGGAATTTTTACTCTTCCAAAAGGAGAAGTAGGGGGTAGAAGTTCCAGACTTTAGATTAGGTTTTTTTTACTTCTGAAGTTACCTATTTCCTGAGTTTTGTCTGGAGTACTCGTTTGATTGAAGTATTATCTCCTGGAGTTTTTGGGATTTTTTTGGCTATTTAAAATATTGTCCATCTCCTTAAATGGTCACATTTTTGTGGCTGTGATGGACAAAGTTTGTGTATCTGAATAAGAGACAACCCTTGCATTCCATGCTCAGATTAATTTGTGTCCCAAGCACAAATTTTAAAGTATTTAGAGAGGAAAATAATTGTGTAGGTTGATTATCACTTGTATATTAAAAAAAAAAAAACAAACCAAAACACAAAAAACCACAAATAAAAAATGTCCAAACCAATTCCCCACCCCCAGAAAAACCCCAAACAAACCTGCTGAGGGCTAAAGATCCAGGGAATTTGTAATTATATGTGATTAGACTCTAATTTCACAGGCTGACAGAAAATATTTGTGTTGCAGAAATGTGAAGCCATCAAACATCCTGGTGACTGGTGACCCATCCTTCATGCTGAGTGACTTCAGCACTGAAACACTTATGAGTGATGAGCTGAAATGGAAAATCAGAGTGGAAGAAGGCAGACATTTGTTTTGCTATTTTTTCTTTCCTACTGTATTTTTATAAGATTTCAGTTGTGGTGGATATTTATAGTCCTCAGAGAAAAATTAGGAAAGAGGAGAAAGTTATCTTCCCTCTCCTTTCTCTGCATTAAACTATTTGTCTTCTAAATAGGATTTTCATAGGCAGCTGTCTGCAGCATTGTGTTCACAAGTGAAAAATGTAGATATGTGTGTGAGTTTCTGCAATCAATACACTTGGAATCCTTTTTAGCTTTGTCCTCAGAAACATCTTAGAGAAATATTCATTAGTTACAGTGTTTTGTAATTTTTGGAAGCACAATGTCTGCAATGTCACCATATGATTCCTGTTTCTACAGAAAGCAAGTCTTGGATGGCTCCAGAAACATTTGGGTTTTCTTTCACTGAGAAATCTGACATCTGGTCCCTGGGCTGTGTCCTCCTTGATATGATGAGCTGCTTTGTTCTGAATGTGTGTAAGAATGATTTATTAGGGATTTGAGGGTCCTGGCCCCATCAGGATCTCTGAGTGTGTGTGGCTCTCTGACACTGTGCTCTTCCCAGGCAGAAGAGATAAAATCCTTACTGCAGGGTATCAGAGGGGACAGCAGCTGCCTCGAGGGAGCCCTGACCCTGATACAGGATGGAGAAAGAAACTATTTGCCTTTCTTTCCCCTTTTATTGGTGATGCTACAGATTGAGCCCAGCATGAGGCCCACAGCAAGGTGAGTTCTGGCTGCCTTCCCTTGATTTATTTTGTCCTAAACCCCTCCAACCTCCACAAACTGGGAATGGTCACTGCTGTTGGAAAAGGTTAACATTGCTTATCCTCCTGCCTCAACAAATTGAGTTATTAAAGACTTGATGTTCCTTCAGAGTGGACACTGAGATGAACAATTGTCCCTTTTTGCAGTTATAATATAAATTCGTGTTATACACAATTTTATGAGTCTGAGCTTGACACCCAAGCATGGCTTGTGCAATGTGAGCTCTTTCTTGAGCTGTCTGGAAGTAAATTGTTTAAGTTCTGTCAAAAATAATCAAGTCTAGAAGTAATATTAGATTTTTAATATCAAATGAAACAATGCCTGTAGATTTTTTCTTTTCTAACTTACCAGTCCTAACTCACTGGTGCTGCTTTTGTCTCTCAAAATTCCAGGGATCTGGTCACTGATCCATTTGTTGGGCAATGCCTGACTTTTGCTGGTGAGACCTCAATAAAACTGAAGAAGTCTCTGCTTCCCACAATAACAGATGAGCTCTTGCAGGGAGGAGTTGAAAGTGTTCTAGGTAATAAGGAGAATAAGATTAATGTAAAGGTGATTTTCACAGGAAATAGACCCTTCCAGTCAGGATGTATTCTAATTGGAAATAATTCTTGGCCACTCATTTTACCTGCAATAAAATGGGATACTCTTTGGTGGAGCAAGGATCACTATGCAACTTTTCCTCTAAATTCCTAAGGTTCTCAGCCATTCCTGCTGCAAAAGTTAAACAGGGTCAGAGGTCATTCCTCAGAAAATTTGGGAGCTCCACTTATTTTGTTTGCATTGTAACATGTTTGCTGATTCATGCCACAAGGGATCTGCTGCATTATTTCCCTTCTAAGTAAGGGGGATGTTATTTTAATCTGAAAAGTCTGTTGGAATAATGCATTTAAAGCTCCTATTCCTGCTCTGATTTAATATTCCAACAGGTCCCAAAAATATATATATAATGCCAAATACATTGTGAATCATAACTCTTGATGTTTAATGAGTTGAGGGGGGAAAGTTTTTCTATTTTCATCGATCCCAAATTTCATTATTTTAATTGATATGAATTCACATCTTGCACAAAACAGACACAATTTGAGTGCTTTGTGTCAGTGTTTGTGTGGAATGATTGGAAGAATTTCCTTGTTTCTCAGCATTCATGCAGGCTTCCTGGGATGTTGAAGAAGTCCAAGCTGAAGGCATTCAATACCTTGCCAGTTTTGTGGAGGATAAAACTGGTAAGGCACTACTTGATCTATTTATTTATTTATTCTGCTCCTTCCTTACATTTTGAGATAATAGGAAGAGGAAAACATTTCTAGTGCCCACAAATGAGAATGAAATTGCTCTCTTCCTATTTCTGCAGGCCAGGAGTGATGGGATTGTGTTGGTACTTGTTCTGTACATGCTTTTGTTAACCAGCAGAGGGTTTTACTGGATAATAAAAATGGGCACTGGGGGAAAAAAACCCTGTGATATTTGAATTGGCAACAAACTGACATTTGAGGAAGGTAATTTCCACAAGCCCTGGAATGACCTGAGGGTAATTCCTGGGGCTGCAAGGCTGGCAGAGCAAAAGGAAGCTCCACATGGCTAATTCCTGTGTCTGTAAAGCTCTGAGGGTGAAATCTGTGTATTTTCTCCCAGAAGCTGCACATTTTTCAAAAGAAGCTTTCAGATCAAGGTTCATAATTCAAAGCACTGTGTTAAATCAGTTATAAAATGCTCTGTCCTTTGCCAGCACTTTAATGCTGGCATTGGCTTATGATGTTAAAACTCAGGGTTTTTCTTAGCTTTAATTGATAGGAGACATTTCCCACACAGATTAAAACAATTCACTCTGTTTTTGTTCTCTTTGATTCAAGAACCTTTCTCAAAGAATTTCTTTTCCCCACAGCATTCCCCCATCTGCTAACATGCACAGAAGTGATCACTCTTGCCATGAAGGTTCACACAAATTCTCTGGATTTACAAGTAGAAGGCTGCACTTTATTGCTTGAAATTCTTAGTCAAGGTACAATTAAGACTTTCTCCTTCTGCTGGGTCTTGTAAAGATTACTGAACCCATTATCTGCTCAATTAACAATTTTAGGGGATGAATTTAAAGAACTAAAGGGATTTAAGCAGCTTTCTGAGTTCTCAGGCCTTCCTTCAGGATTGGCACACAGCAATTCTGTGCTAAGAGTTAATTTTAAATACAGGTGCTGATCTTGTCCAACCAAGTTTTCATGTTATGTAGAGTGTTGCTAGAGGGCATAAATAAGACTCTTGTTGTCTTGGTGTTTAAATTTTAAACCATAAAAGTGGTTCTGGGTCTCTTGTGTGGTCCCTGCTGTCACTTCCATGGCAATTTACCCCAAAACCACCTGATGATATGAGCTTAAAAATACTAATAATTGAGTTTCAGCAAATGAAAGTTTAAAGTAACTTTTGCTTATTTTATGTGAAGAAATGCTGCTAATTGAATGTTTTGCTATGCTGATTGCAGGGCAGGGGGTTCAGATTTCATTCAAAACCACTGAAATCTTTGTTCTATTCCAATGTTTGTGGTGACAGCTCTGAAACAGGGGGTGATGATGGCCCTGGATGAGAGTGTGGCCAGCTGCCTGTTACACACAGTGAGGAAACATTCTGAGAATGAAGAGTTCCTTTCAATGCTCTGCACATTATTGATGATGGTTTCAGCCAGTGGTGGGTCACCTTGTTCATTCTTTGGGGAATCTTAATTTATTTTTATTTTTTGAAACAAATCCAAGATATAATGCAGAACTTGTGATTTCACTGAGAGGTGTGGATATCTGTGGGTAATTATTAATTTAATAGTGGTAATGTTGGTAAGATTGAGCAGATAATGATAACACCCCTGAAGGTTTAAGATACAATGCTGAGGCTTCAGGGATTTACTCTAAAAGATACAATTCTGTATTTCCTCTTGGTTTGGAAACAAGTACAAACTCTGCAAATAGTAGTGCTTGAGAAAATGAGGGCACAGAACCTGAATTCTATTTTGGACTCTGCCATGATGAATTGAAACCATTCTCCCTAACTTCTCTACTTTGTTCTCTTTTCTTCTGAACTTGTAATTGCTAAATATTTATAATATTTTTAGCTGTTTTCAGTGTCAGTTCAACAGTCATCAAAGACTGTTTTTAAAAATGGTTACAGTAGGATTTAGCAGCAAGGGGGAAATCTTCAAAAAAATTATTACAAAGAGTCATGTCTAAGGCCAAACTATTTTTATCCAGTTTCCTAATTCTGAAGCTTAGCTTGAATGGTTAAAATGGAAACAGGTAAAAAATTGAAATTTACACCCTCTCAGTTCTTTTCCTGCTCTGTGAATTCCCAGTCTGTGAGGAAGAAGGATGGCCAGGCATGCATTTAAAAGGATCAGATGTGTTAAATGCATCTTGTTAAAGAACTTTGTCTGTTCCCTTGCTTCCTTTTGTCCAGCTGATGGGCTCATGTTTCCGCTCTGTTATCTCAGTTTAAACACCTTAGTGCTGCCTGTTTCCAGGCCAGTGAGTGGGACAAAACCCCCAGATTCTATAGAATTTCTGTGGTTTTCAGAAGTAGCTGCGGAGAACTTAAGGAAAGTGGGAATCATTCCAGACCTTCTGTCAGTTTTGAGACGTTTTCTTCACAATGACCAGATCTGCTTCTCTTGCTGTGGCGTTCTCTGGAGTTTGGCTGTGAGTGGTGAGTAGAGCACAGGAGTATTGTGCCTGCACTCATGTGATTGAAGGGCAGCAGGTATTGAGCCTAACTGGGTTCAGACATTTCTCTTGCTGGGATTGGATTTTCTCCCATTCTTGGTCCAGGGAGATGGGATGAAATGATCTTTAAGATTCCTTCCAACCCAAACCAATCTGATTTTGTGATTCTGGAGAGTTGTTTCCACAGCACTGCTACCATCACTCTGTGATCCAGAGTTAAATTAGATAAAACCAAAAATTAATGCAGAGTTTTTTAGGAGCTCTTTATGTGATAAGTTGTCAATATTGAGCCGTTCAGGCCAAGATGTGACCTGATTTCATATTTACTGATTTGTTTGTGATGTGTTCTTGTGGAGGTGTGTGGTGTTCATGCAAGGCTGGAAGCACAGCTTGTGCACAGTTTCACCTGGTGTGTTTTATTCCCTCTGTGCAGCAAATTACCCGTTGGATGTATGGGACAGCTGAATTTCCATCCTGCAGCCTGGATACTGTCAAAACTGTGGTTATTTCTGGAGGCTTCTTGCTGTGATCCCTATGCATAATTTAAATGACAAAGAACACTAGTTCCTGCAGAAGTTCAGCTTTCTCCAATAAACAGAATTATTTATTAGTTCTGTAGCACTTGGTTTGGTTCTGTACATTTTTGATTCCTTCCCTCTGCTGCCCTCCAGACTAAAACAATATTGCATTATTCCAATGCCAGCACCCATTAAGGTTTTACTGATATTATTTGACATACAATGATATCATTACTTCATTAAATAACTCTGCCTGCTGCATTTCCTTTCTGCTAAGGCAATTCAGAGGATAATGCAGACCAAGCAGTGCTGGCAAGTGCTGTCCCTGTCACCTCAGCAGTGCTTCAGGAACACCTCCAGAATGGAGTCGTTGCAGAGTCTGCCTGCTCAGCTCTGTGGGCACTGGCACTCCAAGGTGGGTGATCGCAGTGTCCCTGTTGTCCCTAGGGTATGGAAAAGGCTGGGATGTCTGTTGCCAGTGGTGACCCTGCAATCCAGGCTGCTGGGCTGGAGAGGCTCTGCAGATGGCAGCAGAGTGAGGAACTTGCATCCTCTCTGGGTTGCTCTTCCCTGCACTCGCTCTGTGGTTCCCTAATGAAGCCATTTTTGATGAGTTTAGCAATTAAATCACCAGATACTGCTAATGGGGAGTCCACTGGTGCACAGCTAATTTGCTTGGTTGATTTGGAACAGTATTTCATGTTAGAAAAGAAAAAATCTTTCATTATCACTTGCACTAAGGAACCCATCCTTGCAGTACTACTCTGTCTTATTTCTTCCTCATGCAACAATATAGTCACAGTTGCCTACTGCCTGCCCTTCATTCCTTGGGAGGAGCTGAGCAAAACACCCTCAGCAATCTCATTTCTATTCCCCATCAGCAGAGTAAGTTGAGTATTCAGGACTCTTTATTTTTCTGGCCTGAAGAATACTGAAATTTTGGGCTTTTCTGTGTGTTTTGTTTTTTTCTTTAAAGGTTGCTTAGCTGACAGTGACTATGAGCCCACAGCAGCACTTCTGCTGGATGCACTCAGGATGAACCCAGAAAGAACAAGGCTGGTGCAGAATGGCTGCCTGGCTTTAGCCAGCCTTGTGAGGCTCTCAGGTAACATTCAGCAGTTCTGCTTTTATTAATTACCATCAGTTCCATCAACATGAAAACAATCATTAAAATCACTTCTGCTCTGCATGACAGTGTCAGCTGCACATCTGACACTGAAGATATCTGCAGATCTTCTGCTTTTACCCAATTATGCTTCAGAATAGTTGTTAGGAAGACTGAAAATAATGGGCACAACTTCCTGAAAACGTGCCATGAGCCAGCTCTGAGGGGATGGGAAGCAGATCCTGCAGTCTGCAGCTCCAGCAGTGTTTGTCTTCCTTGCAGAAACTGCAGCTTTGGCAATTCTGCTGGACTCAAAGGGCAGTGGAACAGAGCTGATCCAACACCAATATCACCTTCATTCCCACGAGCCAAGGGTGGCAGAGGCTCTGTGCCTGCTGATGAAGGAGATGGTTCAGTATGGTGAGATGGCTGCTGCTGCCACTTGTTGAGTCTCCCCCTCTCTCCCAGCCCTAAAATCAGTAAAACCTCAACAGCAGCTCTCAGGGACATGTCAGCTGCTCTCAGGAAAGACTTTATGTCTGAGAAAATTGCAATTCATCCTCCTGAGAATTCACTCCACTTGTTCCAGACAAATACCACTCATTTTAACTTCATCATTTCTTGCCTCCTCCTTGGGTAGCTCTGTCCTGTCCCTGTGCTCCTTCAGCTCCTGCTCCACTGGCAGTTGTGCTATAACCATAAATTTTCTTGTTCATTGGCACTGCAGATGAGGTTATGCTGAATATGAGGTCCCAGAAAATGGAAAAGCTGCTGTCTGAAATAAAATTCCAGTTTCCATTTAGCACGGTATGGAGAAGTCTCTGTGATAATAAAATATATTAGTGTATTATTTCTGCTGAGGGATTTGATCATAGTGCAGAAATTTAGAGAATTAGCTGCATGTGGAGTGAAGAGTGAGTTTGTAAGGATAGTTCTAATTATTGAGAACAAGTGGTTGAAAGTCATTTTTCTTCTTTTTGTTGTTAATGCTGAAATTTAAAAAAAATATGTTCTGGTCTCTTGCAACATTACATTAATTTATTACAGTCCTCATGCTAAACCAGGCTGAAGTTTACAGGAATAAAGCCATAAGTATATTACATCCAATTTATTTTTGGTTTGGAAATGGCATAGTTAACAAATAAAAAAACCCAACAAAAACTCTCTGACAGTTTGTGGGAAGATTTAACTTGCATTAAATTTCACCAAGTAGTCACACTGAAAAAAAGGAAAAACCACCAAAGTTATCAGAGCTATTTCATGTGTTACACTAATATTTCTTCTGCAATGGCTTGCTGGCAAGAAACCAATAATTAGATTTGTTCATCAAGTCAATAGAACTGGTTAGTCTTAATTTTGCTGCTTTTAGTTATATATTTACAGAATTGTTTTCAAAGACAGTCACAAACTGTTCTCCTGCAGGCATTGCCTGCACCCCTTCAATGAACCCTGCAGCCACAAGGTAGCACAGAAAAAAATAATCACACAAGGGGAGAAAGCTCCCTCTCCTGTTGGAACAGCAGCCACTTCAAAGACCTATGTTAGACACATTGTTTTTATTAATAAATGAATACAAAAATAAGTGGAGCAACAAGGTAATCTTCTGTCTGACAATTCTCCCATTTCTCTCCAGGAGATTCACACCCTGGTGGATGCAACACTTTCGAAACTGAGGACAGAAAAATGCTTTGTCTGAGAACAAGACTTGGCCACTGCTGGATACAAAAGCCTGGAACCTCCATTAGAGGATTCTTCTCACCAGAAAAAAGAATATTGGGCTATTAATAATATACAAACAGGTATTTATTGATGGTTTGGGTACCACACCTGTGTAACTAACAGCAATAATTAAGAATTCACCTTGCAGTAGACCTCACTTTGTGGGCTTCAACATACTTGAAATAAAGATTTTAATCCTCAGAGTTTCTTCCTTCGTCTGTCATAATTTAGTATTTTTAAGTTATTCAGTGTCTATTTCTGTTGAAGAAATTTAACTGATGAAGTTCTTCCTGACTGCAGGCATTTGTTACAAAGGTTGTTTGAGCACAGTAGCAGGCATCAGGCACAGGGATACCAGCAGCATTCCTGTACTTCCAGGTTATTGTAGCATTGTCTTTGGATTGATTTTATGAAGTAGCTGCTGTCAGTTCTGACTTATCTCTAAATTTGGAATGTGACATCAAACCAGCAAATGCTGCAGATGAAAGATTCTGCCCTGTCTTTTTAAGTTTTACTATTTTTCTTGTTAGTTTTGTTCTTAACAGCAGCTTCCCACTTCTTTTTCTCCAGGGTGTAAAGTCTCATAGCTGCTTGTGCATCCTGGATCTGAAAGAGAACAGACCAGACAAGGATGTGAGATAATAAGCAGCTAAATCTTCCATCATTTTAATACATCCTTCCAATTAACATTTCATGATCTCTTTTTACATGTAGGCTCTGTGCCTAGTGAAAGGGATAAATGGTGTATTTAGAGTGCAGGGCCCACCACAAGGCTGTGTATTTCTGATTGTTATTTGGAAAGTCTTAAGAGAATTTTGTCATTGATACAGTATCTATGAGTTTTGTTTCCCCAGTTCATTCCTCTTTTCCATCCTCCTGCCCACTGAAATAAAGGATCTGCTGAGGTTCAGGTGTGGCCTCTCCCACTGTTTATGCATCCTGCCACAGTGCACAGTGATGCTTTAGAGTAAACAGATCTTGATCATTGCTTTTCCCCCTGGGAATTCTAACAAGAATTCAGAGTTAAGAGTTGTGCAGAAGTTGTTTATGAAATGTGTGAACAGTGAGCAAGCTGAGATGACAATCTCACTGTTGCTGCAGTCCAAGCAGAGCTTGCTGAGTTCCACTGGGATGAAGGCACAGCCCTGGGGGCTGAACCAGAGCCAGAGCTGGATGTTCTGAGCAGGTACCTACCGAGCAGTGCTCTGCTGTCTGCACCTGGACATTGAGCAGTGTCTCACAGAGCAGCTTCAGGGATGGCCTGGAACTCTGGGGACAGAACAGATCATAAACCATGCTGTCTCACAGGACTCAAAATAACAGAGATGGGTGTTATATAAAAATATGTTCCTCAAAGAATAGCATATCTTAGTCTCTGCTGGTGAAATACCAGGAATAATTAGTTAATTAGATTTTTGTGTGCATAGGTAGGAAAGAAGGAACAGGGTAAAAGCACAGGAGTGAGTCAGCAGCTCTGGACTCTGTTAATTGAGCACCTTCCCAGCAGTCTCTTACCTTGACTCTCTGTTTGAAAGGTTTGTATCTCTGTGTGTCTCTGATCTTCTTGTGAGGGTGATCAAGAAGTAGGACCTAGAAGAAATCACATTTTCAGTCTAAAATGTGTTACTGCATGAAACTTTACAGAGTTGAACGTGTAGCTGCCCATTGTTTCCTCCCAGCCACTGTAAGAGACACTTTAAAGCCATGAAAGGGCTGGATTCAGGTTTCCAGGAGCTCAGGTGTGTTCCCTTGATCCAGAATGATGGATCAGAAAGTTCATTTTCAATGTACCTTTAGGTCATTCCGTAGGGCGTGTCCAACTAAAATCCTTCCCTGCAGGATCTCAGCCACCTCCTTCTGAACTGTTTTAAAGTCTTCACCTAAAAATGCCACACAAGGAAAAACTTTCCATGAGCAACCACTGCATCTTTTCTGGGAAGTAACTGATCCTTGGAACTGTAGTTTTTGTACAGTACACTGAATCTCTACTTGCTAGAACATAGAGAATTCCATAAAAAGAAAATGATATTTTTTTATACTATGTTCCACCAGTTAATTCCTTCAAAGGTGTTAGTGATCACTGTATAAAAACACTTCTTCCCACAATTTTTCTTAGCATTAAGTTTAACTCCAATCTCAGCATTTTGCTTTCCCAGATTAGGTCTCACACCCTTCCAAGCTCAGCCAATGAGGCTTCTGTGACAACCCACTGAATCCTCCCTCTTGGGGGAACCCCTGGTACCTGAGTTTATGTTCTGAGGCCGGATGCCACTGACAGCTGTCCTGTAGTCTGTCACCTTCTCCGTGGGCTTGACATACTTGTCATACACACACTTGCCAAACTGGTTGACGATGGACACCCGAGCCAAGATGCTGTCCTCACCCTTGGGGCCAACCCCCACCATCTCACAGTCCATGGCCACGGCCCTGGTCAGCCTGGAAGGCAAAGGGACACCTTGGGGACACCTCTGCTGGAGCTGACAGGGGTCACACCTTGATGGGAGCAGGGCAAAGCCTGGCAGCAGGGGCAGGGAGATGTCAGCTCACTGTGCAGGTCAGTTATCAGAAGCCAGTCTGACTGCTCTGATATTATTGTTATTGTTGTTTGAAGGGATGGGACTACAATTAGGTTAAAAACATTTTACTATTCAGACAAACACTAGTCTCAGAGGCTGTGAGATTTATGAGAGTAAGTAATCAGTTATAGCTAAAGAGTAGTTTTAAGTTCTTTGTTACAAGACAATATAGAACTTTCTAATCTAACAGTTGCTACAAAGGTTATTTTACTTTTCTATTGCTTATTTCTACTGCACTGTGTCTACTTTTATCTAATGGGTTATTATGTACATGTACACACACACTTTTCTATTATAACTTCTAAACTCTTAGCTTACTCTATACAATTACACCCTGACATTATAAACCCTTCACTATCTTATTAATACAATTTTTTACTTAAGGTATATTCTTACTTACAACTATAGAAACATGAGTTTATGATTTTTCTGCTTAATATCTGTGTACTTTGTTTTTACATCAATCTAAGCTTCTTCTAAGGCTGCAGATCAAACCTTTCAGTGTCTCTGGAAGTTTCTATCCTCCCATTCCTCACCCTTTGATGCCATCCTTCCCCCTGCAATGTCACTCACCCATCAAAAGCCTTTTCCTTAACCAGCACCTTCTCCACAGACTGGCATTGCTCTGTTTCAAGCCCCAGGTTCCTTCTGGCAATTTTTGCTGCTTCAGGTCCTAGTGCTGCTTCAATATCTTTGGGATCAACATCATCAAACCAGATGTCAGCCCTGGGAAGAACAGATTTAATTACATTTAACACTCTCAAAGCAATCTGGTGTCTGTTGTACAAAAAGTATGTTTACTTTTAAAACCAAGAGATAAACCCTGTGAAAATTAAGTCTATGGCTGGCACCTCTGCAGGTTTCTTGTGTCTGAGGAGTTGGGGCAAAATGTTCAGAATTTAGTCTGGAAAAGTGCAGCTGTTTAGAATGTACCTCTCTGTGCTCCTCCCAAAATAAATATTCTCATCCAGGGCTGCTGCCTGAAATACTCACTCTTTGGGCTGCTGCTCCACAGGTTCCTCAGCTTTCCTCCTCTTATGTTTCAGCTCATCCTTCTCCTTCACAACAATGCCATTTTTCTTTTTTTCTTTGCTGCCTTTCCCATTGCTTTTGGTACCATTTAAGTTCTTATTTGCTGTAACCCCCTTGGATTCTGGCTTGGCCAAAGGAGGACTGGATTTAGCAGCACCATTGTCCATTTTATTTGTGGATTTGGCCTTTACCACATTCCCATTCCCATTGACTGCTGGGACTTCTGGCCTTTTAGCTGCTTTGAGTGGCTGCTTCTTTTTGGTGTCTGTTTGACCTGTGGAGATGGGCTTCTTGGAGTCATTTGCCTTTTGTTTCAGCAGCTAAAATGCCATTAAAAAAAAAAAAAAATTAGAAAGATAAAGAGCCAGAAAAGAGAAGGCTTTAAAGTGACCTAATTGTGTCCCTCCAGTACCTAAAAGGAGCCTTCAGGAAAAGGGGGAGAGGGACTATTCACAAGAGCCTGGAGTGATGGGACAAAGAGAATGACTTCAAGCGGTGTTAGATGGATTTTGGGAAGAAATTCTTCTCAGTGAGGGTGGGCAGGCCCCAGCACAGGGTGCCCAGAGCAGCTGAGGCTGCCCCTGGATCCCTGGCAGTGCCCAAG
This sequence comes from Setophaga petechia, assembly GCA_024362935.1. Classification (NCBI taxonomy): domain Eukaryota; kingdom Metazoa; phylum Chordata; class Aves; order Passeriformes; family Parulidae; genus Setophaga; species Setophaga petechia. Next base: position 7,049,096 of record JANCRA010000030.1, read on the forward strand.
GCCGGACTGGACACTGGGGTTTGCTGGGACAGTGGAAGCTGTCCCTGCCCTTTAAGTTAACTTCACCGCGGAGCTGCATTCAGGCACTGCCAGCATGGCCCCGCTGCTTCCCTGTCCCCACCGCATCCCTCGGTCCCCCTCACCTCCTGCAGCGCCTTCCAGTTGGAGGAGAACTCCTGCGGGTTGCGGGGGGGACCCACAGCCGCCATGCCGGGGCCTTTGGACGCGGACGCTGCTTCCCCGAGGGCCTTCCTCTTCTTCCTCCTCTTCTTGCTCTTCCCGCGGGCCGCGCCGCTCGGGCCCGCCGCCTGCGGCTCCGCAGGGCTCTGCTTGACCATGTCGGGGTCAGCGCGGTGGGACCAGGACAGGGACCGGGATCGGGATCAGGGGACAGCGAGTCCCACCCGGGCCGGCGCTGCCGCTGGGGGACCGGCACAGCGCCGCACCGCCCCGCCGGGAAACGCCGGCCCGCGCTTGGGTTCCGGGGCGGAGGGGGGCGGTTCCATGGTTCCGGGGCTGGGGGTCGCGGGGTGACCCCCACCCCACACGGGTGTGTCCGCAGGGCCACACGGCCCCCGAGCCGCCCCTCGGCCCGCCGGGGCTGGCTCACAATCCAGAGAAGCCGCGGTCATTGCGCAAGGGCGGCCGGCGCGGCCGCGTTCCCCGTGGACCCGCTCTGAGCGTGTTTGCTCAGGGGCTGTTTGCTCAAACGCTGCTTCTGCTCTTCCCTTCCGCTCCAAGTGAGGCCTCGGGCCGAAACCTCTCGGTGCTCGGCTGGGAGAGCTCGGCTCGTCCGGCATGACCGTCAGCTTGGCGCTGCGGGCGCTCGCCGTGCTCCCGCTGGGGCTGTGCTGGCTCCCTGAGGTGAGTCTGACCTCGCAACGGCCCTTCCAGGAACGCTGCCGGCCTTCTAAGAAAAGCTAAAAAAAGAAAAAAAAAAAAAAAAGAAGAGGAGACGACGCGGTTCTAAGCCAAGCTCCGTCCGAGCTCGCTAATCACGAAGATAAAGCTGTTCCCTCCTTTGTGCAGCCCTTGCTCTGCTCTGAGGATTTGGCACTGGGGCTGCTGAGCTGTTTGCTGGCGTTCCTTCCAGCGACGGCAGAGCCTCGTGTCCATTTGTTTTTGCTCTTCTTCTTCCTCTTGCAGAAATTCCTGGGCGCTCTGGATGCGGGAGATGTTCTGTCTTACTTTGGAACCAGCTCAGTGGCTGATGGTATGCAGGGCTCAGTGTCCCTCGGTTTAGAGCACGTCTGGCCCTTGGGTTCTACCCCTGTGTGGCTGGCAGTGCAGAGAACTCTGATTAACAACCCCTGAAATGAGCAGCTTTTGGTGTTTCTGAGTCCCAGTGCAAGTGAGACAATCTGGGTTTCAGTGTGAGTGGATGGAGAGTTGTGTCAGAGCTTCAGATCTGCTCAAGGAGATGTGCTCAACCTCTTTGCACATTTCTGCTCGGTCCCCATTCTCTGTATCAGTGTTTTTCTTCTGACAAAAGCTTTAGACTGAGAGTAACTTTAAATACTTGTTAATTATTATTATTATTATTAATAAATGCACAAAGAGATTTGAATTCTGGGTCTGGATTGATGATAGTTCAGAATAAAGATATGTTTTGAAGTCTCAAATCCCTAAAGGAAGGGTGTTGTCTCCTTGTGAATTCACCTAGTGCTCATCCCAATGTCTTTGTCTGCATTGTGGTAATTCCCACTCAGTAATAGTTAAAATCTGGAGGAACGAAACTCTCAGCCTTTTTTAGATGAACTGTTCTCCTTCTTATTGAGAGAGCAAAAGCTCCAATAAATTTGGTGCCAGTTTCTGTTGTGTGTTCCCAGTCAGATTATCCTCATTTTGGAATACACAAAAGCACAGAAATTCTCTGGCTGTTGGCACCATGAACCCAAGAGGTCACAGTTGTCATTTTTAGGGTATTTTTCCTGGGGAAATAGACCTTACATTGGGTTTTTGTGTATCAACCTTCCTCATAACTGCTCCCCTTGTTCTGGTCTTGTTTCATTTCTTTCAGTACCTGAGTTTGTTGTGGCTGAGCCAACTTGCCCTTGTCAAGAAGAACATTTTGGGCTGAGGCCCTGTCGGGTCCAGCACTGCTCCATCCAAGCCTGGGGGCAGCTCTATGCCTTTGAATTCCTGGAGGACCATGCCCTCCTTTCCTCCTCCTTTGTGAGCAGCCAGGTGGTGAACTCTTCCTTTGTTTTACTGAGGAGATTCCCAGGGAGCTGCTTTGCAGGTGGAAAAGCCCTGCAGCCTGCTGGGGCCAGCAGCAGAGTCACTTTCTGTGAAGGGCAGCTGGTGAGTATGAGCAGGAACAGGGGTGGCAGCTTCCTGCACCAAACATGTGTGAACCATCCACTGAATGAATCCCTGCCATCCCCACGGATAGCAAACATCTCTGGAATAACTCAGAGGTGGATTTTTATCTGCTTCAGCAAGGAGTGGTCACGGTGGGCGAGGAGAAGATTCACATCAGGCCAGTCAGGAGCAAAGATGTGGCTCTGCTGAAGGACCTTGGCTTCTCCAGCCCCCACATCCTCTTCAAAAGTGCTGCAAAAGAGGCAAAACCAGCCAGAGGTAACAGCCCTGCTGGAAAAGCTGTCTCCTGGAACATTGCTTCCATGAGCTCAGAGGGAAAATTGGTGTTTACAAATACAGGAGTAGACCTGAAAAGGATCCTCACCTCACCGAGGTGTGCCCAGTGTGTCTGATGTGGCTGGTTGTTATTTTGATGGCACAGGTGTGTTACTAAAGCTGCTGGCAGCTGAAAGACACCACCAGAAGTGGGAAAGCTGAGCAAGCCCCTGGAGAAGTGGAGTTGCAGCTGAGTTATTGCTGCCTTGGGGGAGAGGGAGTGGATGTGTAGGACCTTTTATGGTGCATTTGAACCTCCTGGTGTCCCTCTGTGCTGTCCAGCAGGGTGGGCTCCTCCTCGCCTGCACAAGAGGGCTGAGGCAGCTGTCAAACATCTGGAGCTGATGGTGGTGGCAGGGCCAGATGTTTACTTGTACCACAAAGAGGACACAGAACGTTACATCCTGGCCAACCTGAACATTGTGAGTGCCTCTGTCCCCCAGGGTGGTTGGGGTCACCTGTCCCTGGTACAGAGCTCAAGTGCAGGACATTCCTCTGTGCTTCCCTGGGCATGAAATCCCCCAAATTCCCTTGTACAAGGAGTAAAAGATGATCTTAGAGGATTTAAAACCCACATAGAAAATGTAACTCTTAATTTCATTGCTAATGTTGCAACACAGGTAAAGAGTTTTCTCACCCTGGGATTGAGCTAAATCCATTGAATCCATTTAATATTTTACATCTCACTGTTTTATTTATGTTGCAGAATTTTCATGTCTCTTTTTGCTATTATTAAGAAATTTTCTCTGTGTGTACTGCAGAAAAGTCTTTAGCACTCACTCTACCCTGTGAAAGGGTAAAGTGCAGATTCATTTCATGCAGATTTTTCTCTGCTTCAGAGTGTCTGACAATTCCAGCCACTTCTCATCTCTTGACAGATTTTTTAACATTTGTAGTGCATATGTTAGTGTTGTAGTTACCTTTGTAATGAGTGCAGCCCAGATTTTGGGAACAGAGAGTGGGACTCCCCAAGGCCCCTTGTTTCTTGAATCCTTTCTGTCTCTTCTCAGGGAGCAGAGCTGCTCAGAGATGCCTCACTGGGGGCTCATTTCAGAGTTCACCTCATGCAAATGCTGGTTTTGAGAGAGCCAGAGGTAAGGGGAGGGCTGTGTTTGAGGCCTGCCCAAGCTCCAGGCTGTTTGGAATGTGCCAACATGTGCCTTCCCTCCAGGCAGAGGTGAACATCACCACCAACATCACCTCCTCCCTCATCAGTGTCTGTGAGTGGAGCAAGAAGGTGAACCCCCAGAACGACTCTGACCCCCAGCATGCTGACATTGTCCTCTACATCACCAGGTGCTGAGCTCCCTGCCCTGGGAGGGACTGGGAAATAGGATTAGGTCGTTTTATTCAGGTCTGCTTTCTGAGGATTTTTGGCTTTTTTAATGTGGAATCATCATAACATTTGAGCAGTGGGCACTGGTGTCAAAAGAAATGTTAGATGGCTGGCAAAGCTAGGCCAGGAAAGCTCAGATAAATTCAGCTGAATGTCTAGACCTGGCTTTTTTAGCTGTGGGGGGTTCTTTGCTCTTTCCTCTTTATGTCTCCCTTACTTTAGGTTTGACCTGGAGTTGCCTGATGGAAACAAGGAGCTCCGTGGAGTGACTCAGTTAGGGGGAGTCTGCTCCTCCTTCTGGAGCTGTGTCATTACCCAGGACACTGGCTTTGACCTTGGAGTCACCATAGCCCATGAGATTGGGCACAGGTCAGTAGGAAACTGCCAGAGCAGCCCAGCAGTTTTTATTCAGGTAAAAACATCCTCTAGTTTAGGAAAGAAGCCAAAACACCTCTTGACATAAAAGGGAATTCCCCATGGATTATTCTAACTCTTTTGGTAATCTTCATGGATCATTTTGGAGAGAGTTCTTTCCATTTCTTGCATTCCTGCATGTCCTGTGACAATTGGAAGTTGCAAAGAGGAGAGAAACCCTTTGTGACAACAGGAGGAGGAAGGGCTGCAGAGGGAGCTCAGTGCTTGCTTAGAGAAGGGAGGCTCCAGCCTCTGGGTTTCCTCTTCTCAGGGCTCTGCTGCTTCTGTTACAGCCTTGGCATTGCCCACGATGGAGAGGGGAATCTGTGCAGCAGCAGTGGTTACATCATGGGCTCAGCAGGAAACCACAACAGCATTGACCTCACCTGGTCTCCCTGCAGCCGGGAGCAGTTCCTGGCCCTTGTCAGGTAAGGGAATGGTTGAGTTCTTCAGCTCCCTATGCTGGGAACTAAGGAGAGAAAAACTCAAAGAATAAAAAAGTTTATTGAAAAATGAGAAGCAGTGAAAAGCTTGGGGTTTGTTTATTTCTTAGGACTTGTTGCTGAAGTTAAACCCAGTTTTTGCTTCACATCCCTGGCAGTGGCTTTGGTTGGTGCCTGATGTGCCTGGGCTGGGTTGGATTTCTCAGACACTGGCTCAGCCTGCACGTTTTATTTACAACATCAGAGCATCCAGGCACTGCAGGCTGTGCTGGCTGGGTGCAGGACAAGAATGGGATAAAACTCCAGCAGCAGGGAACTGTGAGCATCTCCAGGCAGCTGCTGCAGCTAAATCCATCCCAGCCCACAGCGAGCATGTGTTGTCTGGGAAAGCAGCAGCCAACTCCCAGAGTGAAACTCAGCACAAGTCTGCAAACATGTCCTTGTCCTCACTACCCACAGCTGGGAAAGTGTTATTCCTCATGTTTCTATCAGTACAGGCCAAACAAGCTGCTTGAATGACCTGCCGGCCATGGACGGCAGCATCCCGGGGTGGAAGCCTGGCTTGTACTATGGAGCAGATGAGCAGTGTAAAATTGCCTTTGGGAGTGTGGCCACAGCTTGCACCTTTGCTGACACCAATGTTGTAGGTAGAAAGTTTGTTTGTCTTGCTAAGGGCAGCTGGGAAATGTTCAGGAGCCAAAATTTGGGAGAACTGGCTGGCAGCATTTTTACTCTGAAGGGATCGAAGGTGCTTTTCTGCCACAGATTTCTTGGCAAAGCTATCAAAATGTTTCTCTTCTCTTCATCACCTCCTTCCTCCACATAAATCTCCTGTAAGATTTGCATAGTTGGGTGCTGTTGTGCACAGCTGGCAGTGCTGGGTGCACACACTCAGGGTCCTGCCTTGGGGAATTTTTGTTCGCTGGATTCCTCCAGCTTCCCTGCCATGGCCCAAATCCCTTTGTCTGGGAAGCACAGCGTGTTTAATAGCTGCCATCTGGACGTGTTTTGTTAATGAGGAAACACTAAGGTGGGTGAAACTTTAATTGCTTCAGTTGATCATCTTTCAGCATTACAGCTGGTGATCACTACAGTGAGGATCTTTTGACTTGCCCACAGCTTTTGCCCAATAGCAGGAAAAATGAAGGAACTTGTATTGTTGGGTGTCTGGGAGAAAACCTGGGACATGCCCTGTTTAGACTTTTGGGACTGTATTGTTGAGCTTGACTCCCTGAACTCCCTGATTTTCTCATCACACCAGGACATCTGTAAAGTTCTCTCATGCCATGTACAGCCAGCAGACAAATCCAGCTGTACTCGGCTTCTGGTGCCCCTCCTGGATGGAACTGAGTGTGGGATCAACAAGGTAAGGAGGCTCCCACCAGGACTGGGTGTGGGGGCTGTGGAGCTCAGACAAGAAAGCTCTGTCAGTGTCTGGAAGGTACCTGGCACTCACTGCCCCTTGGCCAGGGAGCTGAAACCAGTCCTAAACTGGTACCGTTATGTCCTGATCTTGGTCTTTCCACTTTGTCTTTATCTCTGGAGTTGCTTTGCAGTTCTGTAGCCTGATATCTGAGCCCTTCTACTGGAAATGACCTGTGTGCTCTTTGCTTTGACCCCAGCCTCATGTTAGACCATAATTAGGAAGGGGACTCTTCAGCCCCTTGTCAGAGGGTGCCTCATTCACCTTGGGGCTCTCTGTTACTGGCCTGACAAAGACAGGGACTCGTGCCAACCTTTCAGATCCCAGCCCTGCTGTGTTCACTGGGGCCAGTTGTGTGTGTTCTTGCTCCTAGTGGTGCTCCAAGGGTCAGTGCAGCTCTCTGGAGGAACTGAACCCCATGGCTGTGGTCCATGGGCACTGGTCTGCCTGGAGCCCCCTCTCCCCCTGCTCCCGCAGCTGCGGCGGGGGGGTGGTGCTGAGGCAGCGCTTCTGTAACAACCCCAGGTGAGATGTGGGCACCTGCCTGTGCTCAGGGCCTCAGGGCTGAGCCTTCCTCTTTGCTTTCCTCTTCCTTGCTGCCTCTGTTGAGGAATTCTGTCGTTTCCAGGCCTGCTTTTGGGGGGCAGGAGTGCCACGGTGCCAGCATGCAAGCAGAGATGTGCAATACACAGGTAATGGAGCTCAGCAGCAGCTGAACTTCTGTCTCACTGTTGAACCCTTTGAGGGATGGGTGTTTTGTGGCTGTCTTTCCCACAGCTGACTGCGCTGGTAAAGATCTGGTGTACAGGCTCCATCTGTCTGACAGCAGGAGAGGTATTTGTGCCATGGAAGGCAGCAGAATTATTTAACATTGTTCACATGTAATGAAACATTTTCTCTGTGCCCCATAGCAGGACAGATGCTGAGAAAATGGTGACTCACAATGATAGTTTTCTTCAGATGGTCTTTCTTGTGTTGTTCCTGTTTTCCTTATCTATTTATTTTGTATAAATTGCAAAGATATCAGCTTCCAAGCACAATTCTCTGCATATCCTGCAGCCTTCCTTTAAAGTGGTTTTCTTTCTTGGCAGTTGTTTGGATGTTTTAATCACCAGGCACTGCATTTTGCCTTGAGCTAGAGGGTTAAATGTGCAGTGATCAGTCACTTCCTTTCCTTACACAATTATCTCTCTGGGATCCAGGCCTGTCTGATCACCCAGCAGGACTTCATGGCTGAACAATGTGCAGCAACAAATTTAAAGCCACTGTACCTTGATGTAGAAACACCATCCTTTTATACCTGGACCTCTGCTGTTGGCTTTGCCAAGGGTAAGGGATGTCTGGAACCTCAGTTTGTGCTCATGGACCTCTGTACTTTGGAATGAAAAGGCTGTTTCACTGAGTGGTTTAGTTTGCACATGAAACTTGGGTGCTTTTTGAGAGATTATTGAATCTCAGACTGATATGGGTTGGGAGGGACCTTAAAACTCATCCTACCATGGCAGGGACACCTTCCACTATCCCAGGTTGCTCCAAGCCCCATCCAACCTGGCCTGGGACACCTCCAGGGATGGGAGTCCACAACTTCTCTGGGTTTTTTCTCATTGCTTGATGAGCAGCCATGAGCCTTCCTGAAAGAATAACCCCTTCCTCATGCCTGCCTGCTCCAGGGGACCTGCTCTGCAAGCACATGTGCAGGGCTGTGGGCAAGGAGTTCATGGTGAGCCGCGGGGACAATTTCCTGGATGGAACCAGGTGTGAGCAGGATGACACAGAGCACCACGGGGATCTCCATCTGTGTGTCATGGGGAGATGCAGGGTGAGTGACTGGGGAGTCCAGGTGAGCCCCGACAGGTGATCTGCACCACAGGAACCAGGGGAAATCATGCTAGGAAAACTCAAAATGTCCCAAACAACAGAGCGAGCTCTTCTCAGAAGAGAGTTTTGTTCTTGGTGTGTTGGATGGAGTCCAAAAATCTCCTGTTCTGTCTGTGCATCCAATGCCCTCTAGATAAGACATTCTGCTAATTATGCAGTAAACACACAGGGCTATTCATCCCTAATCCAAGAAGCAATTGGTTTATGTGTTGGTGGAGGAGACATCATTAGCTGCTCAGCTTGCCTGCTGTAATTAGCCCCATAAAACGCTGACTGTCTTGGAGGGAAGTTCCATGACTTGAATCACTGAGTCAGTGGCAAGAAAAGGAGCAAAACCTGGGCATCACAAGTCGACAGATTGATTTTTGGAGTATTGCTGATCAAAACTGAAGTCTAATTTCTGGAGTTTTTTCCTGGGTTGGACCTGAGGAAGGCATTCTTTCCTGATGACCTTGGATCCAACTCCCCCGCGCTGTCTGCATTTTAGGAACTGCTCAGTGCTGACCCGGCTCGATGTTTTCTGTTGTTTCTTTACATTCCCAGAATACTCCTTGTAAATTTTATGTTTTTCTCATTATCCTCGTGCTCACCATGTTTTGTGAAGTGTTTCTCCCCGTGAACAGCAGAGGGTGTAGGCACAACCTGTTCTGAGTTTGGCTCTTTCATTGGCAGCAGTGATAAATATGCATATTATGGCAGCGTCCAAAGCCTGGGATCAGTGGCTGCAGCATAAATTCAGCAGTTGCACATGTTTTGCTGTTAAGCCTGCTGAGATCCTCCTGTAGCTTTGTGTAAATTAGTCTTGTTCGTGGGAATGGGGTTAGAATCTCTCTTCTGAGTTCCATGGGACTGAAGTGATGTGAGCTAGGTTTGGCTTTGGAGTCTGGGCAGCTAAAGATTCCTTTAGAACCTGCCATTCATGTTTACTGTCCTCTTGGGCTTTTGTTTTTTTCTCTCTTCCTCCTTCCCTCCAGAAAGAGTTCATAGAAGAGAGCACAGAGCTTTGGGTTTAGGTCACAGGAGAGATTTTTTGGGCTGCTTCTTATGGGAAAGAAAATGTCACAGTTACTGAGAGTTGTGCTCTCAGCTAAGACCTCCCAGTCCCTGGCTTTGCACACTGCTGCCCAGTGGCAGCTCTAGGTCCAAACACATCTTTTCCTTTGTTGTCTTCCTAAATCCAGATTCCAGATGGAAAGGGCAGTTTCAGGAGCTCAGGAATGTTGCTTTTGCTCACTTGTTTTCTCAGAACAGGCCAGGCTGACAGACTCTCCCCTCTGCTCAGGCATTTGGGTGTGATGGCCAGATGGGCTCCAGGAAGGCCATGGATCCCTGCAGGGTCTGTGGGGGTGACAACTCCACCTGCACCAAAGTGAGTGGATCCTACACAGAAGGGAAAGCTAAAGGTGTGTAGTCCTCCCCCTCAGGCTCTGTTTGTGTGCAGTCAGTGTTCCAAATCTTCTCCCTTCTGTTTCTGCTTGGTTTTATTTTATGGAGGTTATGGAGATGGATTTTGGGTGGTCAGTGCTGAGGGAGGTGGGCAGAACACTTTTTTTGTCCTAATTCTCTGGATGTGGGTCAGAAATGGAACTGTTTAGGAAGTGCCATAAATTATTGGGAGCTGGGGGTGATATCAGATCACAGAATCATAAATATCCCAAGGGATCCACAAGGATCATTGGGTCCAGCTCCTGGCCCTGCCCACCAATCCCACCATGTCCTGAGAGTGTTGTCCATGCTTCCTGAGATGTTAAATTTGGGAACTGGTCTGGCTCTTGCAGTCTTATGTAGAGATCTTAGCAGAGAACCTAAAAAGAACCAAAGAAATGTGAGAAGAGGACAGAGGATGCAGCTCAGGTGTGTTTGCTGTGTCACCATCACTGTGTTCAAGGCAAGGAGCAGAGTCAGGGTGAATTTAGGAATTGAGCTGCAGCCCCCATCCTTTCCCACAGAGTTCCAGTGGTGGAAGGTGACCACATCTTTCTCCTTTCCACCCTTCCAGAGTATGTGACATTTCTGTCCCTGCCCTACAACACCACCTCAGTCCATGTCACCAACAGGAGGCCTCTCTTCACACACCTGGGTGAGTGGAATGAAAAGGAGAGGAGGGGATACAGGCAGGGCTGAAAGGAGCTCATGCAAACAAAGAAATGGAATTTTTAGTGCTGCATTTTGCTTGTGGGATGCTCTCCAGTGGGAAGCTGTAGGAGCCAGGCTCCATGGGATGCCAAACTTGGATCAAACTGGTTCCTGCCAGGTGGGCAGCCAGCAGCTGCCAGCACCAGGGGACCCTGGTGACCACATCATGGCTCCTAACCTCACTGCTCCTCTGGCTTCTCCAGCTGTGAAGGTTAAAGGACAGTATGTGGTGGCTGGAAAAGGAAAAATCTCACTGAATGTCACCTACCCATCAGTTCTGGAGGACAAGCAGATCAAATACCAAGTGTTTCTCACCCAGGACAACCTGCCAAGCCTGGAGGAAATCCATGTGGATGGGCCAACACAGGAAGAAATTGAAATACAGGTGAATTAGAGCAGCAGAGTTGGAAGGGGGCCAGTCAGAAGTGGCCTGGTGTGGGTGGCTTTGCTGCTCACAGAATCCAGGTGTGGTGGACTCAGGTGACTCAGTGTCCAAGGCCAGGGGAGATGGTGTTCACTGGAAAGTGATGGGATTGCTGCTCTTGGGAATGGCTGGGGGCTGGCACTGGGGGTGATTGTGTGGGGACAACCACACTGAGTTAAACCTTCTGCTTGGCTTATTCACTTTCAGTGCTCAAAATTCACAGGGTGGGACTGAGGCACTGCAGTGAGCCTCAGGATTGAATGAGACAGAAAGGGAAAGAAGGGAGTGGAAAGAAGGGAGACTGGCTTCTCCTTTCTCCATCCTAAGAAATAAATCAAAGTTTTCTTCTGCACTGACCACAGTTTTTCCTTCCCCAGGTCTACAGGAGGTACACAAAAGAGTATGGCAATGCCACCAACCCAGACATCACCTTCAGCTACTTTGTCCCCAGGGAGAGCCTGAGCTATCTGTGGATTCCTCAGCAGGGCCCGTGTTCAGTGACCTGTGGGGAAGGTGAGGCAGCAGGACTCAGTCTTGAATTTTTATGGAGACTTCTCCTTTGGTCTGAACTGAATTTCAAAGCAGATTGCTGGAAATTATTGCTGGTTTTTGACTGAAGCAAAGAAAAAAGTGCTGGAGCTTTTGAATTAAATTAACTAATCAGCAAATGAGTTGAATCATCAAAATGATAGTGAAAATGTTTGATCACAAAGAGGATTTTAAAATAGGTTTTAACTGAACTCTTGGTTTTAAGACTAAATAATTTTCTCAGATTTTTCAAAGTTACTGAAGACTGTAATTTGAAGTTGGCTAAACATCAGAAGTCTGAGACCAAAGGGGTATCTGGTGTCTAACTAAAGCCTCAGAGCTAATTATGAAACTTCCTTCTTTGAATTCTATTTCTGTGCCATGGCTAATCCTTTCTGTCTCCCTAAAGGAATCATAATGCAGATTGTAACAGCTCACTCTGATAGATGGCCTGACATCTTGTTTACCAGATAATTCAGATGACACTGTCAGGCCTCTCAAGACTTCTGTGACAAGGATTTAGAAAATGCATTAATGAATATTTATGGAAGTCAATCTACACAACTAGTTATGCCTGGAGAGCTTTTCTCCAGCAAATCCCCCAGGTGAAGTGATTGCTGAAACCCTGAAGTAAAGAGCTCAAAATGCTCCAGAGCCTCCAGCTAATGCAGCCACAAACAGAAAAAAGAATGAGAAACTTGGGACTTAAAATAACAGAAGGTTGGGTATCTGGGCTGAAATTGCACCTTTAGAGCTGAAAGTGATGCACAGACCCTCCTCAGCAATTATCATTATTTGAAAACAAGGAGGGTAGAGCAAAGATAAGGCTGCTGATGGATTCTGGACATTTAGTGCTCAGTGTCATGGTGCTTGAGATTCAGGAATGCCTGGCTTTCCTTGTAGCCCATTCACTGAAAGGAGACTCCTTTTAGCTTTGCTTGTAATTTCTTTGACTTTTCATCTGCTTTGCTTTTTATGTTCGTTATTGTTAAAAATCTTCTCTATAGCTGTAGCTTATGAATATTTCATTCCTTGCCTGCTGCAGGCACTGGAAGTCTCCAGTTTCTCTCCCAGTGCCTCTGGTTTTGGCTGCTGCTGATGCATTTGAGGAGGTTGGTGCTGTTTGAGCACGAGGGCTGTGTGATGATATTACCTGGTCACTTCTACACCATGGCATTTCAAACCAGCTCCCTCCTAGAGATTATTTTGCTGTCCCTCATCAGTCAGATCATTAGAAGTAATTTGTTCCAAATTATGATTGATACCTTTGTTCTTTCAAGCAGCCAGTTTAGAGCAACCTTTCCATTTTGGCAGCGGCTTATCAATCAAACTTCTCCTCTGCTGGGGTGCTCACCTTGGAAAATCACTTTAAAACTCTTGAGGGAGGTTATATCACAAAGAAGGGGTTTGTGTGTTTAAAGGAAGTCTGAATTCCCACACAGCCCATTTTCTTACCCAGATGATCAAGTAAAGCAAAATCTCTGCTTCTTCCTTCCATAACAGAGGGGAGCTGTTCACTTATAACTTCAATTCCTTTTCCTTTTGTGTCCCAGGGGTGCAGCCAGTGGCTCATGTGTGCTTTGATCAGACCAAGAATGAAGTGACAGAGGATCAGAAGTGTCTGGAGCTGCCACAGCCCCTCCCAGAGCACAAGCCCTGTGCCATGGAGCCATGCCTCTACAGGTTGGTGATCCTGGGAGCTCAGCTCAATTCCTGCCTTGCTCTGCTACTTAACCCAGGCTCTGTATTTGTGTTGTCAAGGCCAAAAAAAAAAAAAAAGATAAGTAGGAAGTTGTTTTTTTGTAGCAGATCCCAAACCATGTTCTGTCTTTCCTGGTCCTGTGAGATAACTGAGATGTCAGCTGAAGGAATGGGAAATAGTCCTTCAATGTTTTACAGTAATCTGCTAAATGAAGATATTTAAGGGTTTATCCAGAAGAAGATGCCTCTAACATCCTTTCCAAGATGGTGCCAGCAAAGAGGGTTGACCCTTGTGTTGATTATTTGGGAAGGAGAACCAAGGGCCAAGCCTGCCCAGACATTGCCCTCAGAGACCTTTTAGTGCTCAGTAAAAAGTGATTGCACTGTGAACTCTAGCCTATAGCTTAGGTGCTTTTAGTCCTTGGAAGGATTTAAACTGCCCTCTCAGTCACATCCAGACAAGGCTTTTGAAACAGAGAAGCTGAATGCCCTGCATGACCCATTTCTGTAAGCAGTGGCCTGAGTAATAAACCTCCCTGATGCAGATGGGAGATGGGGTGATGCAGCTGCCTCCCATTTAGGTGGAAGATGTCTCAGAGAGATGAATGCTCTGCTGTCTGTGGGACTGGAGTTGCCCAGCAGAACCTGACCTGTGTGCAGTTCCATGATGGCCTGGAGACTGTGGTGGATGACAGCCTGTGCCCAGCAGAAGAAAAACCCCTCTCCCTTGTGCCATGTGTGGTCAATGTCTGCCCTTTGGGCTGGGACAAAGTGAGTTTGCTGGCTTGGCTTTTCAGGAGCCTCACTGGGAGCTTTGCACTTTCATCCACCAATTAAGAACCACCAGCTTACTCCTGGAGCCTGCAGGGTGGTTTACACCACTGCTCTGCCCAGTTCAAAGCTCATCCTGTCACTTTAGACAGCTCCATCCCTCTGTAATTGTGCTGCTGGATCCCTCAGTTCCTCGTGGTGGTTTGTTTAGGGCAGCTGTTTTTTGCTCTGTTCTGAGGAGGAAGATGCACACTTACTTCAGCCTCTGGAGCCACTTGGGCATGTCCAGCTGGAAAATCAGACTGTGTATGTCTGGAGCCCTGTAGCTGGGGAGTGTTCTGTCTCCTGTGGTAGAGGTGAGGCCTTTCTGTGCTGCAGGGAAATGTTGCTTGGCTGTAGGTGTGAGTTCAGTGCCTGGGAACCTCGGGGCCCTGCTGGTCTTTCCCCCTCTACAGTTCCAAGAGTAGCTGTGATCACAGTTTTTTTGGAACAGAATAATTGGAGGGTGGTCTGGCTGTGCTTCAGAGCTGTGGGGATGAGTGCAGTAAGAGTGCCATGGCTTGGGCAGAGTTTGCTTGTTTTGTACATGCAGATGTGACATTTCTGACCTATTTTCAACCCTTGAATCCAAACCACACAGTCAGATTGCTTCCCTTCCTAGGTAAGACTCAGCTGCACTATGTTTGTGTGGCTTTTGACACCAAGGAAGAAACCCAGGAGGAAAACTGTCAGCCAGTGCCAAAGCCAGAGAGCAGGGTGGAAGTCTGTGAGCTCAACCCCTGCCCACCAAGGTAAAGCAGTTACCAGAGGACAATGAGACAGTGAGGGGTCCTTCCTTTCTCTCTCTGTCTGCAGGGACATGGTAAAGGAAGGGTCAGGCTTCCCTTCTTAGGAAGCACAGCCAGCTGCAAAAACTGTAGCACTGCTCCATACTCAGCAAGCTGAGAATTTTTCCTGGGCTGGTACATCTCAGACAGAAATCAGTGTAGTCCTCAGAGAAAAACTGAAAACCTCTCAATCCCTTATTACTCTGGGGAAGCAGGAACAAATCTACAGCTGCAAAAGGTGGTGACACATTTGCCAGCTGTGCAGTTTCCGCAGAACATCAAGAAAAGTAACAAGAATTAAATACTCTCAGAATCTGGAACAGCTGCTCTGAAAACTGAAGGAAATGCATTGCACTTTCCTTAGGATTTGTGGTGAGCTTGCCCTGCCCTGTTTGCTGTGGGACTGGAAAGCCACTGGAACTTTTTTTACAGGATGCCACTCCCAGGGCCTCTGGGTCTGATCCTGATCTGAGAGTTCAGTGGTCTGTGTGTTTTGGAGGGAGATAAGATTTTTTCTCCAGTTAAGCCTGTGTGTGTCACTCTGGGGAGGGTGGTGATGGACACAGAGTAAGATTCAGTGTGCATTTGAAATCTGTGGGCTCCTGGCAAAATGGGAGTGCCCTCTGTATTCAACTCCAAACCTGCCCCACACTGCATTCCAAGCACCACAGACTATGTGAGGCAGAGGATGAAGAAGGAGGAAGGGTGCGGGAGCTTCAGTGCCTTTTCTGCAGTGAGAGACAGGGTGGGGATTCATCCCTAACTCACTTTTTGTCCTCCCTGCCCTGTCAGGTGGAAGGTAACCCCAGCTGGGCCCTGCTCCTCCAGCTGTGGGCTGGGCTTGGCAGTGCAGCTGGTCACCTGTGTGCAGACCCTGCATGGCCAGGAGGTCTTGCAGGAGGAACATTTGTGCCCTGTGGCAGAGAAGCCCCTCACCAGTGTCCCCTGTGTCATCCGCACGTGCTCTTACGAGTGGAGCTTCAGCGAGTGGTCAGAGGTACCTGCTCCCCTTCAGATGCAGAAATTTTCCAGCTCTTCCCTTCCCTGGAGGCTGCAGGGGAGAAGTAACAACTTTTGCCTTGTCTGTTGGCTTCCCACAGAAATGCTAAACTGTTTCCAGGGGTGTTTTCCATCCTTTCCACTGCCCTGTGTTTAGCAGCCGTAGGTTTGCTTCCCACCTTCCTCAGCTCAAGTTTTGGCTGCAGCCTAGAAATGGTTTTGGCATGTTTTCTCCTGGAATGTAGATATTTTGGGATTTTTTAGGAAGTGGTTCTGCAATTTAAATATATAGTTTGGAAGGTCCCCTGGAAGGGGGGGGCATCTTATAGCTGATGGAACAAGAGCACTGACAGGGCAAATGGTAGAAGAGCATCAGTGAACCCCCCCAGATCGTGCATGAGCTTATCAATGCATTTATTTCCAAAGACCACCTGGAATGCAGGGGTAAAAGCCTGTGGGTTTCTTCTTCTGCAGTGTTCAACATCCTGTGGGAATGGCATTCAGACCAGGCAGGATTTCTGTCTCAGCTCTCTGACCCACAAGCCTGTGAACCCCCTTTTCTGCCGGCACTTCCCCAAGGCCATCGTGGTGCGTGGCTGCTCCGCAGGGCCCTGTCCTGAGCAGGGGAGGCCCCAGTCCCCTGGGGCACAGCTGCAGCCACTGACACCAGCCACACACCTGCCAACAGCTGCAGCTGTCCCAGAGCACAGACACAAGGACCTGGGTGTGCCTCTGTCTGCTGGGCCCCGGGAGCAGACAAAGCCCAGTGGAGGTGAGGAGGACACGGCCAAAAGGAGCTTCTTGTGTGCAGCTGGGCTGTGGGGATCCTACTGCCAGACAGGGACAGGAGCATGGGAGGGAATACATCTGGCTGGGAGGGAAAACCTGCTGTTCCAGCACGTCCATGTTACCTGAGCTAGGAACTATGACTTGCTTCCCTGTGCTTCCCAAAACTCTTCTGGCTTGGGAGCCTGTGGGACAGCAGCTGAAGGCTTCAGGGAGTGTTTAGACAACACTCTCAGGCACATGGTGTGATTCCTGGGATAGTCCTGTGCAGGGCCAGGAGCTGGATTTTGATGATCCTTTTGTGGGTCCCTTCCAACTCAGGATGTCCTGGGATTCTGTGACTCTTCCTGTGCTTTACCCAGAATATGTGACCTTACCTGTTCATTGTGCCACAAAGGGAATTGTTTTCCTGCAGTTCCTTCTGGGTGTGTTTCTCACCTGTCTCTGCTGTCCAGGTGTCTGTGGAAGCCTGTTTCTCAATGCCACTGGCATCATCAACATGACAGGCGTGGACAGCAGGGACTGCACGGTGACCATCGGGCGTCCCCTGAGGGAGGAGATCTCAGTGACCATCCTGGAGAGCTCCCTCAACTGCACTGCAGGTACTGCCTGCAGCTCTGGGCTCCAGCCTGGCCCTTTGGCAAAGCTGCATCTCAAGCTGAACCTTTTCTGCTGCCTTGAGAAGCTCTGGCTGCCTCAGAGCCTCTGTAATCTCTGAAACCATTTTACTGAGTTTTTCTGTTCCACCAAGTTGGTGCCAGATGGAACAAAATGAAGATGCTGCTTGTCCTCCCCTCACACAGTGGTCTCTTACCTGTTTTGTTGGTAGATATGAGATGAAAGGAGCTTATGGGGTTAAAGAAGCTGCCTGTTATAAAACTAATGTACCCTCTAGCTGGAATCAGCAGTTAGATTAGTTAACTGGCCTGTTCTCATGACTGATTTTGATAAGATAGAAACAAGATGCAGAAATTACTTGATTCCAGACCTGTCTAAGAGAGACTTTGGCTTTTACTTGAAAGAAAAGTGTTTCTAGGCCCTGTGCTCATCCGTTCCAGGTGAGATCCTGCTGTTTTCTGGGCGAATGATGTGGCGGACAGGCTGCAGGAAGCTCCCTCTGTCACTGATAAATTCCAGAACCAACACACTGATTGTGAAACAGCGAGTTGTGCTGCCAGGAAATGGGGTCATTCTGCAGTACAACAGCAGAACTGCAACCAAAAAATATTACCAAGGTACTGTACTGAAAGCTTTGCTCTTGCTTCAGATTAAGGCCCACAGAGTTCCATGAATGGTGGTTGCCTATGGAAATCTATGAAAACCCTGCTTCATTTTAGCAGCTAACAATGCCCTTCTTGAGGAGTGTTGGATTCAGTATTAATTGTGGACTCCCCCTTTGTTTTAAAGCAACCCCCCCCAGGTATTTGCTGATGCTTGAAGGTCCCCAGCTGAAAATCCCTCTGTATTTAATTTAAATGATTTCTTCCTTGGAAGTGCTGGATACTTCTCTAAGCCATTTTCTCTTGTCCCTTTGCCCTGTCAGACTGTGACCAGCAGCTGTTTGGCCCCCAGGGTGAAATAGTGAATCCTGTGCAGTTTCCTGCTGAGGGGCAGGGGGTGGTGTGCCGGACTTTCATCACCGTGGCGCCGCGGCAGCGCATCTCCATCCGTGCCCTCAACGCTGACCTGGGCCCTGAGGGCAACCAGACTCACTTCAACTACATCCTGGTGAGGAGGCAGGAACCCCAGGGGGATGATTGGGATGGGAACAAACCCATCTCCATTACAGATTTCCACCCAGATGCACAGTTCAGTCACAAACCAGAGTCTCAGATGTCTGTTGTGTTCCCATCTCTGATGGCAATGAGAATTTCTGATATCTCCTGTGTTTCTTCTAACCTTTGTAGCATAGCTTTTCCCTGAATGCTCAATCTGCAAGTCTCTAGTATTTTTTAAGCACTTATTTCATGTCTAGCCTGCTGAGATAAAATGGTTTGGTTTTTCTTGCTGCAGGTCCGAGATGTCAGCACCATGAAGACAGTGGTGTTCCACGGGAAGCAGCAGTTCCTCTGGCAGTCAACAGGAAGCCAGGCTGAAATTGAATTCCATGAGAATGTTAAGGATCACAGAACCCATTTCTGGGCTGAGTATCATGCTATTGAACCTAAATAAAAGCACTGCCCTGAAAAAAGCCCAGTTGGTCATTGCTGCCTGCTCACAGCACACATTTAATCTTCTTGCTTCCTCATCTGTTGAGTAGAACAACATCTGCTGACTCCTTTGGGGTCTCAGTCTTGATAAAGATCATACAAAGCACATGTAACCCCCAAATATTTAGCAAATCTTCCTCATATGGATTTTCTGTCTGATTTGGTTGGCATTAATGCACTTTACATGTCTGCAGGAGGTGACTTGGGCACTGAAGTGTGTCAGGGTCCTGCCTCTGTAATGTGGTGGGACCTTTTAGGAGAGTAATTTCATTTTTTTGTGTTCTAGTACAAACCTCTGTACAGCACAAGTAATGTCTTAGCCATTAAATTCACTCTCTTGCAGTGTAAATGCCCCTCAAAACTGAGGCACAGTGAAGTTCTGGAATGGAATAAAGAAAGCAGAACTGTTTATGAGGATAAACTGCCAGCACAAGGAGATGTGTGGGGTGGGCAGTGCCACCCTAGGACAGGTCACTCAAAGCTTAAATGTTTTCAGAAGTTGGCTGAACTGAGGCACTGCTGGGCAAGCCCTGGTGACAGCTGGCTTTATGTAGGAGGACTAAATGACATCCTGAGGTCCCTCCCCAGCCACCCTTTCTGTGGTTTTGCTGTTGGATATCTGACAGTGATACCACCACTTCTTTTCTGTGAGAAAATAAAAGAATTAATGCCAGGTTTGATGCCAGGTCTGACTTACTCAGATAAGAACAGTAGCTGTGCTATCAATCTGTATCTTCATTTGACAAGAGCTGTGGTTGAGGCTGCATGGACAAGCTGTGGCAGGAAGAGGGATTTTAGAGCAGTGGCAAATATACAAGTTTCATTTAAATGAATTTTTTTAGGTTACTTCTTTTTTTTTAGTATCTTGAACATTGGGCTGTGCTTTGGTCCAAATCTGTCATCCTCCTCAAAATCACAATATACTGCTTAAAGTGTCTTTTCTGCACCTGGAGCCTGGCTGGACACATCTGCACTTGCTCTTCATGCTGGATGCAATAAATGGTTCTGCCTGGGCAGTTTTAACCCTGCTCCTGCTTTCTCTCAGTTGGATTCTCTGACATCCTTCTACAACCACAAATACTCTTCTTAATTAATAGCTGTTTTTTTGCTGGTTAAACCTGGAGTTTTTTGCTTGCCAGCCTCCAGATTTACGTTCCATTCCTGGAGGAGCCAGAAAATAGATTCCTGAAGTGAGATCCTCGAGGAGCTGGATACATCAGCTATCCCTCTGCAGTGCGTGGGTGATGCAGGCCCTGGGCCTTCATTTCCTGTCTGACAGGAGATGGTAATGAAAAGACATCCTTTCCTTAATCCCTTTTTTGTAACCTTTTAGCAGATGGGATCTGTCTTCCCACTCTGCTCTGGATCCCAAGTCTCACTGCTATTTGTTGTTCCAGATCGCCTGTGCAGAGCTGGGCTCTGCTTGTGTTCCACGTTCAGTGCACAAAATGCAGCTGTTGCCCTCCTCACTTAGGAGAGTTCAGGGTGTTCCTCTGTCCCATTTGGACACCACCAGGTTGCCAGCTGGGGCATCTACTTGCAAAGTGTTACTTCTGCTCCCATTTTTAGGGAGAAAACCTAATTCCAGTCAGATAAGAGGAGTGCAACCCCCTTATCTGGAGAGCAGAATTTTGCAACAGCGTTGAGTTCCCGTCAGCGGGAAGTATTCTTGTTTTCCTTTCTGGAAAACAGAGCATTCCTGTTTCCCTTTCAGGAACACCAAACACTGGCTTGCCTGGATAACAACACCCAACTGTTCCCGGGGGCACCCAGAGCTGGTGCGAGGTGCTGTCTGTGCCTGTGCTGATGAATATGAGCAGCAGAGCTCTGCCCACAGCCTTTTAATGCGAGTGACATCAAAGGCAAAGCCCTGCCTGCTGCCGGGGGGGACCCACAATGCAGCTCGAGCCGGCCGTGGAGCAGCTCCAGGCCCGCTGGCATCACCGCTCTGCAGCCAGCCACCCTCCATTGTCAGCCCTGGGGGGCCAGCCCTGCATGGGGACACGGGCTCGGGCTCAGGCCTGCCTTTAGGGGCTGTCCCCGGGGCTGGCGGCAGGAGGGGGTGACACCTGGGGGCTCAGGTGGGCAGCAGGGCGCTGAGCCCCCGGCAGCGGGGAGAGATGAGCTCGCAGGATGAGCAGCTCCCAGCAGCAGGAGCAGCAGCAGCCCCCGAGGCAGCAGCGGCTGATGAGGGCATGACCTGGTGGTACAGGTGGCTCTGCAGGATTGCCGGGGTCATCGGGGGCATGTGTGAGTATCCCCTCCCCTCTGCGTGCCCCCTCCTGCATGACAGAGCTCCTGTCGGGGTCCTGACCCCATTTTGGGCTCCTGACCCCATTTTGGGGGTCACGTTGGCTTTGCCATGAAGGGGTTTTGGGGTGATGGGTTGTGCCAGCTCTGGGTGCTGGTTTGCTGTGTTTGGGGCAGAAGGGAGAGTGGTGGCTGTGCCTGCAGCAGGGTGGGTTCATCTGCTCATGAGGGATGTGCTCTGTGCTCCCTGAGCCCACCAGGGATGTGCCCTGTGCCCACTGAGCCCACCAGGGATGTGCTCTGTGCCCACTGAGCCCACCAGGGATGTGCCCTGTTCTCACTGAGCCCACCAGGGATGTGCTCTGTGCTCACTGAGACTGCTGAGCTTTGGCACTCACAGCGGGGACGTCAAGGGCAATCTGCAAATCCCTGAGGTTCTTCTTGGCTGTGGCACTCCCTGGCAGTGATGGGAGCAGCAGCTGAGCCCTGGAGCCTGGCAGGCAATTTAGATGGTTTTACTATGAGCACCAGGCTCATGGGGGTCAGGTCAGGGCTGGAAGAATGGCCACAGGGCTTGGTTTATCCTGTTTGACTTTTGGGTGTTTATATGTTCCTACAACTTGTTCTTTTTCCCCCCATCCTGACTGTCAGAGCATGTTTCCCATTGCTCCTGTTGCTGATTGCAGAAGGCCTTACTGAAGGGGTTTTACTGAAGGTGAAGGATGGTTTTGGTTTGTGCTGTGTGCTTTTAAGGGCTTTGGTAGGACACAGAGAACGGAGTTGCAGACGCAGAGTGAGTTGGCTGAGCTCAGAATTACCTGCTGCTGAAAAAAATTTTCCCAGGGAAAGAGTCTCAGCAACTTTGCCAGAAATCAGCCTGTCCTGGAGTGCTGTTTTGCTACATTCTGTGGAGAGATTAATAGCTCTTAAAAGCAGGAGGGACTGTTATGACCGCTTAGTCTGATCTCCTGCAGAGCACAGGATGGAGAATTTCTCCTGCTTCAGGTCCACGACTTCAAGTTAAACAAGAAGGTTTCTCAGCCAGTGCAATCAGCCCTGATTTATTCCATCAGCTGGAGGTTTGTGTCTGATCACCCTCTCCCCCTGCCTGCCCCTTCCCATGCCTGCCTTTTGCCTCGGGGCTGGGCTGCACAACCCCACCATGTTTTTGGAGCTGACATTTGCACCCTGTGGTATCACTGGGCAGGCTCCTCAAAGCCCTTCTTGGCCAGGCTGGTAAAACATGTGCTGTTCTCACCGTTCCATGTGCTAGGTGCTGAAATGCTGGAGGTGTGACAGGATTTGGTGGGACTGCTCTGAACACCCCGTGCCCTGCCGGAGGCCCCCGCGCTCCTGGCCCGGCCAGCAGCCAGGAGAACCAGCTGGGAAGTGTCTGTGGAGCAGGTCCCAGGTGGGGGTTCAGAGGAGCAGCTTCTTTCCCACGGGCTGTGGCTGTAGCAGGAGCCTCAGCACTTTTCCTGCAGTTTTATCCCATGCAGAGCTTGGGGTGATGTGGATGGAGGGTGAAGAGCTGGTGGGTCATGCTGGTGGCACTGCCAGCCTGGTGCTATAGCAGCTTATGAGTGGCTTGAAAGTGCAAACTTCTTCTTTTCCCCCTCTCTGTGTTTCAAAGCAGCTGAATTATACTTGGATTATTTTCCCAACCTTTTGTTCACAGCTCTGCGACCTCGTGGCTTGTTTTTACAGGAAAGATGAGAGGTTTATGTCTTTGGGTGAGTCTGGGAGAAGCTTTTGGAAGAAGAGCCAGGTTCTTAACAGGGTTTGCCAAAGATTTGGGGAGTGACAGCTGGCTCTGGAGCCCTGTCTCTTTATCAGGCAGAAAATGAGGCACAAACTCTCCTTATGAAAAGGGAAAAGGGGGATTTTAGAAAAAACAACCAGTGCCCTGTGCTACCAACACTCTTCTTCAAAATGCTGCTTGTTCACCATCACCTTGTTGAAGGTGGATGGTTTGGAGAAGAGGTGATGAATAAACCAGCAAGGCTGGAGTTTGCTGTTGTTCTCAGACCTCACAGTGAAAGAACAGAACTGATTTATAATGATTGTGAACAACTGGATTGTAATGCTGCTACAGGGCTGGATTATTTCTTACAGAAGGAAAAATTCCCTCAGAAAGGAAGAGAAACTTCGTTAGCGGAGGTGAGACCAGCAGACAACATCTGCCACATGCAAACACCTGCAGCCACAGCTTGCTGCAGCCAGAAAAGTCCAAGGGCTGGAGCAAGAACCAGACAGACAAGGTTCAGGATCCCTTTCTGGCTCCTGCACACGCTGGCTTGGTGACCTTGGCCAAGTCCCTTCTCTCCTTGTGTTCCTGTTTGTAATGGGACGAGGAGAGTCTGTGGCTTTTGTAAAACACTCTAGGAGCAAAAATAGGCTTGTGTTGAGGACAGTGACCAGCTGCTGGAAATGAATAGAGCCTTTGTAGGGAAGGGTGTCCTTCCCCCCTCATTTTAGGTCCCAGTTATTTGTGCTTCCTCAGGGATTCGAGATGGGACAGCAGTTAAACAAATGGCAGAAATGTCTGTCTCCCATAGCTTACGTGCCACGGAGCATTATCTGTGTTTTAACCCTGTTGTGAGCCCTCTGTTTGAAAAGAAAATATTTTAAAAAGAAATTTTTGGCTTGGCAGGGGTGAGATCAGCTCCT
Organism: Setophaga petechia; assembly: GCA_024362935.1. Lineage (NCBI taxonomy): Eukaryota > Metazoa > Chordata > Aves > Passeriformes > Parulidae > Setophaga > Setophaga petechia. The sequence goes on from JANCRA010000030.1 coordinate 7,072,532, forward strand.
GCCCTGGTGGGACAAGGATGTACCAGGCTGTGTGTGACCAGCAGCTCTGCAAAGCACACCCAAGGTCACTGAGTTGTTCTGTGGCTGTTGGCAGCAGCTCTGGGGGCAGTGCTCCTGTGATCCCAAACCTTTGACTCCTTTCCTGCTGCTCCTGCTGACGTGGGGCTTGCTCAGCTCTGCTTCCTGGGTCATTAGTCTTTGGCAACCAGGCTGGTTGCTGAGCCAGGAGTGCTGCAGGGACACGGTGCTGCAGGGTTGTTTTGAAGTGTTTGGGGACAAAACCAAACCAGAAACCTGGCAAAACAACACCTGGTTGGTTTGATTAGGGAAAAAAAACTTGCTTGGAAAAGAACATTCTGCTTCCCTTGGTTTGTTGTGTGGTGGAGACCTGCTGGGAACTGCGTGGACTTCTGTGCTCTGCTACAGGGTCCTGCCCCAGCCCTTGCTGTGTTTTGGGGATGGCTGAGAGGTTTTGCTGCTCTGCTAATTATGAAATGCCAGAAAGTCACTCAGTATTATTGTCAGGAATGTCCTTTCCTGGGAGACAAGAAGTGCCACGAGCCTGGGGTGCTTCCCCTGAGCTTCTCTTCCATCAGCATCCAAGGGTTTGGTGGTCACAGGGAATTGGAACCCCCTGGTTTGGGCCATGCTCTCCATGCTGCCCACAGCTCCCAGGAATCCTGTTTGCCACTGCTCCTCTCCAGCTGATTGCACCTGTGACCATGAACAGATCACCCCAGCCCCGTGCCTCAGTTTCCCCTGCAGTGTGGGGACAGTGGCAGTGGAACCTGTGGGATGGGAGGGTGAGAAGTGCCCTTGGAGCACAGACATTAGCACATCCTCTGGAATATCCCCTCTGCTAGCTGATTTTGTTCTTGCAGGACTCTCCAAAAAATTTTGGGTACTGTGGGCTTAGCTCTAGGAAGTGTTAAAAATAACATTTTTTGGTATTTCCTAAGACCAGGAAGTCATTTGCTCATGGGATGACCTTCAATCTGTCCTGCCATTCCCTGCAATTCTGCTTCCCAGCCTGGTAAACAAGGATAACTATTTTTAAAGGAACTTTGAGGATTCAGCAGCGACTGCTTAAAAGAAACCTTGTGAGCATGTGCCAGGCTTTTGAAGGTGAGGGCTGCTCACAGCAGCTCTTCTCAGGGATTCCCTCAGCAGACACCCAAAATCCTCAATCCAGGGCTTGTCTCATCCTCAGAGAGGGGCTCTGCTGCTCTGCATCATCCCCAAGACAGCCTTAAAAGGCTATAGAATCCATTTTGCAGTGTGATGATGTTTGCTGAGGTGTGTCTCCTGCCCTCCCAGCTGAGCTCGAGTTCCTGGTGCCAGCTCTGGCCCTGGCAGAGGGAGGGGCCCATATCAGGTGCCAGGAACACTCTGCAAGTTTAATGAGGTGGATGCAGCTCAGCTCAGTCACTGCTGCCTGGTTCCTCTCCCTGAGTTACAGAGCCAGGAGCACTGGGGTTATTTTGGGCTTTGTTCACTTCCTTTTTGTATTACCAGAGACCCCAACTTGGCTCTTTTCTGCCCATCTCTGGTGAAGCTGCACAGAACCAGCAGTGAGTGGCAGAGCTGGGTTCACCTCTGCTGTATTTATTATTTTCCTGTGTGCAAGCCATGTTTCTGCTGAACTTGCCCTGTGCTGCTCAGAGGTGGAACCTGCTGGGACTGTTTGTCTACCTTGGCACATAAAATCCAGGTGCACATCCTGGACTCCATGTGGAAGCAAATGTTGTTCTACACAAGGGAGATAATTGTTGGAACAACCCTCAGAGCAAAAGGATACCAGAGCAGGGCTCTTCCCTGCATTCCAGGCTCCTTTTGGGCCACCAGACCTTTCCACCCACCATCCAGTGCCCACAGGTGCTGACCAAGGGCATTCACGGTCATGGTGGTCACTGAAAACATCTTTCTTTCCAGCCTGTGCCTTTGCTGGTCTCTGGAACTGTGTGACCATCAACCCCCTGAACATTGCAGCCGGCGTGTGGATGATGTGAGCAGGTTTATTTTCATTTTCCTGCTGGGAGGGAGGCATCGTTAACCAGACCCCACTGAGGGGGGCAAAGCTGCCCAGCTTGGGCAGTGGATGGGAATGAAACATCCATCAGACTCTGGGAATTGCCAGGCAGGTTGAGGTGTTAGGTTTATTCTGTTTATATTATTTCTTGATGCATTTTTAGGTAAATACCGGGATACCCTTGTCCAAAATAAATCTGGGGAAGCAGGGCTTGGAAATTTGGAAATTATCAATAAATGAGGGGGGAGCAGAGCGGGGCCTGGCCTCACCATCCCCTCCACCTGCATGGAGCATGGAATATCTGCTCTCTGTGGGCCTGGGGAGCATTGCTGAGCTGAACTCTGGTGCCTAAAAGCAAGATTAACTCTGGTTTGCTCTCTCTGGAGGCTCAACGCCTTCGTGCTGTTCCTGTGTGAGGCCCCTTTCTGCTGCCAGTTCATCGAGTTCGCCAATGCCGTGGCCGCCAGGGCCGACCGGCTGCGGGCCTGGCAGAAAGCAGCTTTCTACTGCGGGTGAGGATGCTCCTGGGGGTTCATGGTGGGCACATCCTGGGGGAAAGAATACCCCTGCAGCCCCTGGGGAGCAGGGCCCTGCTCTGAGGGCTGCCCCTGTCTTGCAGCATGGCCGTGTTCCCCGTCATGCTCAGCCTGACGCTGACCACGCTCCTGGGCAACGCCATTGCCTTCGCCACCGGCGTGCTCTACGGAATGTCGGCCCTGGGAAAGAAGTAAGAGAGGTTCAGGTGCTCGTGTGGAGGGCAGGGAAAGGGGGAGAATGAGCTCCAGAGCTGCCCCATCTGCCTCCCTAAGGCTCTGCTTTGCTCGTGCACAAACCGTGCTGAGGTGTGAGTGTGGATCATTCCATGTTCTCCCTCATGGCAGAGAAAATCTCCCTCACCTCAGGGCCCTGTGAGGGGAGGTCCTGGGGGCTGCTGTAGCTCTGAGTTTTGGGGGTTCTGTGGGTCCCATCCTTGTGCCCTGTGAGGGAAGGTCCTGGGGGCTGCTGAAACTTTGAGTTTTGGGGGTTCTGAGGGTCCCACCCTTCTGCCCTGTGAGGGAAGGTCCCGGGGATGAAACTTCGAGTTTTGGGGGTTCTGTGGGTCCCACCCTTCTACCCTGTGAGGGAAGGTCCTGGGGGTGAAACTTTGATTTTTGGGGGTTCTGAGGGCCCCACCCTTGTGCCCTGTGAGGGAAGGTCCGGAGGGCTGCTGAAGCTCTGAGTTTTGGGGGTTCTGAGGATCCCACCCTTCTGTCTGCAGCTGTTGGGTGGATGGGCCCAGCGTTGGGGGTTTGGGAGGGCCAGCAAGTGTGGTTTGACCCCTGGAATCCCTCGGCATGGAGAGGCAGCCCCAGATGGGACAGTCCCTGCCATGCCCACACTGTCCCTTGTCCCCACAGGGGAGATGCCATCTCCTACGCCCGCATCCACCAGCAGCAGAAGCAGATGGATGAAGAGAAGCTGACGGGGAGCCTGGAGGGACAGGCTCTCTGAAGGACACAAGCTCTGGGTGGCATCTCCTGGACATGGTGAAGATGTGGAAGTCTCCTCTGCCCTTCCCTCTGTCCTCTCCACTCCCTGCTACACCACGATTTCCCTGGACACTGCAGCAAGTGGAAATCTCAGGGGCTGGGGCAGGCTGTGCCCTCTCCTCACACCAGCAGCCAGACCTCAGCACGTTGCTCCTTCTCTCTTCAATGCTCAACACAAACATTGCCCCTATTTTTTAATATTTTCTTTTCTTTTCGCTGCAGAGGTGCTGGCTCTCTGAGTGCTGCTTTCACAACCTTTTATTTTATTTTTTTTTGACTGCCCTCTGGATGGGTGAGGAGGGACAGAGGACTTGCCAGTGCAGGTTCCATGTGTTTAGGAACACTCTCTGGAGTGGCCCTTCCCAGGTACAACACCTAAAACCCCCTGGTGCTTAACCTTGGTCTTCTTCCACTGTTTTAATTATGGGACCAAGCACTGGAGGCATCGGTGCACGGGAGAGCATTTCCAGGAAAAATCCATCTAAAGATAAAATCCATCTCTTCAAGGGAGCTGCCAGAGCTGCTGGGCAGGTCCTGGGACCTCCAAAGCACAGTCCCTGCTTCCTCTGGATACAGCTACAGTCAGTGACTGCCATTTACTTGAATTATGAAAACTAATTACTTTGTCTTAATAAGGGCACTTTCCTTAAGCTTCACTCTTTTATTGGGGCAGAAGGGAAACAATATTTGCTGTACTTCAGCTGAAAGGGATGTTGTTTCTTGAGCCAAGTGGGATTTTTTGCTGATGTGAGGGTCACTGATGAGCAGGAGCATTCCTGCCTTGTGAGCCTGGGACTCTGCATCCCTCTTTGAAGGGACCTGCTCTGCTTGCCTGGTCTTTGGGATTGTGGTTTTTGCATCAATCCTGAGCTGGTTTTGTATGGGAAGGTGTCACAACTTCCCTTTGCAAACAGAGAGGAGGCTGCAGCATTTCAGTGTGGACAGCTGGGATGCTTTACTTTTCTATTCCAGGCTCTTTCTGTGGTTTTCACATTGTATTTTCTGTTTGCTTTGTACCATGCAGTACAAAACTGCTCACTAAGTCCAGATCCCCCTCTTCTCATCCCAGTTTGTCCTGGGGATTTTAATTTAATTGATTTTTATATGGTTGCTTTTTGTTTTGATTAGGAAAAAGGGGAATAATTTATTTCTAGGTATTTAAGTACTTTAATGGGACTCATTTTCTCTGGATATAGGAGAAAGGAGTGTTCTGTTTCCTGTTCTTCACAGGGCTGCCTCATTTCACCAGGGGTCTCTGAACCCAGGGACAGCCCTGGCTGCTGCAAAATCCAATTTCAGCCTTCAGAGTGTTTCTCAGACTCTTCAAAAAAAGTGTGTTGTCCTTTGACGCTTTTATCTTGTTCTGGGCCACAAGCTTGACAAACTGTTTTCCCCCTCTTCTGGGAGAGAGAAGGGAGGAAAACTGGGCTGTGATTGCTGGACTGGGACAGCCACCAGCACTGTGTGTCCCTCTTTGAATCCTTGGGTACAGGGGGCTTGTGCTGTGCTCTGAGAAATGCTGCTGGAGGCTCAGTGCTGTCTGTCTGTCAGAGGGGTTTGTCCATGCTGAAAACTCTTCTCAAACCCTGCCCTTCCTCAAGCTGCTGGCTCCTGTGAGCTGCTGCTTCTTCCCTGGAGCTCAGGAGCTGTGAGGATTCCCATCAGCCAGGATTTCCTGGATGTGGGCACCCTTTTTGTGCAAAGCCCCTTTCCCCCCACCTTTGAACTGGGATTGCTCCAACACCCTTGTCTGGGGTGCAGAGCAGGCACCACCAGCCTGGGTTTTTTCCATAAAGGAAGCTTTTTTCCCTCAGTGCTGTGGTGGTTTGGAGCTCCCAGCCCTTGGCTGATCCCTGGTGCTGGATGCAATGCAGGGGCCATGCAGGAGGACTCCAGAGGGAAAAACCTCTGGGTGCTGCAAGGGCAGAGTCCTGCCTCAGGAGTGGGCACAGGCTTTGATTTCAGGGGGGAGTGGGGAGTTCTGTAGTGTTTAGTAGAGGAATGTTGCAGACTGATGCATGTCAATGGTAGTGACAGCTTTGCTCTGTGAGTAGTTCTGCAGTAGCTTTAGTGTCAGGAGGCCAAAGGCAAAGCAGAGCTCAAGGGCTGAGACTTCCAGGGTGCTGTGAGGGAGCACAGAGCTGGTGGGACCCTCATCTGCCACTCCTCCTGCCATGGTCCTGGGGCTGGGGCAGGTGGGTGCTGCTCTGGGGCACCTGCAGGGCCCTCTCTGCTCCTTGGCACCGGGGCAGAAGCCCCAGCAGTGCTGTCACAGTGTTCTGTGGCAGCAGGGTCTGACCCTGGGGCTGTGGCAAGGGAGAAATCTGCATCAATCTGCCACCATGAGAGGGTGTCAAAGCTCAGCCCCAAGCTGAAAATGGACCTCAGGGAATCCCCTGACAGAGCTGAGCTGGAGCCTTTGGCCACAGTGCTTGAAGTGTCTGTGCTGCCACCACTGGAGGCGTCTCAGATCTGTGCTCCAAGGGTGGTGGCTCCTACAGGGGCCTGTCTGGAGTGGGAACCCTTGGGAATTTTGGCTGTCTGCTGCAGCAGAAACCAAGCCAGATGCTGCCAGACAGGCTTGGTGACAGCATCCTGGCTTGTAAGAGCTGTAGTGACATCAGTGGATGGTCTCACCCCCATGTGGGCCTGTTTGGTGGAGACAGGAAGGAGCTTTAGAGTAGAGTAGCATCCCAATAGTTAATGCCAGTGCATGGTGGTTGTTAGTTGTGTTTAGAGGCACCCTCGGGGTGCTTGGAGCTGTGTGAGGACAAATGAAGTTCAAACCCTGCTCTGGAGGTTTCACAGGCTCAACCCAACCTCTGCTGAGGGCATCCAGGTGGGATGGCTGATCCAGAGGGGCTCTGTGGAGCAGGGTCTGCTCTCCAGGCCTTGGAAAGGAGATGATGTGAGGGCTCAGGGGGGTGACACGCTGAGGACAGCGAGCTGGAAGGACCCCTGGGGAGCAGTGGCCTGCCACACACCAGTCACCAGGGCAGGTTTGTGCACTGTGCCACTCTTCCATGCCTCTGCCACTCGTGTGTGGCAGCTCTGTGTCCCCTGGGGCTGCCCATGGGGCGTGAAGAGCAGGGCAGAGCTCGCTGCTCTGTAACACCCATTGATTCTCTGTGTGTGCAGTGATTAAAAACACCATTCTACCTCTGGAAAGAGCCACTGTGATTTCTCACACTCCAAATGTTGTAGCAAGAGCCCTGGGACTCGCTGTGCTGGAGGAAGGAGGTCACTCAGCAAATGGTCCTCCAGTGAGGTTCTCTCAGGATCTGGAGTCCAACCTCATTTCCTAGTGGGGCATTTCCTCCTTAGGCTGAGCCCTGGGAAGCTCAATTCATCTCTGTCATTTTTTTCCTCAGGAAAAAACATCCACTGTCTTCAGGGAAGGGTTTCACTGAAGTGAAGATATCAAGAGCTGGTCCATAGCCATGTGAGAAAGAGAATGCTTGAGCACAGGGCTGCCAGAAATCCTGATCTTCAGAAAGTCAGTGGAAACCAGAGGCTCTTGAGACCTCTTGTAGTCAGGCCATGCTTAGAAAAAGTTGTGTTCCAGCCAGGGCTGAACATCTTTCTGGAAAAAGGTCTCAGCAGCAAAGGGTAGGTTTAATACTGAATGTTTTCTGTGTTTTTTATTTTGGCCCACCACTCTCCCTCTGTCCTAGGCTGTTTTAAATTAATGCTGTGATAAAGCACATCTTCTCTTAGGTGATTTCTCATCTCCTGCTGCAGGAGATCAGAATGGCAGCTGGCACATCTGGAGGGCTGGCTCAAACACGCTGTTTTACCCCCAGCTTCCTCAGGACAGCAAGCTGAATGTCCCAGGAATAGCCCTCAGGGTGCCAAGTGAATTTCAGAAGCTTGGACAAATGCTTGGGCACATCCTGTCCCAGCTCAGCCTTCGTGCCTCTGCCCTTTTGGGAGGAGTCAGGCTGGACTGAGCAAGGCCATTTGTTCCTCACAGCCATAACCACCTCCTGCAGCTGTGTTTTACCTCGGGTTAACTTTAAAAAATAATTATAAAAGGTTCTTAATCTTGCAGGACACACAGGAAAAGGGTAAGACTGATTTGTACTAACTATGCAGTTGAAATCTCAAAGTTATGGAGGTGGAGGCACATCCACTTCCCTCTTTGTGTGGTGGGAAGGACCCACCCCAGCACAAAGTGTTGTCAGTACTCACTGTGTCTTTCCCACAGGGAATCACTTGCACTACAGCTGGATGTTTGTCTGTTCCCATTCTTTTGTCCCGGGTTTTCTTTGTGAACTGTATTTGGTCTTATTCATTAGGCTTCTAGTGTAATGTGTGTTTTTAGAGCAATAAAACGTGGCAGCTTTTTATACAAATATTCTGGCTCTGCCTCTTTCACAGTCCTTGAGTGCCTGAGACTGCTCTGGGGAGATGTAGGCTGCTGCTCCCCTTGCCCCAGTCCTGCTCTGCCTCTCCCATCCCTCCCTTCTCTGCAAATCAAGGCCATGTCTTGCAGTTGGAGGCAAAACTGTTTTATTCTTGCAGTTACATGATGAGCTTTTGCCAGAGCAGCTCCAGCTGTAAACTCAGCTCCAGCCAAGCCCTCAGACGCTCAGGCTGCTGAGCAAAAGGCAACCACAGTCTCCTGCCCACACTGTTATTCTTCCAGGACACCTTCATCTCCAGCCTGGCCCTGCTGGTGACCTGCTCCCATCCCAAGGGTTGACAGGAGGAGAAGGGAAAGTTCCAGCTGGCAACTTCTACAGCCAGAGCAAGGTGATCATTGCTGCCCCTTCCTCTCCCACAGGGAGCTCCAGCCTCCACTTCCAGCAGCACAAATTTGCTTTGCCCTCAGCCTGGGCAAGGGCAGCTCCTACCTCAGGAAGGACCTCCTGCCAGTCCTGAAAAAGGCCTCAATCTGCTCCAGGGACCTGCCTTTGGTTTCAGGGACACAGCAGCCTGTGAATACGATGTTCCCAGCACTGATGACAGCGAAGAACAGGAAGGGCACCTCGAGGCCGAAGGCGTTCTAGAAAGGGGCAGAAAGCAGCTGTGAGCTGGTGCAGAGAGGGGCTGGGAGGGGCTGCTGGACACCCCCAGGCAGTACCCACCACCACTGGGAGGAAGAACTGGGTCAGGGTGAAGGCTGTCAGCCAGCTCACGAGCACACAGAGGCCGGAGGCAACCCCACGGGCTTTGAGAGGGAGGATCTCCGACATCAGCAGCCAAGTGATGGGGCCCCAGCCCATGGCATAACCTGCAGGGAGGAGGGGAGGGGGGTCAGGCCTTGAAGGTCACTGAGGAGTGCAGAAGAACCCTGAGCAATCATTATCCCTCCCATTTGTGTCATTCCTCATGCCACCTTTCTTGCTCTTCCAGGGACATCTGCCTTCCTTCCCCCTCCAACCCCAATCTTCTTGCTCCACATCACCCTGCCTTGGATGAGAAACTGGTGACCAGTCCTGTGCTCTGTGCACCTACCCATGATGAAGAACATGGTTGCCAGGAGGGGGATGAGGGTGATGTAGTTTGTTGGCTCAGCAGGGAGGTTGGCAGAGCTCGCCAGGGTGGTGTTGGCCACGGTGCCGTTGTGAGAAGCTGGCTCAAAGTGGATGTAGAGCCCCATGGTCAGGTTGGAGACCAACATGACACCAGCTGTGGAGAGAGTCAGCAGCACAGTGAGAAGGAGGGGTGAGTGATTCCCTGGAATGCCCCTGCTGACGAGCTGAACCACGACCAAAAGAAAGAGACCTCCCTGCCTCCCTTCCTGAGCCCTCTAGGGCTGAAATTTCCACTCCTGCACACTTGCAGAGCTCCTGAAAATCCTTCAATAGGATTGAAGACAGTGGGAGAAGTGGAGAGAGCCACACCTGACACAAACAGGAGAATCTTCCTGCCAGCTTTGTCCATGGACACAGCAGCGATGGCCACCGCGGACAGACGCACCAGGCCCACCAGAGCTGCATCATACTCTGCTTTCTGCAAAAAACCCATGGGGAAACTGAGCTGGGGCAAGGGACAAGTGCCTGCAGCTGCTGATGGCTTGGCCAAGGCTGTTATCCCAGTAGGAGACAGGAGATGACGAGCCTGAACTCAGAGGAGGAGCAGGGACACAGTGGGACCAGTCCTGCTCCCCATCCTCCCTCAGCCTTTTGCAGGGCAGGTCCTTCAAAAAAGGGTTTTATGTCTGTAGGGAAGTGGGAGCATTGGGCAACCCTCAGTGAAGGCCCAGGCAGCCTGAGCAGGAGCTGAAGGCCAGGGCTCACCAGGATGACAGATGTTTTCTTGAATATTGGCTGCAGGTACACGAGGATGCAGGTGACCCCCGAGAGCTGCTGCAGGAACCTCATCAGCCCCGAAATCAGGATGGGCTTGTACAGGAAGGGGTCCTTGAGCTCAGCACAGGAAACCCTACGGCTCTGAGGGGCACAAAGGCAGAAACACAAAGTGAGAACCTCTGGGAGCCATGTGGCATCCAGAGGGTGGCTCAGGAGTTGCTCAGGGGATGGATTTTGTAGTTTTCATGTTACATTTCCCTGTGCTGAGCTTCCTCACCTGCTTCCTCACGCTGTCCTTGATCTGCTCATACTCCCGGGCATAATCTGTGTCCTCACCCCTCAGCCAGCACAGGGAGCCCAGGGCCTCCTCCTCCTTGCCCTGGGAGAGCAGGAACCGGGGCGAGTTGGGCATGAAGCAGAGCAGGAGGACCATGGCAAGCACCGGCACCTCCCCGGCCACGGCCAGCCAACGCCAGTCCAGGACCAGCCCTGCCAGAGCAGCACAGTTAGGGGACAACCACTCAGGAATGGGTCTTGCCTCTACCTGGGCATCCCAATCATTTCATTTAATAAACCTAGCAGGAAAAATAGTAATAATAAAAAAAAGTATTTCAAAGGTATTCTCTCCTATTACAGTAGCAATTCCAGCAGTATGATATGGGGAAATTCCAGCAAATCTGAGAGTATCCAGCAAGATCCTGCTGGCAACCAGGGCAGGTGATGCACAGAGATATCATTGTGTGCTGCCCTTGAGCCCTGGCAAAACCTCATCAGGACCTGGATCTGTGGGCACAGCGATGGCCACAGGTCCATGTGGGCTATGGGTTCATCCCTCAGAGCACACACACCAGGGCAAGGGGCATGAAGGACCTGTCCAGCCCCCTCAGGTTGTTTGTTCCCCCTCCCCAGAGTGTTGCCCTGGCCACTGGGACACCACAGAGATACTTACCCAGAGCGTACAGGACGAGGGAGCCCAGCACTGCCATGATCTGGGGACAGGCACCCAGCATCCCCCTGACCCCAGGGTGGGAGATCTCTGAGATGTAAACCTGCACAGGGACAGCACACACTGCACAGAGCTGCAACATCCCCTTGTCACACCCTGCTCCTGCCCTCTGTCACCTCACAGTCACAACCTGTGACCAGAGGAAACCCAAATTGCTGGGGAATTGCCCTCTCGGTGTGAGGACTTGATGGGTCCCGCCGCTTCAGGCCAGAGGAGAGGACAGCCTGGCCAGCAGCACCACTTCCCTCCTCCCCCCGGTGTGGGAGAAGTGCTCCAGTGGCTCCGTTACTGGAAAGAGGTGCCCTGGTGTTACTCAACCCCTGCCTTCCCCTCTGTGTGAAACACGAGCCTGCTGTTCGGGAGGAAATAACTGCTGGGAGGAGCAGCGGCTGAGGACCTGCCTTGTCTTTTCCTGCAGGCGAGGAAATCCAGCCCCAACAGCGGGTACACCCTCCCCAGCCCTGGTGCTGCATCCTCCCCATCCCCGCTCGCCCAGACACAGCCCTGGGGCTCTGCTGGTGCCTCCAAAAAGCAGCGAGGAGCCCCAGCATCATCCCCCGGGTCATCCAGGGCACCACAGCCCCTGCTGCCCTGCAACCCCCTGCCCATCCTACAGCACCTCCTGCCCATCCACAGCACCTCCTGCCCATCCACAGCACCTGCTACCCTGCATTCCCCTGCCCATCCACAGCACCTCCTGCCCATCCACAGCACCCCCAGCCCATCCACAGCACCTCCTGCCCTGCATTCCCCTGCCCATCCACAGCACCTCCTGCCCATCCACAGCACCTGCTACCCTGCATTCCCCTGCCCATCCACAGCACCCCCAGCCCATCCACAGCACCTCCTGCCCTGCATTCCCCTGCCCATCCACAGCACCTCCTGCCCATCCACAGCACCTCCTGCCCTGCATTCCTCTGCCCATCCACAGCACCTCCTGCCCATCCACAGCACCTCCTGCCCATCCACAGCCCCTCCTGCCCCACATTCCCCCGGCACATTACTGGGATGGAGGCGGAGGTCACTCCGCCGGCGTAGCCCGTCAGCACCCGGCCCAGCAGCAGCATCCAGAGGCCCTGGGCTCCTGCCAGCAGCGCGTATCCCAGCGCCGAGGGCAGAGCCGAGAACATGATGCTCAGCTTGCGGCCCAGGCAGTCGTTGAGCAGCATCGTGCTGAGCCCGCCCGCCGCCGCTCCCAGCGTGAACACCGACTGTGGGGCATGCGGAAAGAGGGGCTGAGTGAGCCTGGCATCCCCCCCGGGCATCCCTGCCTCTGCCCCATCCTGCCCCCCAGCTCCTTATAACCCCTCCTGTGTGAGCCTGGCATCCCCCGGCTCTGCCCCACCCTGGCAGAGATAACCCCGCTCCTTACCCTGAACCAGGGCACTGTGTGAGCCTGGCATCCCCCCCGGGCACCCCCCGGCTCTGCCCCATCCCGCTCCCCAGCTCCTTACCCCGAACCAGGGCGCTGTGTGCTGGTCCAGCCTCAGCGCAGGGCTGGGATGAGCCTCCAGGGCAGGGATGACGGGGGAGGGATAAACCAGGGCGAAGCCGAAGCTGAAGTTGCCCAGGACAGCGGCAAACACAGCCAGGTAGAGCCGCTTGTTGTGGAGGCTCCTGGGGGACGCACGGAGAGACAGGGATGTGTTGGGTGCAGCAAAAACTCAAACCCTGCTTCCCCCAGCCTCTGCCGAGGCTCTGGTGACACCCACGGAGGGATTTTCCTGTGGAATGGCTCTGCACAGCCTCAGGCTGGTGGAGTTTCTCTATGTTAGTGCTTCTCTCTGTGCCAGGCAGTTTTCAGGGGGTTCAACAAAGTGAGAAAAGCAGAGGCTGGAGCTGGGTGGTACCATGGACCCAGTGGCAGCCTGTTCATCCCAGCAGAGCAAAGAAAAGGTTCTTTCAAAGCCCCCGTGCCCCCAGCAGGACCTCTTGCCCCCATAAGAGTCACACAAACCCATCAGGCTGCCAAGTGGGCTCATCTAGCCACACTGGGCAGGATGAGATCCCGTCCCAAAGCAGCTCAGCAATGGCAGGAATTTGGAACAGCTCTTCCCTCAGCTCCTCCCAGCCCACTGCCCTCGGGATGGGGGGCACAGCCCAACCTCTGCCCACCCTGCGGCCCCAGCCTGCTCCTCACCTCAGGTACTCCTTGTCGAGCCTCCTGGCAGTGCCCTCGGGGAAGGTGTGGTACGAGGAGCTCTTTTTCCTCACCAGGGGCTCTCGGTCCCTGCTCTCCATGGCCGTGCAGGGCTCTGCTGCTGCTGCTGCTGCTCTTGGGGCGGATGCTGGGGCTGCCCAGGGGAAGGGGAAGAAGAAGCAGCTGAAAGCGAAAGGGGAGAGGCTGCCTGACGTTGCCTAATCACAGAAATCTGTGCCTTGTGGGCTTACACCCAGCTGCCCCTCAGCAGGAAACTGGGGGGGCCAGAAAACCAGCAGGAGGAGAGCCACGGGGTGACAGTGACGGTGACAGAGATGCCCTGTAGTCTTCACCCTGCCCAGCCCCACTGACACCAACTCCTCCCACTGCAGGGATGGTCCTCACAGAGCTGGGTTCACCAACAGAAACGTCCCCTTGGTAAGGCCACGTTTCTCCCATTGAGGAACAGGTACCAGTCAGACCAGCCCAGTGTTGTAGTTGGCCCAGTGCTGCCTCTGTTTACAGGGGAAAATTCCATCTGTAGGAGCCTCCAGAGCCACCCTGGGAAGGGGTTTCGAGTGTAGAACAGAGGTGGGGAAGAGGCAGGAGAGGAAAGCAGAGGGAGGTGAACATGGGGTGGGCACAAGGAGCAGGGGATGGGGATGAAGGGCAGTGATGAGGATGGAAATGGGAGAGCAGCATCTCTGCCATAATAGGGGGGCCCAGGCTGCCCATGGGTGGATTTGCCCTCTCACCATGCTCCCCTCAGCCCCTCAGGGCTTTGTGGACATTGTTGTGTTGGGACATCTGCACGTCCAAACTCACGCTGTAGGAAAGGGCTTAGTCTCTCTTGCTAGCTCTGAACCCAGAGCCACTTGGATTTAATTAGCAAAGGCTCTATTTCCCCAAACTACCACAGTGCTCCTCTTGTTTCCATCATTCCCCTTGGCCCCTGGTGCTTTTTGGAACACATGGATGGTTTCTGCACCCCCAAGCCCGTGTGGGGGCTGCAGTGACCCCTCAGGAGCTGCTGTGTCTTCCCTCTGTGCAAGCTGGTTCTGCTTCTGCAGCCACCAAGAGCTGCCTTGTCTGTCTGATCCTGCAGGGGATTTACAGCTGACTCAGGCACTCGGGGCTCTGATTTCCCCAAAGGAAGAAAGGTCATGGATTGGTGGGACAGAGGGGTGGGCAGGACAGCTCATCCAAAGATTTTTCAGCTCTGTGTTGGTCTGAGCAGGGAGGTCACAACAGACCTGGAGCTGGTCCCTGTGCCCTTCCATCAGCAGGCACCAGCAGTTTCCTCCCTTGCTTGCACTTTGCTCCATGAATTTGGGCTGGCTTCCACTACATGATTTTGCAGCATCCGTCCCTGAAACGCAGAGGGTTCTCCAGTTTCTGTGCAGATTTGTCAACTGCTTCAAGCAGGAAATTACTTTGTGTCTTGAAAACCCTCCAAGCACCTGTAACTCTGGGAAGGGAGCAGCTCGGGGGGAGCTGCTGTCTGTGCTGCTCTTGGCTCAGGGCTCAGCCCCTGGGCTGGTCTGTCCCTGAGTGTCCCCTGAGGGAAGGGGTCCCTCGGGTGTGGTGGAACAACTCCTTGCACCACATCCTCCCTCTGCTCAGTCTTTTTTTTTTCTTTTCTAAAAGTGCATTTTTGGTAAGGAATAAAGGATCCACCACCTTGCCCCAGATCTCCATGACCTGCTGTGGGTCCCTCCAAGCCAGACAAGGGGTGGGTGAGGTGAGGTGAGAGCAGACTCAGTGGCAGGGCTGTCTCTGGTGGGCTGTGCTTGGCCATCCTCACATGGCAGTGGTTCCTGCTCATCTGCAGCCAATACCAGCTCCAGGGTGGACTGGGGAGGGCTGAGGTGCCCACTTTGGCAAAGCAGAGCAACCCCTGGCTGATTAAAGGGCAATCTGGTTTTGTTGAGAGCTGTTGGCTGCCTCGGCTCAGTGATGCATTGCTCCAGCTCCCCAGGACCTTCCTCCCCCCCAACAGCTGGGAGATAGATCACGAACATATGCAAAAAAATAACCAGCATCAAAGCCACTTGGCAACTCAGCTAACCCAATTCATAAATTAATTTCTATCCCTCTTGTAAGGGAGAAATCAGTCACTCCTCAGGGCTATCCATCTCTATCGCTCATCTGGCCACATCCTTTCATAAATCTTGCTGTGAGTCTGAGCTGGTGAGTGCTGGATCAGGATGGAAGAACGCCTGGTGTCTGTGCTGGGCTGGGGCAGCCCCAGGGCTGGTTTGCCCTGGGCTGGAGCAGGGATGGTTCTCTCTGCATCCCCCACATCCTGAGGCTGGAGCAGAGCTGGGGTTTTGCAGCATGGTGCTGCTTCATGGGTGATTTTGGGTAGTGTGGTTCCTGTTGAGGAGCCATCAGGGTGGTGCAGAGGTGAAGTGATGAAATATTTCCTTGCATATGAGCGTGTACTGGGTTGGCAGAGCCATGCAGGAGGTGGCTGGTGGCTGCTGGGGAGACGTGGGGAGAAGGTGGGTGCTTGCTGGGGTCTGGCCTGGTGTTGGATATGTTGGATACACCCCTGGGAGGTGCAGCTGGGGGACTCCCAGCTCAGGAAGCAGCTCCAGCTGCTCCTCCCACAGCTTTCCAAAACCCCACAGCTTTGGAAAATAATGTCTGCACCCCCAGCTCCCCGTGGGCACCAGCACCTGGAACCCAGGGTAGCTTTTCCAACCAGGCAGACAGAGCTCAGCTCTTCCCTGGCTGAATCCCTCACCCCACTCCCCCCTCAGAGCAGAAAATCAGCACCTTTCAGGCTGCCATCTGTTTATTTGGTCGGACTCTGAACTTGCTGAAACGTCTCTCGATGGATGAAGGAACGCAGAGTAGAAGAGCAGAGCCTGGCAGGCTGCATGGTGAGTGGAAAATAAGTTTTTTTGGGGCTTCTTGGAGTTTGAAGGCCTGATGATGGATGTGCATGAGAAGGATGGTAATGGCTTTGTGAGTATCCAAACTCAGAGCAGAGGAATAACTCTGCCTGATAGACTGAGAAATGTGTGTGGGACAGGATCCTCTCCGCTCCAACACGGAGCTGAATGATGGAGTGCTGCAGGTTTTGGGAAGGGAGGCTGGCATGGGCTGCCTGTATTGGAAAAAAGGTGCAAATAGCTTGGAAATCCTATTAAATCTTTGCTGTGAATGCATTGGAAAAAGCTGCATCTTGCCTCGGAATGAGGCTGGAGGAGCTTGCAGTGATCTGAGAGGGACTCGCTGTGGTTCAGACCTGCTGGGCAGGGCTGGTGCTCCCTGTGCCTCCTGGCTTCCCTTTCCCTGCCTTCCCACTCTGCTCCCAGTGTCCAGACCTACTGACAAAAGTGATGGGTTGATGTGGAAATTTTGTGGGGATAAATATTTGCCTGTCAGCAGGGCCGGGTCCGTGTGTGATTTCTCATGTGCCATTTGGAAATGACATTTCCAAACAAAACTAGAATTTCCCATTGAGGTTATCTGGGGTTTTTTGTTGTTTATAAGTTGGTTGAATTTGAGGGATTTCCTTGTTGCCATGCAAATGGAAGAGTTGTTCATGTCCCCATGCTTGGAGTGAGGGGTTTTAGTGTCCCACTTCCAACCTGGCTACCCGAGGAGCTGGGATGAGCTGGAAGATGTGTGTGTGCCCTTCAGTGGGTGGGGAATGCACCAAAATTGGGATATTTTAACCTGCTTGGGGGACTTTTTTTGATGTCATATAAAATCTCACAACCCACAAATTCCACTGGCTGTGAGTACAAGTGAAACTGGGACAGTGCATAAAAAGGGGACGTGGGGAAAGGTTCTGGGTTTCCAGCCCTTCCTGTGCCAAGTGGTGACTTTGTCACTCACTGTGACTTCTGTGGCAGCTCTGGGTGTGAGCAGTGTCAGAGCAGGACATTCTTCTGGATCCTGAGTGTCCCCAGGGCTGTGGTGGCCCCTGAGAGAGACAGGGATCCCTGGATGTCCCTTGCTCCCCTTGGATCTGTCCTGCCTTGCCTGGATGCTGTGGTGGGGTCACCTGTGCAGTGACAAGCACAGGGCTGGCTGTCCCCAGGGACACTGAGCTTTTGGATTTTTCCCAAAATCCAGTGCTGGGATGTGGCTGCTTCCAGCTGGGATGGGCCCTGGTGGCTCTCAGTGCCCTGGTGCTGAGCCAGGACAGGGTTTGGGTGCTGGGTGAGACCTTGGAGAGCACAGGGCTGCACATCCATGGGGATCCCTGCAGGGAAGTCTCCAGGGCAGGCCTGAGAGGCTGATGGTGGCCTTGGGATGAGGATTCAGCCCACATCAGGATGCAGCCACAGGGGCTAAAAATTGAATTTTAAGAACAAATGGAGGAAATAGCCTGCACATCCAGAGGTACCAGCAAGGTTTTTGACACCATGTGTTTGCTAGCAGGTGGCAGGATAAATAAAATTATTTGAAGAAGAATTTTAAGTACACTTTTTTTTTGTTTGTTTTTTTCTGTGTCCCTTTGTAGCTGCTGGGCCAGGCTTTGGAGCAGTGCCTGTTGTGATGCCACAACCTGAATTTTTTGGATCCCCCTTCCCTTGCCCACTTCTGCTGGGTATTTTGAAGTAGAAATTATTTTTTCTTTGATGGAAAGGACTGGATTTCTTTACACTTGGGACAAAAATTCTCCCCCCTAAATTCCTGAGAGCTGCTGCCTGCTCCTTCTTTGGCTCTGTGTGGGTTTTGCCTGTTTAATATGATTTAAAAAAAAAAAAAGAGGAAAACAAAACATATCATTTCCTTACTTTAATGTGAGCCAATTATGGCTTGCAGGCTGTTAACTTCATCACCACTTCTTCCAGCAAAGCCCTTGGTAAAATAAACCACAGCAGAGCTGCCTTCCCTGGACCTGCTGTCCATCACAGCCTGGAGCCACAGCATTTTATCCATCCCCACTGGCTGGAAAAAAAACCCCAGTGGCTCTGTCCCACACATGCCCACTAAAATATCCCAGCACTTGTTGTACATCTGCTGAGGGACACCAACTGGAAAGGAGATTAGGGCTCAGACTGGCTGGGCTGTCTGCCCCTCCTAATGAGGAACACATTGGAGCCTGCCCGCCGCTCCAAATGGCAAAATCAGGAGGGCTTGGGAGGCTGCAGGGTGCCAGGGTGTGGGACAGAGGGACTGGAGGGTGCCAGCAGCCAGGGAGAGCCCACAGGGGCTGTGTGGGGTGTGAGACCAGGGGACAGTGACAGCTGGGGACACCTGAGGTGCTGAGGGGCTGGCCCAGGGTGCCAGGGATGCTGTCTGTGCTGTCCCAGGAATGCTGTCTGTGCTGTCCCCATGGATGCTGTCTGTGCTGTCCCCATGGATGCTCTGTGTGCTGTCCCCAGGGATGCTCTGTGTGCTGTCCCCAGGGATGCTGTCTGTGCTATCCCAGGGATGCTGTCTGTGCTGTCCCCAGGGATGCTGTCTGTGCTGTCCCCAGGGATGCTGTCTGTGCTGTCCCCATGGATGCTCTGTGTGCTGTCCCCAGGGATGCTGTCTGTGCTATCCCAGGGATGCTGTCTGTGCTGTCCCCAGGGATGCTCTGTGTGCTGTCCCCAGGGATGCTGTCTGTGCTGTCCCCAGGGATGCTCTGTGTGCTGTCCCCAGGGATGCTGTCTGTGCTGTCCCCAGGGATGCTGTCTGTGCTGTCCCCATGGATGCTCTGTGTGCTGTCCCCAGGGATGCTGTCTGTGCTGTCCCCATGGATGCTGTCTGTGCTGTCCCCAGGGTTCTCCTGTCCCTGCTCTGTCCTGCCCACCATCCCCAGGCACACCTTGGGGCAGGTCTGACCCCTCCAACTTGGGCACAGCTGGCTCAGGGAACTGGAGCTGGGTGGGTCCCAGACCTGGTGCAATCCCACACCCTGTGGGACACATTTTGTGTGGTGTCCCCAGCTGCTTTGCCTTGGGAAGAAAAATGCTCTTGGCATTCAGAAGCCTGTCAGGACCATCCCCAGCACCAGGGGCAGGGTTCCTGCTTTTCCCACCTTTATCCACAGCCATTTCCATGGAGTTTTGCACTGGGACCCACAGACCCTGCGCCCCTTTGCTGGTGACTGCATCCCCATCTCCTGAATTGTTCCATCCCCCTGAATTGTTCCATCCCCTGGCTGGGATCCAGGGTGGGAATGTTAATTTATTTTTATTTATTTTGTGGCTAATTTGGGATTTTGGGCAGAACTGATACTGCCTTCTCCCTCTGCTGCAGCATCCTATAAAAAGGCCAAGATGAGCTGGGATTCCCATACAAGGATCAGTGGGAGGCAGCTGCATCCTCAAAGCAGAGGAATCAGGAGATTCTGATAAGCCCATTTTTATAGGCACCTTTTAACCTGTTTATCCTGCTGTCAGAAAATCTCGTGGTTGGATTTTGGAGTGAAAGCAGAGACTTGAAAGCACATTTCTGCCCCGCTGCAGATCTGTAAATAGGATAATCTTGTTACAGCCACCTGTTAGTCCTGCAGTGACCCTTGAGGATTTCTGGGCAGATATTACATTATTTTAATGGCATAACAGTGTCCTGTCCTGTGATCCTGGCTTGTCCCCAAGACACCAGCCCTCAATTGCTTTCCCATTCGATATCACTGAAAGTGACACTAAATATCTTCAATTAAACCAAAGTGGATTGGAGGTTTTGGAAGCTCATGGTGCACCAGGATTTTATTCAGGGGCCTACATACATTAGAAAAATCCTCAGGCACCTTCACAACTTTGAGTTTCTCTCAATTTTGTGACTGATTAGAGGAGAAAAAAACCCAAAACCATGTCCTTGCCAAGGATGTTAACTCAGACCTATGTGCCCATGCCATGGAGCTCCTTTCCCTTCCCACCTGCTTTGCTGCAGCTCCTTTGGGATGCTGTCCCTGCACTTTTAAACCCCACAGGCCTCCTGTCCCCTGCAGCCCCTGAACTCTCAGTCACCCAGCAGGTAGGGCTGACCCCAAAATTCATTTCCCTTGGGAAAGCCTCCTAAGCCCCTTGCACATCCCACTGCCCCCCGGGTCCCTGACAGGTGAGCCAGGCCTTGCAGGAGGATGGGATGCGAAAATCCAGCAGCAGGGATGGCAGGTGTCACCCCTCCTCTGTCCCTGTCCCCTCCCGGGAGCTCCCTGGAGCTTTTGGGTGTTTGCAGCCCCTGGGGCTGTGCCCATGTCTGGAGGAGCTCATGTGAAAGCCATTAAGGAGCGTAAGGAAAGGGAGCACGACGGTTGGGAATGGTTTTGTTTGGGTTTCTGAAACGTGCGCATGAAAACACTGTGTGGTTTTCTGACAAATTTGAACCAGCGCTGCTCAATCCGCTCCAGCGCTGCTACTGTTGATCTTGCAGACTGTAAAGCATTTATTGGAGCTGCTTGAGGCGAACTTAAGCATCTGTGGAATAACAAGTCCAGGAAGTAATTGCATCCACAAGGAAAATATTTTTATGTATAATTCAGTGACCCATTTTATAAACATTGCGGTTCCACCTTGGACTTTTTTTTTTTTAATCGTTTTTTTTTTTCCTTTTTTTTTTTTTCACCCACAGCCTTTCCTCTCCCTGGGTCTGGGTTTGGTGATCCAGGTGGGGCTGTGTTTAGTGGCTCTGTGGTGAGGGTTTGGTGTGGCATGGGGTGGGAATTAGAGGGGAAAACCCTGGTGCTGCAGGGAGATGAGGGTCCAGCTCTGAAGGTGGCACCATGGTGGGGTGCTCCAGGGAGGCAGAGACAGCGTGGATTGCTCCTGCTGGGCTTGGCAGGCACTGAGGAATTGTTTCGTGGCAAAAGCTTTTCTTTCTTCCTTAGCAAACCAGTTTTACGAGAAGATGAGTCACTTCCAGCCTGGGTGGCACAGTGCTCGCACGGGTCTGGGGACCTGGGGACTCCATGGCCTCTCTTTTGGGGTTTTAGGCTTTAATTTCCAGTAGAAATTCCAGTAGAAATTCAGCTCTGTTTGCTCTGACAGCACAGGTGGGAGCTGGAAGGAGCTGCCTCACAAAGACCTTTGTACCCTACCTGTCCCCTGACAGCCTGGGCATAGCACTGGATACTGGTGTTTAAATCGGTGGCAACTTGGAAATAGATTTGCTCTGACAGAACAAAGTTATAAAAAGGTAAAACTGCAAAACACTGTGTTAAAATTACACTAAAGTTTTGTAGGGTTAATATTGGCACCTTACCCAGGGCAGAGCTGCCCCTCCTGGGGAGTGAGGGATTGATGGCCTGGGATCTTGCTTCCCCTTTTCCTGCCATGGATTTGTTGGCATCTTTCCCTTTTGGAAGGAATGAAATTTGACTCAAACTGAGTGGTGAAAGGCCCGTGGCTGCTGTGCCATAGGACCAGTGGCATCTCCAGTGTCCCCATCCTTGCTGTGGCACCGTGGGGATGTGACTGACCCCCTGTCAGTGCCTGTGCTGCTGGGATGGACCCACCACCTCCATCCCAGCTCCTGTCCCTCTCTCTGTCCCTCAGCACTGGGCATGGCTCAAACAAAGCCTGGCAGGGCTGAAATCAGAGGGTGAAGCTCAAGTATGAGGTGCCAGGCTGAGCCTCTCTTACTTTTCCCATTGCCCCCAAACTGCTCTGTCCTGCCCAGGGAGCAGCAATGCCAAGGGCAGCCACAGCCCCAGGGCCAGGCCTCGCTCCAGGAGGGAGAAGAAAACAAAACAAAACAGGCTTGGAAGTAAATATTATCTGAATATAGAGGAACGCGATGTTTCTTCATATGGGTCTAGAATTTCTGCCTTTTAACAGCTAACCTTGACTCAGCCAATATCCACAACATGCAGCTCTGGCCAAAATATGCTGGGCCTTAAAGTACCACAACAGCTGTTTTTCTTGCTAAAATATGACATTAAATTTTTTGGACGGCTGGATGCTTCCTTGATGAAAGTGGAATAAGGGGCTATTTTTCCTCTCCCTCTTCCCCCCATCCAGCCTTTCCTCCTCCTCCTGTGCAGGGTGATAAAGCTGGAGCCTTTGCAGATATCCCATGTGGGCAGACCCTGTGGGGCCAGAGGGGAGGGGGTTCCAGCCCAAAGGAGGGGGCTGATGCTCACTGAGCCCCCCTTGTTGCTGCAGGGTCAGAGCCAGCAGCATTTTCAGCCCTCACATCTTGCTTTGCCCATGTCAAAATTTTCTGCCCTTAAGATAAAGGCACTGGTGGAGGGACTGGGGCTGGTGGGTTTGTGCTTCAGCCCCTCTGTTGTCACAAGAGGGACAGTTTGGGGCTTTGCAAGAGCTCCAGCTGTGGTCAGTGGAGTGGGGCAGGAGCCTGGTGGCCACATCTGAGTGAGGCAGTGCTGGTCCCTGTCCCTGAGCTGACCAATACTTTCAGGAGTTGCTGGTGGTGTGAGCTGGGATGTGCCCTGCTTTGTCCTGGGACACCAGTGAGGGCTTGTGCGGGGTTTGGAGCTCTGCAAACTGTGCTGCAGTGGCTTTTGCTCTGCTGGTGTCACCTGGTGTGGCAGGTGCCTTTCAGGACAGCCCATGCAAGGATAAGCAACATTCCTCAGGATACAACAGGCACAGAGATGGGCATTTGCAGTGGAATCACCGCTCTGAGCCTTAAAACACAGGAATGGCCATGGTGGCAGCAGGGATTGGTGGTGGCTGGGGACAGCAAGGTGATGCTCCTCAGTGCTGTGGCCATCCACAAACAGCATCACCCAATGGCACCTGATTGTGCTTTGGGACACTCAGGGCTCACTCACACCTCAGGGGTGATGGGGCAATATCAGGATGGGGTCTCTGCTCCCCTTGTCCCCACCCCAGGGAATGTCACTCCTTGCCCAGCTTTCTGTGTGGACAAACTCCCCACCCTCCACGCCTCATCCTCTGCTTCTTTCCCTTTATTTTAAAGACCAGCTCAATTTTAATAGGAGGCAGAAGAACTTCTAAAGTGGGGAGGTGGCAGCCAAACCAGGATGAAGGTCCCATTGCCCAGAGCCTCTGGGGCTCATCGATTTCCTTCTGGAGGCTGGTTTGTCAGAACTCAGTGCATCCCTCTGGGTGTCCAGAGTTGCCGAAGACCCTGCTGGGGGCTCAGAGACCCTGGCACACAGCCCAGAACACCTGGGGATTTGATTGTGACCCCTGGAGCAAGTTACCAGCTTTGTATGAGGACATGAAAGTCACGCAGGTTTGAAGAGTGTAATAACAAAATGATCACAGGGTGGAAATGTAGATTTTAGGATTTTTGGTATGGGGGTTATGGGGACAAGATAGAGGGACTTGGGCGTGTCCAGCCTTTCTTCTTCTTCTTGGTCTCCATTTTCTGCAGTGATGGTGGCACTTTGGGATTGGTTTAGAGTAGAAGTGCACTGTCTAATGTAGGTGATAGGTATTGGGAATTAAGTGTAAATATGTTATAGGTAGTTTGTAGTATAAAAGGACAACACATAGAGTGCCTGTGGCTGCCCTGCTGAGCAGACCTGGGCTGGGCAGTAAGAAAATTTTATAGATAAGAAGTAATAAACAACCTCAAGACCGAAAAGTGAAGAGTCCAGACTCGTTCTTCAGTTGCCCGGGCTGAAACAGAGACACCCTGCACATCTCAGGGCAGCAATGAACAACCAAAACCCAAGAGTGGCTGATAACCCAGCGAGATGTGGCACGGCCAGCCTTACCCACTCCTCCTCTTATTTCCACAACAATCCCACTGCAGGACCTCCTTTATCCCGGCTCCCTCCGAGCTCTCAGCCTCACTGTGCTGTTTATTTGGGAGCATCCTCGGGTGCTCACGGCCGGGATGCCCTCGGGAGGTGCCCGGGGTGCCGGGTCCCGTTGGTGCCCGAGTGTTTGGAAGGGATTCGTTCCCTTTTCCCGAGCATGTGGTTGGAATTAGCGGCGCGGCTGCAGGGGGAGCGGGCAGCTGGGTTTCTCCGGAGCGTTTCAGTGCTTAATCTCTGAAGAATGCAGAATGTCTGTCTGGACGGCCCGGCCAAAATCAACTCCGCGGCACGGGGAGGCCAATATAAACGTTCATGTTTTGTGTCACCGAGATTTCATTAGATGTTTTTTATGTAATTGCATAAGTCGGACTACCGTGATGAAAATGCCACAGCGAGCAAATGAGATGGATTGTGAAACCTCTCCTCTGAGGAGACACTGGCCCCCTCTGGGGATCCAGCTCCAGCCCCTTCCAAGGTGCTCAGTGACCTTTTGGGGATAAATGATGGGTTGTTTCCCCGTGTCCTTGCTCTCTACCCCTCGACCTGACGTCAGGGAGAGCTCAGAGCTGGGCCAGGAGCAGGTCTGGTCTCCCCATGGCCAGTGCTGGGAGCTGGAGGGGCTGGCTGCTCCTGTGCTCCAAAGGGGCTCCCATCCCTCCTTGGAATCCCAGGGGGAGGCAGCAGAGTGGGAGGAGAGGATGAAAAATCTCCCATTTCTTGGTTGCCTGGCATCCAAGTGCTCTGCAGCATCTCAGTGATGTCACTGCCCTCTTGATTTCCTGCTTTAAACCCTGGCAGAGGCAGGGATGGAGAGTTCAGGGCTCGAGCAGCACCCCTAGTGATGCTGTGCTCCATCCCCATCCTCTGACCCTCTCCACTAACAACAACAATTTTGGTAATCTGTCCCTTCAAGGCCTGGCATGTTTTCCTGATGATAACAGATTAATGCTAATTTAATTAGGCCTGAACCAATGCTTGTTTGCTCCAAACCCAGACATGCTCCAAGGGCTGCTGAGTGCTGTGACACGATGCTGCTGCTCATCCTGGGCTGGAGGGCTGGGTGAGGTGACACCCCATCATCCTGCTCCTCCTCAGGAGGAGAGGCTGGACCCAGGGGGCTGCAGCCCAGCACAAAGCCCTGGGTTTTGCTCCCAGAGGAGGCTCTGCCCTCTGCAGGGATGGGAAGTGTTATAGGTGGATAAAGAGATGATTTGGTCTCGCAATTAAAAGATAACTATGGTGTGAATATTAAGAAAAGCTTTAGTGATGTATAGTTATGTTGTGGTTTAATGTCCTCTGTGCTCCCCACATTCCCTTTCCCCCCTGTATTGTTGCCATCACACAGCCTGGGCTGTCTAGGACAGGTACAAAGAAGCTGCACAGGTGTCCCTTGCATGGGGCAGCTGGGAATGGAAAAGCTTGGGGGTGCTAAGGGGGTGCAGCGTGGCAACACCTGAGCTCCAATCCAGTTACAAAGCAGTCTCCACCGATAAATGGCAAAGAAGAGCTGCCTGACAGACTTTGGGAGGGGCCAGGGCTGGCTGATGCAACCCCCAGGGGTATAAAACACTGAGCATCCATCTTGCAGACAAACCAGCCTCATGGTATGCACGAGGGGCAGTTCCCAGTGCTGCAGCTTCTCCCTTACGTAGCCCTTTGCTGTATTTTTGTTCAGGTTTAATAAACCTCTCTAAATTTTCGAAGTGAGCAGTGGTTTCTCACAGGAAGCAGCCAGCACAGGGAGCCCTGGGTGCTGCATCCCCGCAGCAGCTCCGGGAGCGGGGCTGGACTGGCTGCCCTGGCTGCAGACACATCTGCTGGGCGGGAGGGCCTGGAATTTGGGATATTGTTTGTCTGGCGGGGAGCAGTGGGTGCCAAAAGCCTGATAAATTAATCACCTCTGACATGGGTCAGTCCAGCTCTGGCGTGCGCAGCCTGGGCCCCCTGAGACGCTGCTGCTGCTGCTGCTGCAACGCCAAAATTCATCAAGCGGCGAGAGCAGCGGGTTTTGGGAGGGGGCAGCTGCTGCCAGGGAGGGGTTTGACCGCTGCAGTCCTCTGGGATGGCAGCACAGCTCATCCAGCTGCCTGTGCCTGGCAGTGCTGCCATCTGACATCACTTGTTTTGGAGCAGGACCTGGCTGGGTGGCTACTGGGGGATGGGAATGGGTTTAGGGTTTGTGCAGCTCCTGTCACAGCAAGCTCCTTGCTCAGGAGCTGCTCTGGGCACACAGAGCCCAGGGAGGCTGTGTGGGATGGGGATGTGGGGCAGGGGTGCAGCTGCTGGAGGTCACAGGCAGCTTCTCGTGGCCCCTCAGCCCAGTCCCTGCAGGCAGGTGTCCTCTGGTGGGAGTTGGATGTCCCTCTGTGTGCTGCTGGGCCAGTAGGGTGATGCTGGTGCAACCTGAGGTGAGAACAGCACTTTCCCCCAGTGAGCAGCACCATGGACCTTTCATGGTGGGTTTTACTTTGTGGGGATCTGATCAATTCAGCCTTTTTGGCCAGGGCAAGGCAGGCTCAGCCTGCCCCTCACCAGGCTCCTCTGCCCTTGGGGGCCACAGGTCTGGTTTGGTACAGGGTGTCCACCAGTTCCTGACCCTGCAGAGTCCCCACTGCTCCCTGGAGAGAAGATGGGGAAGGGCTTTGTTCAGCCTCTGCTGGGGTTCCTGCACAGCTGTGGAACAAAGGGGATTTTCCTGGTTTTAATGACTCCTCTTCCCATCCACCTCTTCCCTTCTCATGAGCTTCTTCCCACCCTGGTAGCTGCGAGCAGCAGAATTCTCTTTGCCTTCCTTGGGCTTTCTTGGGAACATTTCTGCTCAGAGAAGGAGAAAGAAGGAAACAGAAAAGGGAGCAAAGCTCAGTGGACAGTGTTCCCTGAAGTCTCTGAGAGTGTCAAGGGCTCTGTTTGTGCTTGGCATTCCCAAGGTGTCCACAGGGCTGCTCTGGGTGCAGGAGGTGTTAAGACACCCAGCATGTGCTGTGACCTCCAGGTGGGATCAGAGCAGATCTTATCAGCACCATGCAGAAACCTCCCTGCATCCCTCCTGTCCTCCCCTCGCTCGCTCTCCTTCTCTCCCCCTTTTATTTTTTTTGTCCAGACATAATTAATGTAAACCAAATGCTTTGTGCACAGCTGCTGGCATCCTGAAAACGTTTTGTGTGTGGTCTCTCCTTTAGCCTGGACAGGGATGTAGCAAAACTCTGAGCACTATCCCAGACCTGCCTGAGTAGGGAGCAGCATCTATTGCACAAGAAGCACCTTGAATTTCTGCATTTCCCTCGTGGGATGAGGTTATGGTTGAACTGTTTTAAATAAAACCAGGAGCTGCCCTAAAACTTCATCTTCCAAATCCAGTTAAACCCAAGCTCAGCTTTTCTTGCTGGTCATGCTAAGCTGAAACCCCAAATATCTGTCTCATTTTTGTGGCTGTCTTTGTGTGTCTGGGTTCCCCCAGGGCCTAAGGGATGCTCATGCAGCAGAGCTGCTGTGGGAAGGATGTCCTCATCCTGCTTTTGGTGCCTTTGGACTCAGGAAACAGAGAGATCTTGTAATTTATGGTTTTTTTCCAGCCAAAGGGACAATTTCTGATCACTGCTGTTGTCTCTTGATCTTTAGGGCTCGAGGGGTGAGGTAAAGTGTCTGGCCTTACCTGTTTTGTTCCCAAACGCCCAAGCAGCAGCTGAGTGACATCCTGCAGCCTCTGGATTCCCTTCCTGCACCTTCTGCATCCCCACACTGAGCTCTCCCTGCAGCTCCCCCTTCCCAATCCCTCACAGATGATTCTTTTCCCTTCCACTGCTCCAATCACTCCCTCAAAACCCCAGTGTGGCATCTGGGATCACCAGCAAAAATGAGCAACTTCCATGCCCCACACTCTGGATGTGCTGGGAAAGCTGTGTGGTACCTAGGGCCTCTTGGTTCCCCAAAATCCCTTTTTTTTTTGTCAAAAACCCCTCTGGGGTGGTGCATTGAGTCCTGCCATGGTGCAGTGAGGGCTGTGGCTGTCCTGGCCCTCCGTGAGTCAGTGGCTGAGCATTTTGCAAATGTTGGAGCTGAATGGGAAGCATCTGAAATCCCTTCGTGGCCGTGCTTTGGATTCCGGGGTGATTAGGATTCTGCAGATGCCTGGGTGAGAAGGTGGGCTGGGTGGAGGTTTGGGGAGTGGCTCTTCTCATGTTTCTGCTCCAAAACAGTCTCTGTGTTGTGGCTGGGAGATGGGAATGACACCTCTGGGATGAATCCTCCCAGCAGAGTCTGAGCAGCTGGGGCTCAGAGCAGAAAACCCAAGTGCAACAGGCCAGTCACCATTTGGGGACATCTGTAATTTAATTCCTCAGACAAAAAGCACGTTCATGTGTCCACACAATGTTTTAGTTCAAAAACCCCAATGTATGGAAGAGTTTAAAGGGAAAACTTTCAAGCAGCCCATGGTGGGTGCCTGGGGAGATGTGGGTGTGCAGGAGGGGCATTTCTGCTCTCAGTGCTTGGCTGAGTGATGCTCACAGATGAGGGAAGGGCTCTGATTTGCAGAGAAATCCTTCCCTGGCTCCCCATCCTCACACCCAGGATGCTCTGTGGGGCTGGAGGATGCCAGAACACAAACTGTCTGCACTGAGTGCCCCACAGCACCCAGGCAATGATAATTTTAAATGAGTGAGATGTTGAAAAATAGCGAGTGAGATTTTTTAAAAGGTCACCTTGGCCAAGGAGGCAAAAATTCTTCCTTGTGCGAGTGAGATGCTTTAGGAACTGCCTTAAAATTAATCCAAAACATGAGCTCGGCTCCAAATGAGTGGGACTTGGCAAGAGGGCTGGACACATTATCTTTAAATATAGGCAGGCATCCTGGAGGGTTTCTGGTGGTTTTCCTGGTCATTTCTTATTCCTCTGTCTCCCTCTCTGCTCCCCGCTCCTTGCATAATTCTCTCCCTTTTAATGCCTCTTCCCATATTTTGGGAATGATGTCTCCCCAAACCAGGCAGGGTTGCAACACTGAAAAAGATTTTATGTCCTGTGGCACTTTTTGTCAGGAGAGCACTGCCTGTGTGGCCAGTGACCTCTGTCCTGGGGGGGCTGTGACTCCCAAGGGTTGGAAAAGGAGTTTTAAAGGTGTAAATTGGTATAAATGGGTGCAATCCATCTCTGCCTTGTGAATTGGGATCCCAAGCTGTGCAAAATGGGGGTGACACCTTGTGTGCTTGTGACCATCAGTGCAGTGACCTGAGTGGGGCCTCATCGGCCCCAAAACCTCCTGTGACAGGGGCAGCAGTGCCCAGCACACAGGAGCTTTGTGACAATGGGTTCTGTGCTGCTTTCCTGGCCTCTTCAGCTCCCTTTGTCCCCCTCCCACCATAAACACCAGGCTGGGGCTCACAGAAACGAGCAGGGTTTGGTTTAGGCCGGGCAGGAGAATCCAGTCCCTGCCACCAGAGCAGGGAGGCTCGGGACCCTCTCAGGCTTTGAAGCTGGAGATGTCTGGCCATACAAAGACACATCTGTGTTTAATCCTTCCCCTGTAACTGAGCCTGGCCGGGGCAGAGCCCAGCAGCCCCTCACTGTGTGCTGCAGGGATGTGTGCGGATGCGTTTGAAGGGCCTTGGCAGTGCGGCGGTGCTAGGCCGGCTAGAGCCACATGTTCTTGCAAATGCAGCTTCCTATTGACTTGTTAAACATTTGCTATTTATCAGATTTTGCTTTTAAACTGTCTGTAACAGTCTGGGAGAAGTTGTGTCAAAATCCCTTCCAGATGTGAAGGTGCTACCTGATACTTTGGTTATAACCTGGACTCTCGCTCCTGCTCCATTCAGATTAGCTCCACTACTGTGGAAATGAAAATGCAAATAAAGACATAAAGAGAATAGAGACGTGTGTAAAACTTCCCCCAAACCTTCCCTTTTACAGGCAAAACGATCCTGCCTTTATAAGGAGATTGTGAGTTTTATCAGTGAACATTTGCTTCGCTGGAAAACCAGAGCAAAGCAGGGGAGAGCAGCCACCATCCCTGTCTGCCCACACGGGTGTTTTTAAAGCATAATTGGCTTTTTTTCCCCTCCATTTAAATAATGTTTCTTTGGGTCTGGGGCTTCCCAGACACATCAGCTCAGTTTTATGAGCATCAGGTGATGTGTGCAGTTGGAAACCTGAGAGTTTCCCTTGCATTTGGAGCACGTGGATCAGATAACGATGGCTCATTAAACACTCCTTGGAAGGCGGCTGCAGGGTCGGGAGCACTCGCTCTGCAGACCCCCTGCCCTGTCCCTTTCCAGGAGAAACTTTGGGGCCACGAGATATTCCCAGCTTAGAACAACTCTCCTATCTGTCAGATCAGGGCCTGAGCCAGCTCTCATTGTAGGAGGGAGGGTTTTTCCACTCCTTTAAGAGGGGCTGGAGCAGAGCCACGCTCTGTGTAATGCGGATCCGGCAGTGTGCGTGATGCACTGCATGATGACAGAATTTCTGGGAGATTGGCCTAAACCGAAAACCTTGGACCTGGCACTGCTCTGCTGGAGGAGTGGGGAGGCTGGAGACACCAAACCTGGGCTTGGAGAGGGGTTTTGCAGCTGGGGAAGCATCCCTGGAAAGGCTCAGAGGGTCTGGCTGTGCCACATCTGCCCTGCTCCGGGGTTTGGTGCCTTGGGTTGAGCCCACAGCCACATCCATGTCTGGTGTTGCTGGGGGAAAAAGGCACCTGGGAGGGTGTGAGGGGCTCCCTGCAGCCTGTGGTGCTGCAGCTGGGCTCCCTTGTGCCCCAAAACACCCCAGAGCTGAGTGCCTCAGTCTGGCTGTAGTGCCCCAAAAATGCCCCAGTGCTGCTGGTGGCACTGGATGGGGCTGCCCTGCCCTCCCTGGGATGGGAGGTTTGGTTGGGAATCTTGCTGAGAGGAAAGACGAGGGAGGAGAAATGTGCTGGACCATTGTGTGGCATTTTAAGCAGAATCTTGATGCATTAATGTGTTTTTTCTCCCATAAATGCTGGGTTAGGCAGGTTTGCATCCTCACAGGAGGTACCACTTTACTGATTCCTGTGGTTGCCTCTGCCCTCACTCCATTCTGCTGCTCCTGTGTGCCTTCTGACTGCTCAGCAGAGCAGGAGACCTTCTTTTTACACCCAAAAAGGATGTTCATTGGGGCTGGGATAGCTGGAGCAAAGCTAAGAGATACCAAGTGGTCCCAAATAGGTGCTTCAGTTGCTCCATCTCCCTTTTTTTCCAGGCTGATGGAAAAGGCTGGGTTCTCACAGAGCATCTGCACCATGTCCTGGGACTGTGGAGGACATGGCTGGTGACTTCCTTCTGCCCCTGCAGACCTGATTTCTCCCTCTCACAGGACACAGGCACATCAGAGCTGGAGGGTGATGCAGGACCCCAGGGCAAGAGTTCTCCCTTGGACTCTGCACAGAGCTCCTGCCCCTACCACCACTCTTGGATTTCCAGGGGAAACTTTGGTTCCTTTGGCAATTCCTGGGAGAAGGCTGCTCCCAATGAGCTCCTGGTGCCTCAGGATGGAGCAGCACCACTCTGGAGTGGGGTGATGTCACTGTGGGCACAAGGAAAACCTTGGCACCACCATCTGCATTAACCTGGCTGGTTTCAGCACCTGAACATGCATGGGAGAATGACAATGGGAGGCTGAGGAGGGAAGAGCAGCGTGAGGAAGAAAATCCGAAGCCGTCTCTCAAAATCACATGGTGATAAGGCCTTTTCTGGAGTGCCCCATGCAGCTGGCAGCAGAAACCAGGCTTTTATGTTTGGGTCTGGCTGGTTTTTCACTTTCTGCAGCCAAAAGGATCTGGATGAAGTTTGCCTGGAAGATTAGCTGGCACTGAGCCTGACTAGACATCTCTGGAAGCCTCCCCTCCATCAGGAGTAGGTTCTGACTCCCTCCTCCGCCAGCCCTGCCCTAGGCAAGCATGGGGAATGTCCCCTGGAGGGGACAGTTCCACCAACCCTCTGCTCTCTGGCACACCAGATCCCTGCTCCCACTGCGCTGGGGATGCTGGGGAGTGTGCAGATGAGATCCCAAGGGATTTCTGTCACCGGGATGACAGGGAGGTGACACTCCACAGCCTGAGGGATGGGATTGGGAGCACGGAGCCTTGGCACCCACGACCCTTCCCTAGGGACACATCCTTCATGTCCCTGCCCTGATACCAGAACTGGGCTGGGAAATGGGGTGCAAGGGAGCCCCCCAAGCAGGGCTGGCCTCCCCCAGTGCCAGCTCCTGGGCAGATGTGCCCCAGCTGCTGCACACCGGGTTTGGCACCAGCTGTGCTGTCCGGCCACATCTGAGCTGCCAGCTCTGGGGCACAGCTGGCAGGGGAAGAGATGCTGTACAATGCCATCCCCACGGGGTCCATGGGCACCCCATGCTGACCCAGACACAAAGCAAATTTTGGGTTTTGTGCCCAGGGAGGCCTGGCAGAGGCGGGGGAGGCTGCACTGGTAGCAGATGCCGATGCCTCCGGAGCGGAAAGCCCAGTCCCTCCCCTCTCATTCCTTTTTTTCCTTTTTTTTGCCTTTTTTTTCTTCCCCCCCTCTGGCTGATCTTAAAAAAGCCCTGGCGGTTTGGGCTTTGTGAAACCCAAATGCTTTTTGCAGCATCAAGCCCCGATCCCATAAGTAATATCCCAGCATTGAAGAGTAAGACAGTATATGAAGTAGACGGGGAGCTATAAAGACACTTTAAAAGGGGCAATAAAAGTTTTGGGTTTCATATCGTCTTACCAAAGAAGAGAATAACAGAGAAGCAGGAAATTTCAGTAGCAGACATGACAAAGGTCACAGCACTCAGACTGCACCTTAGACGAAAACACCTACTCTTATGAAAACAGCCAGAATTTTTGGCAGGGGCTCAAGAGCTCTTACAGGCAAAGCTCTCGGCAGCGCTAAAAGGTTACAAGAGACTGTTTTGTCTACGTTGCTGTAGATGTTTATAATATTTCCCTGCATTGGTGCTGCAGGGGACATCCTGCCCAGGGTAGTGGATCCAGCCCTGCACCTTCCTCTGGTGTTGGGGTGCCAGGTGCTGCCATCAGCTTGGGGCTGGTGCCAGGGCAGGGACCCTGTGGGTGTGCCCAGGTGTGTGTCAGTACCAGGTGGGTGCTGGCCAAAGGGATGGATGGTTGGCAGAGCTGGAGCATCACCCTAGGAGAGGAGGGGACAAAGCAAACCTTTTGCTGTGTGCAAGACAATTTGGAATTTTTGTTTTTGCAGCTGAATATGCGGCAGGTGGGAGCAGGAGTTTTATCCGCTCAGCTGCTCCTCAGGTAACGTGTCCTCCTTGTTTGCATGGGGTTTGCCAACCTTTTGTCCCTGATGCTCAGCCCCAGTTGGGTGCCATTATCACTCTGTGCCCTCCCAGCCCTGGATCCCCACAAGGCTCTCACTATGCCCACAGTGCCCATGTCCCCAGGGCTTGTAGGACTGTGCCTGTCACTGCAGCTCAGGAGGGACCAAACAGTCCCAAAATGAGCTCTGGGGTGAAGGAGGCTCTGACCAGTGGCTGCAGCAAGCGAGGCAGGCTGCTGGCACTGCTGGGCAGGATCCTGGGGAGGGTCAGCATTGAATATTTGCATTGTGGTGACAAACACCCAGGAAGAACCAGCAGGGCCATGGGATGCCCATGGGGGTGACCCCTCAGGAGGCTGCTGTGCACCCTCAGAGGCATCTCTTGCAGGCAGTGCTGAGCTACTTCTTTCACTCCAAATCAGAGCACTTGGGCCTGATTTTTGGGGCCACCCTGAGCAGCCCTCACATGGCAGAGAGCTCCAGTAGCGTGCAAGCAACGAGGAAAGCCTTGCACGCAAACCCTGAGAGCATCTTGTAAACAACCTGGGGGCTGGATGCTGGGAAGGAATGGACTGTGTGGTTTAGGTTGGTTTAGATGCTGGGGAACCCTTTGAAAGCTCTCTGCCAGCTCAGCCTCTGCATGCAGCAGCATCAGCTGTGCCACCGCTTGCCAGTGACTCTTGGATGCTTGGGGGTTCATAATTCATTTCTATTTTTGTTGGAAGCTCATTCAGTTTTGGTTGTTGCCCCGTCGCAGGAAGTTGCTCTGATGAATGACTGGGGTGGATTTCTCTTCCAGAGGAACCCAGGCTTAATGTGGGCTTTCTGTGGACATCTCTGTATATCAATACTGCTCTAATTGTCCATGACATATAGTCTTGGCCTTTTTCCCAGACAGTCTAAATAAATCATACACTTCTGCTATAGTAAATAGTCTGTTAGAGGAGATGTTATAGGCTTACAGCCCTCCCCCCTCCCTCCAGGAGCTTCTTTTCTCTGCCTCTCATTTTCCATGTACTTTCCATACCAATGAGGCACCTGCTGCCTGTGCCTGCAGGTCTGCAAGGACAAAGTGCCCAGTGTTGCAGGTCCCTCCAGGTTTGAGGGGCTGTGGTACCCAGAGCTCTGCTGTGGAATTGGCATCTGCCTTCGACTGAGCTGAGTGGAGCTGGAAAGTTTCCCACCCCGCTGAAGAAATGCTGGCATTGCACACTGGCAAGGTCTTTGTTAGTATATATTATTTACATCAAGAGAATGCATAAATAAAATAGTTAATATCTCACCAAAAAAATACAGGTTCTGTTAATTGGGTGTTGCAAACCAAGCTTTGTGTGCATGGAGGGGACAATTTGGGTCCTGCCAGGTCAGAGCATGGGACAGCCCAGGAGAAGGTGGCATGGCCTGGGAGGGCAGGGGTCTCCTGGGGCATGGGACAGGTCACAGCCCAGCTGAGTGCTCCTCCAGGGAGAATATGGATATGTACCAAACTGGAAGTGCAAGCTTTGCTAGGGCTGGTGGTGGAAGGGTGAATCACAGGATGGTTTAGGAGGGACCTTAAAGCCCATCTTGTTCCAATGCCCCTGCCATGGGCAGGGACACCTTCCACTAGACCAGGTTACCCAGGAAACTTCCCAGGGGAGAAAATCCCAGAGCGGGTGGGAAAAGATACCAGAGGAAAACCCAGCACAGGCAGGCATTTTCCTTTTGGCTGCATCCCTCCATCACCAGGGGCAGGAACACGCGTGCCTGGCCTGCCGGGGGGCTCAGACGCAGCAGCAGAGCGTGGAGCAGTCCAGCCTGGCGGGGGTCCCGGCACTCCCAGCCTTCTTGTTCTCCTTGGGCAGCAGCAGCACGAGGGCCATGGCCAGGGCACAGTGGTAGAAGCTGTGCACGTAGGTGTAATCCCACTCCTGCGGGCAGGGAGAGCGCCGTGAGAAGTGGGAGCAGCAGGGCCGGGGACATTAAATTTCTACAAGTAGCCAGAAGGAAGGGGATAAAAAAGATTCCTGAACCTTCTGCCTCCCTTTGCTGTCAGAGAAGAAAGGATTTCCAGTGAAAAAAGAACCCTAAAGCAAAGGGGATTTAACACGTTCTAATTTGCACATTTCCCGATTCTTGAATGAAGTGTTTCATTACCCCGCAAAGGACGCGGCGGCGAGGCCGGGGCGCGCGGGGAGGCGGCTTCTGCTAAGTGACATTTTTATGTTCTGCTAGAATTTGCAATTACTAAATGCTTTGAAAAATAATCCTTGGGGATGCCTGCGAGGTTGTATCTCGCAGCTCCCAAAGCACAGAGCAGCCGTAACGGCGGGGCTGAGCGCAGGCACGGCCGGCAGCTGTGTCGGGGGGTTATCGCCTGCCCGGCGGGACCCTTCCGAGCAGGATGGGGGGACTGGCCAGCAGCAGGAGGAGAAGGATATAAACACAGCATCGAGTGCCCCTGGGAGTCACTGAGAGTCTTTTCTTTGGCTTGAGCCAGCTCTGGATCCGGCCATGCCTGTGTTGGATCCAGTCCCTGCCGCGTCGCTGTGAGGTGTCCTTAAGTCACCCGTGCCCAGTTTCCAAAAATCCCTGCTTGTGCTTGACAAAGCCATTCTGAGGACCACGTGTCCCTGAGGAAAGCACATCCCCTGTCCTTGTCACTCACTGAAGGGGAGAAAAGAGACAGAGCATCACTCTGTGTGCCACTTGCTGTCACACCTGTTTTGAATGGATCAGGCGATGGGGACAAGCACAGAGGGACCCTTGTCCCCAGCATGCCACCCCTGGAGTCCCACACCTGAGCTGGGTTTTGTGCAGGGCTGGATGCAGCCCAGTGGTGTGAGTGGGGCTGTCCCTCTCTTGGTGATATCCCTCACACCTTGCAGAGTCAGGGAGGGTGAGTGTCACACAGGTACCTCAAAGAAGAACCTCAGCATCAGCGCCAGTGCCCCGAAACAGAAGCCAGGACCGATCTGTTGGGTGTAGACACTCTTGTCAGGATAGAGCCCTTTCTTCTCCTTCATCTTCTGCAGCTGGGAGGAAGGAGAGAGCGCATCAAGTGGATTCACCTGGATTTAGCTGGCTGCTCCACCCTCATTCTTTGTAATAACACTGTTTTTTAAATATTCAGCCCCATAGCCAGCTCAGGAGAGTGTGCCCTCACAAACCCAGCTGTGGGAGAGCAGATCCCAGCACAGCATCTGCAGGCTGGAGGGTGCAAGGTGCTCCCATGCCCTGATCTCCTTCTTGCCCATCTCCTCCCCATGGTGGCCACTTGCTTTTATCTGCTGGCTTAGTGACAGTTCATAATCGGGGTTTGCACCACTATATTTCCACAATATTTGGCCTCATCTTTCTGCAATTTTTATCCCATCACTCCTGCAGTGGCTTCCCCACCTCACTCCCAGCTGGGTCCACAGCACAGTGGGGCACAGACTGCAGCATTGTGCCCAACTGTCCCAGCTGGATTCAGGCAGACTGCAGACAGATTCCTCCCCACTTTATCACTGTGGTTTTATCCACAGCTTCCTCGGATCTGGGGCAGTTTACCAGATCCCTCTGCCTCTGAGTAGCTGTAAAAACTCCATAAATACGTTCCTCCTGATTAGAAATGCAGGGACAGCAGATGTGGTAGATTGCTC
The DNA here is from genome assembly GCA_024362935.1 of Setophaga petechia. NCBI lineage: Eukaryota > Metazoa > Chordata > Aves > Passeriformes > Parulidae > Setophaga > Setophaga petechia. The sequence continues at coordinate 7,109,060 of JANCRA010000030.1, forward strand.
AGACCGATCGAATCTGGCGTTTATCACAGAGGCTGCTGTCTGCCTTCTGTTCAGGTTGAAGGAGAAATCACTGTGAGACTGAGAGCTGCACCTTGAGGAGGAAATCCCTGCCGTGGGTTCAGCCCTTTCCCCAGCAGGAGCACCCCACAGAGCCCCTCCTGCCCCACGTACCCATCTGACCGTGATCACCAGCACGGCCGTGCCGATGGGGCCCGAGTAGACGCCGTAGCCCCAGCGGTCGTGGTAGATCCTCACAGCGATGGTGAGGACTCCAAACATGATGAAGGTCGATCTCTTGGGCTCATCAAACTCTGCCAGGGCTGAGGGACAGAGAAGAGGAAGCACCAGATCACAGATGCCCTATTCAGGCTGCTCCCCTAAAGCCTTCCTGGGATGTCTCCCCCCTGCCCTGGGGTTGCATATGTGTCTGGTTTGCTCTTCTCATGTCACACTGCTGGGGAAACTGAGGCACATGGGGCAAAGCAAACCATCCTGAGGCATCTGAGTGGTGGGTCCAGGAGATGATTGTTGGGGTTTTATTTCAGTGTTGCATGAAGGAACATAAAGGAGATTCCCTACCCAGAGGAGCTGTGGCTGCCCCATCCCTGGTAGTGTTCCAGGCCAGGCTGGATGGGGCTTGGAGCAGCCTGGGATAGTGAAAGGTGTCCCTGTCCATGGCAGGGGCTGGAACAAGATGATCTTTAAAATCCCTTCCACTTTAAACCACTCTATGATTTCCTTTTTCCTTGCCCCAGAATTCAGAGGCAATTGCAAAAATCCTCATGCCCTGCGAGCCCACAATCAGCTCTTGGGTTCATCCTGCATCTCCAACCTTCCCAAACTTGCCAGCTCACTCTGGCACGGGCTCCACCACTCCAGAGCAGTGGGACTCCCCCGCTGATGCCATGGGGTCCCAGCTGCCTGGCCACACCAGCACCTGCCCGGGCTTTGCAAGCTGGAGGTCGCCAGTGTGAGTAAATTATTAGAGGCTTTTGTTTAGCACAGAATGGGGTAATAACTGATAAAAGTTATGGATCCCAGTGGGCTCCATGCTTTTCCAGCTTGCACAGCTGTGTTATGGCTGTCCTGGATTTGCATTCCGGGAAGTTTGCCCGAGGGTCTGAGTCCGCACATGTGCACTGGGGCTTTACAAGCCACACTGAGAGGCTTCCCTGGGCTTCAGTCACCACACCTTCCATGTCCTTGGACCGTGCTTTTATAGGGAGTTTGGCTAAGGGATAATGTCCGCATGTTAATCTCTGTTGTTTCCCAGAGGGTCAATATTTTAAACCTCCTAGTCCAGGATTTGTATTTTTTTGCGAGGTTTCTGAACGCAGTAATGAAGCAATCAAGTTGAATTTTGCTGCGAGGAGCCAAAGTGTCTGGATCAGCTCTGACCTACCCTGACACTGCTGCTATCCACTGAAAATGCCCTTTGGAAATGATTTGCCTCCTTGCCTTTTCTAGCTGAGCAGAGAGAGCACTGAGGTGCCCTGGGCAGTGCGGGAGCCCCCTTGGGATTCACATTTTGATGGGACAGAGCCATTTCCAAGGGTAATGTTTTCCCCACATATTTTTCCCTGCATGATAAATTTATCCTATTGCATCGCCTGGAAGGGGAGTGCCCCTGCATCCCCACAGGATAAATTTGCCCAGCTGAGGGGTGTTACCTCTGCTTGTGCTGGGCTCTGAGGCTGCAGGAACCCCATCCCTGCTGGAGGTCCTGCACCATCCCTGTGGGGGCACAGGGGAAAATCCTGTGGCCATTCTGGGGCTGACTTCAGCTTGTCATGGGGAGAAATGGAAACTCTGTCTGGAGCGGGCACTGGTTAGAAATGGTCCAAATTTTCAAGCAATACCTTTTTTTGTTGAAACATCTCTCTTCCCTGACCCAGCTCTCTTCTCCTGCCATCAATAATCACATCCTTCCAAAACTCATGGTGACAAAATGGAAAAATGATAGGTTTGAACTTTTTGTCTTCCTCATATTTTTTTTCTGTTTCTATTATATTTTGTTTTGATGGCAAATAAGGAACAAAATGAGGAAAAAGAGAGTGAAGCAAATGTGGGGAAAAGGAAAACTGAATAACAGGGCAAGGCGTGGGATTTATAGTAAAAAGGAAGTGAAATAAATTTCTGCTTTTTCTAAGCAGATCTAATATTCCCATCAGCCCAGCCCAGGCTTTTGATAAATCAGGAAGTTATATTTGTTTTGACTAAACCACTTTGATTCTCATGCTACCAAGGGAAGTGGGAGATTCTGCATTTCTTAATGCCCCTAAATGAGGCAAGACAAGCTGATGGGCCTGGTATGGGGAAAACGAGGAGAAATGGGAAATTCCCTGGTATATGAGGTTTCAGAGTCAGTCATCTCATAGTCTTGTCCTGCCTTGAACTGCAGCACAACTCTGCCAGTTTTTTATTGTCATTTCAAGCAGAGGACAAGTGTGAGAGCTGGTACAGGCAGAGGAACACCTGACCAGCAGCACCAGTGGGTGCCTCTTTATCTCCAGGAGCAAAATGCCCCCAGCCACCACTCAGGACAGTTCCATGTCTGGACCCCACCAATTATGAAGACTTTCCAAGGTGCTAATGATACAAAACTGGATTAATCCAGAGCACAGACTGACTTCCACAAAGGACAATTTCAGTGGCAGCTGAGGTGGAGCTCAGAGCGAGCGGCATTTCTGGGGACTGTCCCCACTGACTGTCCCATCAGCCATCCTGACAAATCCAGCCCTTCCTGCCACTGGTGGAGCTTTCAGGAGCCACAACAGACCAGTTCTTACCCATCAGGGACACCCAGATGGACAGGGCTGTTCCGTAGATGCTGAAGTACTCCAGGATGTCGTAGCGCATAAAGCACAGCACTGATAACCCAGGGCCATCACAAACGTGGTAAAACTATTCAAAAAGAAAAAAATATTAGAAAATCAGTTTACCCACTTACCAGCAAGATAAAGGCTCTGTCAACTGGTTTGAAATAGTGTAGCTGCAGAGAGGATGGCCAGCCAGGCCAGAACAGTGTCAACTACAGCAGGATCACTGATATGCAGTAATGAATATATTTGAGTGATAATGTCATCGTTCCCAGTTGCAAATTGCCCAAGAATCAGCATTCTTCTCTCTTAGTACAAACTAAGACAGGCTTTAATTTGCCTCTTGGCCAGAATTTGCAATCTGATGACCAAGCTGCTTTGAGCTGGGCGCTGGGGGATGGCCTCTCCAGCAGAAGGAGGACTCTGGGGTTGTGGTTTTAATTGCGAAAGATTCTTGTAAAACAATTCAGAATGAGTGTCCTGATGAAATGTGTATGGATGCCAGGTCACTGTCCAGGCTAAACAGGGTTGATATGGCCAGACTCTGAATGCAGGGGAATTCACTCATTAGTGCATTCCCTTAAAACCCACCAGTTCCTGCCCATTAACTCATTGATTAAGTTATTTGCAAAAAACCCCACTGTCATGCAAACATAAACGCAGATCACTCCAAGAAACCTTTTCCAGTGCAATCAGAGGAATGCTCCCAGTGTTTGCCTGGCTCTCTCCCTTTCCTGCCAGCCCTCAGCCCTGCAGGTTTTGCAGTGGCAGCACCAGGGAGCTCTGCTGTTCCTGAAGAAGTCCCTGCTCCGCTTGGCCGGGCGCCCTTGGAACGCTGCTCGCTGTCACGGCCCGGTGGGGATGCTGATATAATTTATAATGGGAATTGCTGTGAGCCCTCTGGCTGCCTGCAGCTTCTAGAAAAGATTGCACCATGGCTGTAACTCTTCTCCCTGCTTGAGACTGGGCTCGGGGAGTCTGGAGCCTGGGGGGAAGAAAGGGTGGAAGGCAGAGCGTGTTCCTGGCACTCATCTGCCACAGCCATGTGCTTTCGCTGCTCTGTTCAGCTCTCCTGCTGGAGGAGGAGTGGGATGCTACAAAAAATGCAACAGCAGCAGCTGCTGCCCTTCCAACCCCCTCCCCACCATGCTGGCAGCTGCCTCTCCTCCTTTCCCTTCTTTCCCTTCCCCACTCAGGGAGATTTTGCTTCTTCAATCTCTTTGGAGGGGACCTGTTCCACCTCCCATGGAAACCTGTGCCAATTTTCCTACTGGCTTCTTGAGGAGGTGGAGCAGACACAGACCCAGTGCAAAATGAAATTGTAGATGTCTGGCTTCCCTGGGGAGCTGGGGTGGGGGGCTCAGGGATGTTTTCATATTAATTGCTCCTGTAGTTTTTATTGAACTGGCAGCATTTCTCCCCCTGCATTGTGCTTTAATCAGCTCAAATGGTCAAGGATGTTCTGTGGATCCTTAATAGGAGACCAGCCTGATTCTGAGCCCTGTGAAAGAGCTTTTCATACTGGGAAGATCCTTTCTCTATTCCCTGCCTCAGTTTTTCTGTAAAAGAAACATGCCAACCCTCATGAGATGACTTGAGATGGATGGGGATTAGTGAGAATGCAACATCAGCTGGGTTGCTGAACTGTTTTCTTCATATTCTTTAGCAGATCATTGAAATGTAGTCAAACAGGAGATTTTTTTTCCAGTGGGAATGCTGCTTTGGGTGCTCAGGTGGTGTTTGCATGGAGTCACTTAGCAGGGATACAAAGCCCAGGGCAGCACATGGCTGGGAGCAGAAATAGGAATATTTTACATATGTACAGACATTTCTTCACTTGTTATTTCCACACAAAGGAAGGCCAGGGAATCAAAGCCTGGTAAAAGACACATTTCAACACACAAAGGGTTAATAATTATTATATTTCAGCCTGTTTTAGTCTCTCCTTTCCCAGTGCAGAAACTCCCCTGATTCCAGCATTGCTCCCATCCCCAGCTGGCAATTGCAAAATCAATAATTTGACTACTATGTGCTTTTGGCTAAAATGACAGAGGCAGAGCAAGAGATTCTGGAGGCAATTTAAAGCCTAAATTCAGCATGGCCACTTAGCAGCTGTAAAACAAAGAGAAAAGCCAGCTCCAAAGCATTGCAAATCAGTCAAGGCTCTTTGCACCCAGACCTTCTCCCTAATCTCAGCCATAAAACATCACTAAATCTCTGTAAGTCCACACTGTAGGACATCCTAAACTGAAGAATCAGCTGCTCAGCACCACACACGGTGGGAAATAACTGAAAAAGGATATTTTAGGGGTTGTGCTGGCTGCTCTTGGGTGAATCAGCTTCTCAGTGCTATGGGGGCATCCAGGAGGATAAAACATGCAGGGAGAGGGGAAATTGAGAACTTCTTACCGCCACGAAGAACATGGTGAAGAAGTAAACCATGGCTTCCATGTGGAAACGCCGCTTGGCCGCGATGCTGATGGTGGGGAGGAAGACCAAGGAGCTGAGGGTGGGCAGAAGGAGCTTGGCCACCAGCGAACCCATGGGTGCCTCGTGGGCCAGCAGCTCCTGGGAGCAGGGCAGGAATGGTGGAGGAAGCAGTGGGTAGTGTGCTTTAAAATTTAAATGCCCTCGTGGCAGGAGGGCTGCGGGCAGGGAACAGCTGCCACCGCCACAGCCCTCGCTGCTGTCTCATCCCAAATTCCTGACACAGCCGGTGGCTCCGGGCAGCAGATGCTCTGTGCCCCCAAAACTGGTCTGGGTGTTTCTAAAGGGGGAAAAGGGAATGTTGTCCTTGCACGCCTTGTGCTGGGTGTTGGATTTGGGTACATGGTGGGTGAGCTCAGGCTCTGGGTTTGCTCGCTCCTCATGGGGACATCCCAACCCTACACCCTGGTCAGTGCTGCTGGAGCAGTCCAGCAGGGAAAATCCATCATCTTCCCTCATAAAGGGGAGGGACACTGATTTTTCCTCTCTGGTGGCCAGGGATAGGACCTGGGACTGTCCTGTGCGAGGTCAGGAGCTGAACTTGGTGATCCCTGTAGATCTCTTGCATTATTTTATTATTCTCTGCTCTACACTTCCACAAAGGAGGAGCTGGTATGTGGCTGGCACCAGGGTTTTTTAAACAGTGGGATGTGTCCTACGACTTTATACACTTTAGAAACACACACCAAGCTCCAAACCTGCCTTTTATTTCCCCACCTGGGGTGGGTGCAGATACGGGGCAGCTGATGTGACACAGCACCCAAGCCTGCTGCCAGTGCCTACGTGCCCTCCGTGGAGTTCAGTGCAGTCACATTTCCCAGCCATGCCCTCAGCCTCTGCAGCCTGGCCACCTCCAGGAGCTCTGTCTGAAATTCAGGAGCCGAGCGTCTCCGGGCTGGAGGAATTCGAGCGGATTGTCGTGCGGCGCAGGAAAAGCTGGAGGAAAGGAAACCAAAAGCCAAGCGGCGTTCGGGGCTGCTAATCCACTCAGTGGTTCTCTCTTTTATTATGACTTTTTATTATATCGCTGCTGCTCCCCCCCTGCGTTAATATCTTTTCCTTGGAGCCTCGCAGGGATTCTCGGCATCCTTTCGGCACAGCTGTTCCCGGGACACGGGGAGCAGGAATGCTCCGCTTGAGCAAGCGCCTTTGTGGCTGCGGCTTTGGGGAGGAGGGTGGGAGCTCTGATAGCAGCCACCAGCTCCAGGGCTGATAGGATGGGCTCGCCTCTCCCCCAGGATGGGGTCTGGAGCAAAGACAGGCACGCACGGATAAAAAAAAAAAAAAAAAAATCCTCTTTAAAACCACTGCAGGACGTTGGAGGGGGAGTGTGTGTGTGTGTGTGTGTGTGTGTGCAGGGAATGGCACAGAGCATTAAAGCATTGACTCTGTGCCCAGAGCCTTCCCCGGGGCTCAGATGAGCTGGGTAGGGCTCCCGTTTTTAGCTGATACTGCAGGAATCATCCACATTCCCCATCCACATTCCCTGGCTGGCTGCAGGCATCATCCCTCTGTGGGATGCTGCCCACACCACATCTCCAGCCGCCCTCCTGCCTGGGCAGGCTATAAACTTACCACAAAACTCTGCAAAACTGAATCTTGACCAACAAATATTGAAAAACCCTGGTGTCCCTATTTACTGTGAAAATGAATCTCTCCAAGCCAGCACATTAAATACCCTGGTGCTCCCCAGGTGTCCAGCCCTGAGCTGAAAGCAGAGCTCCAGCACAGCCCAGAGTACCCTGCTCCTTTTTTGGGCCATATCCTCAGAGAAATCCATTATTCTGTGTCCATGATCTGCTTGGAACAAGGACAGTGCCATGGGGCCCAGCAGGGCTTGTCCTCAGGGGGGTTTTGAGCAGATTTGGGGTTAAGAAGTTGCACAAACCACTCTGGATCCCTGGCTATGAAAACATCATCTACCTTGCTTTTGTGGCCATGAGATGGATGTGAGAGAGGTGAAAGCCCAGCTCCAAACCTGCTGCTGAGGGCAAACCTCCATGTCTGCATGCAAAGCCCTTGTGGGGACACAGCATTTGTGCAACAAGGAGGTGCAAGGGTGGTGGTTGTGCACAAGGCAAACGCATCAGGTGAAAAATACCATCAGGCAGTTGTTAAACACATCCCCTCACCCCCTGCCTCTGCCCAAAATCCAGCTGGCTCCCACTGGAAAGGAAACCCCGTTGGCTGCTGGATGCAGCAAGTGCCAGCCATGGCAGGCACTCCCCAAGCAGGGAAGTGTTGGAGCTCTCAGGAGCAAGAAAACATTCCACAGGTTGTTGAGGGTTTTATTCTATTTTTTATTTTGTTTTCTCTCCCAGCTGCACACCCTGGGCTGGTGGTTGGGTTGCTGCCAGCGCTGTAGGCATGAGGGGGGAAAAAATAAAATCCCATCAGGTTGCACACGTGTTTCAGCTATTATTGAAAAAGAGCCCCCAAAATAAATGGGGAGGAGAGGGGCAGGCAGGTGGTGAGCTCCTGGCAGGAGCTGCTGCTGCTGCTTTAAAAGGTCTTTGTTCACTGCGAACACCGCGGCGCAGACGTGGGTTGGGCAAACCTTCCTGGGAAGGAACCCAAAAAACAAAGGGCCAGGACTTTGTTCCTTCTTTCCTAAACAGGTAGGAAATGGAGAAAGAGCAAATTTTAGCTCCTGAGTTTAAGTGCTGCTGGAAAGGGAATTTTAAAATCTGCATTCCACAGGGCTAATTTCGTGTGGATCGGCGTGCACGCAGGAACGGTGATATATATGGCTGAAAAGTGGCTCCCAGATGCCAAACCCAGGTTCTGGTATGCTGTCCTGGATCCTTCCAGGGTAACATTAACCATGGCTTGCTGCAAGCCCTTCTACCCTTTCAACTCAGACGTTGCAGTGGAGGAAAGAGACACAGAGAGTTTTGTTTTATTTTTAATACGAGGGTGATGGTTTGAAAGCAGTGTGTGTTGGAACAGGGGCTGAGGGGGCTGTGCCAGCTGAGAGGATTGAGAGTATTTTCTCCTTGGGGTAAGTGTGGGATGATCTTTCATCTGCCTGTGGTGTAGACTGGGTCAGAATTGAAACCTGCTCAGTTGAGTGTCACCAGTCAGTGCCAGGCTGGAAATACTGGTGATAATGACCCAAAAACAAAGAGTGAAGCTGCAGTTCTACCTGGGGTTGCACTTTAAAGGACTGTGATGCTTCAAAGTGTTTTTTTACCACTTCATTACTTCAGAGTTTAATTTTTTATCCCCATAACCCTTCAGCTGGTGCACTCTGATGGTGAGAGGCTGGATGGTGGCCTGGTCTCAGCAGGTTGATGTGGCAGAGCCCTGAGCAATCTGACCAGCATGGCACCATCCAGTTTGTGAAGATTTCCTGCCTTGTTTTGACCAAGAATCCTCCTGGTGTGGAAGCACCAGGTGCAGAGTGGAGCAGCCCATGGGCACGAGCCCTTTCCTGCCTAGCTGGAGAAGGGATGGCAGCAGCACCTGGATATAAAACACCTCTGCCTCTGCTCAGGGCTGGAGGTGAGATCCTGATGTGGGGAACACTCTCTGGCCAGCTGGAGCCCAGACACAGCCCTGGCACCAGGGAAAGGAGCCCCATAAAGGCAGAGCCACCACCTGGGCTGGAGCCCTGCTCAGCCACTGCTGCAGCCCCAGCTCTGATCACCCAGGGCCAGCCCTGCCAAAGCACCTGCATCCTCCTCATTTTATTAGTGGAATAAATTGCCACTTAAAATATCCATTCTCCCTAAGGCCTGGCCCCATTTGAGGCAGCTTTAGCTGAATACTTACCCTTAAAAAAAAAATCCCCCTTCCTGTCTCCCTGTTAAATAAACCTGTTATGCATATTGCTCTCAGGTATTCCTGCTGCTGTTTTCCTTAGGGTTTTTTCACTCTTCCCTTTCCTCTCAGCCCTGTCATGGCCCATGACAAGCATGTCACCATTAATGATAAGGACAGCTGATTTCTTGTCGCCAGCTTTTCATTGCTCCTACCTTTGGGATGTCCTGGGGTGGCCCCCCACTGCCAAATTCATGGAGGCAGTGCAGGGGTTTATTGCTCATTTCATGGTGTTTAATGGGGTTTTTTTTACAGTCATAACTCCTGGAGCCCAGTAACGACGTTGAGGGTCTCAGCTCTCACCCTGTTGGTCACAAAAATGTCATTTTCTGCAGAGAAACGCTTGAAGCTGTGATGCTTCAAGGCTCAACATCCAAAAAGGGAATGAAACCAGTCTTAGGGGTTTTGGGGAGTCTGACTCACGGATTTTGAATGCCTGTGGTTGGCAGGGCTGCATAGCTGATGGCCCTCAGCACAATACTGCTCAACTTCCATGGCAGACTCATTCCATTCAAAGAAAAGCCTTTGTACTTTTTTTTCTTCAATCTTTGAACCGAGTTTGACTTGTCTGGAAGCTCCTCCAGGTTCTTGCAGGAGTGTGCAACCTTTGGGGACAGGTAAGATTGAAATCTGCACAGAAAAAAGAGGCTCCTGAAACCATTGAAACTCCACAGCCACGACCATACCTGGGGTCACTGCGGTTACTTGTGGCTTTCAAACTGCCCAGAGATATTTTTCACAGGAATCTGATGGTGGGAGCAGCTCGGTGGCTTTGGCTGGTTCAGTTTGACTCAACATTTTGCAAACCCTCACGCCAGGATGACATAAATCAGCCCCATGCCCAGTGTGTAGGGACACGCAGGGATGAGCTGCCTTGCCCAACACTGCGCCGCAGGTCACTCTGCAAGGGGCTAGAGAACACTTCTGCCTCTAAAGAACTCTTCTTTTGGTCTCCTCTTGCTTCTTTTACTCACCCAGTGGTGGGCCACAGCTGCAGCTCTTGGCTGCCAGGGGCTCTTTGGGGGGCTTTGATCCCCTTGGTGAAGTTCTGGTCGTGCGAGGACCTCACACGCTCAGGGTACAGCTTTAATCTGCCCATGCCACACCAGTCTGGGCTGGAAACAACTGCAGAAATGCCAAACAAATGCATCAGTTCTGCAGTCAGGATGAAAAAGGAAGAAAACCAATCAGTTGTCTCATCCCTGAGGGAAGATGGAGCTGCTGGGAGGCACTGGGCCAACAGATTCCTGACCATGCTCACACTCCTGGACCTGGGCAGGCATTTTGGGGAACCTGGCTACAGCAGAGCCATCCCATCTGCTGTGCCAGGAAAGGGCTGTGCCAGGAAAGGGCTGATCTGGCTGGGAAAGTGGTTCTGGAGCTCCATATCCATGGCTCTGGCTCAATGAGAGGAGATCCTGTGATACAGAGTTCATGGAGGACTCGTTCCAGGGACGTGCTTGAGGCTCAGGGGTGCTGGGTGTCAGCTCCAGCAGGTCCAAGGCTGGTGCTTGGGTCAGGATGGAAAGGCACAGGGAGGAGGTCAGTGTGTCCTGCCTGGATCAGAGCTGGCTGTCACTGCTCTGAGCAGCAATCAGCAGCTCCAGATTGAGGGGTGAGGTTCTTTTGCCCCAGCAAAGGGATCCCCCAGCCCTCTTTTGCTCCTGATCCTGCAGAATCCTGAGTTTGTCCTCTCAGCTGAGCATCCCTGGCTCCTCCAGCAGCCCCAGTGCCCAGCCCAGCTCTCTGTTGAACTCCTTTCAGCCAAGGAAACTCCTTTCCTCCACAGGCACTTCTCTGGCCAAACCAGCAGCCATTGGACCGTCTGCTGCTGCTTTGGGTTTTTTTGCACTCTGAATTCTGGGGTGGAAAAGCCTGGCAGCCTACTGGGGCAGGACTGTCCTGTGTCCCCCGAGGTGGCTGCTCTGTGTCCCTCAGCATATCTGCTCTGTGTCCCTTGGGGTCCCTGCTCTGTGTCCCTTGGGATGGCTGCTCTGTCCTCTGAGGTGGCTGTCCTGTGTCCCCCGGGGTGGCTGCTCTGTGTCCCTCAGCATATCTGCTCCGTGTCCCTTAGGGTGGCTGCTCTGTGTCCCTTGGGATGGCTGCTCTGTCCTCTGAGGTGGCTGTCCTGTGTCCCCCAGGGTGGCTGCTTTGTGTCCCTTGGGGAACCTGCTCTGTGTCCCCCAGGGTACCTGCTCTGTGTCCCTCAGCATACCTGCTCTGTGTCCCTTGGGGTCCCTGCTCTGTGTCCCCTGGGTATCTGCTCTGTGTCCCTTAGGGTGGCTGCTCTGTGTCCCTCAGCATACCTGCTCTGTGATCCTTGGGGTACCTGCTTTGTGTCCCTCAGTGTCCCTCAGTGTGGCTGCTCTGTGTCCCCCAGAGTGGTCGCTCTGTGTCCCTTGGGGTTCCTGCTCTTTGTCCCTCGAGGTATCTGCTCTGTGTCCCTTGGGATGGCTGCTCTGTCCTCTGAGGTTGGTGCTCTGTGTCCCCAGAGTGGCTGCTCTGTGTCCCTTGAGGTGGCTACTCTGTGTCCCCCAGGGTGGCTGCTCTGTGTCCCCTGTGGTTTCTGCTCTGTGTCCCTCGAGGTGGCTGCTCTGTGTCCCCCGTGGTGGCTGTCACCCGCCGTGTCCTGGGGCAGTGGCAGGAGGTGAATGCCCAGCACACGATTGCTGCTCTGCCTCGCCCAAGTCCAGGATGCAGAGAGCAGAGCTGGATAAGGGACTCTCATCCAAATCCTAAATTTCCCTGGGAAAGTCCAACATGAGCCCTCAGTGACCGTCCCGGGTGGGAAAGGCTCTCACTGTCCATGCAGGTGCATCTTGTCTCAATTTACTGCGAGCCCAAAAGCAGTAAATAACATCTGCAAATCATTTCTAACGCTCCTGCCAAAAACCGGGAGATAAAACCCGCTGTTGTCTGAGCCTGGCCAGCCGTGATTAATGCTGTACCTGCAGCAGCAGCCCCGGGGCTTTGGGGACACTGCTGTCCCCGGGGCTTTTGGGGTGGCAGCAGTTGAAGCTGCGGGGTTTGGCCGATGTGAGACTCGTGTTTTGGATCTGCTCTGTGCTGCAGTTTGTTCTCGGGGCTGGTTGGGCTCCCATCGAGGCGATGGCATCGCTCCTGCTGATTTCACGGGGCCGGGCGGGGCTGTGCGAGCGGCGCTGCCGCGGCCAGGGATAACACTGTGATTTATGGGAGCAATCAGTTGCCACTAGGAGCTGGTTAGGAATTTTCCGATGAAACGAGGATTGCGTCAGAAACCGCTGAGTCATCTCAACTGTTTCATAAAAAAAAAAAAAATAAAAATACTATATTAAAAAAAAATCTTTTGGCTTTGATGAACTTTTGGTGAAGCACAGACTGAATGTGTCTCGCCTGCTGCCGGCTCCCCCAGATCAGCATTCCCACCCTCTGGCATTCCTCCTCCAGCCTAGGACAGGGTGTGAGGTTACCCAGGGATGGCATCTCCTGAGGTGCCACCTCCTGCCCATCCCCGGGGCTGGGGGATGCTGGGGCTCGCAGGGACCCAGGCTGCTCTGGCGTTTTCAATGTGAAATAATTCGATGCTTTTAAAACCTCTCGTGTTCAGACTTTTCCCTCCTGGTTGTTCCAAAACGGAAAGGGTTTTCTCCTGCATGTCTCGGGCTGGGATATTTTGAAATGCAGGAGTTGGGTGAACTCAAGTGCTAAATTTTCCCAGTGTCCTGGTCACAGCCAACCGATGGAAAATTGAAAGTTGCAAATCAACCTGGCTGGGTAAATTAGAACAGGCTGGCAGACATTTAGCCAAACAGAAAAGGAGACTTCATTTCCCATGTAATTTTTTTGGGACGGATTCTCTGTCACACAGACATCCCTGGGAGGACTGGGTCCAAATTAACAACGCTGTGATTTCTGCAGGGTACTGGGAGCTGTGAGGGAAACTGTGCCCATGGTGAGGGGACAGTCACCTCAGGGCCCTGCAGATGGGTGCCCCTGGCCTGTGGCAAGTGGTGACAGAGCTGAATGCCACCCTCAAAGTCCAGGAGCAACCAGAGGGCCAAACTGCAGTGCAGTGCCCTGCTGGGAGCACTGGCTTTGCCCTGTGCAGGGAGGGAAGGAGGAAAGGCTGGAGCTGAAGCATGTCTGGAGGGATGGAGGAATTGTTCAGGTGAGCTGCTCAGAGCTGCTGGGATGTGCTGAGGAATGCACAGGAATGGGTGTCACCACATTTGACACATACACAGAACACAGACAGATGGATCATGTATCAATTATAGGTTGCACACACTGTAGCTGTGGCCTTCTTCCCCACAGGCTTTTCTTGCAGACACAAACACAGATCAGACATGACCTGTGCATGGCTGTTACTGAGCCAGGGGATTTGTACCCATCAAAAATGGCTCTTGACGTGCCCCAAACCAATTTTCTGACCCCATTTTCTGCACGGCACAAAACTATTTCAAGCAGCAAGACTGGCACTGAGCTTGACCGAACAGCACCATAAGCACAGGACCTTGAGGATTTGGTTCATTTTCCAGCAGCAAGTGAAATTAAAAGCCTGGCAGACTATATCCAGCCATTCTCCTGGCCATCCCAGAGGCAGCATGTGGCTGCACAATGCCCGTGGAGGTACCGGGAGATTTTTGGTGATCTGATGATGGGGTGGGGGTAGCAGGTCCCGTTCTGCTGCCCGAGGAGGGGAGAGCAGCATCCTCCGGGGAGTGCCGGGGAGCGGAGCATCCTCCCGGGGAGTGCCCGGGGAAGGGGAAAAGCGGAGGATCCTCCCGGGAAGGGGGGAAGCAGAGCATCCTCCGGGGCGGGGGGAAAAGCGGAGCATCCTCCGGAGGGTCCCCGGGGAGGGGGAGCGCAGCATCCTCCCGGGGCTTCCCGGCGCTGCGTGGACCAGCGGGAACGCATGCGTGCGGTGCGGGCTCTCCCCGCCTGTGCCCCCCCGGTCTCGCCTCAGGAAACCGGCTGGCGGCCGCGGGCCGGCGCCGGGGGAGGCGAGGGGTTAACCGGGGTGGGGGCATCCCGGGCCGAGAGGTGTGAATTCCGCCCGCTCTCCCCCCTGCCTCCCCCCCGCCGCCGCTATAAGAGCGGCCGGCGCGGGCTGGGGGGAGCCACTGCGGCGGCTCCTCCTCGCTGGAAGCCCCGGCGCTTTTGGCTGCCCTTTGAAGTCGGAGAGGGAGAAGGAGGGAGGGAGCGTCTGGGGCCGCCGCTGCTCCGCTCCGCTCCGCGCCGCCGCCGCCGCCGCTCCCGCCCGGCCCCGGAGCATCGTCCTGCCCGGCCCCGCCGCCGCCAGGTACGGCCCGTCCCGTCCTGTCCCGTCCTGTCCTGTCCCATCCCGTCCCATCCCATCCTGTCCTGTCCAGTCCGTCCCATCCCTTGCCGGCGCAGATGCATCCCCGCATCCCGGCTCCGCATCCCCGCCCCCCATCCCTGTTCCTCCCGCCGCCCGTGCGGGGCTGCCCCGCTCCCGGCTCCGCGATGCTGCTCATCTCTGCGACATCCCTCCCCCATTTCTTAATTTTGCCTTCATTGAAGCACGCAGCCCCGCAGCCTGTAGGATAAACTCCGAGCGCGCTCTGGTATTGGCTTGGAGTCAGGAGTGTCTGGGAGCTTTAATGAGAACCAAGTGTAAGGCAAGGCTCAGCCACCTGTCCGCGGGATCCCCGGCCAAGCGCTCTGGGCTCCCATTAATCAATGGATCTGCCTCTTGCAAAGTCTCTTTAGCATGCTGCACCTCTCCCCCAGGGCGATTGCAGAGAGGATTTGGGGACCTGGAAGCCCTCTGGGAATTTTTTCTAAGCCAGACAGCAAAGCAGGGCTGGTGCTGCCGGCAATTCAGTGATTTCAAAACCGCTACAAAAACCTTGGCGAGGAGGAAAAAAACCAAACAAAAATGAGTAGGAAAGAAGCTCTTTATATTGCAGGTCTGCAGAACTGCCCTCTCTCCCCAGGAGCAGCACCTCTCCCGCCCCCCTGCTTCCCAAAGATACTGCCTAACTGCTTTTCAAGGGAAATTAGCTTAGGGGAGGATATTTTTTTTTTCTTTTTCCTCACAGACATGAGCTGCTTTGATTGCCTGGAAGCATGATTTCCTGAAACCTGCTCCTTTCTGGCTCTTGCAGGGAGGTTCACAATAAAACGTATTGTGGTTTTGAGCTGGGTTTTACTTAAGAAAATGCCATTCTGGGTTACTCTCTTTCATGAGGCAGATGGAGAAAGAGATGAAAGGCTGACACTTGGGATAGTTCATTTCTGCTCTTTAATTGTGGGTCGTGTCTTTTCTACAAGAAAAGGAATCTTCCCTGGGAACCGAGGGGAATTGGAGTGGAATAAATGAAAAAAGGAGGAATGATGCCTGTTAATTGCATTTTTTTGTTTTTGAAGCTTTTCATCTCATTCTTCCAGGAGCAGTCCTGTAAATGGGGATATTTAAATGCACTGCTTTTATAGATCCAGGAACACTTCTGGCTACTCACTGTGCTTCGGTGTAAGCCAGGCTCTGTTCCAAGGCAGCCTTGGAGCAGTGTCAGGTGCAGCCACTGGAAACCAGTGCGAAGTTGTGGTTTGACAGATAAAAACCAAGCTGGGAAGTGAACCTGTACCATATTCATGCTGCTATTAATTAAATAAAACTTCAGGCTCAGGTCCCTGCTGGTCTGTCACCAAGCTGAGCAGGAATGCTGGAGCAGAGCTCTGGAACCCAGAAATCTGGTGCTGGTCATGGGGCTGGGTGGGAGCTGTGCTTAGTGCAGTGTTTGGTTGCTTTCTAGGATGAAGATATCCAAGTGGAGGTGGAGCAGCATCTCCATCAGTGCAAAGCTGCAGCTGAAAGGCACCCTGGCCCTTCTTCTCGTGGGCAACGTTGTCTTTGTCATAGCTCAGGTAAGGTTTTGGGGGCTCTCTGGGCTTTAAAATGCTCTGGTGTCTGGGATGGGAGCCCCCTGGGCTGGCAGAGCTGCTCTGTGCATGCTCCAGGTCTCCAAAAATTGTGAAGATTTCTTCCTTGCCTTCACTCTTTAGTTTGAGCTTTACCTAAGTTGTGCCTGCCATGGCCAAGAGCATTCTCAGAGCATTTCAAGGACTCTGAAGGGCCATGCCCTGCTCTTGGGTGAGCATCACTCCTTGCTCCCTGCAGTGGCTGAGCTTTTATTTACTTTCCATGCAATATTTGCAGTTCCTTTGCCCTCTGATGAATGGTTATGACAGGGGGTGGGAGCTGGGGGTGTCAGGGACCCTTCTGAAGGGACAAACCTGAGCTTGCAAAGGGATCACACAGGCTCCTGTACCCTGCTGGCACCCACTGACCTGCTCTGCTGCTGCAGAGGGGTTTTGCAAGGGTTTGTTGAAGCTTCCAGTGGAGCTTCCAGCTGCAGCTGGCTCTGCAGCTCCCTGAATTCTCTGTGGAGCAAGAGTCAGAGAGCACCAAGAGTCTCGCAGAGTTTAGGGCTGTTTGGGAGCTCGGTTTTGCCAACTGAGCGAAACAATGAGAATTTCCTTTCCTGAGGAATCCCAAATATTGCCACTTCATTCCAATTTTGTAATGAAAACACAATTGCAAGAATGCAGGGATGGAAACCTCAGGCTTGACCTCAACTGGAGAAGGCAATGCCTGGGTCGAGTGGGGCAGGCTGGGAGGGGAGGGCTGCCCTCAGTGTCCCCACACAGGCTCTGAGGTTTGGATGTGACTCCTGCTTCTCCTCCTTCCCCTGTGCTCTGAGCAGGACCTGGCACAGACGTCCAACAGCCTGGAGGAGGGGTCAGATGTCACTGCTTACTGGTGGGGAGAGTGGACCAAGTGGACAGCGTGCACCAGGACCTGTGGGGGAGGAGTGAAATCCCAGGAGAGGCACTGCCTGAGGCAGAGGTACAGCCCCACGGGCTGGGGAGGGGCTCTGCAGCAGCTGCCTGACCCCAAAGGTCACCACTCACACAGGAGCACTGATGGAAATGTGTCTGGGCAAACCCTGCTGGGGCAGGAGGGGATTTCCTGAGCTTTGGGCATCCCTGCCAGGAGTTGAGTGATTCCTGTGCTGGCCCTGCAGTTTCTCCAGCAGAGGGGCAGCAGGCACAGAGTGAGCCTGTTCTCCAGGATTTGGGGCACAGCAGCCCCTGGTGCAGGGCTGGTTGGGGACCCACTGGTTCCATCTGCTTTGTGCCTGGCTCTGTCCTCTCTGGGCAGTGTGGTTGCCAAAAACCACTCTGTAAACCTTGTCCCCATGATACCTCCTGGAATAATTGGTGATGCAGGTGACAAAGCCACAGAGACTTCTGCAACCTGCTCCAGGAACAGATCTCTGTGTGGCTCTGCTGTGTGGACATTGACCTTACAGAGAGCAAATAGATTTGAACAAGGGAAAATGATTTGTGCCCCCCACCTAACCACCATTTCCTTATTCAGAAGGAAGTCAGTGAGTGGGCTGGCTAATAAAACTTGCACTGGAACATCCAAAAGATACCAGCTCTGCAAAGTCCAAGTAAGGATATCCTTTGTCTTGTTGGGAAAGTCATGTATGGCATTTCTGGGTCCCTTGGAGAGGGGACACCATTTGTCCTGAAGCTGTCACCTTCTTGCCCCACTAAGCAGCTGGGGGTTCCCTTGTTTGGTGCCAGTTTCTGGGCTTTGGGCATTTTGCCATAAAAACCAGAGAGTGGCTCTGGCAACAATTCCCAGGGGATTCCTGCAGTAGGGGGAGGAAGAGGAGGAGGAGGAGGAGGAGGAGGATGTGGCCTGGCTGGGGAAGGTGATGGAAACCCTCCTTGCAGCTGGTGGTGATGTGCCAGAAACCTTTCCCGCACTTTGTTTCCGTCAGGATGTTAATGTATCCCATTCTAGGAGTGCCCTGTGAACGGAAGGAGCTTCCGAGAGGAGCAGTGTTCATCATTTAACTCCCATGTGTACAATGGCAGAACCTATCAATGGAAACCTTTATATCCTGGTAACAAGACATTCTTTGTGTGTTTCATAATGCTCAGCCAAATATTTTGATAGTTATGATGCTACAGCCCGCAGGAAGGCTCCTCCTCTGCTGTTTTAAAGTGGTTTTTCTGAGGCACAATCAGCTGTCTCCCGAGTTCAAAGGCTTGTTTGGCAGCTGCAGGGTAGCTTGAAAATTAAATAACAACATGAATTATGTCTGTAGCCTGTGTTGGTCACAGCTCCCAGGGACCAGAGGCTGCAGGAGGAGGTGGGAGCAGGAGATGTGAGGGCTGTGCTGGCAGGGACAGTCAGGCTCACCATCACAAGTGTCCTTTGAGCCAGGGCCATTGCTGCCTGTGCTGTTTCAGTGATATTTGGTCTCTCCCACGCCCTCTGTGTGCTCTGTCAAATGTCACCGAGGTGCAGCTGGTCACTTTGGTCATCTGGGGTGAGCAAGAACTGCAGAAACAACTTGGGACTCAGAAACTGAGCTTTTATTGAACTTTTAGGCACTGAACTCCTAAATTGAGCATTAAACACAAGCCATGGAGGAGCTTTAGAGCTGCTGGGAAGCCAGGACCCTTCTCCTGAGGAGGCTCCTGAGCTCAGGTTCTTCAGATTGACTTGGATACCCAAAAATAGAGATGGGATCAGATCCATCTTCACTTCAGATTCATTTGAGTGCCTAAAAATAAAGATGGGAGCTCCTGCAAACTTTGTTTTAGGGGTCTCTGGGCATACCCAAGAGCAATTTCTTCATCAAATCAATTTCCCTGTGTACCAAGCCCCTGGCTGTCCAGCCTTTGCAGGGTCAGCAAGGTAGAACTTGGTCCATGAGCTATTTCTCCTTGGTGGCTTTTGTCCCTTGAAAGTGACAATTTCCTTAAACACATTTACTGCTCAAGCTGACTCACCAGAGATATTGCAGGAGTTGTTTTGTGTTTGAGCAGGCATTCATGTGGCTCCTGGGGGATTTGCAGGGAATATTTTGACACTGATGCTGCCTTGCTTGGGTGTGCAGGCCAGTAGGTCTCTGATTGCTCAGGAGTTGGTGGAGACAAACACTTGGGGTTCTGAGACAAATATGATTTTGACGTCTGCTTCCTGTGGATATTATAAAATGTGGGATTACTGTGCTGGTGGGTGCTGCCAGCCAGTTGTTGTCTGCAGAAAGCAAAGGGTGAATTAAGTACATTTTGGGTGAACATTTTTGGAAAAGTTATAGATCATAAAATGCTCTGAGTTGCTATGGTTTTGAATATAGTCTTACAGGTGTATTTCCAACAGTGTGTGTGTAAATTTAACTCATGTATCAAGTGTTGCCAAGTGCACATGGATGTTTTTGTGTAATGTACTTGCACAAAGCAGTGCTGCTGCCTCAGTGCCTGCCCTGTGCTGGTGCTGGTGATGCCCCTGGCATCCCTGGGGCATCTCTTCCAGCAAAGGCTGCCACACTGTCCAAGTGCCATCTCCTGCTTGTCCTGAAACACAAGAGATGGCCAATTCTGAACTCTCACTGCTCTGCAGTTGTGCTGCTGTTGTTTAGCTTGGCAGAGATTCGCTGGCTTGGGTAGGATGAAAGTTGTGGTGTTTCTGCTGTTTTTGAATCTCTCTTTATATCCTTTCCCCTTAGATGACTATGTTCACATTTCTAGCAAGCCCTGTGACCTTCATTGCACCACTGTGGATGGTCAGAGACAGTTAATGGTTCAGGCCAGGGATGGAACATCCTGCAAATACACGGATTTCCGAGGGGTTTGCGTGTCTGGAAAATGTGAGGTTGTTAAACATTATAGCAAAAATCTCGTTAGTAGCATTCAGAGAATCGCAGTGGGTGCGACGTTTGCCTGACCCTCAGTGCTCTGTCTGTGCATTTTTTAGCCCATTGGCTGTGATGGCATTCTCTTTTCCACCCACACCTTGGATAAATGTGGAGTTTGCCAAGGAGATGGGAGCAGCTGCACCCACGTAACCGGCAGTTACCGGAAAGGAAATTCTCATCTTGGTAAGGCTTTGGGGATTGAGGGCTTGAGTTGAGAGGGCTGGGTTTAAAATGGACTTTTTTTTTTGGTAAATTGCTTTTAGGTCTTGCCAACTGCCCAATTCAAGTTTTTCCCATGTGTTCTATGTGTGTTAATGCCGCTTGTTTGGGCAGAGAAAACCTTCTTTAAAAAAAAACCAAAACAAAACAGGAAAATTGCGTGGTGTTCATCAGAAACCAGAGGTCTCTGATGATGAGTGGTGCAAAAGGGTTATGCAAGAGGCTGGTATCTATTTTAGTCCTTTTTAGTCATTTAGCCAAAAACAGGACACTCATGACCCAGGAAGACTAGAAATAAACGACTTGTAATAACAGGAAGCAACAATATCTTGAAAGACCAGGATTTCAAAAATCAGTGTGATGTAAAGCTGCCAAACCTACATGTCCTAAATATAACAATCTAATTCAGGAATTATGATTAATGCTGTCTGAGATGGAGCAAACTGCAGGAACTTCAGTGCTGTGGGAAGACTTGTCCTGTCCCATCTCTTGTCTGGTGCTAGCAAAGGGAGTCAGAGGAGAAACCAGCTCCCATCTCCTGCTGGGGTTTTGGGAATGCTGGCTAATACAGGGATCAATACCGAACCACACAACAGCTTCTCTAGCCAATAAAACCATCTGCAGATGTATTTTCTTACACTAGTTTAGATAAACATGATATTTGTGCATGTAAGAACTGAATCCTTTCCCCCCTTGGATGTGTTTTTCCTCCATAAACCAGGACACAGTTCGCACATTTTTCTTTTCTATCACTGATAAGCTCCTGTTTGCAGCCTAAACACAAAGAGCTGGGACTTTAAAATCCATAACTCATTAAAAATGTGGGTCCAGGCCAGAGTGTTGGCTAGCTTGCAGCTCTGCCTGAGGAGGGTTTGGTTCAGATCCCTGGTCACAAAGATCCTCTGGTTAATCCGCAGGCTATTCCCTGGTCACGCACATTCCCGCCGGAGCGAGGGATATCCAGATAGTGGAACGGAAAAAGTCTGCAGATGTTCTGGGTGTGTATAACCTCTTGGTACTTCCCTAGGATGCATGGCTATGCTGGTTAATGCTTTTTCCAATGCAGAGCTGAATGTAGTTTTGTCATAGAATCACAGAATATCCTGAGTTGGAAGGGACCCACAAGGATCAGCGAGTCTGTTTGCTGCAGACATGAATTAAATCCACAGGCAATGTAAATCCATCCCTGCTGTCCAAGCCAGGGTGTTGCTCCTCTCTCAGTCCGAGCACCTGGTCTGTGTTTGTCAACACTTTGATTGCTTTAAAGCAGAAAATGCTGGTGAATACTATTTCAGCAGCGTGTGACAGATGCCCCGGTGCTGGATCACAGATGGCCAAGTGACTTCACCTCTCTGGTGATCCCCTCAACCTTCCCCTGCCTGGGGAATGTGCAATGACAACAGCACCAAGGGGATGTGACCTGCACGTGGCCTTGCTGAAGTGTTGGGGACCACACACCCATCTCACGGGGGAGGTGACAGAGCTGCTCAGGAGCAGTGTGGAAAAATCCAGACTTGCCAAAGAGATGCACATTTGCTGCCTCAGAGGCTCGTGGCCTCTGGAAGGTGGCTGTCACTTCCCTGGAAGTGTTCAAGGCCAGGCTGGATGGGATTTTGTGCAACAGTGGGAGGTATCCGGCCCACGGCAGGATGAGATGAGCTCCAAGGTCCCTTCCAGTGCAAACCATTCTAGGAGGATTCTATGGATGAAAAGGGCTTGATGAGGTTACCAGTTCCTGGGCTGGATCAGGGGACATCAGTGGCATCTTGGGCCACTGTGGGCCGGTGCCAAGGGGGTGACAGGAGTCAGGGGTTGAGCGTGAGCCACATTCCCAGGGGTTTGCAATGTGGAGGGACACATGGCCCAGAACTCTGAGCACATCCTCACATGGTGAGTGCTGCAAACAGGTGACCAATGCATTGCCATGTAGGAGAATCTCTTGTTTTATTGCTGTGGCACTGATTTTACCCCCTGAACACACCAGGGGCTGCATCCAGAGTTTTGCATGTGACAGCACTGACTGTTCTCTCTCCTTTGAAGCTGTGGCTGATGAAGCTGGGTACTATTTCTTCAATGGGAACTATAAAGTGGACAGCCCAAAGAACTTCAACATTGCAGGCACGGTGTTCAAGTACCGCCGGCCCATGGATGTGTACGAGACTGGCATTGAGTACATTGTTGCCCAGGGACCCACAAATCAAGGCCTGAACATAATGGTGAGCTTTGATTTCTCCTCTTCTCGTGGTGGGGAAGAGAAAATCCACCTTGGATTGAAGTGGGGGTGAGCTTTGGAGCAGAGTCCTGGCATGGTTTTACATGAGGAGGGGATGGGAGCAGTGATTCTGGCCAGTTCCTTACCCAACCCTATTTTATTTGTGTCAGTGCTCTTGGATTCAGGCAGGGCTGTCAGTGGTGAATGTGGGCTTGGTAACTCCTCTCTGCAGGGAGAAGATGCCTCAGGCGCTGTGAGGGGATTTCTCCTCTGCTCCTTGGCATTTTTATCCAAGTTACCTGGCAGGAAAAGCAAAAATAAGAAACTGGGCCAGAGAGCTTAGACAAGTGCATAAACCTTAAACCCCAATTCTCTCTCGAAAGCAAACCATGTAAAACCAGGTATTTGGAGAAAAGTCCCTTAATTTTCTTCTGGGCAGCCAGCCAGAGCCCAACTCCTGACATCTTCCATGTAGCCCCAGGCTCCTCTGGAAGGGGAAGGGATGGTTGCTTGGGTGTTTAAAAAGCATTAGACCACTATGAGGCTGTCTCAGCTGGGAGTCCCCAGCCCCAGTGGGGTGTAGTAGCTGCAGGAGAGGGTGTGCTCTTTATAAACTCACAAAAGTGGCTTTACAGGTGATGGTCTTGTGAAGTGGCTGCCCCAAGCCTCTGGTCACTCAGTGGCCAAGGAGGAAATGTGACCTGTGGCTCCTGAGATTAATCCCCATGGCAGCACTGACAAATGACCTTTGGAAAATGGTGCAGGGCTCCAGCAGGAAGAAGTTGGCACTGTGAAGGAAAACAATCTGGAAACAGCAAAATTGATGCTCCCCAAGTGTCAGGTCCAAAATTAATCCCATGCTTTGCCTGCCACAAATTCCCTGCACCCTCCAATAACTTGATCTCTTTACTAGGTCTGGAATCAAAATGGCAAGAACCCATCCATCACATTTGAATACACTCTACTGAGGAAGCCACACTCAAAGAACCTGCAACCCATCTACTACACCTTCTCGGAGTCGGAGAGCGAGGAGAGCCGCGAGTTCGACGGGGACGTGCCACTGGGCTTTCTCCAGCACAATGCAACCTATTTTGGGAAAATCTCCAGGGAAAGGATAGACTTGGAGAACCAGGTGTTTGGAAGGCAGGACACGGAGGAAGATTTAAACTTGAGCAAAGGTCAGGAAACCAATGAGGTCTATGAAAGAGCAGAAACAATTGACTGTGAGCCAAAACTGAAGGGCAAACAACCCCAAGGTAAGGAGGAGACTTGGGCCTCATTGTTCTGCTTCTCAGAGCTCTTGTTGAGAAATGCTCTGTTTCTACCTCTGGTGGTTCTGCTGGTTTGTGTTTTGGAAACCTCGGAAAGTTCTTTAAAACATCTCTGCTCACAAATCTTCTTTGCCCTTCAGATTCTGGTTTCTGGTGGGGGCGTGCGGGGGGTGGACACCGGGTGAGACCTCCCTGCTGGTGCCCTGCTGTGCTTTGCCTCATGCCAAGGACAGGAGGGAGCCCTGGGTGCACAAAACTCCCCATCACAACATCTCCCATCACCTCCCACCCCTCCAAAGCCCCTATTTGAGTCCCTTGGGCATCCCACCCCCAAATTGCCTGGAGCGCCTTCCCAGCATGGCTGCATGGGCTGTGGGGCCAGCAGAGCACATTCCTTTCACCTCTGCTATTGCTTTGGGCAGTGCTGGCGGGTGCTGAGCTCCCCTCTGGCCACACCATAGCAGGATAAACCCCCCCAAAGCTGCACACCCTTGGGAACCCCATGAGACCCCCCTGCCCTGCCTCTGGCCCCCCGTGTGGCTGCTCAGGCTCCGGCGCGTCCCCGCTGCTGCGGGCTGCTTCTCCCTCCCAGCCTCGATGCATTTTGTGGTTGTCACTGTGGTTTCCCCCCTGTTGGCTCCAATCTAGATTCAAACGTAACCAGGTCTACTTACCAGACAGACCATGACGACAGAGAGCCCGAGGCCAGGCTCAGCTCCAGGGAGTTCCTTCTGGAGAACGCCATCACGGACAAGCTGCTGGGCAAGACCTCGGACTCCAAGGAGCTGCTGCTCAACGTCACCATGAACAGCATCTTCGCCCAGGGAGACCCAACCAACTCGGTGGGGTCACCCCTTGACAGCCTCTACGTGGACTACGAGGACAGCGATGGCCTCGTCACCTACTCGGTGAACAGCACCTTCATGGAGCTGAGCAATGGCAAAGCCACCAACACCTCTGCAGAGACGCCCTTCTCCAACGCCACCGTCACCATGAGCAGCCCTCAGGGGAACAGAACCCACAAAGCAAGGTAGGAGACGTGCCTTTAGTTAACAAATCCAATTTATTGCTGTTCTTGACTCGTAAAAGCCCTGTGCTCAATGCATGGTTTCCATCCCTTTGGAAGCAGGAGGTAAGTGGGGGTGGGATGGTGGAAATGTTCTGTTGGGAGTTCATCTGGAAGGAAGGGCTGGAGGTTTGGGAGCAGGATGGCATGAGAGCATTTAAGCAAGAGGAAATCTTGATGTCCCCCTCAGTGGCCATGCTGAAGTCCATGCTGATGTTTGTCAGCTCTCTTGCTCTCTGCTCTCACAGTTTCTTGTCAGAGCCACAGCCATGAAGAAGCCTCTTCCTTTTGCCTTCTCTTGATGTCCTGCTCCCATTCCCCAGCCCCTTCTTCCGAGTTCTGATGCAGCAGAAGTTGGTCCTGGCCCCTTTTCACCCACCCTGTTGAGTGCCACCCACGATTCTCCTCACTTGGGATGGCAGGAATATGCTTCCAGCAGCTCCCAGGCATGGCTCTGCCACTGGGAGCTCCATTGTAGGTCCAGGAACAGCCTGGATTTGTTGCCTCAGCTCAGGGAGTCACAGCTTGGACAGGAATATCCAAAGCTCTGCAGTAGCAGCTCATTGGCTGGTACTGGGACCATCACCTCAGAATCCTTTAGATGGCTGGTTTGAGTGGAAGTGGGGAGGTAAAGAAAGGCCTAAAGTAGCTTTAGCAACAGGTTTTGCTCTGGGGCAGGGTGGAAGGAAGTGTTGGGTTTGGTGCTGACCCCCAAGCCTGTATCTGTCAGCTTTTGAGATGTCCCAGGACTCTCTGGGGAGCAGCCTTGATTCCCAGCTCAGAACTCATTCCCAGTGTGGCCACACGGGGACTGAGATGGGGCCAGTGCTCACAGAAGCAATTAGCACTCCAATTAGCCCTGCAATTAACCCTCCCTCTTGGTCAGCCACCCACAAGAGCACTCCCTGGGCAGCTTGATCTGGCACTGGGGCTTTGGGAATATCCAGGTCCCAAAGCCAGGTGTGGATTTGGGTTCCACTGTGCATCCCCATGGCACCCCAGCCTCCTCCTGGACCTGTAAAACACAGGATAAGATGCTGAGCTGGAGGAGATGCAAAGCCCCGAGCAGATGCTCCCTCTGCTTACAGTTAGCTGGATTTACCCACAGCTTCCACTACGTTATGCTAAAGACACTCATGCTAAAGAGAAT
This sequence comes from Setophaga petechia, assembly GCA_024362935.1. Classification (NCBI taxonomy): domain Eukaryota; kingdom Metazoa; phylum Chordata; class Aves; order Passeriformes; family Parulidae; genus Setophaga; species Setophaga petechia. Next base: position 7,134,836 of record JANCRA010000030.1, read on the forward strand.
GGCCATGCAGCCAAATGGATCAACAAACTTCTTAATGATAAGAACATGAAAACCTTGCCAAGGGCTTGAATCTATCATCTCTCCTCGTGCCTTGGCTTGGGAGTGCTGCCTTCAGCTGCCAAAGCAAGCATTTCATCCTCTCTGACAGAGAGGGCAGAGCCACAGCTCCCCTTACCCTGCCCTGGGGGCTGCCCTGTCCCTTGGGGCTCCCCATCACGCTCCCTGTGTGCCCTCAGCTGCCACCCTGCACCCCAAAACTCTGCCCCAGCAGCTGTGAAATGGGGGCAGTGCTTCCCTACCTCCTGGGAGTACAGGGAGCTTGGCTTTTACAGGTTAATCACAGAACACTGAGGCTCCAGTGCAGTTTTTGGGTGCTAAAAATCTCCTTGCACTGTCCCTGGCTGCCCAGCTATGGATAACACTGATTTAAACCCCTTCAGGAATGTCACCCAGCACTGACAACATTTTCCACCTGTTCTTCCCTTGGTTTTGTTCCAATTTTGTTCCTCTTCTGTCTCTGGAACAAAATACAAACTTTTCAGATCAAAACATTGATATCCAGACTAGTTTTGCACCAGCCAAAAGGCTGAGGGATGCTCAGGTCCTTTCAGGCTGGGCCTGCAACAGCAGCCACGAGTTTGCCCCTTTGCTTAGAAACAAAAACCAAAATAAAACACAGAAATGGAAGCCAGGGGCTGTGGATATTGGTCTGTGGTGGTTTTGTGTGCATTTGTCAGGGTTATTCCTCTGCTGTGGGAACTGTTTTGGGAAAAGGGGCAGCTCAGAACTCAGTTAAGGGTGAGGGAATAGTGCTGATTTTTGGTGCAGTATCTTGCTTGAAAAGCTGATTAAAAGCTTGAGAAGCAAATGTGTGACTTTATTATTTAGATCATAATCAAGAGGAAAATTGAAAGAAAAGAGAGAATGCCCCCAGTTTTGTTAAACAATGGGCTGCTGTCTGCATTGAGAGGAGAACAAAGTGACAGTTTTGTCTTTGCTGGAAATGAGCTGCCCTGTGCCCAAATGTCTGATTCCTCTGGAAAGATCTTGTCCCCGGGACCTTGTCTTGCATAGAAGCTCTTTATTTAGGATCACATACACTAAAGGGACACTGTTGAAAGATTTGCTGTCCTCAGATGTGGGATAAAGCTCATTTTGAAGATTTTATCCTTTTAAAGACAGAGGAGTCCTGATCACAGGATAACTTGGTGTTTACTTTGGTGCCTCAGAGATCAGGGGATAGACTGGAGGATCTGGGTAATATTTCCAGGCAAATTAAAGTACAAAAAGCAGATGTTGACTATGTTTTAATGACATTTGTGAGCCCTCTCCTGGCTGGGTGGCAGCTGGTGGCACAGGGCAGGGATCAGGAGCTGGTGTGGGTCCCCAGGCAGAGCTGCTGTGGCAGATAAAACACTGTGTATAGTGAGCTGAGATTGTTATTTTTCCACCAAAAAAAAAAAATAGTCACATTCATTTCAGTTCCATTTCAAGTGCAGGAAGCAGCCATTTGCCAAACTGACAGAGGCAAAATCAACAGAGAAAATGAGATTGTTGTTGTTTTTAATCCTTCTGGAGGCTCAGTGCTGGCGGTGGAAGGAGGGTGGGTCAGAAAGGAAACTGCTGGATTCTCAACAGTGTCCTTTGAAAGGTTGATTTGATAGGCTGGACCTCAACTTTTTCTTACAAACAACTAAATAAGGCAATTTCAGAGCTTCTGCTGCCTAGAAATCATACAAGCTGCATATCCTGCCAGGCCAGAGACAACTGGATGTGAGGATACAACCTTGTACACTATTCCAGTGTAGCTGTTCCAAGGGTTTGGACCAAGGTATGAGAACAGAACCGAAGCCTTTTGTTGTAAAGGTGCAGTATCCCTGAGGTGTTCCCCCCTCCCAGCACGGGGAGCAGCTGCAATTCTTGCTTGGATCAATGTTTTTTCTCACACCAGGCTGGCTCTGTTACTCCTCTCCCCGTGGCATTTTGTGTTTGAGCACAGCTTGGAGCTGAGAGATGCAAATTCCCCACTTGACATCCAGCAAAATAAATCAGACCAAAAATCAGAGTGGCAAAATCAGAGGGCTTTGAGGGGAGAGCTCAGAAACTCCTGTGCTGGCTTTTGGAGATTGGAGCAGCCAAAATCTGTGCTGCACTGAGCAGCACGAGTGGGTTTGCCCAGCCCTGGAGACACAGGGGAGGAGATACTGCACCTTTAGTCACTGTGGGCTGAGGGCCAGGTGTATTTGAGCAGAAAAATGCAAACTTTTGTTAAATTCTGAACTGTTTCTACTTGTGGGTATTTTTATCCCATTCTCTCTATTTCTAGACAGTGGAAGCTCTGCCTCTAACCGGGCTGGGGATTCTACTTGGGGCTCAGGACAGGTATGTTGTGAAACTAAAAAAAATTAAAAATTGATTCAAACAAACGAACCTCCCAAAAAATCAGAACAACCAAACCCAACCAAAGCCAAACCAAGCACATCCCCTCCCAAACCCAAACCCAACCGAACTGCAGCCAGATGTGTGTGTCTGTTGTGGGCTGTCACTGCTTGCCTTGTAAATGTCTTTTTTTGTTGTTTTGTTTTTTTCTTTCTTTTCTTTTTCTTTGTTTTGTTTTGTTTGCTTATTGCTAGAAACAGATTGAAGTTGTTAAGAAAGGGCCAAGGTGTGAGTGCTGCTGACATGTACAGGTGGAAGCTTTCCTCCCACGAACCCTGCAGCTCTACATGCACCACAGGTAGTTATAAGAAGCAGCCAAATTCTGCACAGCCTGCTGAAATCACCTGGTGTGTGAGTCCATTTTATGTCTGTTAGGGATGGGAAGGAGCTGGTGGTGTTGAGGGGATCTCATGAGCTCTGCTTTAGCACAACCCCAGCTCTGCTGTGCCTGGGTGTAAAGGTGGGGAGAGGAGCTGGGGCTGAGCATGCAAACCCCACTGAGCTCTCAGGTGTGTTGAGGACCAGGAGGTGGTGCCCAGTTTGTCCATCATCCCTCCAAACTCTCCCTTTGGGAAGCTCTGAGCACTGCCTTCACTTCCCATCACTTGGTGTCCCCCCTGGGGCTCAGCAGGATCCCCAAACCTGTCCTGAGCCTCCTTTTTTCCCCCCCTTCCTCACCTTTTTGACAGCTTCAAGGGTTTTGAAAAGCTCAGCTGCTTCCCTGCAGAGAGAAATTTTAAAGATTGTTCAGCTCTGGCAGGAAACACAATAGCATTTGGCTTTTTGATTATGTTTTGTTTCTCCCACTCCTTCTACCCTGGAGCCTGAGCTCAGCTGCGAGGGTGTAAATCTGGAACAGTGACAGAGATGCCAGGGATATCGAAACTGAACCTCTATTCTTCAGGCAGAAATTCCCTCTTTTTGCATTAATTCCTCCCTTTTTGCCCCCTGAAAAGCTTCAAGGCACCTGATCTCCTCCCTCACCCCTTGGTTTGGGGGTCCTGTCGATCCCTTGGGATGAATCAGCTGTGTGGGTTGTGCACTTGTCTGTGCTGCCCCTGAAATTATCCAGAGCCTGCAGTGCTTCTGGAATTAAAAAGAGGGAAAGGAGTGGGAGAGAGGAGTTTACAATCTCAGGGACGTCTCTTAAAAGATCAAATGCAAGGATTTTACATTTTAAGCATTTGCTCCGGTCCAGCAGCCTTGTGCCTGCAGCAGGAGCTTTGCAAGCCTTCCCTTTCCCCAGGATCCTGTCATCCACGTGTTCTGGGACATTTTTGACTTCTTTGATCCCCTCTGAACAAATTTCTCCCTTGGCTGGGCCAGCCTGCTCTGCCCTGGTTTGCAGCAAGCCGAGAGAGGTTTAACTCAAATTTCTCCTTCCTCGCTGCCTTTTCTCACTGACATATCGCAGAGAGGCAAGGCCATGTCAAGAGCTGTAGATCTTTTTTTAGTTTCATGTAAACCATATGTTCCTCAGAGCTGCAATTCTTGTTACCTGTAGCCAGAGCAGCCTCCTGGTCCCCAGCCAGGTCCCAGAATGGACTTCCCAACATTTACTCTGGCACGGGAGGCTGTGGGGGAAAAGGTCTCTCTCTGACGGCACCGGCTGCCGCTGCCTTGGAGGGGGAGCAGGAGGGGCAGAACCTTCCTTGCCAAATCCCCAGGATCCCTGCCTTGGCCTGGAGCTCTGGATGCACCTGGGGAGCACCTGGTGCAAAGGGAGGGGTGTAATGAGGGATAATGAGGGATGGAGTGGGTTGGGGACTGTCTGCTGTTGCCTCCACCCACCACCCTGTCTGCCGAGCAGACTCGTGGTCCTGAGTATTTCCTATAAAAATGTGTTAGTCATACATTGGTTTTGGTGGCAAGCCCTGGAAGGGGTGGCCATGCCCTCCTCTGAGCTGGCCAAACTCAACCACACTGCTCAAATTGGTGGGGTGGCCACTGTGATATTCCCTCCCAGCAGCACCCATCCCACGGGACTGGAAGCTTCCTGCTTTCCACAGGGAGGAAATTTTGAGAAATGCAGCTAAAACCACAAAAACAACAACAACAAAATAGTTTGGACATGCAGCTCACCAAGCACCCTGCTCTGTGTGTGTGTGTGTTCTCTCTGAGCCCAGGAGTGATGTCCACTTATGCCATGTGTGTTCGCTATGATGGGATCGAGGTGGACGATGCCTACTGTGATGCCATGACCCGGCCCGAGCCCATCCATGAGTTCTGTGCTGGGAGAGAGTGCCAGCCAAGGTACTGCCTGCACAGGGCACTCCTGCAGCCTCTGTGCTTCCTCTGCCCTGGATGTCATTTTGGGGAGGGTTGGTGTGGATTTGGGAGGCAGCAGGGGTGGCCCACAGCACCCCCATCCTTCCTCCCTTAATTCCATCTGGGAAGCAGCAAGAGTTTCTTCCTGAGTGGAGGTGAGAACAGGGCAAAGCAAGAGCCCAGTGATGGCAGGGACCAGTGATGGCTCCTGGAGAGCACTCAGGTGACTGTGAAGGAGAACAGGCAGGACATGGAGTAGAAGATCTTCTGGAAACTCTCATGCTAAGGCTGAGAGCCAGGGCAGGCTGCAGCTGAGGCAAGAAAAATGTGGGGAGGTGAGTGGTGCTGCTGCAGAATACACCCACCCTGAGGGCACCACAGGGATTGGGATCTCTGTTTGTTTCATTTTTTAAAACAAGAATTAGGGTACCTTTTGTGCTTGGATTCTCCCACTACTCTTTCCTAAAGCTGTCCCTCCTTATGGCTGTGCTGCTCCAGTTTCAGGGGCTTGCACTGTGAGGGAGAAGAGCTGCTCTGTGATTTACCAGTGACTTCAGCTGGGGAGCACTGGGAGCTCATGGGGTAGGCACCAGCACTTGGGCAGACAGGAAGATGCTTGGGCTGGCAGTACTTTTCAAAGAAAAAACGTTAATTTTGTGTGATCTGGATGGGGAACACCTGTATTTCATTTCCCTACTGAAGTTAGGTGCGACCTCTAAATGGCATCTCCAAATTTGTGACATCTCCTTAGGGCTGTTTGTTGTGTCTGGAGCCCCAGATGGGGTGTGAGGCCTGGGGGCAGCTGGGTCTCTCCTGCTCAGGGAACAGCAGCAAGGGGGACCTGGGGGCTGCCCACCTCCAGAGGAGCTGGGAATTCTGATCCATTCTGATTTAGCTCATTCTTTAATTGCTGTAATATTCCTGTACTGTATAAAACTTGATCTTTTATGTTTTTTCCCTGGATTGCAAGCTGCTCCTGTCTTGTCAGGACAGAGGTGGCAGGGGACAGTAAAGGACAGGCAGTGCTTGGAGCAGATCCCAGCTCCTCCAGCCTGTCACTTGTGCTCAGCAGTGTCAGACTGATGGTGGGACATGAATTGTGTCCCACTGGGGCTCAGGCAGGTCTGTGTGACATTACTGCTGGCATCTGCAGGGTGATGGATGCCATGTCCTCCCCGTACTTCAGCTGAGCAGGCAAAAAGGAGAGGTCAAACACGGGCAAAAAAGCCTGACAGAGAGATGTGCTGGCAGAGCCCCTGGTGACAAACACTTGTCACTGAGGACACTGGGCCAGGCCCTGCTGTGCCACCCTGCCTCCTGACAAGCTGGTTTCAGCTTCAGGCACGAGCCGGGGGCTGTGGGGTGAGCCCAACATATGTTGATGCTTCCCATCCCTTGGGAACAGCTCTCAGGAGTTGGCAGCCTGGCTGCAGCTCACTCCTCCCTTGATGCTGTTGAGTCAGGGATGGAATGAAAGACTCCAGTCTTCAGAAGGTGAATCAGAAGGCAATTTAATGAAATTAGCAAGTCCTTTCATAATGTGGCTCACTAAAGTGAGACTTGATTGGTCCCAAAGTGAAAACCTCTCACACTATTGGTGAGCTATGAACAGCACACTTTGGAGAGCCACATCTATAAACAACGGTTAGAGAAAGAGAGAGAAGAATGTTTTAATTCTTTTCTCTAAGTTTCCCACAGCTTCTCACAGCTTCCCAGGATTTTCCTGGGATAGCTATTCTCTCTCTGCTCAGAGGATATGTGATTACACACTCCCTGCAGCCAGGGCTTTCCTGCTCCATGGGGTGACAGGCTCTGTTCCCTGCCCAGGTGTGTGGGATTCACATTTTCTGAACCAGAGAGAAGCAGTAAGAGAAGCAGAGAAAAGAATGCTCAAAACAATTCTTATCTCATTCACTGCTCCTGTGTTGTGCCAAAGTAGAATGCAATATGGAGACTGTTTACCCAGAGTGATGGTGCTTTGTTTCCTTGGTCTATCACGGCCGAGCATGTGTGCAGACTGTCAGTCAGGAGAGGAAATTCTGGGCAGTTGAGTTGAATTGAGTGCTTTGTGCAGATTCAGTTTAAATGTAATGTAATATGGTGTAATACAGTATAGAATGATATAGTATAATATTGTATTTGTGGGGTTGCCAGACAAAGGAAAGAATGATGAATCTGACTCCATGTTCTTGAAGGCTAACTTATTATTTTATGATACTATATTATATTAAAGAATACTATACTAAACTATAATAAAGAATACAGAAAAGATACTTACAGAAAGCTAAAAAGATAATAATGAAAACTCATTACTCCTTCCAGAGTCCTGACTGGTCATTAAGTCAAAACAATTCACACAAAACCAATGAAAACAACCACCCGTGGGTAAACAATGTCCAAACACATTCCAAAGCAGCAAAACAGGCGATGCAATGAGATAATTATTGCTTTCCTTTTTCTCTGAGACTTCCCAGTTTCCCAGGAGCAAAATAATGGGCAAAGGGATTTTTTTCCAGCAAATATAACTGCCACAATATAAAAAAGTAATCAATTAGTAATTCTGATATCCATGGAGTCCTCCTCGTCATTCCTCCCTGCCATGGGGGTCGTCATGCTTTTCCACGCTTTTCCATGACTTCCCATGCCTTCTCATGCCTTCCCATGCCTTCCCACGCATTTCCATGCTTTCCCATGCTCTCCCATGCCTTCCCATGCTTTCCCACACTTTCCCATGCTTGTCCATGCCTTCCCATGCCTTCCCATGCATTTCCATGCTTTCCCATGCTCTCTCATGCTTCTCCATGCTTTCCCACACTTTCCCATGCATTTCCATGCTTTCCCCCGCAGGTGGGAGACGAGCAGCTGGAGCGAGTGCTCGCGGACGTGCGGCGAGGGGTACCAGTTCCGCATCGTGCGCTGCTGGAAGATGATCTCGCCGGGCTTCGACAGCTCCGTCTACAGCGACCTGTGCGAGGCGGCCGACATCACCCGGCCCGACGAGCGCAAGGTCTGCAAGAACCCGGCCTGCGGGCCCCAGTGGGAGATGTCCGAGTGGTCAGAGGTGAGTGCTGCTGGCCAGGCCAGCACCTGAGCCCGGCCTTTGCTCCCTTTTCCAATTTATCCTGGTGCTTTGTGGTTCCTGATGCGTTTTTAGGTCACCACGTGGCCTAGAGCATAGGCTAGACGGAGTTAAAGTAGGGATTTATGAAAAGGATCTCCTCAATGGATCCACCTTGGGCAGCACAAGAGCCCAGCCAGGGCTGCACCCAAGATGAACCAAAACAGTCCCAAAATGAACCCAAGATGAACCAAAATGGTCCCAAAATGCACAATCGCTCATGGGGTCTCTCACTTTGATAAGTTCTGCTCCATTTGCATCTTGGAGTTAATTGTGATGCCTTGTGATTCCTGATGTTTTTTAGGTCACCATGTGACCTACAAAAGAGGCTGGATGGAGTTAAAAAATAAAGTAGGGTTTTATTAAAAGGATCTTCTCAATGGATCCACCTTGGGCAGCACAAGAGCCCAGCCAGGGCTACATCCAAGATGAACCAAAACAGTCCCAAAATGAACCCAAGATGAACCAAAATGGTCCCAAAATGCATGACTGTGTGTGAGAGAGAGGGGTCTCTCACTTTTATAAGTTCTGCTCCATTTGCATACTGGAGTTAATTGTCCAATTACAGCTTTAGGTTATGCAGTCCCATCCTGTTTGTTTTTCTCTATCCAGCCCATGTTGTTTGTGCTCTTGGGGCTGAGATTTGGATCATTTGTCCTTGGTCCCCAGCTTGAACAGGAATTGTTTTGTCTCCCTGCTCTGTGCACAGAGCTCACCATCCCCTAATATGAAGCTCAGAACTACACACAAAAGCAGCACAGAATCTGAAAAATATAAAAGTTAAACCCTGAGGCATCAATCCTCATCCATAACCATCCACAGCCATCGGCCTCTCAGGATACACTGGTTGCAGTAGCGCCATGTGGATCAATGAGCATCAATATTTTCCCCCCTAAAATGAAGGCCTGGCTCCTGTTTAGGATGGGAGGCCACTGCCATTGGTCACTCACAGGTAGGGCAGGAGCCCAGGGCTCAGATCTCCCCATCAGGATTTCCTTGGCAACCTCTCCAAACCCAACGTGCCAGGAAGGTGATCCCCACTCATACATAAATTACATCCCTATAAACGTCCCTTCCTCACCTCCTCTGCACCACGTGCAGAATGAAACCTTTCTCTAGCTGTGCCTTAAGCCAGTCCCCAGAGCCCCTGGGAGATGCTTTGGGGAGGGTTCCAGCTCACTGGATTCCTTGGGAAAACCTGTGGAGAGGATTTGTGCCCCTGAATCCCTTTGCAGGCACAGACAGTGCTCCAGCACATCCCTTACAAACACAAACCCATGGAAACAACCAAACCAGTGCTGCTTCCTCGGGGTGCCTCTTCCCAAATCAAGCACAGACCTGATCTAAGCAGGAGCAGATGAGCTCTGAGCTGAGCTGTCCGTGGGTGCCAACCTGCCCCATGGTTTGCATCACGAGGAATATGACTCTTCCTCCTGGGCAGCTCCCAAAAACTCGTCTTAGTCATAATTTAAACGTCTCCATTCCCCTGCAAGCTGGTGTGCATCATTTCCCTGGAGCTGACAGAGGGGCTGGTGCATTCCCTGGTGGTGCAGGATGTTTTGACTTTCCCAGCTGGTAGAGAGGAGCTCCCTGAGCACGTGCTGGAGCGTTATTTTGTCCAGCATAGCAAATGAGTGGTTTATTTTACAGAAATGTGTATTCTCCTCCAGCGTTTGTCAGGGACAGATTGCTTGAGACAGTGCTGGAGTAGATTGTTCTTAGCCAGCAGCAAAGCTAATCTCCTTTGGATCCCATCAGAGGTGGGGTGCCAAGTTGGCTGGGGAAATAGGCATTAAAAAAAGCACATTTCAGGGCTCTGAGGATTAACATCTCGGCACGGTGCGTCTGGGCCCTGTGCTGTTGACACTTTTCCCTGCTTTACGTTATGCATGGAGCAAATGTAATGTGTATGTGAGACTGTAGTAACTCAAATCCAGTTCTAAATAATGTCAACTGGGCTGCACGGTGCCAAATTTATCCACAGCATAAAAATCTCAGTTGTGCAGTCAGGAGGGGGAAAACATTCTCCAAAGAGGTGGAAAGGAGCTGGCTGTTCCTGGGAAGGAGGCGAGGGAGATCTCACCCTGTCTCCAAGTGACAGCTAAAGCTGCTCAGCTCTGAGCAGACCCTCCTGGAGCCTTTTCCCCCCTCTGGCATCACCTGTTGGAGAGCACAGCACCTGGGCAGGACGCAGCTGAAGCTGTTGAATGGGTTTGAGCGAATCATTTGTGCATTTCCATCGTGTGCTTTTAGACTTCTATGTTCAAATATGGGGGGAAAACCCAACCCCGAGCCCGGCAGCTGCCGTGGTGCCGGCAGCCCCGGTGATGTCGCTGTCCCCTCCGGCAGTGCCCGGCGCGCTGCGGGGAGCGGAGCGTGGTGACAAGGGACATCCGCTGCTCGGAGGAGGAGAAGCTCTGCGATGCCAGCGCCCGGCCCCTGGCCGAGAAGAACTGCACGGGGCCACCGTGTGACCGGCAGTGGACGGTGTCCGACTGGGGACCGGTGAGACCCCGCCGTGGCCGTCGTGTCCCACCGCTTGTCCCTGCTGCTCCTGGGGGTTTTGGGATTGGGCTCATCAAACAAACCTGCACTTGGGTCCCAACAAACCTGCAGGCAGGCTGTGCTGGGAGCTGGCCTCAAATAATTCCACTGGTTTGGGTCTCTCGGGTCACCTCTGCCAGCTGTGTCACCCTGAGCCAGCCTGGCTCGGGCACTGGGGGTGATCCAGCATCCCAGCAGATCCTGTTCCATCCTCCTGGGCTCCTGCCTTGTGCCACCCTGGCTCGGGCACTGGGGGTGATCCAGGTTCCCAGAGGATCCTGTTCCAACCCCTGGGCTCCTGCCTTGTGGGGGATGTGGTACAGCAGGGGTTAAACCCGGAGAGACCTGGCTGAGGGCCTTAGTGGGTGTCAAAATCCTCTTGTCTGTCTGCCGCACAGCATTCCTTGGCAACGCTGATGCTCCATGCCCAGAAATTGAACCCCTTAACTTTTTTCCCTTTTTTTGTTTTCTGTTTCCCCCTTTCTCTTTTCCCTTTCTCCCCTTTACTTTTTCTCTTTCCTCCTTTCCTCCCTTTCCTTATTTTTCTTTCCTCCTTATTTTCTATTCTCTTTCTCTCTCTCTTTTTTTTTCCCTTTCCCCCTGCCTTTTCCCTTCCTGCACAATTCTGCTCCAGAGACCCCCTCCATCCCAAGCTATTTTTACTCAGGTTTTGATACATTCACATCGGCTAAAAATAAGTAGTTTCCATGGCAGCAGCAGTGCTAGGAAACACCGAGAGCCTCTGCAAGAGCAACCACGGGGAGCACCGGCTGCTCCGGGCACTGGGGGCTGAATTTTTGCAGCCACTTCCTTGGTCCCCTTTGCCACTTTGGGAGCCACTCTGGGGTTCCCTGCTTGTGGTGCTTCCCCTTTTGCCTGCCCTGAGAGATGCAGGGTGCTATAGCATATGTTGCCCAGAGAAATTGTGGATGTCCCATCCCAAGGATAAACCTCTCCTTTTCCAAACCCCTGGACAGGGTTTGGAAAAACCTGGTATAGCAGAAGATGTCCCTTCCCATGACAGGGAGTTGTAACAAGATGATTTTTAAGGTCTTTCCCAACCCAAACCAGTCTGGGATTCCATGATGATGGAATCTCTGTTGGGGGATCCACTGAGCATACCTGTGGCTGTTTAAAGCCCCCAAAACCCCTGTGAAATTTGGGGGAGGCAGGTGTGGGGAGGCAGCTGGGCCCTGTGGGGGCCGTGTCCCTGCTATGGGGGCTCTGTCCCTGCCATGGGGGCCCTGTCCCTTTGTGTCCCTGCTGTGGGGGCCCTGTCCCTGTTGTGGGACCTCTGTCCTTGCTGTGGGGGCTCTGTCCCTGCCATGGGGGCTGTGTCCCTGCTCTGGGGGCTCTGTCCCTGTTTTGGGAGCCCTGTCACTGCTGTGAGGGCCCTGTCCCTACTGTGGGGGCCCTGTCACTGTGTGTCTCTGCTGTGGGGGCTCTGTCCCTGCTGTGGGGGCCCTGTCCCTGCTTTGGGGTTTTTTTCCCTGCTGTGGGAGCCCTGTCCCTGTGTGTCCCTACTCTGGGGGCTCTGTCCCTGCTGTGGGGGCTCTGTCCCTGCTGTGGGAGCCCTGTCCCTGTGTGTCCCTACTCTGGGGGCTCTGTCCCTGCTGTGGGGGCCCTGTCCCTGTGTGTCCTTGCCGTGGGGCCCTGTCTCTGCTGTGGGGGCCCTGTCTCTGCTGTGGGGGCCCTGTCCCTGCCATGGGGGCTCTGTCCCTGCTCTGGGGGCTCTGTCTCTGCCGTGGGGGCCCTCTCCTTGCCGTGGGGGCTCTGTCCCTGCCGTGGGGGCCCTGTCCCTGCCATGGGGGCTCTGTCCCTGCTGTGAGGGCCCTGTCCCTGCTCTGGGGGCCCTGTCCCTGCTCTGGGGGCCCTGTCCCTGTGTGTCCCTGCTCTGGGGGTCCTGTCCCTGCTCTGGGCCGGGTCAGAGGGGTTCCCTGGTCCTGAGTGCCCGCTGTGGTTGCAGTGCAGCGGCGGCTGCGGGCAGGGCAGGATGATCCGGCACGTGTACTGCAAAACCAGCGACGGGCGCGTGGTGCCCGAGTCCCAGTGCAACCTGGACACCAAGCCCCTGGCCATTCACCCCTGTGGGGACAAGAACTGCCCCTCACACTGGCTGGCACAAGACTGGGAGAGGGTAAGTGCAGATCCTGTGCCCTGGAGGGGGTGGGATGGGGTTTACAGCTCTCAGGGGTGCTTTGGGGTGCCCTAGAGGGGTTAGGATGAGGTTACAGCTCTCAGGGGTACTTTGGGGTACCCTAGAGGGGTTGGGATGGGGTTACAGCTCTCAGGTGGCTCCTGTGCTTTAGGGTGCCCTAGAGAGCTCAAGATGAGGTGTGCAGCTCTCAGGTGTGCTCTGGGGTGCCCTAAAGGGGTCGGGATGGGGTGTGCAGCTCTCAGGGGGCCCTGCTCATGACCCCACAGTGCAACACGACGTGTGGCCGGGGTGTGAAGAAGAGGATCGTGCTCTGCCTGGAGATTGTCAATGGCAAGATCAAGACCCGCAGCCCCTCTGACTGTGACGTGGCCAAGAAGCCCGTGGAGGAGAGCACGTGCTTCGAGAGGCCCTGCTTCAAGTGGTACACCACCCCCTGGTCTGAGGTGAGCTGGAGGGGGCCCCAGGGCTGTGCTGCCCCATCCTTTTGCACCAAGGGTCCCTCTGCCTGCAGACCCCCCAGGAAATGGGTGAGTCCCTGCAGGATGTGGTCCCCGATGGTGTTTTTGCTGCATGGTGCAGCTGGGGCTGTCTGTGCTCAGGGAGAACAGGACTGAGAGGGACTGTTTGGGACCAGCTGTAGCTTTATTTTTTTATTTAATTTTTCCTCCCTGCCTGGAAGTGTGGCTTGTAGCCTACAGGGTGGTTGCCCCAGGGATGCAGAATTTGGGGATGCTCCATCACCCTGCACAACCCAAAAGGTAGCCAGGGTTCAGTGGCCAAGGATCCAAGCCTTGCTTCCTGCAAGCCCTCCTGGATGCAGCCTCCCTGATCTGAGCTCCAAGAGCCTCACTTTTAGTCTTGCAACCCCTATAATTAGCCAAAGCAGCCCTGCTGTAATCCCAGCTCCATGAGGCAACCAAAGGCAGCAGGCAGAGAATGCTGGGTCCAGCAGTGGCTCCACAAACCTCCCATGGATGCACAGAGACCCCACAACCCCACTCTTGGTGCTCTGGGGATTCCATGGCCACCCATGTCCTACAGAGCATCACCTGGACAGGGCCAGCTGGTTTGTGGTCCCTTGTGAAGGGCAGCAAGAGGAGGGAGAGTGTCAGAGCCAGGGGATGGGGCCACATCCACCTACCCTGGGCAGAAGCTGGTGGTGCTGGCAGCAAAGACAGAGCGAGGGGACTGCGGTGTGGCACTGGGATGTGACATTCTCCTCCTGCCCTAACATCTCCAGTCAGCAGGTTGTGGCTCAGAACAGTCCCCTGGCATGGCAGGGTCTTGCCTCACCCTTTCTCTCTGTCCCCCAGTGCACAAAAACCTGTGGGATTGGAGTGAGGATGCGGGATGTGAAGTGCTACCAGGGCAAGGACATCGTGCGGGGCTGCGACCCGCTGGTGAAGCCCGTGGGCAAACAGACCTGTGACCTGCAGCCCTGCCCCACAGAGCCCCCAGGTGAGCCCCACAGCCTTGGTTTTCCATGGATCCCTCCAGCAGCACTGCCCCATTTGGATAATGATCCCAGGGAGGATGCCTGGGACAGCTCTCCCTCTGTGCCCAAGTAATGCACAGGCTCCTTCTGGAGATAAATTAAGAGGAGAGCTCAGAAGAATCATGCTCTGACCTGAAGATAAAAGGGGCCTTTGGAGAGCTGATTTGGGTGCTGCTTCTGTAAGATTCCAGCTAGAGCTGAGGAAGTTCTGTCTGTGCCATTATTTTAATGATTTTTGGTCTTCGGGTGTCCTGTGGGATTTGTAACTATCTCGTTATCTGGCTCGTCTGCTGGCTCAGAGTCCCTGTGATCTTTAGCAAACACACAGTTCTGATCCTTTAATAGGATTTGGGAATAAGGACAGAGAGGGAGAAAAGCATGAAAATGGGTGACAGATTTGGGGCCAGCTCCTGGCTCAGCTCTGGGTGCTCTCAGCTGCCCATTCCCTTGGGATCCATGGAGTTTGGGAGCTGCCTCGTGGCCACCTTGCCCTGGGAGCAGCCTGGTTTCGTGCATCCTATGGATTTGAAGCAAAATATATGCATATAAAAGTATAAATCCTATGGGTTTGAAGCAAAATATTGCACTGAAAGAGTTGGGAGAGTGCTGAAGCAGCCTCATACCTTTCTCCAGCATCTCACTTCCCCCTAACTCTGGATGTGGCACTGCTGGGTTCCCATTCCCTTTCTCAACAAGCCTCCTTGGGATAGAAATTGTGAATCCCTACCAGGGGAAGCCCTTGACTTGGGGACAACTCAGTGCCTTGGTGGCTCCAGCAGTCCCTGGGCAGCTCTGTTTTACAGCAGTCAGGGCTGGGACCAAGTGAGACTCCCCAAGCCTGGCCAGGTGGGAAGAAACAGATCAGCCTGCTCATGCCTTTGCCCAGGGTGACAATGACATTTCTGGAGAAGCTCCATGGTGTTTTCCATGTCAGGATGTCAGGCAGCCACCACTGGGCTGATGTTGTTGCTCATCCCATGGCTTTTAGAGCTGTGGAGGGTGGAAAATGACCTAATGAGCTCACAATTGTTTATTTTCTTTTTCTTTTCCATACCATGCCTTGAGATGTAGTACCCTGGGAGACAGGGTACCAGCCTGCTCACACCTGCCAGCAGCCACGAGACACTGGCACTAAAACTGGCACAAATAAAGCTCCAGCAGCATTTTAGTTCAGGCTGGGAACAGCAGGAGAGACATAAATTAAGGGAGAAATCCTACCCTGACCACCTACTCTCCAACTGCTTTAACAAAGGTTAAACCAAAAACCAGCCACCCCAGCCCCAACTTACTTCAGCACCTGAGGAAAATCAGCTGTATCTGTCAGGGATTTAACCTACTTCCAGAGAAAACAAACCTGTGCCATATTTCCAGGCACTTCATGTCCTGCTAAAATGTATTTTCTCTCCCTGCAGATGACAGCTGCCAGGACCAGGCAGGAACCAACTGTGCCTTGGCCATCAAGGTGAACCTGTGCAGCCACTGGTACTACAGCAAAGCCTGCTGCCGCTCCTGCCGTGCCCCCCACTCCTAGGGCAGGGCTGCCTGAGCCTGGGCTCCTCCTTCCCCCTGCCCTCACACCCCAAACACTGCTGACAAGGATGCTCTTGGCCTGGTTTGTGTGTCCCCACCGAGGCAGAACTCCTCTCCTGGCCGCTGGACGTTGGGAGCCCCCCGGGGTCAGAGCTGTACAGAAATCTTGTATATTTGATTCCCCCCCCAAAATCCAGCTACACCCAAGGTCCTGTCCTGTTTCTTCCCTCGGTGCAAGGTTGGGGTTGGCAAGGGGAAGGTGTGAACTCTGGGAAGTGCAAGTTTCCCTTCCCAAAATGGGCTTGGTGCCTCTCTCCTGATTTATCCCAGGGCCTGCAGGCTCTCCTTAGCTGAATTAACATGGTGGGAAGCTGTTTGTTAAATAAACTCAAGCCCTTTTTTGTAATATGTAGGTGTATACTTTTTCAGAGAATTTTATCTTATAATCAAATGTTAGTTTCATAGTCCTTACAACCCCTCCCCGATGCTGACATATTGTATATAATATGGAAACATAACTGCACTTTATATCACAAAAAAGACGTGCTCTTTTTTAATATATTTGTTTACAGACAGTGAACTTTATCCATATAATCATTAATTTGTACTCATATGTATATTTTAATAAAGTTGTCATATTTATGGTGGTATTTTGTTTTATTCTCCAGTTTGTAGTGGAGTGCTGGGAACACTGGAATTGGGGCTGGGGATTTGCTGGTGCCCAGGGGAGGCAGAGCAGCTTTAAATCCGGAGAATCACAACTACTTGGACAGTGATGGAAGGAAAAGTCCCAACAGTGGGGGGATTTTGGGACTTTTGGGGGCCCTTTGGGGTTCTGTGGCTTTAGAAGCTGCAGCCCTGAAGCTCCTCAGGGGATTGGGAACAGAGAGACTTCACACAGTGCCAGTAAGAAAAGGGCCTTTCTGAACTCCCAAGGGGTTGTTGCTCTGTGTTTTTACTGTGTGACACCCAGACAGTGAGCCAAAGGCTCTTTAGCATTCCCCAAACTTCTGTGTGCACCCCAAGTGCTGCTGCAACCCTCCCTCAGCAGCAGGGAGCTCCTGAGCCCTTTGCAACCACCCCAAATTTGCAGATGCAGGGGCAAAAAAAAGAAAACAAACAACAAACCTCAAAACCCATGTCAAAGTAATTTATTTCTTTTTATTTTTTTTCTTTTTTTGACTTTTTCCCTCCCCAAATCTGAGATTCCCAAAGTCCTGTACAACAGATCACCAGGTGAGGGTTAGTGAAAGCCAACCATTTGCTGAATTTCCAAGCTACAAGGGAAAGAAACGAGGAAAAAAAGGAGGAAAGGAAGGCTGGTAGGAGAAATCACAAAAAACAGGAAGAGAAAGGCTCAAGGCATGGGAACAAACCCCAGTGAGAACTGTACATGGGGGCATGGCCTGAGTGGCTGCATCCCTCTGGGATGTGCTGGGCCACAGGGACCAAGCCCGGAATATTAAACACGTAGGAAACCAACCCCAGCCCTCCCCACCCCAAACAGAACCCCCCCAGAAAGTCAAAGATACTCATTTGCAAAGACTGACTCGTACTTCAAAAGGTTTCCTGTGGAATTAAAAGCCCTCAGTGGTTTGAAGTAAAATACCCAGCCAGGCTGCAAACAGTGTCCGTGAGCCCCGGGGGCTGCAGCCATGGCTGCTTCTTCCCAGAACATCTTTAAAAAGGAAAATCAACCTGGAGCACAGCCCTGAGGCCATCTGAGTCTCTGTGCAGCCAGTCCATCCTTGCCAGCCATCCCCAGGTGATGGTTTTAACCTGAATAATGCCCAGTCCAGGAGAAACAGGGAGTTCTGTCACATGGAGGGGAGGAACGGAGACAGCCAGGAGAAACCAGAGCAGGAGGCCCCTCAGAGCTGCAATTCCTCTCTTAAATCTCTGAGTAAGCCCAAGGGCTCCCTTGCAGCACATCTGGTGCAGAGGGACCAGCTCTGAGCCTGCTGCTCCCCCAGGGCTGTCCCTGCTGCATCCAGATGGGACAGAGCTGGTGCCACAGCCAGGCTGCCCAGCCATGGCAAATGGCTCAATGGAAAATGCAAATTAGAGGTTTTAATTCAATTTAAAAGTGTTTTGACGCTGTCCTGGATAGGGGAAAGGTGTCTCTTTTTTAGAAAACCTCTCCCAAACAAATTAATGTAAAAATGTGCATGCAAGGGGTGGGCACACACACAGTGACCCCTGTGCCATGAGCCCTCAGCCATAAGCTGTGTGTGGCATCACTTGGAGAAGGGATGCTGATTATCCACAGGGATATTCCTCCATCCCAGGGTGTGCTGTGTGTGATTTCCATCACTGAGTAATGCAGAGGTTTTACATCCTCAGCCCAGCTCCTTCAGGGGGTCCATGAGGCCACTCTGGGGGGCTCCAGGGACAGGCCCAGCCACCATCCTAACCCTGAGGGGATTGTGCCTGGCACCTGGGTTTAGTGCCTGGCACCTGGAATTGTGCCTGGCACCTGGGTTTAGTGCCTGGCACCTGGGTTTAGTGCCTGGCACCTGGAATTGTGCCTGGCACCTGGGATTAGTGCCTGGCTGGGGCAGTGGGATGGGCTGGGGATGGTGCAGGGCTCACACCCACAGCCACCCCCATGGCTGCAGCAGGGAGCAGCACAGCACAGGCTGGCAGAAGGGTGGGCAGTGACATTTTGGGGTGGCTGACTGTATCCTGGAGCCCTCAGGTCACGCCAGCAGCTGCTGCTGACCTGCAGCACGTTTTCAGCCGTTTTCAGCCACCCATGAGCCCCATCATTTGCTCATCACCCCTGGCCAAATGGTGAGGAGGGGCAGCTCCTCCATAGAAAAGGATGCTCAATATCAAAATCCTCTTTATAAAAGAAAAAAGCAAACTCTGCAGAGCTGGGAAACCTCTCATTCCAGCTGCACCCCTACACTCCTCACTTGAGTTTGCTCTGCTCCCCCTTTATACCGCCAGCCCGAAATACATTCACCTTTTTTTCACTTCATTTTTTTTGCTGTTTTGTTTTGTTTTTTCCCTATTCAAAACTCCTCCACGAACTCCAACCAGTCCTCCCCGCTGCTGCTGTCCAAAGCCCTCGGGGCTGGGTGGGGAGGCAGCACCTCACACATCGGTGCTGATGCTGCGGCTGCGGGAGAACGCCTCCCGCATGGCCGAGAGCCGGTTGGGGTTGAGCGCCTGCAGGTTGGACACGGGCAGCGCCAGGTCCTCCTGGCTCACCGTCTTGTAGCTCACCCTGTCCCCCCCGTTGTGCAGATCCTCGGGGGGCTCCTGCAGGAAGAAGGTGGGGGGCTCCTGCAGGAAGGAGGTGGGGGGCTCCTGGAGGAAAGATGTGGTGGGCTCTTGGAGGAAGGAGGTTGGGGGTTCTTGGAGGAAAGAGGTTGGGGGCTCTTGGAGGAAGGATGTGGGGGGCTCCTGGAGGAAGGAGGTGGGGGGTTCTTGGAGGAAGGAGGTGGGGGGCTCGTAGGGAGTGCAGCTGGGGCAGCTGGGCCGGCTCTGGGCTGGTTTTTTGGCGAAGGGGGATGAGGAGTAGAGCGAGGGGCCGTTGGTCAGCACTACGTTGCGGTTGCAGTGCAGCGGAGGGATGTGCGAGTGCACGGCGAAGTCGGGCTCCTCCTCGTCCTCCTCGGATTCATCCTTCTTGCAGCAGTAGTACTGAAAAGGGAGGGGCTCAGCTGGCACCCCCAAAGCTGCCAGGCCATCAGCCCTCTCCGCTGAGGCACCCCCCGGCCTTACCTGGAGCCTACAGTAGCAGAGGACGGCGATGATACAGAGTAAAATGACAGTCGCTAAAATTCCACCTGTGATGACCACGGTCCCGGCTGTCATCCGCCCTCTTCTCCATTAACAGCCTGCAAAACGGAGTGCAAGGGGTGAGGGGATGGGCTGCAGAGCCCCAAAATCTCTGCTTACCCCACTTTGAAGCACGTTAAAAAGCAGGAGGGCTCTGAAGGGCACAATCAGGATCCACTGGGTACCCGTGGGAAGTCACCAAGGAGTCCCCAAAAATGCCACCTTGCAGGTGTAAGGGTTAAAAAAAATTCATGATGAGTCCTAAGCAGCTCTGGGGTCACATCAGGAGGGAGAGCCAAGGGAAATAACACCAGGCACCAAGGGCACTCTCCCAGCTCCTACCTGGTGGCAGAAAGCTCCAGTGATAGGAGAAGGAGCTTTGCCATAAGGATTTCTGATCTGCACTCATTTTTCTCTGAGCCTCTAATCCATTTTCCCCATGAACACAATGTGGTATTTTAATTTGGAATAACCTCAGCTGCTAAGTGAGCCTTTAATGACTGCAGGGAGCGGGGTGCTGCCCTCCCTGAGAGCAGGACCTGTCTGAGGCACCAGGATCCTCCACTTCACCACGGCCAAGCCACAGTGTTGGGGGGCTCTGTGGGCACCCCAGGATGATGTTTGACAGCCCCAGGTGAGCTGTCAGTGGACATCACAGAGATGCTGTGGCTCAGCTTGTGTTTTGGGGTACCACCAGCACTCTTCTCTCCTTGGAACACCCCCTGGGACAGCCCAGGGAGCAGCAGAAGGTCCCTGTCCCTGTCCCTGTCCCTGTCCCTGTCCCTGTCCCTGTCCCTGGGCTCTCCAGATGTTGTGTATCATGCACAGCATGAGCCCTGCAACATCAGCAGGGTCTTGCTCTCAGCATCCCTGCCTTGAATGCTCACAGGGGGCCTCAAGTTCCTCTCCACCCCAGGAGCAGACACAGATTTTGCCCCAGGAAGGATGCTGGGCAGACAGGGTACCAGCCTGCTCACACCTGCCAGCAGCCACGAGACACTGGCACTAAAACTGGCACAAATAAAGCTCCAGCAACATTTTAGTTCGGGCTGGGAACAGCAGGAGAGACATAAATTAAGGGAGAAATCCTACCCTGACCACCTACTCTCCAAGTGCTTTAACAAAGCTGGCTCCCAGCTCGTGCTATCAGGTTAAACCAAAAACCAGCCACCCCAGCCCCAAATTACTTCAGCACCCGAGGAAAAGCAACTGTATCTGTCAGGGATTTAACCTGCTTCCAAAGCAAACAAACCTGGGCCATATTTTCAGGCACTTAATGTCCTGCTAAAGTTGGGTGAGTGCTGAATGGATAAAGCAGCATCACGTTTTATGGTGCTGCTGAGCAGCTCGGGAGGAGGGAAGGGAATTCACACCCCTCTCACACCCCACAGCCATGGGGCAAGAGCTGGGCCAAATCCTGCCCTCATTCCTCGGGGAAAACGCTCTGAGGAGGCTCAGGGGGAGCAGCAGAGCCACGGGAAGGGTTTGCAAACGATGCATCAGTGATGTAGAAACTCTGGCTGCTGTTTAAAGAGGGATGAAGGTGCCTGGCTGGGCCAGCTGCCAGATGGAAATGCCCATCCCTGGGCCCTTTGCTGCTCCCATTTGCAATCCCCTGGAGTCAGGGGCAGGGGGAGCAGGATCGGGGCAGGAACCTGGCTCTGGGGTGGCCACTCAACCCTGCAGGACCTGGAGGATGGGAGCTGCACCCATCACAGAGCATCAGCATCTCCCTGCTGGCCCGAGATGGGAGGTGGCAGGCAGAGCTCTGCCAGGGAGGGCTCTCTGGCTCTTCCACCCATTAATTAAAGCCCCGGGGCACAAGCCAGGGCTGCAGGAGCCGATTTCCCTGGTTCCTGTCCAGCCTCGCCCAGCCAGACGTGGCATCGCAGCCACTGCTCCCTCCGGAGCTGGACCATTTGCATTTCTGCCTTTCCCCCTCCCCAAACATACTTCTCTGATTAAAGTTGCATACCTGGAAGCTTGAAACCCTCCAGCGTGCAAAGGGGGAGGAAAGCAGAGCATGTGGAGGCCCATAAGCTGAACAATTCCTGTCTAGACCTCCTTTTTACATTTGTTCCTAATTTCACGCTCCACAGGCTCCCAGATTCATATATTTAGCAATAAATATCCTGGTAAAAGGAAGTGCTTTGCAGCTCTGCTGTGGTCTTGGAGAAGGTATGCAGGAGCCCTGCTCTGAGGAGCACAGGCAGGGAGACTCAATCCCAGGAGAGCTCAGCTCCTTCCTCCAGCTTGAGGAGCCCTCCAGCTCCCAAGGATGCCTGAACCCATCCAAACTCAGCCCCCAGCACATCACCCATCCCTGGCAGACAGCAGGAAGGGGCTGCAGGGGGCTGTAGCCCCATACAGGCTGTTTGCCCCCAGCCCAGCAGCCCCAAATTTGCTGCAGGAAGGGGGTCCCCAGTGCCATGGGGTGATAGTGGCCCTGGGGGAACTGGGAGCACACAGGGCTTGATGCAAAACTTCTCCTTCCTCAGAGTGAAAAGGACAGGCTGTGCTGCTACAAACCAAAACAAATTCACAGTTCCCAGATGCAGGTCGTGCAGGAGCTGTTTGGTTTTAGACACAGCCCTGTGCCACCTGCCTGCTTTTGCATGTCCCTGCCATAGCTGAGGATGTGGATTTTGAGGTTGAGCTGTTCACTAAGGGCTGGATCTGCCTCACCTCTGATGTGTTAAAAAAAACACAAACTGGACATGGCATTTGGTGCTACAGTCTGGTTGAGGTGTTAGGGCATAGGTTGGACTCAATGATCTTAGAGGTCTCTTCCAACCTCATTATTCTGTGAATCTGTGGCTCTGTGATCTGTGATTCTGGCATTCTGTGATCTGTGACTCTGTGATTCTGGGATTCTGTGATCTGTAATTCTGTGATCTGTGATTCTGTGATCTGTGACACTGTGATTCTGTGATTCTGTGATTCCTGCCTCCCCTTGGGCACTGCCACGAGGAGCTGCCCAACCCAGGGGCTGGGGGAAGCTTCTCCTGAGCAACACTGAATGGGAGAGGAAGGGCTGGGGTGAGAAATCATCCTCTTTCCACCTCCCCAGCACCTTGAACATGGCCCCTGGACCACCAGGGGTGCCCAGTGTCGGGAGAGGCTGCTCACAGCTGTGCCTGGCTCTGTGCAGCCTCTGGGGAGGGCTGCGTGGGAGGAAGGCTTCCGAGCAGCTGGGGGGGCTGAGCTCAGCCCAAACCAAGGCTCCAGCAAATACCTGGCTCTGGAAAGCTGAGCTCCAGGTCCAGGGACTCATGTGGAGTGACCTGATCCTGCTGCTGAAGCTGGAGTGGGAAGGAGACCTGGGGATGGAAAAGGAAACTGCTCCCAGGTTCCTCTGAGCACCCAGTTGAGCCATCTTGCAGGAATTGAGAATAATCTTCTGGACAATTAAATAAATGAGGCTTTCAGCTGTCCCATGCCACCCCAACTCCTGTCTGCAGGGTAATAAAGTAATTTCAAAGAGTTTTGCACCAGCTGGAAGTGCTGCCATGGCAAGTGGTTAAAATAAAGTGTCCCTCGGTATTGCCACTGCATCCCCAGCAGCCCGGGGAGCCAGAGGCAGCACAGCCCTGGAATTGCCCCCATTCACCTGTCTCCAGGAGCTGGAGATTCAGACAAAACAGCCAGACTGGGTACAAAATTCCAACTGGCAGCACAGATAGGAGTGCTGGCAGGATTGATCCTGCCTGGTGCCCAGCCCTGGGGCAGGCAGGAGCTGAGAGCCCAGCCTGGTGAACACAAACACAGAAACACCCCCTGAGCCCGGGACTGCAGGGAGTTGAGAGCCCACCTTGGACAAACAGACACAGAAACACCTCCTGCTCCAGGGAATGGGGAACAGAATCACCTCCTGCTCCCTGTGGTGAACAGACACAGAAATCCCCCAGCTCCAGGGACACTCAGCTCAACCCTCAGTGTGAGACCCTGCCCCTGGCTCACAGACTGTGCAGGGGAACGGGGCTCAGCTCTGCCCTGTGCTTCCAAACAGCCAAGATGGAGAAAGGAAAGGAGACAAAAAAAAGGAAAACATCCATCCCAGCCTCGGCAGGGAGCAGGGGAGGCCAGCACCGTGTCCTGGAGTGACACCACCCTGCCTGTCCCAGCTCTGCTGTGCACGAGCACATCCCTGGCTCTGCTCTGGGCTTGGACAAGCTGTTTGTGCACCGAGTCCTCCAGCACCAGGGAAGGGCCTCTGAGGGGGGACTGAGCCCAGCACAGCCTCCAGTCTGACCAGGGCAAAGATCCAAGGGAAGGACCTCAATGAGGGGGTGATGGGCTTGGGGAGATTTAATTTCTGTGTGGAAAGTGGGTGTTGAGCAGCTGTGTGGGGCGGATGAGCCTGAGCCTGTGTGCTGCAGCACTGCAGGTCCTGCCCTGGGTGGGCAATGCAGCCAATTCCCAGCTCATCCACCTGCCACCAATGCTGGCACTCACACTGCTGGTCAGGCCCTGCCTCAGAAGGAAGAAAAAGAGCTCAGTATGATACCAGGGAAAAAAAATGTGAGCAATGCTGGCTGCTCCAGATGCCACTGGGCCTTGCTGCTTTCTGTCCCAGAGCTGGGTGCAGTCAGCATTCAGGATCTTTAATCAGAACAAAAAATCCCACTGTAAAAAAGTGTCCAGGGCAGAGCAGGCTGGATCTGAGCCCTTGATGCTGTAAATTCAGGGTAAGTCTGGCTTACACTCCTCTGTGTTCACCCTGGAGCTCTGTAAGTGCCACAAAGGCAAACACCAGAGAGCATTGGTGTGAAGGAGCTGCCACCAGCCTGGGAGGGGGGAAAGCTGCAAATAAACCATGAGCCAGCACCAGTTTGGTGGCAAATCCAGCCTTCCTCGTGCATTTCCCCCAGTTCCTGTAATCCTACCCAGTCAATGAATGAGAGCTGGGCTCTGGGAACAGCCAGGCAAGGTGCCAGCAGGAGCCTTTGCATCACCAGAGCCAGAGGGCAGGGCAGCTGCCAGAAACACAGGCAGGAACAGAATGTGGCTTGTCAGATGAAAAACACTTCAACCAGAAGGCCTGCACCAGTCCTGTGGGCTCCCTGTCCCCTCCTGAGGGCAGCATTCCTGGCCTGGGGTCAGTATTCCTGGCCTGGGGACACCATTCCTGGCCTGGGACACCATTCCTGTCCTGGGGACACCATTCCTGGCCTGGAGACACCATTCCTCACCTGGGGACACCATTCCTGGCCTGGAACACCATTCCTGGCCTGGGACAGCATTCCTGGCCTGGAGACACCATTCCTGGCCTGGGGACAGCATTCCTGGCCTGGGTCACCATTCCTGGCCTGGGGACAGCATTCCTGGCCTGGGACAGCATTCCTGTTCTGGAGGCACCATTTCTGGTTTGGGGACACCATTGCTGCCCTGGGGTCACCATTCCTGGCCTGGGACACCATTCCTGGTCTAGGGCTGATGTTCCTGCAGGGATTCACACAGCCCGGCTGGGTCACTGCAGACCCCTGGCTTTGACAAGGCCACCTGGGCACTCCCCAACACAAGGAGTCACATCTCACCATCCCCTGCTTGCCCAGCAGGGCTGTCCCCATGGGAAGCTCCATCTTCAGGCACTCCAAGGGGTTTTTGAATATTTTATGAGCAGAGGGCACTTTGCTCTCTGTTGTGCCCTGTTGGGAGAGTGCTGCTCACAAATTCCCAGGCTCATCCACAGCAGATGGGTCCTCCTGGGTGCTGGAGATAGCTCAGAGATCCAAATTCCCAATTTGGGAAGCAGTCCCAAATTCCCACCTGGGAATTGTGCTCATCCCATCTCTGCTCAGACACCACCCTTGGCAGAGCAGCTCCTGCACTCAGGAGGGGCTTTCCCCACCCTGAAAGGTTCCACCACTGATGATCCCTGGAATGAGAGGAATTCTGTGAGCCTGTGGCACATCAGAGAGGGCTCCTCCAGCTGGGAGATGCCTGTAACACTGTCCTGGGCTGTTAACAGCAAACACAACAGAGAACAGAACATTTCACATCCACCTCTCCCCTTCTGGTGGCCTTGGAGACTTAAAACCAACTACAGAGGTCACTGTCACTGTCACAGGGGTAACCCACAGCCCAAATCCCTGTGAGAGTCCCCCAGCCCTCCTGCAGCTGGGATGTTTCAGCTCCCATTGATGTCCAGAGCAGAAACCACACATTGGAAAGGGAAATTCTCCCCTGATCAATTATTTATCAGCCAGGACCTTGCTGGGATAGTGCTCAGCTCTGCAGAACAGGATCCCCTGTTGATCCAGATGTCCCAGCCACCCCAAGGCTTGGGCAGGGCTCAGGGGACACCTGGGGATGGCTGAGGACAGGACAAACCCTGCTCAGGAAAGGTTTTACTGCCCTGACAGTGCCAGCCAAGGCTGGAGGGACAGCAGGATCACACAGGTGAGCACTGGGTGATTTAGGGATGTATCCCCCATGTCTGCATCTATCAGAACACACAATAAACTCCTCCAGAGGGCTGGAAGGACCAGGGGCTGTTACTCTCCTCTCCTCTCTGCCCATTCTCAGCTCAGCCCTTTGCAGCCAGAAAATCTCCCCCAGAGCTCCCAGAGCAGTGCTGAGGTGGGGAATGGGTCACACTGAGCTGCTCCTTCTGCCTGCTCCTGTTATAATTCAATATAACCACTTATAAAAACCATATTTCCAGATAATTAACCCCCCCGATTTTATAATGAAAAGTGTTTTGTTCAATATCATGTGTCAGTCCAACAACTTGCTGTATAAGCTTTTTGCAAATACCAAGGACATGCTGTATATGCACCTCTGCAGGTGTCCCTGCCACAGAACCGAATTTTGGGTCAAAGGGACCTCTAAAGGTCATCAGGTGTGGCCCCCACAACCTGTGTGCCAGCAGATCACTGACAACAAAACCCAGAGGAGGCTCAGGCTGATCCAGAGATCCATCCTACAGCAAGAGCCACTCCAACTGTGGGGTTTCCCGAAGTTAAAAAAGCAGAAGTTCACGGCAGAGTCAGGGATTCTCTCACACGGGGATCCTCTCTGTTTTTACAGCAGAGATGAGCTCTCAGGCTGAGATTCCAGCACTCTTCAGAAGGTTTCCTTGGATGCAGGGGTTGCCCATCCCGGCAGTGTGTGCTCGACACTAATGAGGCACTAATGGCTCTGAGCACAAGCAAATCAGCCTCACAGAAACAATATTTGCACAGCTCATCAAAGTGCCGTGAAGGCTTACTAAGCACAACTGGCAGGCAGGAATTTCAATGACTGCAGATGCTCCGTGGGGAGAGGCTGTGCTGGGGGAATCGCTGAATCGCCTGGATGCTGCCCTTGGGAATGTCCCCTCCTGGAGGTGCTGCTGTCCTCACTCCAAAGGGACCGGGGAAGGTGACTGGGGACATTTCTGCGCTGGTGAAGTGCCCACCCTGCTCTGTCCCTCTGTGAAAATGAACGGCGACATTTCCTGAAAGCATCCACAGGGGCGTTGGTGACATCGAGAGTGTTGGGAAAATTAATCTGCAAACACCAGAGGGTTATGACCAAAAAGGAGGCAGAAGAGTCCTTTTACTTTATTCGAATAAAGGGAGAGACCATGGGGCATTCCCCAATCTCTGAAATTGGGGGAGAGATCCCCAGGGGGAAAACCCATCTCCAGGCTGTTTGACACCAATGGCTCACTCCAGCATTCCTGCTGTCCCATCTCCCAGGAAATGCCTCAAGAATGAGGTTTCATGGCTCAGACAGGGCTGCTGGGCCATGGGGATGGCAAACACCCACACAGAGTCCCCAGGTGAGCTCTCAGCTTGTGACAGCCCTGGCTGGGAGCTGGAGCTGCCTCTTGCTCCTGGGGCCATCAGCGATGGGATGGGATGGGATGGGATGGGATGGGATGGGATGGGATGGGATGGGATGGGATGGGATGGGATGGGAGCAGCACTGCCATCTAAAACGACCCTGGGAACAAGGATTTACAGTCCAGGGACACTGCACAGAGGGACAGCAAGGTCCTGGTACCCTCTGATGGCCACAGAGAGCAGCAGAAGCAGAAACTCTCCCTGTGGCTGCTTTAGCCCCTGGGATTTGTGGCTCTGCACGTGCCACAGCCTCTGCATGGAGAATCATCCCTGTGGGAAATCACGGGCTGAGGCACCTCTGCTGCCATCCAGCTGTGCTAATGGAAGCCCTGAGTGCATCAGAGCTCGTGTTTGCACTTTTTAGCTTCTGCTTCAGGCAGGCCCAAAGTCACACAAAACCCTGCCTGGCCACACTGCCCCAGCTGCAGCTTCAGCCTCCCTGCACAGCTGAGACACAGCCCTGGCTCATCCCAGGAGCTCTGGTTCATCCCAGCAGTTCTGGTTCATCCCAGGAGCTGTGGTTCATCCCAGAAACTCTGGCAGAGATCTGGTTCATCCCAGCACCTCTGGCTCATCCCAGCAGTTCTGGTTCACCCCATGAGCTCTGGCTGTCTGGCTCTGGCAGTGCCATGCCTGGCAGGGAGAGTGCTGCTACTCCAACACCCATTTTTCAGGCAGGGAAGCTGTCTGATAAATCACAGATCTGCCTTTGAAGACAAATTGCCTGAAATCCATCAAATTGCAGCCCATTTGAAGAAGAGGTGGCTTCCACCTGGCCGGGCACGGGGTGAGTGTGAGCTGGGAGCAGGTCCATGCTGCAGGCAGCCCCCAGCAGTGTTTGGGAAGAGTGAGCCCCACTCCTGACCTGTGACCCCACAGATGTGCCAGGAGTGAAGGAGCCATCGATCCCGAGCTGCTGCTGAGCCATGGATCAGTGAGGGGGGAGGGCACCACGGGCACTGCCAGTCAGCACTAAATCCACCAGCTCTGCACTTCCAGGGGCTGTGAGCACATCTCTGTGGGATGGGAAGATCCTCAGCAGATTAAAGTCTTTGTGAGCTGCACATCCTGCTTCCCTCTGCTCAGGAGTCACAGATCCAGGCTGGCAGCCAGGGAGCTCTTTTAAAATAAAATGCAGCAACCTGGGAGCTTCAGGGACACCCTCCACCAACCCGGTCATATTTTATGAGCAGAGGGCACTTTGCTCTCTGCTGTGACCTGCTGGGAGAGTGCTGCTCACAAATTCCCAGGCTCATCCACAGCAGAGGGGTCCTCCTGGGTGCTGAAGATGGCTCAGAGATCCCAAATTCCCCCTTGCATCCCCCAGGGCTCTGCCCATCCCATCTCTGCTCAGACAGCACCCCTGTGTCCCTGCCCACCCCTGCCAGCTGTGGGTGGCTCTGTGGCAGCTGGTGACACCTCCACAGGCACCCCTGAGCTGTGCTGGGCTCTGCCTTTCCATGGAACCCCCTTTTTCCTGCTCAGTGCCCCTCCTGTGCCCTGGGGACACAGAGCTGGCTTTGTGCTTGCAGCTCCTGCTGCTCCTGTGTGACACCAGGGGACTCCCTGGGTGCTGCAGCCAGCCCTGCCTGGGATCTCCAAAGAGACACACATACACAAAAAAAAAAAAAAAAAAAAAAAGCAGGAAAAAGGGTTGGGAGTTTCCATAGCTACAGCTTTCCATGGCTCTGGTGGAGGCTCTGGCTCAAGCCCTGTAATGAGGCACAAGCAGAGTGGTTTTCTCCCACTCCAGCCCAGCAAGGCAGCGTGGTGCATGAATAAAGGAGAGGAGAAGAGAGGGGGAGCTCAGGGATCTTGGAGATGACACAGAAATGGTGAGGATTGGAGTTTGGCACATGTTCCCTGCCCTGGGGCTGGGGCAGGGCATGAGCTGCGCTTGGGGTGGGAGGAAGGAGCCCCTCACTCCTCACAGGGTGAGTGAGAGGAACCTTGTGAGGAGAGGGCAAAAGCTGCTGCATTTCAATTCCTGCCTGCCTGCTGCCCCCAGGGAGCTGCTGCAAGCAGGGGAGTGCAGAGGTCTGGGGGTCTCTGCCAGAGCTGAGACTCTGCCCACAGCACCTGGGACAGGGGGCTTGCCTGGCTTCCCCTCCATGTCCTTTCATCAATGTAATGTCACCCCCTCAGGGCTGGTGTCAGCACTGTCACACGTGCATCACAAAGTGATCACAGCATCACAGAATTCCAGACTGGTTTGGGTTGGAGGAACCTAAAATTTCATCTCATTCCACCCCCACCCATGGGGGGAGTACCTTTCACTATCCCAGGTTGCTCCAAGCCCTGTCCAACCTCCCCCTGGACACTTCCAGGGATCATGGAGGAAAGGGAGATGGGCTTCCTCATTGTTTGCACCCTGGAGTTTTTCTATAGGCAGTAAAATCTCCTTATGTTATCCTCTTTAATAAGGATTTATCATTGCTGCATCAGGGAATTAATACAGACCGTCTGAGAGGGTAATTTTCAGATTCTTGGCAATTTACCATGAACCAGTTCCACTAAATTTTCCCTTTTTTCCTCACCTTAATTTTGTTACAGCTTTTCCTGGGAGATGAGAGAAGGAAAGATTTAACTCAGAGGAGAAAAAAAAAAAAACCAAAATGACAACCCCACAACAACAAAACCATAAGTGAAAGAGTGGAAAACATAAAGGAACTCTCACAGCTCAGCTGAAAACCCTCATTAGAAGCATAAAGAAACAGAGAAAAACCTTCACAAAAATTGCTCTGCTCAAGCCCACGTGGGCTGGGAACTGCCTGGATCAAATGTTTGAGATATTGACAGTTCCAGGGACAGCATCTTTCCAAAAGCAGAACACGTGTGAGGGATCTTCTTGCCTCTTGTCAGCACGGGGATGACACCAGCCCTGCCTTTGAAATGACTCCTTGGTGCTGGAGAGGCCTGAGAGTGAGGCAGTGGCTCCTGATCCTCATCTGCAGACACCAAAATGTGGGAAACTGAGGCAGGTGAGGGAGAAGGATGGATGGGATCAGAAGGATCTGCTCAGAATTTGTTCTTCTCAAGGGAGAAGATTCAATTCTTTCCAGAATTGCTGCATCCACCTGGATTTTGGAAGGATTTTTTTCCACCTGGGTTTTGAAAGCTCCTCACCAGAACACCAGGAGCTCCAGGAGCTCTGTGGGAGCTGCTGTCCACCAGCAATGGCTCACTCCAGCATTCCTGCTGTCCCATGTCCCAGGAAGTGCCTCCAGAATGAGGTTTCATGGCTCAGACAGGGCTGCTGGGCCATGGGGATGGCAAACACTCACAGAGTCCCCAGGTGAGCTCTCTCTCAGCTGGTGACAGCCCTGGCTGGGAGCTGGAGCTGCCTCCTGCTCCTGGGCATGCTGGCACATCCTGAGCAGGCTGCAGCTCCTCCCTGCCCTGCTGGGCTGACTGGCAGCACCTCAGAGGAGCAGAAAATGCCAGGGGTCTTGTCTGAGCAAGCCAAGCTCAGAGCAGGGCTCTGAATCCCACCCTGAGACACCCACAGAGCCCTGGGAGGGTCAGAGCCCTGAACCCCTCAAGGATGAGCTCACAGAAATGGTTTTATCCATCCTGGGAAGCAGGGGAGGCTCAGCCAGCACCCCCAAATCCCAGCTGGATTCCAGCTTTCCTCCCTTGCACTGAGAGCTCTCTTTGCCTGAACACAGTTGTTGGGGCTCCTTGGGAAGTGGGTTACAAGGTGGTGTTAACAGCCCAATCAAATAAAATCTTTTTCATTCCAGGTCCTGGAAAACCTGTATTATTTTTTGGGATTCTTCTCCTTTTGAGCAAAACTCCAGCAGCAGCATGTGTCAGTTTTAGGAGCCCAGAACCAAATTAGCAAAGCTGCTGATTTTCTGAGCTGAGCTGGGATGGACTGGGATGGACTGGGATGGACTGGGAGCCCAGAACCAAATCAGCAAAACCTTCACTGATTTTCTGAGCTCTGCAGGCACCACCTACCTGGTGGAGCCCTTCATTATCATCCTGCCTCAGTGTGAACCAGACAGAGAGCTGAAGTCTGAGTCTGACAAAACCCAGAGCTGTGAAAATGTGAGCATCCTCCCAGTGCCCAGGGCCTGGGAGTGCCCCTTGGCACAGAGGAGCCCCTGAGATGCCCCTTTGGAAAGTCCAACAGACCAGAAATCTCCCCTGGGAATCAGAAATACATTCACTGCTGATGGCCTGGGTAAAAAACACCTTCCAACCTGGCTGCCACTGCCCCTGGGCCTGACAGAGCAGAGAATGGAGAGTGGGGGAGCCCAGGAATTTCTGCTGGGAGCCCAGGAACTTCTGCTGGGAGCCCAGGAATTTCTGCTGGGAGCCCAGGAACTTCTGCTGGGAGCCCAGGATGCTTCACTGCTGCTTCTGGTTGGTTTAATTTGGATTATCATGGAATAACACAAGCCTGATATTGGGTTACAAGGTGATGCTAACAGCCCAATCAAAAAAAACCCTTTTCATTTCAGGTCCTGGAAAACCTGTATTAATTTTTGAGGCCTTCTCTTTTGGAGCAAAACTCCAGCAGCAGCATGTGTCAGTTTTATGCATCCCTGGGGCTGAGCAGCTCTAATCCTCTGCAGTCAACAGTTCTGCCACAGCCCAGCAATCTTCACACTTTATATTTACTACCCATCAAGTCAGACAGTGTTTTACAGGCCAACCCTTTGCCTGACAATCTGAATATTCAACATTATATTGTATTTATAGCAGTACCTAGAAACCAGGTAAGATCAGTGCTTGTTTTCACAGAAACTGGTGCCACTGTTTGGTGTTTTCTCTAACCTGCATTGTTTTCTTCGAAAATACAACATAAACAAAAATGTGGTGCCAGAAACACAAGGCAAAATAGGTGCAACTAAGAAAACTCCACTTTCTGTGGGCTGAATCTGCTCCCACGAGCTTCTGTGAGAATCAGGAATAACTCTCGAGCGAACAGCAAAGCTGAAGTGTTGCAAATCAGAAAAAAAAAAATCATCTGGAACTGTCTAATATTCATTGTGCCTGTCTTTATCTCAGGGGGCTGGGCCTGCTCATGGGATTTCACATCCAGTGCTGGTCACAGGGGGACACAGAACCCCAGAATCTCAGACTGGTCTGGGTTGGGAGAGATTTTAAAGCCCCTCTCAGTCCATCCCTGGCCATGGCAGGGACACCTTCCACCATCCCAGGTTGCTCCAAGCCCTGTCCAGCCTGGCCTTGGGCCCTTCCACAGCTGCTCTGGGCACCCTGTGCCAGGTTTGCCCTGCAAAGAGGAGAGACCTGAAAGCTCAGAGGTGCTGGAGACCTGAGCTGCCCTGGGAATCACAGACTGGTTTGGGACCTTTAAAGGTCTCCAAGTCCAACTCCCAGCCAGGAGCACATTCCCTGCCCTGGGTGGACCTTAACTCTGGCACAGTCACTCAGAAAATGGCTTTGGTGACAGCTGGATGGGAGACATCACCTGGAGGGCTTTGGGAAACACCTTTCAAGCATTTTTATGTATTTGGATGTGGAAGTGGGGCTGGCTCTGCTCTGCTGGTACAGGCAGTGGCAGCTTGGTGTCTGCCACTGTTTGCACAAGGAAAAAGCCACACAAGAAACCCATGGGACAGCCATAAGTTGGAATTATTACCCCAGTTGCTCCTTTGTGTAACATAACAATAAACCCACTAAATTTTCCTAACAACAAACGCAAATCAGCGCTCATTATCCTTCCCCTCCCAGCTCCACTCCCACTCTCTCAGCAGAGCTATTTTCCCCCAGATCCCACTGCTAATCTTCCCAGGGCTTAGCTCCCCAGCAGGCAACACCAATCAGACCAAGACACCTCCTTCCCCTCCACAGGAGAGCCTGCATCCCTGCAAATCCCTGCTTGCTCTGGGGAGAAGATGGGCACAGACCCCCACCAGCATCTCCTCAGCCACCCTCCCACAGCTGGGACACCTCCAAACCGAGCTGCAATTCCTTTTGCCACAAAATGCCTCCTGTTTAGAGGAAAGCTCAGTTTTCCCCCGTCAATCCACG
This sequence comes from Setophaga petechia, assembly GCA_024362935.1. Lineage (NCBI taxonomy): Eukaryota > Metazoa > Chordata > Aves > Passeriformes > Parulidae > Setophaga > Setophaga petechia. Next base: position 7,168,015 of record JANCRA010000030.1, read on the forward strand.
TTGTGTTAAGTGGAGAGTGGCAGGAGGAGCATCCCTGCCCGAACTGTCCAGCAGGGAGAGCCTCCCTGCACACGCTGGCACCTCAGGCATGCAGCAGGTAAAGGAGAGAGTTAATGGCTTGCCAAAGCTTGGGCAGGAAGATCCAGGGTGGATTTAAACCCAAATGCAGGCAGGGAGTGCAGGGAATGCAGATGCAAACCCCAGATGCAGGTAAAGGAGAGAGTTAATGGTTTACCAAAGTTCGGGCAGGAAGATCCAGGATGGATCTAAACCCAAATTCAGGGAGGGAGCACAAGGAATTCCTATGGAAACCCCAAATTCAGGGAGGGAGAGCAGGGAATCCATATGTAAAGCTCAAATGCAGGTAAAGGAGAGAGTTAATGGTTTGCCAAAGCTCAGGCAGGAAGATCCAGGATGGATCTAGACCCAAATTCAGGGAGGGAGCACAAGGAATCCAGATGGAAACCCCAGATGCAAACCCCAAATGCAGGCAGGGAGAGCAGGGAATCCAGATGCAAACCCCAGATGCAGGTAAAGGAGAGAGTTAATGGTTTACCAAAGTTCAGGCAGGAAGATCCAGGATGGATCTAAACCCAAATTCATGGAGGGAGCACAAGGAATTCCTATGGAAACCCCAAATTCAGGGAGGGAGAGCAGGGAATCCATATGTAAAGCTCAAATGCAGGTAAAGGAGAGAGTTAATGGTTTACCAAAGCTCGGGCAGGAAGATCCAGGATGGATCTAAACCCAAATTCAGGCAGAGAGTGTAGGGAATCCAGATGCAAACCCCAGATGCAGGTAAAGGAGAGAGTTAATGGGTTACCAAAGCTCAGACAGGAAGATCCAGGGTGGATCTAAACTCAAATGCAGGCAGGGAGTGCAGGGAATTCCTATGGAAACCCCAAATTCAGGGAGGGAGAGCAGGGAATCCACATGTAAAGCTCAAATGCAGGTAAAGGAGAGAGTTAATGGTTTGCCAAAGCTTGGGCAGGAAGATCCAGGATGGATCTAACCCAAATTTGAGCAGGGAATGCAGATGCAAATCCCAGATGCAAACCCCAGATGCAGGCAGGCAGTGCATGGAATCCAGATGCAAACCCCAAATGCAGGCAGGGAGAGCAGGAAATGCAGCTGGAAACCCCAAATTCAGGTAAAGGAGAGCAGGGAATGCAGATGCAAACCCCAAGAACGGGCAGGGAGAGCAGGGAATGCAGCTGGAAACCCCAAATTCAGGCAGGGAGAGCAGGGAATGCAGCTGGAAACCCCAAATACAGGTAAAGGAGAGCAGGGAATGCAGCTGGAAACCCCAAATTCAGGCAGGGAGAGCAGGGAATGCAGCTGGAAACCCCAAATACAGGTAAAGGAGAGCAGGGAATGCAGCTGAAAACCCCAAATACAGGTAAAGGAGAGCAGGGAATGCAGCTGGAAACCCCAAATTCAGGCAGGGAGAGCAGGGAATGCAGAAGCAAACCCCAAAATCAGGCAAGGAGAGCAGGGAATGCAGAATCAAACCCCAAATACAGGTAAAGGAGAGCAGGGAATGCAGCTGGAAACCCCAAATTCAGGTAAAGGAGAGCAGGGAATGCAGCTGGAAACCCCAAATTCAGGCAGGGAGAGCAGGGAATGCAGCTGGAAACCCCAAATTCAGGCAGGGAGAGCAGGGAATGCAGAATCAAACCCCAAATACAGGTAAAGGAGAGCAGGGAATGCAGAATCAAACCCCAAATTCAGGCAGGGAGAGCAGGGAATGCAGCTGGAAATGGCATGGCAAAGCCCGAGCAGCACCCTCTGCCTGCACCAGCAGCAGACACGGTTTCCAAACACGAGCTGTGTGCCGGGATCGCGCTGTCCCTGCCGGTCACCTCGGAAATACCACAGCATCTCCCCGGCAGGAACACCCAAACACCCCAGAGAGAAGCGAAGGTGGAATATTTGGAGGAGAAACGAGCAAAGCTCTCTGTAGGTACGTGATTTTTCTCGCAGGAAGCCGTGCCTGGCAGCGATGCTTCAGCTGAACTGCGATTTTTGCAGCCGCTCCGGGGACTCGTCTGACGCTTCCCTGTGAAATCCTCCCCGCTCCCGGCACGCTCCCGCAGCATCACAGCACATTCCAGCCCCAACAGAGCCTCTGTGGCATCTTTTACATCCAAGTCCACACCTCTCTCTGCTGGGATCAGCGCCAGTCGGTGAATCTTTGAACCTCCAGGCATTTTGATCCCCTTCAGCTGAAGTGAGCCCAGCTAAGGGAGAGGTTGGGAGATGAGGAATCCATCACAGGGATGAGGAGATCCCCAGGGGATTTCAAAGCAGCCACATCACTCAGAAATTTGGGGGTTTCTCTTGCCTTGGCAGCCACTTTTCTGGTATTTATAGTGATGGATTTCCCCCTTTAATCCCAAACACTCTGTAAAGAGTAAAGAGAGGAGCAGGCTTTGCCTGGTGCCAGCTCTGTGGGGACAAGGCAGTGCTGCTACCAGAGGTCCATCGTGGTCCAGGGACCAGCTCTTCACTGGGAAAATTACAACCACACAGGAGTTTTCCTGCTGGTTTGCTGAGGTGGGAAGGAAGGGGAGGAAATCCCAGCTGTGTGGCCTGCTCAGCACTTGCAACTCCCCCAGTGTAATGAGCTTATGAGCTCCTGCAGCTCAGATGAACTCGTTCCTAGAGCAAAGCCTCAGAGCCAGACCTAAAGCTGGTGGTGCCCAGGGCTCTGTCCCCTGCTGAGCAAGATCATCTCCTTTATCCCCTCCCCAGGAGAGGCCAGCCAGCTCAGCCTTGGAGAGCCTAAGCTGGACTTCAGCAGCAATTCAAAGGGGAAAAATGGGTTTTTTTCACCAAAGCCAGTTTTCCATGGTTGTCTCACCACCTAAGGATTTTGTGATTGTTATCTAGGAAAGGGAGGAAGAAGAGGACAGGTTTGAGGAGCAGGAGGGCAGGGCTGGAGCAGCAGTGGGTGAACAGAAGGGAAATGGGAGGGCTGGGCTGGGTGTGTGGGATCTGAGCAGTTCCCAAGGGCTCTCCCAGCACTGACAGAGCCCCACAGCAGCAGCAGGTGAGGCACAGGAGAGCTGGAGGCAGGGGGACAGCACGGTCCTGCTGCAGGCAGAGCCCTCTGCTCCGTCCCAGGGCTCCACCGAGTGGAACTCACTCACCCCACTGCCCCTCAGAACAAAACACTGAAGATATTAGGGAGAAATAGGAAGATATGTGAGCCCACGACATGATTTCCTCTCTGAGGAGTAGGAAATCATCAGTGAGCAGGAATTCTGCCTGCTCTGGGCTTGAGCAGAGCCACAGCTCATCCCTCCCTCCCTGTGAGCAGCATCCCTGTCACCTGGGCCAGGGGAGGGAGGACAGCTGGGCCCTGGCTCCTGCCAGGAATTCACTTTTATTTTTTTTAATAAAGATTAATTCAGTGCTCTGGAATGGGCTGAATAGAGGGGTGGGCTCCAAGTGGCTCCTGCTGTGGTCCCCCAGCCCCCTCTCCCCGCCCTCGGCTCAGGTGCTCAGAGCAGCTGCTTTATCCCTGGCTAATGACATTTATTTTCTCCTCAGTGCCTCGGGGAGGGCTCTTTCTCTCGCCCTCCCTGCTGATGTGAATCCTGCTGCCCTATTATGCTGATCTGAGACCTTTTTTTTGCTGTTGAAGTGCTGCTGAGCTCCCCTGCATCCCCCATCTGTGCCCCCCAGCCTGCTCTTCCTTCATTTCCCAGCACTGAAGCAAAGAGCAAACCCCCTCACATTTTCAGCTTGGATCAGGCCCCTTACTTGGCTGGGACAGGCTGAGCCTTACTTTTGGGTTTTTGGGAAGTTCCCTCTAAAGCATCCTTCAGAAAAGGCAATTACCACAGTGCCATTAAAGCTTTCCCCACTGCACAGGCAGATAAGTCGCTGGGAGCTTTTTGAAATAACCTTTAAACAATAGATCCTGTCTTGTTTACTGAATGTTCCTGAACTCAACAGTAATGCATCCAGATGTCACCCCTGCCTACCGTAGGCCTAACTATTTCTGGAAACACACCAAAGGCAAATTGCTTGGATAATGTCAGATATGGTTGCAAAAAGAATATGACAAGTTTCCATCTCCTTGATAAAAGCTGTGGAGCAGAGAGTTATTTCCCAGGGCAGCAGAGCCCTGTGTACCTTCCACTCAGCCCCGTGGAGGAGCTGCATCCCCTCCTCCTTCAGCTCATGGGCAGGTGGACCATGGCACGTGTTTTCCAGCTTCCAGCTCAGGAAAACATCAGTGTTGCTGTCCAGAGAAGCTCAGCACACCCACAATATCCGTGTCTGGGGCTGCAGGTGGCTTTTGTCCTGCTGGAGAGAGATGGGGTGAAGCACTGGAGATGGTGAGCAGGGGCTGAGCTGCCCTGGTGATGCCTCAGCTCCTCTTGTGCCATTGTGGGGAGTGGAGTTAAATGAGTTAAATGCCAGCTCTGAGCTGTTCAATGAGCAGGAGAAAAGCCTGTGTGAAGTGAGAGGGTGACAGAACTCACCAGCCCCTGGCTCGTTCCTGTCTCCACTCCTCGTCCAAGGGGAGCTCACGCTGAGGGAGGAGCTGCACCCAACATTGTCCCTGCTGAGATTTCTCCAGAGAGAAATCTGCACTCTTGGACCCACAGGATGGGGTAAAATCATCATTGTGGTGGCTCTGGCCTAAATCCAGTCCTGTCCCCCCTCAGTGATGCCTCTGAGAATCACATCTCCATGGAGCCTGCTCCTCCTGCTGCTGCCCTGAGCTGCTGTTAGTGGGTCAGGGCTGTTATTAACCTTTCCAGAACAAAGAGGTCCAGGGATATTTCCAAATATGATTCTGACCTTTAATTTGGTTTCCCAGCCTTTCCAGCTGCCCTCTGCCCAGGGCTGCTCCGCAGGTTCCTGAGGTCCCAGCCCTGTCTGGGTTGGTGCTGGCTGTGAGCTGAATGTGGCTGAAAGGTCTGGAGAGGGTCAGAGTCCACCACCCACCTATCTGTCACCCCTCTGCCCAGCTGCACTGCTGGGACTGTTTGCTCAGGCCAAGGGAGCCAATCCTACCAAAAGAGATCACAAGGAGAGAAGGAGACAACACACAATGACCTGGGAGAAAAAGCATTTAGACAGGGAATGAGCTGCAAGTTCAACCCCAACAGCTGCCACCTCTGCTCCATCCTTCCCTGCACCTCTTCAATGTCACAAGCTGCATCACCAGCCGTGGCTGCAGGAGCCCTGCCAGCATGCAGCACCTCTTTCCTGGCCATGTCCTTCTCCATATCCATGACAACACCACAGCCAGGTACGAGAACAGCCCGAGTGACAAGGGACCAGCCAGCCCTGCTGCTTCCACCAGCTCTGCACTGCCCGAGGGAAAAGTCTGAGTCAGGCAAATCCCTTGGAGCTTGGCCAGCTGCAAAACCCCTCCTTGCCCCACGTGCTGGGCGCTGAGGACACATCCTGCCATCCCAGAGGTCAGTGGCACAGACTGTGCCAGGCTGTGAGCCTGCAGCAAAGCTCTCTGGGCTGCACATAAACGCCTGAGGGAACTGAGCACCTTCATCTCTCTGAATCTGGCACCCAGCAAAACTTTTATAGACCCTAAAGGGGTGCTGAGGAATGGCAGTAGGGTCAGAGTGGGAAATACTTAGAAAGGTTTGGGTCAATAAACCATGGGTGGTGAGTCTGTCCCTTACCCACTGCTGAACTCAGAGAGAAAAGGGTTCAGGCTTGACTCTCGTGTCACCTCCACGAAGGTTTAGGGACTGCCAGAGATTCAGTGGAAAAGGGTGAGGAGATGTGACAGCCAGATCCTCTGCCAGGCTCTGCTGGAACACAGCTTGGACACAACCAGGAGCTGCTACTGATGTTCTGCCACTCCTTGTGCCCAGGTAGGCACAGGTATTTCAGTGTTTGTAACCTGTGCCCACTGGCAATAAACCAGAAAGGAACAAATGCTGCTTCCTTCCTTCCCCTCAAATCCCCACATCCTTTCTGAACGAGAACCAATGTACTGCAGGGTGATAAATCAACATCAGTAGCTTTGCAGGGGATTTTGTTGAAGTTCTTTATCTCTCCTGAGCACCAGCACCATTCCTTAAGAGGTCCTGTCATCACTCTGCACAGAAATCCTGACATGCAGGGGGAAGGAGGTTACACTTCTAATTACAGCTGCACAATCTTTAAGGTGTTTAAAATCTCTTTTCACCAACTGACAGCCCCTGATGCACCTTTCTGCTCGTTTCAGGCAAGAAGAAAATCAACCTCAGAGACTGCAAACAACTCCAGTTATTCACAAGCCATTGCAGTGGGGCAGGAGCCTCAGCACAGGTGTGGGATAGCTGAGGCACTCACTTCATGTACAATTCCTGTCAACTGCTTTCCCTCACAGCACTGTAATTTAGATGCTTCCTCAGCGAAGACAAGATGTGATGACTAAAAATCCCATCCTACTGGGTACTTTTGCTCAAATGAAGTCACCCAGGAGCACCATCTGCACTCTGAAAACCGGGATAACCCGCCAGGTTCCCAAAAATGACAGCCATACATCACGACAGACTCAAGTGCAGAGTTTTCCCTTCTAGGTTTTATGCTGATTCCGCTGCTCGTTTCAGGCTGGAATACAATCTGTTGAACCTCAAAGTGCTGTCTTCTCTTACCTTGAATTTATTCTGGCAGGGAACTGTCGACCTTAATGAGTATGAGCACACCCCCACTACCTCCCAAGTTTGGTGATCTGTTATGTGAAATATAAATAATCCTGTCTGAAAGCGGTCGATATGGGGAAATGAAAAGCCATCTTCCCTTGGGGGATCTCTCTCTCCCTCCCACAGCCCCCCTGAGCCCTCAGGCTACCTTTAATGTGCTGAGCAGCATCCATGTGGCTCTGAGAGCACAGACCTTGATGGCTGCTGGATGCAGAGTGACAAAAAACAACCCACAGGTGACAGTGCCATCACCTTCCTCTCATTCTGCCCTGGATCCCTCTCCAGCACTGAGTGTGAGCTGATGGGATGATCTCCCACCCAACCCAGCACCAGCGTGTCCTACAAACTCATTGGGATGGAGAGGGGGATTCTGATGTCCTTTGGGGCCAGCACATGAGATGGAAACAAAGTGAATCACATGGCTCCAGGTGGGATGTCCAGCCAATGAAGAGAGGCCGGTTCCAGTCCCACCCTGAGCGTGTAAAGGGGACCGAGGTGCCCCTGGGGCAGAGAAGGACACGACCTGCACACCCAGGACAGCCATGGCACGGGGGCAGCTTTCCCATTCCATGCCTGAAAGGTCTTTCACGACATTCCTAGCGAGCTTTGGAGCTGAGGCTGCTGTAGGATGAGGGAAAGCCGAGCCTGGAGCAGCCCAGGGTTTCCCAGGCAGGTCTGAGCCGGCGGGACCTGCCCCATTCCCAGGCTGCGGCGGAGCGGATGCCGCGCGGTTCTCCATGTCCCTCCTCACCGTCTCCCCCTCCAGATCCCTTCCCTGCCCGCTCCCGGCAGCGGGGCTGTCCTGTGCCCGCTGCCCTCCTTGCAGGCATGCCCGGGCTGCGGGGTTCGCTGTCGATTCCCCGGAGCAGCCAGCCCAGGCAGTTTCGGATGCACCGGCAAGCGGGCGGCGGGGGCGGGAGCGAAGCAAACAGGGAAAAAACACCGCGAGAGACCCCAGCGCTGGGAGATGCGGGGAGAAGGGGCCCGGCAGAGCCCGGCAGAGCCGGGGGGGTCCCGCGGAGCCCCCGCGCCGGTGCCTTCTCCCGCTCCGCTTACCTTCACACGGGGGAATGAATGGGGCCGGCTCGCTCAGGTGAGGACCGCGTCTGCCGAAGTCTCCCGCTCGGAGAGCATCAATACCAAAATAAACGTTTCTAAGAAAAAAAAATCTTAAAAATGAAATAACGATTAAAAAATATATCTATTAAAAATAAGCGGCAGGAAGGAGGCTGAGGAGGAGGCGGGCGGCAGCGGAGCAGGCAGCCGGCAGCAGCCACCCCTGTCGGCACATGGCCGGGCCGGCGGCTCTGCGGGGGCCGCTCCCGCCTCCCCGCCCCGCTCCCAGCGCCGCGGGGCCGCCAATGACGGCCCGGGAGCGGGGCCGAACCGAGCGGCGCCCGCCGAGCCCCGCAGCGGCCCCGCACGGGCAGCGCCGCGCCCGCCGCCCCCCGCCCCAGCCCGGGATGCGGGGATGCTCCCCATTCCCATCCCGGGGTGCGGGGATGCTCCCCATTCCCATCCCAGGATGCGGGGATGCTCCCCATTCCCATCCCAGGATGCGGGGATGCTCCCCATTCCCACCCCGAGGTGCGGGGATGCTCCCCATTCCCATCCCGGGGTGCGGGGCCGTTCTCCTCTCCCATCCCAGGATGGGGGGATGCTCCCTCCTCCCATCCCGGGCTGCGGGGATGCTCCCCACTCCCATCCCAGGATGCGGGGCTGTCCCCACTCCCATCCCAGGATGCGGGGCTGTCCCTATTCCCATCCCAGGATGCGGGGATACTCCCCATTCCCAACCCGGGATGCAGCCCCGGGCCCTCCCAGCCCCGGCATGCGGGAGTGCTCTGGGTATGCAGGAGGGGCAGAGAAGCGCTGGGAGATGAGGGACTCACCCCAGAGCTGGATTAGCCCCAAAGAGACACGGGGCATCCTGCTATGGACCCGGACCACCCCCCTACAGAGCTGGGTTACACACCTCTGTAGCCCAACTACCCCCCTACAGAACCGGGTCACCCCCTCTATAGCCCAACCACCCCCCAGCAGAGTGGGGTCACCCCCTGTATACCCGAATCACCCCTCAACAGAGTGGGGTCACCCTGTCTGTACCCAGATCACCCCCTTTCAGAGCTGTGTCACCCCTTTACAGACCCGTGTCACCCCCCACGGGGCCAGGAGATGCTGGTTTGGACCAGAGAGCTTCACCCCCAGTGCCGGCACAGGAAAAGAATCCCCCTGGGCAGGGACAAAGCCAAGGCAAACCCCACAGCACCCCCTGTTTGATCCCACACGGCCCCCAGGGTATTTTACAGGTGGTGTGAGTTTGTTCCCTGTTCTGTTTTTCAGGGCTGTGCTGGGGTTTGAGGTGGTTTTGGTTTCATGAACAGAACAGGGAATGTTTCTCCTCTCCCCAGATCCATGCCCATTCCAGCACAACCTCAGCTTAGAGCCCTCATCCACAGCTTTTTCCCAAAGTGGTGATTTTCAGCAGCAGTGATTCACAAGGTTTCCTTAATGCTGGGGTAGTGATGACTCTTCAGAGCTGGAAAAAGCAACATTTAGGACAAAACCTGAATCCTAGACGGGCATTACCCCTCTAGCAGGTGGGCAACCTGCAGAAGCACCACCACAGGAGGTGTGGAGGTTGTCCCCCAGCCCCAGGCTGGTGTGACAGGGGAGCACAGACAGCTCCAGCTCTCCCTGAGCTCTGCAGTCCCTGGTTCCTGGGCACAGAGGATGTTCAGTGTGTCTCAGGAGGCTCTGCCACCATCCTTGGCTCTTGCCACCCAAGCTGTCAAACTCCTGGTGCAGCAGGGACCCTTCTGCAGGCCCCTGGATGGTCTCTGTCCATTGGGATGTGTGACTTCTGTCCTGCAGCATTCATTTCCCTGGCAGTGAAACTCATTCCCAAGAACTAACTTAATTTTTCTCATCAGCAGTTCCAGCCCATCAATACTTTTCTGTCCCTCTCAGTTGATGAGAATAATCAGTGGTTTTATAGCACATCTGCTCTTTTTGAGATGGTATCGCTCGTAGCAGTCCTTTAATCTATACAGAGGGAAACAGTTGTATTTAATTAATTGCTCCCCAAATAAACTGATCACCTCCAGCAATTCCAGCACACTTTACACGCAGTTCAAAAGCCTGTGCAGAGATCTGAAAGGAAAAACACCCACTGTGATGACAAGAAATGAAGGTGAGGGAAAAAACCACAATTTGTTTTAAAGAGTCTACTTAAGACAATTATTATTTAATTATTCTATCAAATCACTTAATACTGAACTGTGTTGTGGTTGCTGTTGAGTTTTTCTTCAAGGTTGCTTGAACCACGTGCAGAAGATGTTGAAAGGCTGTGCTTAAAAAAAAACCCAACCAATTTTAGCTTTTTATTACTTGTGCAGGTCAAACGTCAGCGTCTGGCAATTTGTCACTGTATCCTTGCTCAGAAATATGAACTATGGAGCTTCTCTGCTTGGCCCATTCATTTTGGTTTCAATGCCTGGCCTCAGGTACTGCAATAAACATCCTCCTTGCTTCCCAGGGAGATGTCAAAGCAATTCTCACGGAGCTGAGCCCAGGATAAGAAGCAAGGAAAAGCAATGTTATAACAAGGACTTAGCAAATGCTTGGGCTGCCTTGAGAGAGCACAGAGCTTGTTTTTTGGACTTTAACATGAGGTTTGCTTACCCTAAGAGCAATTCTGGGAAATCAGAATTCTGTGAAGGAGAAAAATGGTTTTATAATGTATTTTTTGCACTGATGTACAAGGCCTCCATGGTAAGCATGGTCTGGGCTGTACAAACACAGATTCCCCAGACTTTGCAACAGAAATTTTTACAGAAGGGAAGTGCTAATTAGCATCCACAGTTTGGGAGCCAGTTGATAGCCTCGAGACCTGGCAGCTGGCCAGCCACAACTTTCATCAACCCCAACATTTGGGAAGTGTCCTGTGCCTGCCAAGTCTGTGGGATAAACAGACCCAGCAGCAGCCAGGAGCCAAATCATCTGTGGGTTTGAAGTGCAGTGCTCAGGTTGTGCTCACCTCCACCACCACCCCCGGGTTATTCCCAGTATCAATCCTTCAGTGATTTTGTGCCCTCCCACTCCTGCAACCCCAAATTCTTGTTTTTCTCCTTTGACTCACAAATTGGCATCAAACTACCCAGGAATATTTTATGATCTTCCCATCATTCAGCATCCAAGACTGCTCTCTAGGGGTTTTTTTTTGCCCCACCTCCAGCTTGCTCCATCCCCAGGCCAGGTTCCCCTTTGATTTTCCTGATCCTGGAGGAATCTTTCACCTGAGACTGATCTGTGAGCACAACCCACAGCCAAACCTGGGCATTGCTGGGAGCACTGCTGGAGCACTGCCCAGCTCCCTGTGTGTATTCCCAGGGGAACACACCAGCCTGGGGGATGCTGGTGATGTTTTTATCCTCAAAACTCCTTTGGCAACTGCACTTGGGTGGATGTGACACACACCAAGCGTGTGGCCTTGCAGAGATGCAATAAAATACATGCTCACCTGAGATACAGCAGCAAAAGGGCTCTTAATATTGCTAAAGGATCCCACTGCTTGTGCAGAGCTTTGTTCCATGAGTCAAACACAGAGTTAGGGCTCTCTAATCCAACTCTGCTTTTCTCTGCCTCTTCCCCACGATCATGGAGGTTCCTTCTCTTGGTCAGTCTCTGAGCTGACCCCAAATATTCATGGCAGTAGCCTGAAAAGTCCTCACTGCCTCCTCCTCCTGTCTGCAGCACCTCAGTCACCTTCACTGGATTTAATTGCAGAATTTTATATTGCTGAGAACAGCAGTGATTCCCAGCTTTGTGCTCTTCCACAGCCACCTCTCTGCACCTGCTTTAGCCCCCCACAATGTCACAACCACCTGGCTTTTAACACAGCCCCAACAACTGCCCCAAACTGGGACCTTGCTTGCTGTCCCCAACCAAAGTGGAGAAGAATTCTCCTCTGCCACTGCAGAGGTGGGAGAGAACTCTCCAGGGAAATTAAGAGTGGTCCTGTAAAATCAGGGATGGCTGGTAATGGAGGAGTGCAGGGTGTTCTGTGTCTGAAGAGGGAAAAATGGAATTTGGTGTGGTTTTTAAAAAATAAAACAGATCTTTCCTTGTGGAATTTGGGATTCTCCACCACAGGTTGGGTGATGAAGCTTGGAAAGGTGTCAGCTTGGATTCACAGGGAAAGAGAGAGAAGAGAAAACAAGTGGATGGATGGATGGATGGATGGATGGATGGATGGATGGATGATGGATGGATGGATGATGGATGATGGATGGATGATGGATGATGGATGGATGGATGGATGGATGGATGATGGATGGATGGATGGATGATGGATGGATGGATGGATGGATGGATGGATGGATGGATGGATGGATGGATGATGGATGGATGGATGATGGATGATGGATGATGGATGGATGGATGGATGGATGGATGGATGATGGATGGATGGATGGATGGATGATGGATGGATGGATGATGGATGATGGATGGATGGATGGATGGATGGATGGATGGATGGATGGATGGATGATGGATGGATGGATGATGGATGGATGGATGATGGATGGATGGATGGATGATGGATGATGGATGGATGGATGGATGGATGGATGATAGATGAGGGATGGATGGATGATGGATGATGGATGGATGGATGGATGGATGGATGGATGGATGGATGGATGATGGATGGATGGATGGATGGATGGATGGATGATGGATGGATGGATGGATGATGGGTGGATGAATGGATGGATGGATGGATGGATGGATGGATGCATGGATGGATGCATGGATGGATGGATGGATGGTATTCCCATGGTGGAAGGCATCTGGAAGGCCAGGAATGAGCTGACACAGCCATGGGCTGGGAATGTCCACAGGTGAGCATGGAGGGTGGGAAAAGGGAAGCACTGGTGGATACTGGGAGCTTGGAGTTGCACCTGCTGGGGGAAGAGTCATCACCACTGGGAGGACTGGGCCAAGCTTCCCATGGCTCTCCTGCAGAGCGAGGCTGGAGCAGAGTTGATCCTGCCTGGAGCATCTTTTGCGGGGACACGTGAATCTGTGTTCCAATGCGTGGAGATGGTTATTGCAAAGCCACTTTATTTCTGGTGTTGTTATTGGCAGGGGAGTGGGAGTGCAATACAATTTTAGCCACCCTGATGTCTCTGTGTCCCTTACATCCCACCTCCATTCTAGAGCAGCTTTTTCCTCACATTACACGATCCTTTCGCCTGTACAAAAGGGACTTTTTGCACCTGAAATTGTTAAAAATTGAGCTGGTCCTGCAGAGCAGGGTCAGGAGTGGGCAGTCCTGGCAGAGTTGATGGCTGTGTGTCCCCACCACCAGCACCAGCCCTGGTCCCAGCAGGAAGCAGGATTGCCTTGCATATGGCAGGAACAGGGGATGACCAAGATCTGTGTGAGGCTCAGTGAGGATGAACTTGCTCATGGAGAAGGATTCCAGTCACACCAGGAGCCCAGCCCAGCCCTCAGGCACAAGCAGAGCAGGAGCAGCCCAGCCAGCAGCACCTTTTTGTTCATTTAAAACCATCCCACTGAAGATCAGGGTGAGTCTCCAGAGCTGCTGAGTCGGAGACCACCCCTCAGATAAACTCCACTTCCCAAAGCTCACTCAGACCTCTCCCACCTCCCACTGGCACTATCCCCTGGATCACACAACGCCTCACAAACACACCCAGAGAACGCTTTTGTCTCTTCCTGTCCTTTTCAGATATTTTGGGTATTTGTGGCAATCTCTCCTGTTTATATAACAAAGCCACAGCCCAGTGTTTGTGACACCATATCCATGGAAACCCTAATATAGCATGCACAGGCGAGGAGATCTCATTAGGTGCCTCAGCTGCGGCAGCACTGGGGAGGGAATTTCTCTGGGATGCTCTGCTGGGAAGGGGCCTGACTGCTCACCCAGCCTGGAGCACCTGGCAGGGCAGTACCACCTCCCAAAGAGCAAATAATGGTAATTTTTGGGTAATTTTGGCCTTTCTCCTGCTGTCCCATCACCAGCTCACCGTGGCTTAGCCCACACACCCACCTTTGGCTCTGCAGATCTGTGGGTGTATGGCTGGGACAGGGGGAGAGGCAGAAGGGATGGAGCTTCTCAGTCAGGGCAGTGCTGTCCTCACCTTCAGTGCCAGAGCAGGAGCAGAGTCTGAGCTGTAAAAAAGCAGCTCAGGTCCAGTTCTGTCCCTAATTTGGGGCGAGTGGCTCAGTGGGGAGGTCTGGGGCTGGTTCCCCTTTAGATGTGAGGCAAAAGTTTTCTTCCACGGTGTAAAACAAAAAAAAAAACCCTGGTCCTGAGGAAGGCAAAACAGGTTGGGAGAAAGCAAGAAACTGGAACAAGCAGAGGCTTAGCAAGGGGGATGTTACAGCATTTGGGCTGTAAGGCACAAACTCAGTGCAAGCAGGAAGGAATGGCTCTTCCCACCTATCCCTGCTGGATCAGGGATGATCCAGGATCCCATCATCCCTGGATCACTGTCACCTCCAAGTGTCCAGGGCCATTCCCACCCATCCCTGCTGGATCACTGTCACCTCCAAGAGTCCTGTCCTGGCTGGGACCTGGCACGTCTGTGAGTTAAACCAGCCCAAGCTGCTGTCACATGTGGAAGTTCCCTGCAAAACCTCACAGCTCGCTGTGGCCCAGGTGACACAGGGACACCAAAGCTATTTTAGAGAGGGCAGACACTCACCTGCACCCCTGCTGGGCAATTGAAACACAGATTGGAAGGACACAGAAAAGCCCCATGAGCAGCCTGCAGATCCCTTCTGATTCCTTATGGCAACAGGACTGAGCAAAGAGATCCTTTGGGAAGGATGATAAACAATCCTCCTCACCTTGGGGTGTGATGGAACAGATCCTGTGGGTCATGGGGCTGCTCCACAGCTCTGATCTGCTGGCTGAGGGCTGGATTTGGCCAGAGGAATGGCCCACATTGACCCCTGCAGGGTCACCAAGGTGTGAGCATCCCCCCCGTGTGCCAGCCCAGCTTTGCCCTGCTCACACACGGCTCCAGCCTGAGCCAGGCACTGCCAAACCTCATCAGCACCCAGAAAAATTCCATCCTGGGGCTGGGCAGGGCTGCGGAGAGCAGAGCCCCGGGAGAGTGGGAGCAGACAGAGATCTTCCCTTCCCTCCCCTCCCATCCCCTCCCTGCCCTTGCCCAAATCGAATTTCCATTTCTGTTAGCGAGGCAATGGATTATAGCTCGGGGGGCTCTGCCTGCTCCAGCCCCTAATTCGGCGCATCAATTGTGTTTAAAGCCGTACCTGGGAGCAGCCTTTGTTCCAGGGGGGCACTGCCGGGCTCTGGCAGCCACCGCTGGCCACCAGGTGCTGAGTGGGGAGGGAAAACCACGGATTTTTGTCACCAGGAGGGTTTGGGTGTGGGCTCAGCGACTCCCGGTGCGGGTTCAGCATCCAGCCCTGCCCTGGGGCTCACAGCCCGCTCCAGGTGCTCCTGGGCATCTTTTCTGCCTGGAGAGGGGCATGAGGGGTGTGGGGACACCCCAGTCCCATCTCCAGCACAGCCCTGCCGGCATTCCCTTCCTCAGGAGCTCCCACACGGGCACAAAGTGGCTGCTCTGCCCCAGAGGACAGGGCAGGACCCACGGCTCCCACCCCACAGCCCTCCCGTGGGACGCTGCTCCTGAATGAGCTTCCCAGTCAGGAAACTCTGGCGTTTCTACATCTCCTTGATGGCTTAAAATAAACACTCCCAGCAATGAGTGGAAAGCTGGATCCTCACTCCTCGCCTGGATTTATGAGCCACGACTCAGGAGAAACTGAAGGAGGGGGGCTGAGAGAGATGTACATAATTTTTTTTTCTCTCTTCAAATAAATTCTCAGCGCTTATCTGCAAAGTTCAGCTGTTTTCAAGCTGACCTGCCCGTGTTCTGCTGTTCCACTGCAAATTCCTCCTGTACAGGAGAGCTCAGGAGCTCCACTTGCACACGCCAGCAACCTGGGGTTTCATCTCTGATGGAGGGAGGCAGAATTTGTTAGCTGAGGGCCCCCTCCTGCCCCCGGTGAAGATCACTTTGCCTTCCTGCCGTGCTTGGCAGCTCAGCATCTTCTCTTTACAATGAGGAAACGGAGCCAAGAGAGGAGGACAAGTGGGTGAATCTGCTTGGAGGAGATCAGGGATGGGCAAGGACAAAAATCCGTTCTACGGGGCTTTTGTAAGGCAGCCAGGCTTGTGTAACGCTCGAGCACCAGGGCTGGGGGATGAGGGACATCCATCTGATGCCTTCAGTGTGCCCAGCAGCCTCGGGAAAAGGGGAAAATGCTGGATCCTCCTTCGGGAAGGTTTAAGACAGTTGTGGTTGGGGTGAGGTGCAGATGCAGGAGCAGCTCCAGTGAGCACAACCCCAGAGATGCCATGCTGGGAGCATCCCAGGCAGCTCCTCCTGCTATCCAGGCGTGCTTTTAAGGCTTTTTAGCAGCAGTGGGAGGGCTGGTGGGGACTGGGCTGTGCTCTGGGGGAGGGATGGGGCTGAGGGACGCTCCTCTGGGAGAGCTCAGCTCTCCATCCCTCCCTGTGCTTGGCCTTCTGCCTGGTGGGGCTGACTGAGAGAGCAAACCCTGCGAGCAGCAGGTCACCCGGCAAGGAGAGAGACACGGCCGGGATCAATTGACGCATTCCTGAGTAATGGTTGTGTCTTAGGACAGTGAAACCTCCTCGGGTTTAACGTGGAGATGCTCGCATTGATGACTCATTAAAACGCCGAGCTGAATCCATTTCCTCTCCTTAGCCAGGGCTGGGGGAGGCGGATCTGCCCCTGTGACATTGCTGCAAGGAGCAGGAGGAAAGCCAAGCCCCGAGGGGACTCGAGGGAACCCCACAGGGGAGGCAGCACCCAAAAACTAAATTAATAAAATTAATAAATTAATAAAACGATGTTTTATGAATAAATTAATAAAACAATGTCACCGGCTCGTAGGATAAAGCCAGGTAATGTGTGTGTGTGTGTGTGTGTGTGTGTGTGTGTGTGTGTGTGTGTGTGCATCAAAGAGCTCCAGGCAGTTCATTATAATTCCAATTAACGTGGGAAAGTTAATAACAGAAAGAGAATCCATCTGATTTTAAACAAATGGGAAGCGGGTTGGGGAGAGGCTAAAGGTGTCTTTAAACTTTAAACTGAGCCCAAGTCCCAGATGCTACAAAGAAATAACAAATATTGAATATATCCAGTGTGGGGGCTTCAATGGGTACAAAGTTGGGTGGGAGAGCAGCTGGGCTTTGCTGGGTTTGGAAGGGCAGAATTAAATCCCACAAAGGCCAAAATTGAGAGGAGAAAGGAGAGGACACATATTTTTTCTTGCTGTTTGGGGGAAATCAGCATTTTCTCTGACACTGAGTTTTGCAGGGAAAATATTTCAATCCCTGACAGAATTATTTAATGCCTGGGAGCTCAGAGAAGGCTCAGGGTGCTTCGTTCTCATGTCTGGCCACATTTGGGGTGATCCCAGGCTGGGCTATGTGGACACCCAGGCCAAAGGCACCAGAAGCAGCACACAGCATGTCCACAAGGGCTCAGCCAGAGCAGCCTGTGAGCAAACAGCCCTTCCCAGCCACTAAAGAAGATTTAAGAGCGAATCACATCAGCCCAGTCAAACCCAATTGCTATTGATAATGTCCATGTGCAATTAGAGCCAATTAAGGGGAGACAGCAGATGACAAGTGTTTGGCCAGGAGCTGATGGGGGTCAATACTCCAGTCCAATTTCCCAACAGCTAAATGCAATTAAAGACTATCACTTACCCAGCTTGCCCAGGAGGGCCAGCACATAAATGGGCACACCAGGTGCTGTCTGCTGTCCTGGCAGGATGCAGAGCTCCAGGAGCAAGCCCTGCTCCTGCCCCAGCCTCAAGCTGAGGGAGGTGGCATCCATGTACTTCACCCTGGTGGCAGCGTTCCTGGTCATCCTGGTGGTGGCCCTGCAGGGCTCGGCGCCCCGCCAGAATGATTTCCCCTACAAGGTGCCCCTGGATCCCCAGGGGCTGCTGGAGCTCTCCTGGAATGTCAGCTACCCCGAGCAAGTCGTGCATTTCCAGCTGCTCATCAGGGAGCTGCACTTCGGGCTCCTCTTCGGGATGTCGGACAGGGGCGAGTTTGAGAACGCGGACCTGGCCGTGCTCTGGAGCGATGGGCACAACTCCTACTTTGGGGTGAGTCACCTGAGTGCTTGCATGGCTGCTTTTGGGGTTCCCCTCCTGGAAATGCAGCTCTCTGATTCTAGCTGGTGGTTTGGTAGAGTGGGGTACAGGGCACACACTGGGGCAGCCCCACTGCTCAGGGTCCAGAAGGTCTCGGGGGTTTCTCCCCTACATTGGATCCACACTGTGGGTTTGGCATGGGGATTAACCCAAAAGAGGAAAGAATAAACACAACAGCACATCAGCAAGGCTGAGGGAGCCAGGAGCTGGATGTCTCTGCTGTGTTCAGCTGCAAAGACACACACATCAACACCCTGCTTCACTCGTGTGCTGCTGCCAGCCACATTAAAAATTAACCACAGCTCCCATTAATGGCTCTGAGACAGGGCAAAAGTCACCAGGCAGAGGCTGCTCCTACCAGCAGGAGGAACCCAGCTGAGAGTTGCATCCAGAGGGATCAATGGGATAACAGGGCAGCCTGGGGTACTGTCAGAAATTAAAGGTGCAAATGTATTTGGGAAAACTGATTTCCAGTTGTGTTATTTGCTGTTGGTGCTGCAAACTCAGTCCTTCCTGCCACTGTCTGTTTGTTGGGTTCCTGTCTGGGTGGTTTTCCCAGCCCTATCCTCAGCCCACAACATCAGGCTGATTGTGATTGTGCTTGGCTGCAGAAAGAAATTCCCATTTTTGCCTTTGTGAGGCTTTCCATTAAGTTAAATTTTACCTCTCTGCTTACTTCAAATTAACCATAAAACACATTCTTTCGCAATCAGCCGCAATGTGATCCGCAGTGCAATGAAAGCATGAAAAGAGGGCTTTATTATCTGAGCTCTTTTCCTGCTAATTACCAGCCTTTCAGGGTCTGTGGTGGGTCAAATACTCCAGGATTTCACAGCATCATGTAAAGAAAACAGAAAGGATCATTTCTAATCTGCCTTCCTGAGCTCACCCAAAGACAAACAGAAACACCCGGCAGCGCTCGGGTTTTCTCTTTCACTTGGTGCTGAACAGCATCCTGCAAGGAGATCTCTATAAATCTCTCCAGCCCTGCTTTTCTCTCTCCCAGCAGCTTTTCTTCTGGATAAGTGTGTTGGCTGTTAAAGAGATCCACATTTGTTCAGCCCCCCATGTACTATGAGATTAACTTGCGCTCCATATTCCTATGAAATCAAATGTCATGAGAGCTCCATGGAGCTGATTTCCCTCTCCCCCTCTAAGGACAATATGTTCTGGAAATATGACTCTATAGCTCTGGCTGACATGATGCCAAGTTGCTTTATCCCTTTTCTTCTGGTTTTTCCTCCCAAGATAAGAGAACCAGTGCCACTTGTGTGCACACAGCCAGCTACTTCCTGGGTGCCTTTTCTGAGTAAACAGGAGACCCACAGGAGAAACAAAAGATCAAAGAAACAGCCCTGATCAAATCCAAATTATCCCAGGATTTTATACTCCGAGCCTTCAAACCCTGAGGCACAGGAATACCCTGCTGCTTTGCTTCTTGGGGTGGCTTTGTCACCATCCTCTACAACAAGCAGTGTTTAGGAGGCCGTGCTGGGCTGCCAGAACAATCTGGCCACAAAAAATTAAGGATTTTGTAGAAGATTTTTAGCCCACCAGGGGTCTGATCTTAAATTGAGGAAGGCTGGTTTGTGCCAAGGGTTTTGGAGAGCCCAGCACCTCCTTCCACGGGGTCCCCCCAAAACAAACACACCCAAAATCCAGCACAGACCAACACAACACCTTCACATGTCCTGGGGCCTTTCCTCCTTCCTTTCCCAACCTTTCCCCACTCACATCTCAGCTTGTAAAGGTCTTTCTGCAGACTGTTAGTGCTGGCTCAGGTGTTTCCCAGGGCTGTCTGAGCACCAGGGATCTTGTAGCAGAGGCCATTCCAGCATGGATCTGCCCAGGAGATGCTGGAAGTGGGTATGGAGTAAAGCACAGGCATCCTGCAGCCCTGGGGTGCTGAGGGTGCACAGAAGGAGGACCTGTGGCACCTCTGGAGGCACCTCCTGGCTGAGCAGGCTGCTCTCTCTCTCTCACAGGATGCCTGGAGTGATGCTAAGGGGCAGCTCCACATGGATTCCCAGCAGGACTACCAGCTCCTCGGGGCTCGCAGGGCTCCTGAGGGGCTCTACCTGCTCTTCAGGAGAGCCTTCAGCACCTGTGACCCCAAGGACTACCTGATAGAGGTATGGCATCGCCCTCACCCTGCTGTGGCACCCCCAGCCCCATCCCAGCCCTGTTTGGGCTCAGCATCAGGTGTTGGTGCTGTGTGAGGCAGAGAGGAAGCGAGCTACAGATGTCAGCCCTGGCCCATGAGTAATGTTTGGCACCATCTATTCACAAGCCCTTCAAAAGCTCTCTCAAGTGTAGCTTTTAGCTCGTTTGCATCATCAGCTCCTGTTGAACATGCTTTGGGTCTATATAAATCCTTCCTGCATCACTCTGCTTGACAGTCTGGAGCCAACTGTTGGGAGTGTCACGAAGAGGGGTTGGTGTATCAACAGCAGGCAAACAGGAGGGTGGTGACAGGAGCTGGGACAAAGGGACAGCAAATAGAGGTGCTGATCTGTGCTCGGTGGTGTCTCCCTGGCTCTGCACCCACCACTCCTCTCTGAGCTGGGATTTGGGATAAACCCTCCTGTCAGACAGCTCAGGGGCTCAGCTACAGGCCCTGGAATCAGTGCAAGGCTCATCTCACATGAAAGCCTTTGTGGGCAGGATATTTTAGAGCCAACGTGGGCACAGAGTGTCCTCGAGTTTTTGCTGCTGGTGCTCAAAAGCTTCTCTTGTGGTGAGAAGTGTCTGCCGTCTGCCAAAACACTGAGAGCCCTGGAGGGAACAATCTGTGTGTGTGAGCCACAAAAACACTTGCTGGTCTTTATTCTCTGATCCTTTAGGAAAAAAATTGTTCTCTTTTTCCTTCCTCCCTTATCTCCTGTCCAGAGCTCTCAGCATTCTTGTTTGCAGCAGACTTTCAGCAGAGCTTCTTGTGGTACCTTCCCTCTGAAAAGAAGCTGGAAGGAAAGGGAGGACTTCAGGGAGAAGTTTTGTTTCTGCTGTTACCTCCCAGGCTATTGCTGGGCTGCAGGGGATGATGAGCCTTGCACTGATGGGTTTGTCCCAGCCTGGAGCTCATGAGGGGCTTGGAAGGGGCAAAGAGGATGTGTCACCCTTTTGGAATTGATGGGGAACCTGCTAGGGAGCCCTCAGTGACCACATCAGCCAGAGGAACACCTGGGATGTAGAGCTGTCCTGGGACAGCACAGCACAGTGAGCTGCTGGTGCAGCCAGGGTGGGGTCACAGGACCCATTTCTGGGTTCATGCCACCAGTGCTGCTGCTAATGGTCCCTGCAGCTCCTGCTCTGCATGAAAACCCCACAGATATATTCTGCTCTGGCTTCAGGATGGCACCGTGCACCTGATCTACGGCATCCTGGAGAAACCAGTGCATTCCCTGCAAGCCATCAACGTCTCTGCCCTCCACGGGGGGCTGCAGAGGGTGCAGCTGCTGAAACCCAACATCAGCATCCCTCAGCTGCCCAGAGACATGAAGAGCATGGAGATAACAGCCCCAGATGTTGTCATTCCCAGCCAGGAGACGACCTACTGGTGTTACATGGCAGAGCTCCCCGAGGGCTTCCCCAAGCACCACATTATCATGGTAAGAGGCAGGAGAAGAGGGCTTCTTTCCCCAGGGTGGGTCAGTAATTGTGTTCAAATCCTGCAAATTGCATGTCACAGGGAGGCTTTCAGGCCCTGGCATCCAAATGTAGACCCAAAACCTCTTCCAGGTCCAGCCCACTGGTCAGTAGCAGCATTTTGTCTCCTAGAGTGTCTCAGCAGGAGGGGACCAGGTAATGTTTTCCCACCTGGCACATCCAGCAGGTTCCAGGACAGGCTCAGAGCTGACTCCCTGCAGAAGGAACAGACCCACAGCAGGATTTTGGCACACAGGAGGAGCATAAAACCACAGGAAACAAAAGAACAGGGCTGATGAGAGCAGGGCAGAGCCAGCCAGGATGGGAACTGACATCTAAAAGATGAGACATTGTCCGAAAAAAAGAGAGTTAAGATGTAAATGCAACTTGTGGGCACTGCCAGACGTGTTGCTTGGGCCATCTCCTGCAGAGGAGAGGCAGAAACGTGCTGGCAACCCCGAGGAAAGGAAGGGAGAGCACCCAGCAGGTGTGGGGGTGGCTCAGGAGGTGACCTGGCACATCCAGAGTCAAAAGCACACCATGGGGATGAGGAGAACCTTCAGACACTCGAGCTGCAGCGAGCGCTTGGTGATTTTGAGGGGAGAGACGATGCAAAGGAAGGCTCAGAAGGAGGATTTTCTCTCTGACAGATGGTGTGAAGTGAATCATCTGTGTGTAAGTAAGAAGTGTGTAACTCCTGATACCTTCCCGCTGCTGCAGATCACTTCTGCAGCTGGCACTTTTAGCCAGAGATGTTCCTCAGGCTTGAGTCACTCTCTCCACCCCAAATCCCCCTCTCCATGCCCCAGGCAACTGCAGGACAGAAACAAAACCCAAGGGCTGTAGGCAGAGCTACAACAACAAGACAGCCAGGACTCTCTGTAGGAAAAAGCAACATCCCCAGGGCCATGTTTACCCCTGGTAAAGGATTCAGTCAGCACAAAACTGACCAAGGTCTTCTGCTGATCCCCATCTCTTGCTGGAGAAAGGATGAGCTGGTTCTCTGTGGGTTCTGGTGGGCTCTGGGCTGGTCCCTAAGCCAGCCAAGAAATTAAATATTTCCACAACTGACCTAAATGCTCCTTGGGCACTACTAACATGTTGTTTCCCCTTTGAAGTACCCAGGTGCTTAACTCTGCCATAAGCAAAATAAGAGGGGAAAGCTCTTGGCCCTTGGTGCCTCATGGCCTGAACAACCTTCCCTCCCCATCCTGTGGCAGAAACTGGTACCAGGTCACAGATACCCTGCCCTGGCACCTTGTGGAGCCTGCAGGGTTCAGGGATGGGGTCTCAGAGTGTCCTCTCCTCCTCGGGCCTGCCTTGCAGTACAAGCCATAACCAAAATATGAGGTGAAAGATCTTGGTGCCTCATGGCCTGAGCAACCTGTGGCAGAAGCTGGTACCAGGCCACAGATTCTCCTGCCCTGGCACCTTGCGGAGCCTGCAGGGTTCAGGGATGGGGTCTCAGCATATCCTCTCCTCCTTGGGCCTACTTAACTCTGCCATAACCAAAGCTCTTGGCCCTTGGTGCCTCATGGCCTGAACAACCTTCCTTCCCCATCCTGTGGCAGAAACTGGTACCAGGTCACAGATACCCCTGTCCTGGCCCCTCATGAAGCCTGCAGGGTTCAGGGATGGGCTCTCAGTGTGTCCTCTCCTCCCTGGGCCTGCCTTGCAGTACGAGCCGGTGGTCACGGCGGGTAACGAGGCCCTGGTGCACCACATGGAGGTTTTCCAGTGCGCGGCCGACTTCGACAGCTTCCCCCGCTACAACGGGCCCTGCGACTCCAAGATGAAGCCAGAGCGCCTCAACTACTGCAGGCACGTGCTGGCAGCCTGGGCCATGGGGGCACAGGTGGGTGTGACAAGGGACACGTCCCCCTGGGTGACAACCACGCCCTGACAACCAGGCCCTTCTGCCTCCCAGACCATCCCGGTGCTGCTTTTGGGGCTTCCCTCACCCTGGCCTCAGCTGGGGTTTGGCTTCAGCCCCTCCTGGCTGTGTTGGATTTCCTACTGGTCCCCAGTTCTCCTCCTTTTTGGTGCCAGAAATCAGTGGGGTGGGACACTGGAACACCTCCCCAGGGAATGGTCACGGCCCTAAGCCTGAGGGAGCTCAAGGAGGTTTTGGACAGCACTTGTGGGATACCTGGGGCTGTCCTCTGCCCCAGGAATCCCACAAGTGTTGTCCAAAACCTCGTTGGACAACAAGGGGGGCAGGAGTTGTAATTTTATGATCCTCGTAGGTCCCTTCCAATTCAGGGATTCCTGGGGGTGTCCTGTGCAGGGACAAAAGTTGGATTTTGATGATCCTTTTGTAGGTCCCTTCCAGCTCAGGGTATTTTATGATTTTATGGCAACACTCAGGTGTTGTGCCATTGCATGTGGAATGAGAGAAGTTTTTGGAAGCAAGGGCAGCTCTCCAAGCACAACCAAGGGCACAAGTCATATCCCTCAGCCCATGCTGTGGGTCAGGATTACACCCACACATTCCCTCAGGCTTTCCAGCCTTGTTCCCAGGAAAGCCACTCTGCTGCTCCCCTAACACCCTCCCTTCTGCTTCCAGGCTTTCTATTACCCTGAAGAAGCAGGTCTTGCCTTTGGTGGCCCAGGCTCCTCCAGGTATTTGCGTCTGGAGATCCATTACCACAATCCCCTGGTGTTCAAAGGTGAGGGACTGCCCTGAACGTTGCTTTACCTGTGTGACCATGGCAGGAGAGCTGGGGAAAATCCAGGGAAGCATTGCCACCTTCTGGGGAGGGCTCTGGCCTAAACCATGGCCCTGTTCTCAACTTTGTGGAGAGCTGATGGTCCAGATCTGTCCCTGCAGGAAGAATACATTAAATCCCCACCTTGCTACTGCTTTTCTGGTCTCAGCAAAGCCATCCCCACTGAAGTGCATGCCCAGAGGTGGGGAAGGATGCTTGGGAAAGGAGCCTGCAGGCAGAAAATTGCCCCCACAGAGTTCCTATGGCAAGGATGTGATCCAGGGCAACACCAGGATTCAGCTGGGCTGTCTTAGGAGTAACCTCAATTTCTACACAAGGTGGTGGGGCTGGGTCTGAGCCCAGAGCAAGAGTGACAGCAGTGCCAAGGCACCAGAGAGACCAGGCTGCCTGGGGAGGGGGGGATGTGGATGTTGATTCCTGTTCTTCTGCTTCGATAACATTGTCAGGAGACACATTGGAAAAAAAAAGAAGGATTCCAAACAACCCAGTTTCTTCATTAACATAAAAACAAGCAGCTTCTTGACTACCCAAGGATATTTTTAGGAGGCCAGAGCATATGTACTGTGGATCAATCATAGCACATTCGGCAACTCGAGAAGAAACACGGCTATAAATACAGAGTTCACATCTTCCATCATTCATCTGCTTTTGCCTGTTAACCAATAGTGTCTCCCCCGTTATTCTTATCCCTGGGTGGGCTCCAGCCTGGAGACAGGGAGCTCAGAGCTGCCCTGAACCCTTCCTGACCTATTGACCCTGCTCTTTCCCTTTGGGAGTTTGGGATTAAAGAAGATGCAGTGAGCTACATTCCTGAGGGAGTCCTCCATGCTCTGTCCTCCTGCTTTGGGGTCTCCAAAGACATCCTTACCTTGCTGTCCTGGGACAATCCAGCATGAGGTCAGTGCCCTCACCAGGGAACCAGGTGCATCTGGGGCCACTCAGTGACGATTTCCACAAAAATCTTTAGGATTTAAAACAATTTCAAACAGAGGAAGGAAACTGGGAGTGAGAGGCTCCCCACAGCATGTCCTTGTCTTTCACCTTTTTACTTTTTCCCTGCAGTGACTTGTCCTTGTCCCCTGGCCCCCAGGTCGCCGTGACTCCTCGGGGATCAGGCTGTACTACACAGCCACCCTTCGTCCCTATGACGCTGGGATCATGGAGCTGGGCTTGGTGTACACCCCAGTGATGGCCATTCCCCCTGGAGAGGACAGCTTCATCCTCACAGGATACTGCACTGATAAATGCACCCAGCTGGTGAGTGTCTGTCCCCTCCAGCCTGGCTGCACCTCAGAGGACAAAGGTTCCCCGTGGCTTTTCCCAGGCTCCAGGCAGCACCGATTTCCAGGCTGCCAATTTGAAGTTTTAAACGCACCGTGAGGAAGGAAAAATCTGCTGTGTACAATAAACAGAGAGCAGCTGGTTGGGATGTGCTGGATCCCCCTGGAAGCAGCTCTCCTGGGGAGCCATCTGCTCCAGCTCCCCGGGGTACCATTCCCATAAAGCTCACTGCCGAGCTGGCCTTGTCCCAGTGGTGCTTTCCCTCACAGGGCTGGGAAAATTGGCTCCTGCTCCCGGGGAGCTTGCCAAGAGCTCCCTCAAACATGGTTCCAAAGGGCCCACCTTGCTCTCTCAGGGAAGCTTTGGTGTGTGTTTTTGTAGGGCTTACCCACAAGGAATCATTTGTGCCACCACCAAGGAGGGCAGGGAGGGAAGCAGGATCTGCCTCAGCTGCTCCTGCTGCCCTGGAGCGTTGGTTATGCAGCAGTGAGGGTTTGTCCCTCTGCAAGGAGCTCACTGAGCTGCTTCTCCAGGGGTACAGCAATCCCCTAAACCCCGTGTGAGAGCCACAACAGGGACAGCCAGCTCCCAGCACACAGCCAGGGGATGTGAGGGAGGGGATGTGAGAGGACACATCTCTGGTTTTGTGTTGTTGAAATGGCTCCCAAGGTATTAAAAGTCTTTTTTCCCGCCCCGTGACCAAAGAAGAAGTTGAGATTCCTCAGCTCTGGTTCTCAAGGTTGTTTATTTTCTTTTATCTATCCCATTCTCTCTCTGACCTGCTGAGATCTGTCCAGCAGGTCGGGTTGTGGCACAGTCCCTGCCCTTGGGGTGGTGTTGGCTTTTTACACTAAGAACTACATGTACTTTATTTACAATAATTTTCCAATACCTATCACCTGTGTTAGACAGTCTGTCTCTACTCTAAACCAATCCAGAAGTGTCACCATCACAGCAGAAAATGGAGGACAAGAACAAGAAGAAGAAGGACAGGACACTCCCAGATCCCTCCATTTTGCTTCTTGAACCCCCATTCTAAAACCACAAAATTCTACTTTTTCACCCTGTGACAAATTAACTATCATTCTACTCAAACTCTTCTGGCTTGTAAATCCTCACACAAAGTTGACAATTTTCTCCATGGGCTGAAACGGAATCACAGGTGTTTTTGTCTCTGTGCCAAGGTGTCTGAGCCCCTTGCCAGGGTCTCGAGCCCTCCAGGGCAGTCAGAGGATTATCCTGGGTTCTGACAGGGATAGAGCTCCCTCGGGGGCTTGAGCTGTCCCTCCTTCCTTCCTTCCCCAGGCTCTGCCCTCTGCTGGCATCCGCATCTTCGCCTCCCAGCTGCACACACACCTGGCAGGCAGGAAAGTGGTGACGGTGCTGTCCCGGCACGGGAGGGAGAGGCAGGTTGTGAACGCTGACAACCACTACAGCCCTCATTTCCAGGTACAGGGGCTGCAGGGGGCACGGCTGGGTGTCCCCCCTGGGCACAGTACCACTCTGATGTGTGCCCTTCCCTCCCCTCCCAGGAGATCCGCATGCTGAAGGAGGTGGTCGCCGTTTTTCCGGTGAGTTGCTCCAAAAAATGTTCCAAACAGCTCATCCTGAGTCCTCTGCCTCCTTCCATCCCCCCCATCCCATCTGGGGACTCCCAGGGGGGCTGGAGGGAGTGTTCCTGGGTCATCTGTGCCATCTCCACGCAGATACTTTGGGGACAACCAGAACCTCTCTCATATGGCCCAGAATTGGTGTGTGGGCAGCCAGGAGCTAAATGAGGCTCTGATTTATCTGGGCTTCGTCTGGCAGGGGGAGGCTCCTCGGGGGGTGAGGATGAGCCATGGTGCTGCCCTCTGGCCTTGCTTGATGGGAGGAGAGGGAGACTTGGCATCAGAGTGGGAGTGGGTGGGAAAACAGGGGTGGAACCTACCCCAGGGCTCTTCAGATGGGGAAGGACTTGGCTGCAAAGATGGGGACAGCTCCTGGAGCTGCTCAAAGCACTCAGCACCCACTGGAGCCATGCCCAGGGCTGTGCCCTGGGGTGTCCCCGTGGTCCTCAGCACTGACTGTGGCAGGGAGGCTGTTGTGCCATCAAGTCAGCTCCTGTTTTGGCACTTCAAGCTCTTGCCTAAGTGCAATTTTAAGGTGTTTTCAACCCCGCAGAAATCCTTAAAAAGCGAGGAAAGCAGGAAACACCATCCCTGGGATGCAGCCCTGGGGAATCTCCGCAGGGGATGCAGTTTTAGCAAGGACTCCTGAGGAGTTGCAGGCTCCTGGTATGGAGAGCAGAGATTTCCATGTGGAGCACTCCCCAATCCCTAAATTTTCCTGTGTTTGAACCCCCTAGGGTGATGAACTCATCACCACCTGCACATACAACACTGAGGACAGGAGCAGAGCCACCGTGGTGAGTGCAGGGGCAGCTTTGGGGGCAACCCAGAGTGGGCTGGGGGCACCCCCAGAGTGGGCACCTGCATGAAGCCAGGCTGAATCCCAGCCAGGAGCAAAGGGAGGGTGGGAAGAAGGGAACTCACAAGGCTGTGCTGCCTGCAGCGGGGATGTGAAGGTGCTAATTGTGAAGTAGCATGTGTCACTCTAATTCCCATCACAAACTGTTCCACCAGGGATTAATTGTAATTAAAGAGAAGTGGCATTTTTTGACAGTGCATGTTATTTCCTTACATAGGCAGTGGGAAAAAAATATAAAAGAGCCTGTCAGAGGTACCATCAACAGGGACAAGGCTAAATATAGCAGAGGGATTATAGGAAATCTGCATTTTAATGTAAACCACACGGTCTAGCCTGGAAGTCTGTCCTTGCACAGAGGGCAGACAAGCAGAGAGCTGCCCATGCCATGCACCTGAAGGGGGGTGAATACCCATCTCTACCATCTCTATCTCATCTCTATCTATCTAGATATCCAGATCTAAATCTAGAGAGAGATTTTAGATATAGATGCATGTAAGTGTTGAGTGAGCTCTGTGCCCCCCTGCCCTCCCTGCCCCTTTGCAGCCCCAGCAGGGCACAGCCAGGCTTTGCTTCCATCACCCTCCTGCCTGTGCCACAGGGAGGCTTTGGCATCCTGGAGGAGATGTGTGTGAACTATGTGCACTACTACCCCCAGACCCAGCTGGAGCTGTGCAAAAGCGCTGTGGATCCAGGCTACCTGCACCGGTACTTCAACCTTGTCAACAGGTAAAGAGCCCTGCACAGCACAGGGAGCACTGGTACAACAGCCAAACCCAGGCTTTGGAGGATGGCTTCCCACCAGGAAGGGAGGGAGGGACTTTTCAGCAAGAGTCAGCATGTGGCTGAGTGCATAAATGCAAAATATTCCTTATAACCTGAGGCAGACTGCAAGGATCCATGCCAGGGGAAGAGGTTGCAGCCCATCCACCCATGAGGAGAGGGGAGATGCTGACCTTGCACAGTGTGTCCTACCCACAGGCTGCTCCCAAATGCTGCCCTGCTGGCTGCTGCAGGCTGTCCCTGTGCCCAGCGCTGCCCTCAGAGCCATCCCAGGTTCAGGCAGGGAGGAATTGGTCACATCCAGCTCTGGAAGAGCACAGCACTGCTGTGATTCAGCCTGGCCTTTCTCCTGCCCAGGTTCAACGATGAGGAGGTCTGCATGTGCCCACAGGTGTCTGTCCCAGAGCAGTTTTACTCCATCCCCTGGAACACCTTCAACAGGGATGTGCTGAGATCCCTCTACAGCTTTGCTCCCATCTCCGTGCACTGCAACAAATCCTCTGCTGTCCGGTTCCCGGTAGGTACAGCCTCACTCCCAGAGCTTCCCTGCACAATTCCCACATGTAAGGCTGGGTCTGTGGTGCTCAGGACACATCCAAACCCAGCAGGCTCAGGGCAGAGGGCTGGAGCTGCCTGGAAATCCCTGGTATCAGCAGGACACAGAGCCCAGCCCAGCCCTGGGCTTAGCCAATACATCAGGAGCCCACCATGGATGCTCCCAGCCAGATCCAATTAGGAGATGCATTTGCATAAAGTGATTTAGAGGCTGCTTTTGCTGACTGTTAAAGTAGGGCCAGATCCAAGGAGAAACGTGAGGTGGTTTTTAGGATTTTGGCAAATCACCCCAGGTCCCAGCAGAGAGAGTTCATTACACACAGCATCTGTGCAGCTTCCAAAGGTGGTGATCCAGCAAAACGTGAAGGATAAAGGACTGGGAGGTCTTTAAAATAAAACCAGGCCCAGAGATGAGGAACATGATGATGATGGTGGTGAAGATTTAAAACCACTGCTGGCATCAGCTTCCAATGCCATTTATCAGTGTAATAAATTTGGATAATACCTTGTGCCTGCATCCAGTGCTATCCACTGCAGCACAAGAACATGCTGAGCTGATTGCAGGGATGACCATCAGCTTTCTGCCACTGTAAATTCCCTTCAGCAAAGTTTCACTCTGGAGTGGGCAGAAACCTTTCCAGTTCCCTGGAACTGGACACCAGGCACCTCTCAGCCACGCAGAGCTTTGCTGCAGGGACAGAAGTGATGCAGAAGTTTTGTGCAGCAGCAGAGTTATGAATTAAACCTCTTAATTTATGACTCAGACAACTCCCTTGAATTCAGAGAGGTCTTGGGGGCTGTCAGGAAGGGCCTTGAGCAGACCAGAGCCAATGCTGGCACAAAGTGGGTCACGAGCATGGCAGTGAGGGCGAAGGAGCCTCTGCTCCGCTGGTGTTTCAGAACGAGTCCGACTTGGAGACATCTTATTTATTCCATGCTGTTTCTGCCAAGAGAAAAGCACCAGCCACCAGCTTCTAATTAAGCTCATGTTTTTGCAGTTCAGTGATCCCAAATCTGATGATTTCTGGAAGGAACTGAGTGCTGTTAATTACTGAGCCAAATCTCAAGGTAACACTTGTGAGCGGCAGCGGGGACGGTGCCGTCCCCAAGTTCCCCTGCACCCACAAGGGCTGGCACTAAACTCTGTTCAGGTTTCAACTCCAAAGCACTGAAAACAACAACTATCAAGACACTTCACTTGCCTTTGATCTCTCCAAAGAGCAGGCTCAGGGATGTATCAGCAGGGCAGACGCTGCAGCAGATGGGCTCAGGGCTGGAGCTGAGCCCTGGAGCAGGAGCACCCTAAGGATGCTTAACTGCTCCCCTAAGCCACAAGGGCACAGGGAAAGAGTTGTTCCTCCAGCTGGTGCTCCCCTGCAAAGCTGTCCCCTCTCTGGTCACTCCCCATGAGCTTTGGAAAGGTCCCTCCATCCCACTCCATTTTTCCCCAGGGTCTTCCCGGTGCTGGTGCCAGCTCTGGCCCATTTCGCTTGACATACCAGGAGAAATTTCAGCTGAAAACAAAAATTCCACTTTCATCTCGCTGATGACTCACGGCTCTACCTCTCCTCTCCAGACCTCCCTCCTCCTGCTCACGCTGTGGCTCAGCCTCTCGCTGACATTTCCACATGAACACGCAGCTGGCAGCCCAGCCAGAGCATCACCACCCCAGAGCTGAGCCCCCCGTGCCCCCCCAGCCCCTGCCCACCTCTCCACAGCCACCAGGCCATGCCAACATCACATCTGAGCTGGATCCTGCTCGGCAGGCTCAGCCCTGGGCACTGCCTTCACCTGGCAGGTTGTTCTTTGGAGGGAGCATCCCCAAGACAAGGTGTCACCATGGATGTACAGAGTGGGGGGATTTGTCCTGGCCATGGTCACTGTGAGCCCTGAATGGCTGTGATAGCCCTTCCATGGCACCTCAGCCAGGCTGCTGCATCCCTCCTGCTCCACGGGCACATCCCTGCTGGAAATTCCTGATTTTCCAGAGCATGGTGGGCCCGTGGCACTCCCTGGTTTGAACTGTCTCCACCTGACTTGGCAGGTAACACTTTCTGGGGTGGAAACTCCCCAGCTGGGGGGGATTTGTGGAACACCTCAGACGTCTGTGCCGCTCAGGGGATGTGTAGGTGCTTCTGCACTAGGAATAATTAGTGATGTCTCATGAGAAAACACCCTGATTTGGGCTAAAAACCCACTTCAGACGTTAAAATTCATGCCATTCCTCCAAGCAGTCAGAAACACCGAGCCTCCAACATCTTCTTCACTTTCTGGGGGAATGTTTCCACCTGCTGTGTGACCGTGTTCACAGGGGTCTTAGGATGAGGGAAGAGATGAGGATCTGACTCTATGCTTTAAAAGGCTTGATTTATCATTTTATGATACATATGATATTAAAACTATACTAAAAGAATAGGAGAAAGGATTTCATCAGAAGGCTTGCTAAGAATAGAAAAGAAAGAATGATAAGAAAGGCTTGTGGCTCGGACATGGAGTCCAAGCTAGCTGATTGTGATTGGCCATTAATTAGAAACAACTCATTGAGACCAATCCCAGATGCACCTGTTGCATTCCACAGCAGCAGATAACCATTGTTTACATTTTGTTCCTGAGGCCTCAGCTTCTCGGGAGGAAAAACCCTAAGGAAAGGATTTTCCATAAAAGATGTCTGTGACACTGCCGTGCTCTCAGGGCACTGCTGACCTCTCTTGCAGGGCCAGTGGGAGAAGCAGCCACTCCCCAGCATCACCGAGAGGCTGCGGGAGCCCAGCCCTCGCTGCCCGCCCTCCCCGGGGGCTCAGCCCGCTGCCCCCGTCCCCCTGCACCTGGGAGAGCTCCGGAGGGACTGACAGCCTGCCTGCCACAGCACCTCCAGGCAGGAGCATCCATCGAGGGGAGCATCCCTGCCCACCACAGCAGTGCCAGCCGCTGCCCTGGCCCAGCCTCGAGAGGGGGTTCAGCTCATGAGGCAGAGTTCAGCAAAGCCCTCCGGGGATGGGAAGAGCTATATTTAGTGTGTCATTAGCAATGCTGGCTCTGAGTAATGCTGCTTCCCACCCCCGGGATAATAACGGCGAGGTTTGCTATTGTGCAGCCCCAGGGAGGGGGGAAGGAACTTGTTTGCCTGCGGGGAAACTGAGGCACGGAGCAAAGGGATGTGTGGGAGCAGCACAAAGGCCTGGCTGGTGTCCCACGGTCCTGCCTAGCTCAGGATGGCTCCACAGGTGCTCCCTCATGCTGGCAGCTGTGGCAGGGATGGATGGAAGGAGGGAGGGATGGAGGGGTGCCACAACACCCACCCAGCCCTCCCCTGCCTCCCCACTCCTCCACGCTCTGGATTGTTCCTCTCGATGCCACCAGATGCCAAACAAAGGACACCTCTGGGATGGGGTTTGGAAAAGGGGAGGGGAGGAGGGGGAATGACAAATCTTTTGTCAGGAAAAAATTGCTCCATTAAATATCTAAATGTAAAATAAATTGCTTTTTGCTGTTGAGTTCTGAATGGAGAACATTCAGGAGGAGCAGAGGAGAGGCTGGAGGTGTGGAGGTGGAGGGGAGTCCATGTCCATCCCAGCTCTAGGACAGGTGGGATCCAGGCCAGGTGGCCCCCAAATTTCCTTCCCAGCCACCTTGAGTGTAAGAGAAACCCCAGGTCAGAGCACTGCACACCAGAAAAAGCTTTTTAAAGCAAAACCTGATCTCCCTTGCACAGAGTGATGCCTGGCTTGGCAGGGAGGCAGAATGCTCCTTCCCTCAAAACAGGACCACAGCCACCCCCTCCCCTGCCCTCCACCCTGCCAGAGGCAGGGCAGTCACCTCCTATTCAAGTGAAAAATTCATCTCAATCTTGGTTTTTAATGTTTTCAGTAAAACCAAAGCATTTCAGAGTTCACGCTCTTGCCCGTGGCGCTCGTGGCACGAGGGCAAGGAATTGAAATCAGCTCTAAAGAGGCTGTGACCCAAACAAACCTAGTCAAGGGAGGAAAAGGGGAGAGCAGGGAGTGAGATTATTTCTTCAGGCGGGTGAAAGCTCCAGCAGAGAGCCCAGAGAGGGGAGCAGAGCAAGGGATGGTGATGGGGAGTGCTGATCCTTGCCTTCAGCACAGGCTGTGTGCGTGTGAGGGCAAACCCTCCCTGCTGCCCTCCCTGCTGCCCTCAGGGCAGGCTCTGAGCTGCCAGAGGGGTTTGAGCTCATGGCTCAGCCTCTGCCAGCATCCCCCTGTCTGTTGGGAGCTAAAAGGAGCCACCTCCAAGGTGACCTTTGGGAAGAGCCACACAGGACCAGGGAGCTGCCAGTGAGGGCAGCAGTGGGGCCAGTGCCCCCCTGGCCACCTTACACCACAGCCTGTGCCAGGAGCAGCCCAGAAAAATCGTGGCTGCCCCATCCCTGGAAGTGTCCAAGGCCAGACAGAATGGGATTGGAGCAGCTGGGACAGTGGAAGGTGTCCCTGCCCATGGAACCCATGGCATGAAATGGGCTTTGAGGTCCCTTCCAAGCCAAGCTGCTCCATGGTTCCATGACACACAAACACAAACAGCACTGCAGAGAGGAACCCACAGTGGGAACCTGGGCAATGTCCCTGCACTCTGCCCCTTCCCTCCACACTCCCACCCCAGCAGAGCCCCAAGGATGAGGTGACACCCGTGGGAGTGGGGACAGACACAGCAAGGGACCAGAGGGATGGCAGCTTTGGAGAATCCAGCTGTATTAACAGCAGAGCTACTTTTAAAAAATAATGAAACTACACTGGGGGGAAAGAGTTTCCAGCAAAGTCAAAAATTGAAACCACTTCACACACAGTGAGACCAAACACTGTTTGCAGCCAATTAACCCATGGAAAAGAATTCTTGCTGCAGTGGCCTCGCTTCACTTGAGAAACAGAGCAGCAGAGTCTTTGCACTTTTTGGAATCTCTTCCTCCTCTCTCCTCTAATTTGACCCACAGTGACTCGGGGTGTTCCAGGAGGTTGCCCGGCTCTTGCAGCTGACCCCGGAGCCAGCAGGGGCAGCTGGGGCCGGGAGCTCAGCCCGCAGCTCCTCTGGGCAGCCCAGCAGCCCTCAGTAAAATCCTTTCACACGTTTGTTGTCAGGGTCGAACGGGGATTTGGTGTGAGCTCGGGCCGGGAAGGTCACTCCCATCCGTTCCAGCTCGTAGTTGCCACTCTTCACAAAATCCAGGGAAACCTGCGAGGCAGAGCCATGGAAAAACCCCTGCAGGGTGGCAGCATCCCAGCTCCACCCCTGGGCAAGCTCCCATCTGCCCCACACTGATCTCTGCAGAAAACCTGGCTCTGCCACCCCGAGAGGATTTGTGGAAAGGGGCATGAGAACTGTTAAAAGCACCCTGTTTAAAAAAAAAATTAAATCAGGTTTGAAAATTTTAGGTTTTTTTTTTTTTTTTTTTTTCCTGTGGAGGTATATGATGGAAAGAAAAAAGGGGAAAAGAAAGGGGAAAAGAAAGGAGAGGTGAAAGGGAAAAAGGGAGAAGAGAGGGAAAAGGAGAGGGAAAAGGGGAAGGAGAGGTAAAAGGAGGAGAAGAAGAAGGGAAAGGAGAAGGAGAAGGAGAAGGAGAAGAAGGAGAGGAAAAGGAAAAGGAAAAGGAAAAGGAAAAGGAAAAGGAAAAGGAAAAGGAAAAGGAAAAGGAAAAGGAGTAATATTCATCACTGGGAGAAAAGGAGGTTCCCAGGAGCAACTGGCCCACAAAGCCACTTGCCTTGGACTCTTGCAGGGATGCAGGATGAAAAGCCAAGGCAAGCAAGAGCAGGAATCACAGCCCACACACAGCTCTTGGCTGGCACAGAAAAGGTCCCTGGAGATGTCACCCCAGCCTCTGTCCCCACAGCACGCTGCTAAATGAGGGCACCCGACTGATTACCCAGGAGCCTCCCAGGGTTAATTAAAACCTTGCCCTGCACCCATTGGCCATTGCTCCCTACAACATAAATGAATTTGCTACAGCTATTAAATATCTGGTCGCAATTAACCCCCGAGGCAGCACTTGAGCCGTGCATGGACCTCACACGGTGACAGCGACACCAACTTTGGCACCAGCCCCTCACCCCCAGCCTGCCCAGGGAACAGAGGGAGTGCTGTGCCTTGTCCCAGCCCAGGTGACAGCAGTGGCTGTGTGGCACTGCTGACAGGGAGGAGGCACAGCCAGCCGGGGCTCTGCACTCACCGGGCCCCCTGCAGGGTCTCGGATGTAGCCGTAGGCGATGGTTTTGTCGATGGCAAACCCAAAATCTGCCCGGCGGATGTGGCCGACCACCTGCCCGTCCCTCCAGACCGCCTCCAGGCCGAACATGGGCACCTTCCTGCGAGGCAAAGGGCAGAGCTGCCACAGCACAGCCCCTCCCCGGGGCACAGGGCTCTGGCTCTGCCCCAGGGCAGCCCATGTGCCAGGGCTCCCACTGCCCACGGGCTCAGTCACCTCCCCGTGATGAACCCAGAGTGCCACCAGCCCAATCTGCAAAACTCTGGGTGAAACAAGATCAACCCTCACACCTCCTGCAGCTCCCACCGAACATCCAACAGGGAATTTGCTCATTCACCTCTCCATGCTGAACCCAGAGTGCCTCCAGCCCAATCTGCAAAACCTCTGTGTGAAACAAGATCAACCCTTTCACGCCGCCTGCAGCTCCCACTGAACAGGGAGATTCCTCTCTTCCAACAGGGAATTTGCAGTGTGATTTAAATTAGAGATGGAATTAGAGCATGGAAAACAGCTGTCCAGGTGTGGCACCTGTGTGTGTGTGTGTGTGTGTGTGTGTGTGTGTGTGTGTGTAAGAAATGGATTTGTGAAGAATTTTAAAGATAACATTGTTGAGAGAGACATTGAACTAGAAATAAGGTTCAACAAGTTTCAAAATATGGCCTTGCAAAAGGACCAGATATTTTAGAGAATTAGAACTGTGAAAGATGCATGGTAGCAGGACCATGTGGGGTAAAAATATAGGGGATTGGTGTTAGAAGTAATAACAGCATGATGTAGCAAAAGCTGATAGGCTGAAAAACATTTATAAAGCATTGTAACCAAGAAATGGGTTAGCATTTGATGAAATAGCATTGAGTTTTATATCACTTATATCTGAGTAATGCTGCTTCCCACCTTCATTGATACTGATAGCAGAATAAAATCTTAAAACACCTCTCTGTAAAAGCCAGGAAAACAGAGAGGTGGGCTTGGTGGAGGTGCTGCTCCAGGGGTGCTCCTGGGCTGGAGCTGTGGCAGGGAGCAGAGCCAGCAGTGATGCTGACTCCTCTGGGGTACTCACTCACTCCTCAGTGGTACTCATTCCTCAGTGGTACTTACTCACTCCTCTGTGGTACTCACTCACTCCTCAGTGGGGCTCACTGCTCTGTGGTACTCATTCACTCCTCAGTGGTACTCACTCACTCCTCAGTGGTACTCACTCCTCAGTGGTACTCACTCATTCCTCTGTGGTACTCAGTCCTCAGTGGGGCTCACTGTTCTGTGGTACTCACTCCCTCCTCAGTGGTACTCACTCACTCCTCAGTGGTAGTCACTGCTCTGTGGTACTCATTCCTCTGTGGTACTCACTCACTCCTCTGTGGGGCTCACTGCTCTGTGGTATTCACTCACTGCTCTGTGGTATTCACTCACTGCTCTGTGGTATTTACTCCTCAGTGGTAGTCACTCCTCTGTGGTACTCACTCACTCCTCAGTGGTAGTCACTCCTCTGTGGTACTCACTCACTCCTCAGTGGTACTCACTCCTCACTGGTACTCCCTCCCTCCCTCCCCTGTGCACTCACTGCTCCGTGGTGAAGCACACCAGGCGGCGGAAGATGCCCTTGGCTTTCTGTGCCTCCACAGCCTCCCGGCCCAGGAAGGGGATGCTGGACTTGAGCTTGCAGGTGAAGGCCAGCCCTGCTTCCAGCGGGGTGTCATCGGGGCGCAGGTCTGCGTGCCAGTGCCTGTACCCTGCAGGGAGCCAGCACGGGTCACCCACTGACCTGGCACAGCAGCCCTGTGTTGCTATGGTATTTTCTGAAAAATCCCTTTGCTAGGATTTTTCTCTTGAGAAGCTGAGAAGCTTCAGAAGAAAAGAAAAACAATAATTATCTGCTGCTGTGGAATGCAACAAATGCATCTTTGATTGGTCCATGTTGGTTGTTTCTAATTAATGACCAGTCACAGTCAGCTGGCTCGGACTCTCTGAGAGTCACGAGCTTTTATTATCATTCTGTTCTTTTTTTTGCTAGCTTTCTGATTAAATCCTTTCTTCTATTCTTTTAGTATAGTTTTAATGTATTATCTTCATAATATAATACAATATAATAAATAATATAATATAATATAATATATTATATTATATATAAGCATCCTGTTTAAAAAAATTAAAATAATGGTTTGAATATTATATATTATATATTATATTTTATATTATATTATATTACATTATATTATATTATATTATATTATATTATTATATTTATCATAAAATAATAAATCAGCCTTCTGAAACATGGAGTCAAGATTCTCATCTCTTCCCTCGTCCTGCAAACACCACCACATCCCTGCCCCCTGGACTCCCATTGCCCTCAGGGAGCCAGCCTGGGTCACCCACTGGTCCTGGCACAGCACCTCTGCCCCCTGGACACCCCCTGCCCTTTATCCATGTGGATAAAACACCCTGGAG
The DNA here is from genome assembly GCA_024362935.1 of Setophaga petechia. Taxonomy (NCBI): domain Eukaryota; kingdom Metazoa; phylum Chordata; class Aves; order Passeriformes; family Parulidae; genus Setophaga; species Setophaga petechia. The sequence continues at coordinate 7,206,078 of JANCRA010000030.1, forward strand.
AGGGGCCCACAGGGGAATTCTCAGCATTCTGAGACCCTGCCCCACCTCCACTCCCACTGACCCACCCCAAAGCTGAGGAGAAGCTCCCTGCCCTGCTCCCCCCTTTGGAGGAGAAGCAGAGAGAGCAGCTGAGAGGAGAGCAAGGACCTTTCTCGATGCTGAGGCTGTCGATGGCTCTGTAGCCGGCGTTGGCGATGCCGTGCCGGGCTCCGGCCTGCATCACTGCCCGATAAACCTTCACACAGTCAGCCCTGGGCACGTGCAGCTCCCAGCCCATCTCCCCCACGAACGACAGCCTCATGGCACGGACCTGCAAAGGCAAGAGGGAAAACATCCCCGGGGTGCAGCTGGGCTGGGCAGCCTGGCACAGGCTCCCGTGTCAGGGGAAAAGCCAGCCCGGCCTGGGTGTTGGGGAAGATGAAACAGGAAAGCCTTATAAATATGATTGCCTGGCAAAAGGTTTGGAGAATATGGAAACTATAAGTGAGATTGAAATGAAAGCAAGCTTTGAGATCCCTCAGTTACTGAACAACTGGAAAACAATGGTGTGGCCAGCTGAAGGTGATCCCCTTCTGATGGAACAACACCCTCTGCTTGCAGACAGGCCCAAGGGTCAGAGCAGACCCTGCAGCTTGGCAGAAGGGGCCCAAAGAGGAGTTTTTAGGGTTTCCAAAGAGTAGTTTTAGGGTTTCCAAAGAGTAGTTTTTAGGCTCAGCAGAAGGGGCCCAAAGAGGATTTTTTAGGGTTTAAAATGTAGCATAGTATGGGAATGTAACGATTCTTATGGGCTGTATGTAAATGCAATAGGATTTGTATCTTGTACGAGATTGGTTAGTGAGAATCAGAATATTCAACACAGAAGAAGATTTATGGTATTGTAACGGGAATCTCGCTCTCTTACCCTCTTATATTATTCTTATATTAGAATAATATAGTATAATAAAGTCATTAATTAGCCTTCTGATACCAATGGATTCCTCCTCATCATTCCTCCTTCATCAGGGCCCTCTCACCATTGCTGTAAGCTCAGAGTGAATTCCTCATCTCTGGACATCCTAAGCCTGGCACCTCAAACCCATCTACACCAGTGCCAGTGGGCAGAGGTGGCTGCTGCAGCATCCTCTGCCTGCAGACTGCAGGGCTGGGGTGAGATGTGATGCTCCAGCTCCAGCCAAGCTTTTGTCTCCCTCTGCTGATCCACTGAGACAGGGAAGCTGTCCCCAGCAGGACTGTCCTGCTTTTGGGACACTTCCTCACTGCTGTCCCTGCCACAGGGATGATCCCTCCTGGACAGTGCTGCCACAGCAGAGGCACCCAGGGCTCCTGGGCATGTCCCAGTGCCACCAGGGAATGCTCAGGGTTCCCATGGAGGCTGTGTCCCAAAGCTGAGCTGTCACATGAGCTCCACACCAAATGCCAGGAGCCCCAAGGAGGGATGAGCAGATCAGCACAGGGGACTCGGTGCTCCTCCAGAGAAGCCTCATTCCCAGGGATGGAGCCTGGCTGCAGTCCCAGGGAAAGCCTGCCCTGCCTGTGTTCCACCAGCTTCTCACCCAGGCACCCTCCTGCTGTCCTTCTGGAACATTCTCCATTCCCAAAGCCTTCCAGGCCAGCTGGGACCGGCCCAGCTCAGGCACCTTCCCTGCAGACAGCCGGGGAGCCTGAGCTGCCTCTCCCTCTGATTCATCCCATTGTGTTCCTCCACTTCCTCCCCCACAAAACCCCTCTGGTTCATCCCTCTGGGTACATCCACTGCAGACACAGAGCTGCCTTTGGGAGAGAGATTAACTCCAGAGTTCCTCTCTGGGCTGGGATCTGTGCTGGTAACAAAGCTGTCCCCAGCTCAGGACACATTTCCAGGCTGGCTCTGGTGGCCTTGGGCTGGCCTGGCCGTGCTGGCTCTGGCTGGGGCTGGGGCAGAAGCTGCACTTTGCCATTTGCTGAGCTCTTGCCCCAAGCAGAGCTGGTGCTGTCTAATCCCAAATGCAAACAGACACCAGCAGCTCCTGCCCAAAGCAGGCAGAAGTGCCCAAGGGCTGCCTGGGCTCTGTGCTGCCAGCATGGCCAGGGGGCACAGCTGGCAGTCCAAATCCACTCCTGCTTCCCTTAGCACCAAAATCACATCCTCAAGCTGAATTTACAATTTTTAAATCGTAAGAAACCTTAATCTCTGCAATAGGAGTGGGGAGGAGGAAGGAACACAGGATGGGGAATTTATTTCGAGGTGCCAGGTCCAGCCCTGCAGCCAGGCACACAGGCTGGCACTCCCTTCCCCAGGAACACGGGCACAAGGGGCTCAGAGAAGCTTTTTTCTCCACACAAAGGTGTCATCTAATTAGGGAACAGCCTGAGAAGAGGCTGCTGCAAGCCAGCTTCCATCTTCACTACGGCAGGAGATGCTCCGGGGATTGACAGGCAACTTCCCGGCTCGTTAACCCCGAATGGGACTGCAGCTAAAGCGCTCTTTACCATCAGGAGCAACTTACTCCAGGGAGAAACTTCCTCTCGAAGCACCAGTGCTCCAGGGGAATCAGCATCCCAGCAAAGTGCCCACAGAAAACAGGAAAGCCTGGAAAATGGGGGTGATCAGGCAGTGGTCAGCTCAGCACAGGGAGGGCCTGGGATGTGTGTGAGCCCCTGGCAGGATTCACATCCCACCACGGAGGGGAATGCTGAGGGCTGCACTCGGCAGCTCTGCTGGATTCCCAGAGGAACAGGCCTTCCAGCTGGAGCTGTGGAATAGTCTCCATTCCTGGGCTTTTGTGCAGCAATTCCAAAGCATTCTAGGTACCGTAGAAAATGAAAACCTGAATTTGTCCCTGTCTCCAGCAGCGAGATTCAAAGGGAGACCTTTCTCTGCTGTTCCATACAATGAGAGACTCTATATATAAACTCACAAACCAATCCATAATTTCCAGAGTAATTAACTCTGCTGGAACTCTCCTTTGACTCCAGCTGATTTTGTTCAACTACTGAGTTAATGCAGGAAAATCTCGGTGATAACTTTTTTAAGATGCTGGGTTCGGTTTAATCCCCCTGGAAGGCAATAATATCAGCAAAGGCTTCAGCCTGCTGCCCTGAGAAATCCTCCCACTCTAATTCCAGCGTGGGATGGGGTCCCTGGTGTTCATTGTCCAGTGGGACAAAGGAGACCTCCTGAAGGGTGGCCCAGTCCCCTCCCCGCTCCCACCCCTGAGACAGGAGAGCTTTTCTCTGTCCATCAGAGAATTTACACTCCAAAGAATCCACAAAACTTCTGCCAGCTCTATCTTCCTTGAAGGACTGGATTATTTATAACAAACTTGAAGTGAAATGCAAATAAACTCATCACACTCCTGGAGCCAGGAACATTTCCACACCTTTCTTAGGGCAAAAGCAGATTATTACAAGATGACATCAGCCTGCTACAGGCTGACAGGGGAGGGTGTGGGGAGGATTAATGGAGACTAAAATCCAGCACTTTGGACAACCTGCACCAGTGGATTGGCTTTGAAGCCCCCCAGGCCTTCCAAGGAACACTGAACTCGCTGTGGGTGGAGTTGCTGGGCACCCAGGGTGCATTGATGGCAATGGTTTGGAGATTCATCTGACTTGGGCAAGGTCTGTGCCTTACTTAAACCACCTTAAGGCCTGGCCAGGCTGTTGCTCACAAATCAAGAGGCTCTAATTTGATTTAGCAGCAATCTCTTCAGCAGGCAGCTGCAGGAGAATTAAAGCCATTTTAATTCTGAATGAAAAGTGGCCGCACGTGGCTTAACCCAATTTCCTTAACATCCAGCCTGCTGCAGCTCCTGGCTCTCCTGCTGCCTTTTATGAGATTTACAGCTTCACCTTCACCTCCTTCATGCCCCACCAGGCTCCAGGCTGAGAACAGAATGAGTTCTGGGCATGGTCCCTGCTCCCATCCAGCTCATCCAGCAGGAGAGGGATGTTCTGGGATCATGGCCTGCCCAGGCTTCCCATGGAAAGGAGCAGGTACAAATCTCACCCTCTCTTCAAAATGTTTTTCCAACCATAGGAATATTCCACACAGGATAAACCTCACTGAGAAATCAGAGTTTCTCCAAGAAACCTTGCTAAAGCTCTTCCCTGATACCCAAAGTTGTCAGCAGCAGGTTTTCCTAGGACATTTCTCCTTTGAGAAAAATGACACTTCATGGTCACCAGCTCTTCTATTTGGGGTGTTCAAGCTCAATCAACAGCTTCAGGGCATGTGTGAGCCCTGAAGGCTGGGCAGAAGCAGGATGATGTGTGCTGTACAGGAGGCTTAGGGCTGTCAGGCTTCTCCTGTGATCAAACAGCAGCTCCCAGGCTGCCCAGTCCCTCCTGCCAGCACCTGACAGGCTTTGCATTAAATTGTCTCCATTTTTTTATGAGGAGGGGGAAATGGAAAGTGTCTGGAGTGTCAGGTAGATCTCATCACCAGGGCTGGCCCTAATCCATGGAGGCATCTCTCAATCCTGTGGCATCACTGCAAAGCCATGAGTCACCCTGTCCCTTCCCCAGGCTCAGTGCTGTGACACCCCTGGGAGAGCAGGATGGCACCCACCAGGCAGTCAGGGAGGGAAACACCCTTTTCTCACTCTGGGTTTTGGCCTTTTCCTACAAAAACCACAACAAAACCTCTCTGCAATAAAGAGGAGGCAGACATATTCCCAACAGAGGGAGATGGAACAGTTTGCCCAGAGCAGCTGTGGCTGTCCCTGGATCCCTGGAAATGTCCCAGGCCAGGCTGGATGGGGCTTGGAGCACCCTGGGACTGTGGAAGTTGTCCCTGCCCATGGCAGGGGGTGGAACAAGATGATTTTTTGTATGTAAATCCAAAATACAAAACCCAGTGCAAAACACTAAAGAAACCACTTAGTGCAATCCAACAATCTTTCAGGTCCCTTCCAGGACAAACCAGTCTGGGATCCTGGGCTTGGCTGGTGGGTGCACAGAGCCCAGAGCTCCCTGGGCAGCTCAAGGAGGGGCCCCTTCCTACCTGGCATCCTGCAGCTGTGGTGATTTTGTGGGTGGAGAAGGGGAAGGCCTCGTTGCTGAGGTCGGTGTCGAGCACTTCCTGCAGGACAGCACGGCTGTGGGGAAACAGCAATGGGAGCAGGGAGGGTTATCCCCAAATCCTGCTCCTCATCTTGCTGGCAAGACAGGCTTGAGCTGAGGTGGCTGATGTGCAGTGCTGTGGGAGCCTCAAAAGAAATTTCAGTTCCATGGGAAGTGGAGTGATACCCTGGCCACGTCAGCATGGGTGTCATGGGGCTCACACCTACCCCTGCCCAACATGGGGACCTGCACCTGGGGCAAACCTCCCTCCATCCCTGCATCCCTGCATCCCTCCCTCTATCCCTGCATCCCTCCTTCCATCCCTGCATCCCTCCCTTCATCCCTGCATCCCTCCCTCCATCCCTGCATCCCTCCCTGCATCCCTGCATCCCTCCCTTCATCCCTGCATCCCTCCTTCCACTCCTGCATCCCTGCATCCTCTTTCCATCCCTGCACCCCTCTATCCCTCCTTCCACCCTTTCATCCCTCCTTCCATCCCTGCATCCCTCCCTCTATCCCTGCATCCCTCCCTCCATCCCTGCATCCCTGCATCCCTTCATCCCTGCATCCCTGCATGCCTGCATCCCTCCCTTCATCCCTGCATCCCTCCCTCTATCCCTGCATCCCTCCCTCCATCCCTGCATCCCTCCCTTCATCCCTGCATCCCTCCCTCCATCCCTGCATCCCTCCCTGCATCCCTGCATCCCTCCTTCCACTCCTGCATCCCTGCATCCTCTTTTCATCCGTGCACCCCTCTATCCCTCCTTCCACCCTTTCATCCCTCCTTCCATCCCTGCATCCCTCCCTCCACCCCTGCATCCTTCCATCCTTCCTTCCACCCTTTCATCTCTCCTTCCATCCCTGCATCCCTCCTTCTACCCTGCATCCCTCCCTCCATCCCTTCATCCCTCCTTCCATCCCTTCATCCCTCTCTCCACCCCTGCATCCCTCCCTCCATCCCTGCATCCCTCCTTCCATCCCTGCATCCCTCCACCCATCCCTCCCCCTCCATCTCTCTGTCCCTCCATCCCTCCCTCCACCTCTCCATCCCTCCCTCCACCTCTCCATCCCTCCTTCCATCCCTCCCTCCACCCTCCCCGTTCAGGTTGCAGGGAGGCACCCACAGCTCTCACCTCAGCGGGCCCTGGATGCTCATCATGCCCAGCTCCTCAGAGCAGTCGAGGAGCTGGCACTGGAATTTCATGTCCTGCAGCACGGTGGTGATGTGGGACCAGTTGTGCTGAGCCACAGCCCCGCCGATGGCCAGGTAATATCCATCCCCTGGAACACAGCCCCGGGCACTGTCAGGGCTGGTTCTGCTCTGCACAGCCTCAAGGGCAGCCCTGAGCATCTCCAGCTCGCACAGCCCCGGCTGGGACTGTGAATAAAAGGGTTAAAGAGCTGGGGGATTAGGGAAGGCTTTTTGGGGGGCTCAGCACAGTGAAAACCAAATGGCCATTAACAGTGAAAGTGTGTGTGAGCATCACAGGAAAAAACTCCTTGAGAACAACAGCAAAAGCAGCTGCACTTTTGTCCCAGCACAGAACAGCCCCTCAAGGGTGGAGGGAGCTGTGGGTACAGGTGGGAGCAGGGAATGCCTCAGTGACCAGCCCAGAACCACTACAGTACAATTCCTACTGTATGCAAGGTGGAATTTCATCTCTTCTGTAATCCTGGGTGGAAAAATCCCCAGGGATGGTGTTTGAGAGCTGATTAATATGTAATCAATCTTCCCTCTGTCTTTCCTGCCACTATGAAATTGCTCTCTGGTATTCTGTCATAATGATAATGAGTGCAGCCACCTACTGTAATTGGAAAAATAGACTTTGCTGTGATTAAACACCTCCAGTACCCGACAAAGCTGCAGCTCTGCCAGCCACTTCCCACCCTGCTTCCCCTGCCAGTGTCCCAGACAGGAGGGAGGAAGGATCCTCCCACAAGGGAGGGAAAAATCACAGACACCCCACACTGCTGGGACAAACACGGTGACATTGCCATGGCACACCTGAAGGTGACACAGCATGGTGACATTGCCCCATGGCACACCTGAAGGTGCTGGGATTGCCCCATGGCACACCTGAAGGTGACACAGCATGGTGAGATTGCCCCATGGCACTCCTGAAGGTGACACAGCATGGTGACATTGCCCCATGGCACAGCTGAAGGTGACACAGCATGGTGACATTGCCATGGCACTCCTGAAGGTGACACAGCACGGGGACAGGGCTCTGTGGCCACGCTGTGCCTGGCCAGATCGAGCTCAGCATCCTCCTCCTCCGCAGCTGCCTAATGCCATTCCTGCCCCCGGGGCTGCTCTGCTGCCTTCCAGTCCCCTTTAATTGCAGCTGATAAGGGCTGGGACAGAGGTCAGAGCTGCCAGGCAGGGCTGGACAAACCCAATAACAGCGATGAGCAGAGCAGGGCCCCGGGGACAGGGGCCATAATCGGGTTACAGGCACCGGGGATGGAGGTGGAAAAAGCCAGGTGGCTGCCATTAGGAAAATGCAATCAGCCCTGTGCCTGCAGCCCTCCAGCGTGACAGAGAGTGCTGGGACAAACCTGCCCAGGACTGGAAAAATCTCAGTGTGCATTGAAAAGGCAGTGAGAAAACCTGGGAATTCAGGGAGGGTGAACACAGCCAGAGCTGCTCCATGCAGCTGGTCAGGGTTTTACCTTCAAAAGCCGGGGCCAGGGGGGAGCCCGGGGTCCCGGGGCTGATCCTGCTGACGGTCAGGTCGCTCTCCACGCCGCCCTGGCGGTTCAGCATGCAGGTGTACACGGTGGAGCCTGCGGGGCACACGGGCACCATCACCAGCCCAGCAGCCAGCCTGGCACAGGCAGCTGGGCAGCAGGAAGAGATGTCATTGTCATTAAATCATCCATCCGGCTGTGCCCTGACCGACCATGGGTGTCCCAGCACCGGCACAAGGAAAGCAATGATGGTTTTTTCCCTGTCCTGTTTGAGGAGCTGAAGTTGCATCCTTGGAAATGGCCAAAGCTGCTTCTCAGCCTCGGAAAAGGGGACAACAAACCACAGCTGGCTCATCCGAGGGTTATGTTTGATTTACTCCAGCACCCATCGCACCTCCAGATGTGAGCCACAGCTGGAGCCAGAGGGAAACCTCCCTCCTTTATCCCTGAGCTCAGAGCACTGAGCTGCTGCACCTCCAGCCAGCCAAAGGTGTCTCTCAGGTGAAACCACCACAGCTGCCACCTTTGGTCAAGCAGCAAGGGCCAGGCATGTCCCATCTGGCTATATTGGTATTTAATTCCAATAATTGGCACCCAAAGTCGGGCACAAACCCACGACCCTGAGATTAAGAGTCTCAAGCCCCTGTGTGAACAAGGCAGAATTCAGATTGTGGTGAGGACAGGAGGAGTAGCCTCTTCCCAAAACCTCTGCAAAGACAGCACTGAGAGGAAAAGCCAGTCTAGGTTCCTCTGGGTTGTTTTGGGGTGAGATCTCCCCAGCAAAAGGAGGAGCTGAGGCTGTACCTGGGGCTTTGCTCACATCAGCACTGAACAGCCAGTCTGCTGCTTTCGTAGCTTCAGGTCCAACCAGGTAGAATTTCCCAAAATAAGACATGTCAAAGAGAGCCAGGGCGTTCCTGCACGTTAAACATTCCTTCTTGATCTGCAATTCAAGCAAACATAAAACACAGCAGTGCTGAGGCTGAGCCATGCTCTCACCCACAAAGGGAAACACAAATTAAACCATTTACATAACGGGAAACTATACCAGGACACTCTCCTGGTGCCTTTAAAGGCTTCAAAATGCTCCTGAAAGAATCAAGAATTTGCTGGAGTCAGCCTGACAGGCCATCCCGAGTGCCTGATCCCATTCCTCACCTCATTACCTCAGTGACAGTTATCATCAATAACATCCAAATTTTATCAAATTGGATTTTTTCCCCCACAAGCTGCTCTCAACACTTTAGAAAAGCAACAGCATAATTCCCATGGCCTGTCCCCTGAGGTTTCTTAGCACGGGCTACACATTTCTCTTTATATTTTTAGGACATTTTTCACCGTTTTGGAGCTTCCCCTCCCTTCGAGCATCACCCAGAGCAGCGATGGGGCACAAATTCTGCTGCCTCCAAGTCCCCCATCTGGCTGGGGGTTTGGCAGGGCAGGAGGGGCTGTCAGCCCCACTCACGATGTCATGGTGAGGGGGGAAGTCGAAGGTGTACTCGTCCCCCAGCAGGCGGTTGTAGGTGTAGTCCCTGTGGCGCTCGTGGCCGTAGGCACCGTAGTAATCATAGTCCAGGACCTGGGGGACAGGGAGGAAGAGGAGGTGAGGCCAAAGCCAAAAGGCTCCTTGTGATATTCACCCCACTCCTGGAGAGATGGCTGTGGTGGTGGGTACCCACCCTGGCATCCCTGATCACCACGGGGATGGGTTCCCATCACAACATCCCTGTCCATGGGGATGGATCCCCATCCCAACATCCCAGCCCTCAGTGATGGATCCAGACCTCAACATCCCAGCCCATGAGGATGGGTTCTACCAGAGCATCCCAGCCCATGAGGATGGGTTCTACCAGAGCATCCCAGCCCATGGGGATGGGTCCACAGCATCCTTGTCTTTAGTGATGGATCCCCATCCTAACATCCCTGCCCTCAGTGATGGATCCAGACCTCAACATCCCAGCCCATGGGGATGGGTTCTACCAGAGCATCCCGGCCCATGGGGATGGGTCCACAGCATCCCTGCCTTTAGTGATGGATCTCCATCCCAACATCCCTGATCACCATGGGGATGGGTTCCCATCACAATATCTCTGTCCATGGGGATGGATCCCCATCCCAACATCCCTGTTCTCAGTGATGGATCCCCATCCCAACATCCCTGCTGTCAGTGATAGATCCTACCCCAAAATCCCTTCCCTTGGTGATGGATCCCCATCCCAACATCCCTATCCTCAGCGATGGATCCCCACCCCAAAATCCCTGCCTTTAGTGATGGATCTCCATCCCAGCATCCCAGCTCTCAGTGATGGATCCCCATCCCAACATCCCTGCCCATGGTGATGAATCCCCATCCCAACATCCCTGCCCACAGTGATAGATCCCCACCCATCCCTGTCCTGGTGAGGGGTGCCCACCCTAAAATCCCCGCCCATGGTGATGGGTCCTACCCCAGCTGGTCTCTCCAGACTGAGGAGCCCCCCCAAAACCCAGCTGTTCTTACCGGGGCTGCTCCCCCAGGGCTGAACCAGCCGGGTCTCTCCCAGCCATGCCTCTCCTGGAAAACACAGCCCTGCTGCAGCAGCTCCTGCACAGGAGAAATGGGAACAAACAGCTTTTTACAAAAAATTCCTTTCACAGCTTTTTGAGCAGCACTCAGGCTCCCCTCCTTGGGTGCAGATGTGGGCTCAAGCCCGGACTTGTGACCCCTTAGTTTGGCTATCAACAGCCAAAATCAGCCAAAATATCATTTAAAACAGTGTCAAAACTAAAAATTGCCTGATTTTTGTCCCCCTCAGGCAGGATATTTTCCTCAAGAGGCAGAGAGAGTCACAGCCCAGCTGTGCACCCCACCAAAACCTGCCCTGGGGTGCCCAAATTGCTGACCAAGAGATGTTACATGCAGAGAGCAAATCCCCACCATGTTTACAGAGTAATTATATAACAGCATTTAATATTTATACAGCAACCTTCTCATTCCTCCTCTGAGCTCTCAGGAAAGCCTCTCTGCACGCAATTAATTAGGGATCCATTAAAGACATTCTTGTTTGGAGCCTCAGTTCGGAAAAGAATAGATTTTGTTGAACATCTCAGAAATCATTCAGTGCCTATTTATAAAACACAGCACATGTTCTGGAGCTGCATGGATAAATAGCAGCCTGTCAGTCAAGTGGGCATCACATATTAGACGTGCTATTAAAAAATAAATTGCATCCTCAGTGACAGAAAACAACTGAGCTGTCAGGCAAACACCGGGGGCTGGCGGGCAGGGGTGTCTGTTCTACTGCTCCAGCCTCTGCCCTCCAGTTGGAAGAGGAATGGTGTGATGTCAATCAGAGGGAAGCAGGAATGGGCTTGGGAAATGTGGCCTGGCCAGGGCTGGGGCTGGGGCTGGCAGTGGGTGAGGCTCTGGTGCTGAGCCAAGCTGAGTGTCTCAAGGGATCTGGGGGGTTCTGAGCTGCTGGTGCAGCAAAATGCTGGGAATTGGGGGTTTTGTCTCAAGTGCTGCATCTTGAGAGTGTTCACCTGTGGATATTTGTGTGAAGAAGGGGCTGGAGCAGGAGGGAGCCCTGGCTGGTGGCTCCAGGGAGCAAAATCACTTAGGGAGTGCTGGCAAAATCACCTCCACAGAGGCACATCTCTCTTCTCTTGTGCCCCAGCCTCACCCCACAATGAGAGGAGGGCAGAAGAGGAGTTGTTTTGGGGAGAAACTGCTGCTAAATTGTGAGCAGGGGCAGGAGGTTCCTGTGACCATTCAGCACCCTCAGCCCTCTCAGCTCCCCTGGGATGGACTCAGCCTTGGAGCTCTCCTCTCCCCTTTTCCCTTGCTCAGTGATCATCACCAGGTTCTTAACCCACATCTGCTGAGTTAAATATGGCAATTCTCAAGCTCTCTGAGCATTAAACCAGCCATGGCCCCATAACCCTCACAGTGAGCTTTGGGGTCTGGCAAGGATCTCCCCAGGACGGACCGACGGCATCACAGAGGCTTTGGGGAACGACCCAGCTGCAGCCACTCCTCGTGAGCTCCTTTTTGCTGCTGTGAGGGCCAGCCCAGGCCCTGTCCTCACCTCGTGCAGGGGGTCCTTCCTCATGTTGCGTCCTGCCAGGGGCTCATCGTGGGGGAACACCACGGAGTAGTTCTTGGCGTAGGACTCGTGGCTGCGCTCGCGCATCCAGCGGTTGTTGTCGGTCAGGGAGTGGTGGAACCTCCTGCAAGGCAAGGACATGGCAACATCTGGATGAGCCCACCAGCTCACAGCCTTCTAGACCAGACACAGGTGTGGATGAAGCTGCTGGTGTAAAGTTGTTATTCCTGCTCCAGTTTTGTGGGTTGGAGCAGAGGAGCCAAGCAGGGCTCAGTGGTGACCAGCAGAGCTGCCCCACCCCAGAGGAACTGGGAGCAGAAAACAGCCCTGCTGAGGAGGGGAAATAGGAAAAAAAAGAAATTTGAGGTTAATTCTGCCCCACTTCAACATGGGAGCAGCTTCAGGGCACACTTGGGTTTTAACACAGCCCTGATGAGGGAATGAACCCTAAACATTCCTTTATATTTCACCTAATTCTCCCCAGGTTTAAACATAAATAACCCCCAAAATATCTTCAATTCATTTGAAGTATTTCCATCTTTCAAACAGAAAATCTCCTTGAAGGAATGTGCCAGCTCAGCCCACTGTCAGGTTGTTAATCCCAGAGACCTGTAACTCACAGGGAGCAGCCTTGGGCACAAGTGGCACCTTTCCCAGGGCTGCAGAAAGGGAGACAGGCAGGGCATGAAGGACAAAATGCCATTTCTAGGGACTTTTAAAATTATTTTTCAGCTTCCCTCCCTGCTGACTGGGGGCAGAGGAGAGGCAGGGCATGGGGCTGAGCCCTGCAAGAAATACAAGTGATGCTCTCCAAGAGTGTGAGAGCAGCTGCTGGCAGAAGGTGACATTTGGAATGTCACCAGCACCCCTGGTTGCCCCATCAGCCTCAGCCCCTTCACCAACAAGCAGAATTTTTGACAGCAGCAAACGGGCAACAGCTGCCAGATGAAATATTTACAAGCAAATGTTCTGACAGGATAAATATTGAAATGTGTGGAAAAGAGAGTTATTTAAAGAGAAGCTTGGTAATTGTCACCAAAAGGAAGGAATGGGACTGACAGCTTGATGACAGGGCACATGGGACATGGGAGATGGTTGGGTGGAAAGCCCCTGGCTGCTCTCTGAGCAGGGCTGGGGTCCCTTGGGGTCAGGGGGGCTGTGCTGGTGCCAACCCAGTGCCCAGCCTGGGATTTCTCCATCTCTCCATCCCCATCCCTGGTGGAAGGGGGCAGCTGGAGGCATCTCCCCCATCTCTGCAGGCCCCTCACTCCCAGCCCAAGCCAAGGTGGCATTTACCAGCTTGGCCACTAAAGCAAGGTGAGATTTTCAAAGCTTTGTCCCTCACAAGGTGGTTGCTGTCACTACAGGCTGTAAGAAAGCCCAAACCCAATCAAAGACAATCAAGCAAGTCAAAAGCAATTACTGAGCCAACATCTGCACGGCCCCATCTCCCAGCCCTGGTGGTGCTGCAGAGGGGGGCCGAGCTAATCTTTGTGCTGTTGAAATCATCCCCCTGATTATTAACTTAGAGGATTAGGCACGGCTCTAATTGAACAACAAAACCCAAACATAATTACCCTGTCCTTCCCCACCACCATCTCCCTGCGCCTGATGGAAGCTGTTTGTGTGGGAGCGGAGTGAGGCAAACGAGATAAACCCCACGTGTGCATTCATTAAAGCCACTGCCTGTAATTGATTCCAGCTCCTTGGAGGGACACACACGCTGCCTGGACAGCCATCCCTGATGCCAGCCCTGCCTTGGGAGCACCCCCAAGGGGCAGCAGGGATGAGGGATGCCCGTGGAGGCAGCAGGGTGACTTGCCTGATGTCGTAGCCGTACATGTCCTTCTCCGGCCGGCCGTGGATGATCCAGTGAGCCAATTCCCTGCCACAGCCACCTCCCAGCATCATCCCTGGGGAACAGGGCAGGGTGCAGACAGGGCCAGGAGGCCAAGCAGGGCTGGGGAATGCCAGGATCCCCCTGGGATGACCCCTTCAGGTCTCTCTTACCGGCGCTGTTGAAGCCGCAGCCGAGGAAGAACCCTCGGACCTCAGGAGCTTCTCCCATGAGTGGTTTGTGGTCAGCTGTGAATGACTCTGGAAAGCAGAGAGGGGAGGTGGCAGCGAGGCCAGGACAGGGGGGATCACACGCTCTGGGGACACGTCACACACTTTACAGACAGCTTTCCTCCTGTGCTGACCTCGTCCTGCTCCCTGAGAGCTCCATGGGGCCAGAACGGCACCAACACCCAGCACTGCCCTGCTCAGGGTTATGGAGTTTGGAGCCATGAATTCCCCAAGAGAAGGTGAATGAGGCACTGTGAGGGCTCTTTTTTCCTTCCCAATCCCCCGGCCAAGGAGGCTGCACTGATCTGTTTGTTGCCATTTTAAATCTGGGCCCTGTTTCCTGATGGTGTGTTCCACCTCTGTCAATTCCTGCTGGGAAATTCCATAACTTTGAGCCACTTGGTTCAGCTGAGGGAGGGCTGGGGATGTCTCTCCTGTGCTCATAATATCTCCTGCTGCCAGTGCTGTTCCACTGAGCCATCAACCATGGAAATCCCTCTATAAATCCTCACCAGGGAGGGCAGCAAGCCCCTGACAGAGGAGTGCAATCCTCCTCTTTGTTTGATGGTGCTCCCTCCATCCATCCATGTAAAAGGAGAGAGGGAAAGCTGACTTCAGTGTGGTTTTTCCCCACTTAGCAATGCCCAGTTGGTGTCCCCTGATCCCACTGCTCCAGAGAAGGCAGGAGCAGAGCCAGAACATTTCCACTGTCACCAGAGCAGCTCCTCACGTGCCAAAATCCCTGTGCAAATATTCCAGCTACAAACTCAGGGAGTTAATGGAGCCAAAGCACCTCCCCTGCCAGCACAGCTGACTTTGCCCTGGATGGGTGGTGAGGGCTGCAGGGACCTTGGCACAGTGACCACAGCAGAGGGGACAAAGCCTTTGCCATTTGATCAGCCCAGCATGACTCAGCTGCCACAGGCTGCTGGTTTCAATCAAGAGGGAGAAAAGCAGGAGAGCTGAGCCTTGGAAAATGACATTATTGTACGACAAAGAGGAGACATTCATTCATCTACCAGCAGCCAGTTCTGCTCTGCTCACAGTGCAATCAAACCACTGGACCCAGGGCCAAGGTCTCCACCTTGTACAAGTCATGTTTGATCTGCTGCAGGGCACGAGATGTGCCCTACTTTCCCCTCATACAACCCAAAGAGTTTCACTTTAAGTGCCTCAGCAAAAAGGGCTTTCATTATAGTTGATTTCTTAGTGTATAGTGGATTTTAAGGGCAAACCAAGTGTGCAAGGCTTGGGTTCAATGTCTGGTACCACCTCCAGCTGCCACTGCTGGAATGGCTTTAACTCCACACCAGGGATGTAAATCTGGGTAAACTGAACCTCACTAGACCAGGAGCAAGCAGTAAAAATAATTACAGAAGATAACACTTGGTAAAATAATGGCCACTGCTTAAAAACATCTGCCTCTTAATTTTCCAGTCCAGTAGCCACAACATCAGCTGGAGATCCATTGAATACCAGACTAAACCAAGGTAGGCAGCTCCCCAGGGAAATAGCTTTAAACTGAAAGAAGGACAATTGAGATGATAAGAAATTAATAAGATTATAAGAAATTATGAGATACAAGTTATTTACAACAAGTTACAATGGCTTTAAACTGAAAGAGGGACAACTGAGATGATAAGAAATTGATAAGATTATAAGAAATTATAAGATAGAAGTTATTTACAACATGTGGGGGGAGGCCCTGGCACAGGGTGCCCAGAGAAGCTGTGGCTGCCCCATCCCTGGAGGTGTTCAAGGCAAGGTTGGATGGGGCTTGGAGCACCCTGGGATAGTGAAGGTGTCCCTGCAATAGACAATGGAGCTGGAATCAGATAAGCTTTGAAGATCCCTTTCAAGCCAAACCATTCTGTGAGTCTCTGAATGTGGGATTCTATTTCTCCAGCCAGGCTAGGCCTGGAATGCCACCCCTTGGAAGATGCCACCACTGCAGCCAGACCAGCAGCATTTCCTCTGCATTCAAGGAGTTTTCCTTCTCCCCAGGTTATAAAGCTTCCCTTTTCCTCCAGCAAAATCTTCAGAGAAACCCAGCCACCACAGTGTCACCACAGTGGCCATCACAGCCACCACAGTGCCACCACAGTGTCACCACAGCCACATTACCTGGCCCACAGACAGTGGATTTAATTCCTGTTTTCTCCAGAACTGGCACTCTGTTGACAGCGCCTTCAATGTGTTGCATGAAAACATCCCAGTCCAGGTCAAAGAGGCCAAAAGCAAATTTTTCAGATACCTAAAGAGTAGAAACAAGAATCAGGGCACAGAACAGAGGATGGCTGACTGTGTGAGACCACCTCATCTCTGGCAGCCTCGGAGAAGATAAATCGAGGCTGCATTGAATCTCTGGGATTTTGGGGTTTTCTTGAGCAACCCAGACAAACCTGAAGTCTGAATTAAGGATAGAGAGATGGGCACCATCAAACAGGGAGGAGGATTGCACACTTGTGTCTCTCCTGTTGCCTCTGCACTGCATATCTGTGCCACAGACAGCCCCAAAGGGGAGATGCTCCCCCTGCTCTCCCCACCAGCCACCAGAGGTTGGTGCCTGCAGAATTTGGGGGGCTGTGCCTGCGCCCACTCCTCCGAGGTGGCTTCCCTGGAAACCTGCCTGGTTCCCCCAGCAAACCTCCAGGCTGCACTCACCTCCTCCCAGAAGATGGGGTTTGACTCATATCCACCCACGGACAGGGCATCGCCTTGGAGACGCAGATAGACCGAGGCGTCGTGATCACGAACGTTTGGCATGTTCTGCAACACGGGCAGGGGGAGTGCAGGGGTCAGAGCAGGCCAAGAGCCATGGGGACACCCCTGTGGCACCCAGCAAGGTCCACAAGGGGCACAAGGTGGGCACCTGCAGCAGTGATCTGTCAGGGATGGGATGCGATGGCTCTGTGGGCGCTCCCTCAGCACTGAAATTTGGGCACCCCAAGAGGAAAGCACCCAGCTAACCTGGGCAAAGCATGGGCAGAGCAGAGACTTGAGCAGCACCCAGGGGTGCCCTGGGGATGGGGAGCAGCCCCTGGGGTTGATCCTAGCTCAGCAATCATCACTCCTCTGCCACCCGCCTCTGCAGGAGGATGCAGCAGCTGGAGGCGCAGGCAGCGGTGCACGAAGAATGAGGGATTTGTTCTTGTGAATAATGGATGGGGAAACATTTAGATAACACTGAAGAATCAGTGTAGGGCCTACTGCAAGCCGTGTTGACAAGTGGAATTAAGTGGATTGAGCAAGAGGCACCGAGGTTTGTGAGCTGCAGCCTCTCCTCTGGAGCCTTTCTTGCTGCTTAGGGCACGGTGGAGTCACTGGGACTGAAATGTAATCATGGACCACAGCACTTTTTACAACCAGGCACCTCGTGCTGAAAGGGCAGGCACAGACTGTGTCAGCAGGATGGAAACTAATTAATGTGTCACCCTGAGTGCACTGGGGCCTGAGAGGATGAAGGCTCCTTCAACTCCCAAGCAATTCTCCGCAGCCAGATGGCAGGAACAGATTTATAGGGGCAGTCTAGAAATGCTTGGAGAGCTACTCTTCTTCCTGCCAGGTCTGGGGCTTGCTCAGAAAGGTCTGAGATCTTTATGAATGCTGCTATCAGACACCAAACACAGAGATCTTGAGGGGAAAAAAAAAAACATCCTGCCAGTTGTAACCTCGTTAAATATTAAATCTGACTCTGTTCAAGGTGATCTGACAGCCCTGCTGAGGGTGTGAACTCCCCTGAGAGCAGAGCCTGACCTGGCAGCAATCAGGAGCTCCCACAGGTCTGGGGGGGTCCCTGGAAGGGGCAGGGGTGTTTCTGCCTCTCCAGCCCTGTCCCCCATAGCAGATGAGCTGAGCTGCAGCCAGGCAGGACTGACCTGGATGCCCTCGATGCGCTCGGTCACCACGTAGGCATGGTGCATGGCCACCAGCGGCACGTGCACGCCTGCCAGCCGGCCCAGGGCCCGTGCCCACACTCCTGCAGAGACAACAACCCCGTGCTGAGCTCCTCTGCATGCCCCAGACAGCTGCAGGGCACAGCCAGGGGCTGGTGCAGACTTTCCTCCTCACGGGAGCAAAGGCACCGCTGAGTTGTGGCCGCTGCCCCTGTCCCACCCTGTGCCCCATCCCCTGTACCTGCACAGTTCACCACGCAGGGAGTCTGGATGGTGCCGTGGGCTGTCTCCACTGCATGCACCCTCTTCACCCCAAAATCATCAGTTCTCACCTGGATGCCCGTGACCGGGCAGTTCTCGATGATCTGGTGGCACAGGGAGGGGGGCAGAGTCACAGCAGGGTCACCAGGGCAGGGGGACAGCCTGCCTCACCTGACATGCAGCCCCCAAAGCTGGGAAAAGGGAACCTAAGCAGCATCCTGAGTGCCTTGTGTTCCTCCTAAAGGCCTTTTTTCCACCCTCTATTTTCCCTGGATCTCGTGGTTCCTTCCAGCCTTGTCACTGTCACCCAACCAAGAGGACAACACCCTCCTGGGGAAAGCCCCAAATCTGCAGGAGCAGCTCTGCCCCAGTGGGAAAGGAGAAGGTGAGGAAGGCACCTTAGTATAAATTACTAAGTAATTTTTACTATACTAAAGTTTTACTATACAAAAATGAGTATAAATTACTAATGATACTAATTAGTAATAATTTGGGAAAGTCCCAAATCGCAGGAGCAGCTCTGCCCTGGTGGGAAAGGAGAAGGTGAGGAAGGCACCTTAGTATAAATTACTAAGTAATTTTTTACTATACTAAAGTTTTACTTTACTCAAGTATATATATTTACTTTACTAAAGTTATAATTAGCATAAATTACTAATGATACTAATTAGTAATAAATTGGGAAAACCCCAAATCTGCAGGAGCAGCTCTGCCCCGATGGGAAAGCAGAAGGTGAGGAAGGCACCTCACTTTTTGCTTAGTATAAATTACTAAGCAGTTTTTTACTATACTAAAGTTTTACTGTACTAAAATTAGTATAAATTACTAATTAAGAGCTACCGTAGCGCCCCTGGCAGTCGCTGCCCTGGCCAGGGTTGAGCAGGTGCCAGCAGGGTCCATGGTGCCATCCTTGGGGACGTACAGGGTGCCATACAGGTCATCAACGTTCATCAGGGGGTACAGGTCCTTGGTCTGTGCCGGGGTCAGCACGTGGGATTCCACACCATACACCTTCCCCAGCTGCCAGGGGACAGGAAAACCAGGAGCTCAGGCAGGGAACAAAAGATTTTATCACCTCTTGCTGCTGAAGAAGTGACAAACTGATTATTATTATTCTCCTTAAACTGATTATTATGATTCTGCTTGTACTTTTGTGGCTTGCAGATCTTGGTAATTTGCTCCATGGGTCATAATCAAAACCACAAACATCTTGGGCTCTGTGCCAGGGTCTCTGAGCCCCCTGGCAGGGGTTTGGGTAATCCAGGACAGCCAGAGGGATGTGCTGAATTCCAGAATTGGAGGAGAATCCCAGGATGAGTTTATCTCCCAAACCCTAAATCCAGCACGGGGTGATGCTCAGGGAATATAACCCTGGTTTTGAATTCAAGCTGCCTGTGCAGCTGGAAAAATGATGGGAAATGATGGGGAAAATAGTAAATGCTGGGAAATTATGGGCAAAATGGAGAATGATGGGAAATTATGGGGGAAATGGGGAAAACGATGCTATCGCTATTTAAACAACCAAAAATCCGAGGCTGGATTTTATTTTGCCAACTTTGGAGGAATTTGGCAGATTTGGCTGCCTTATTCAAGTCAGGAACCTGCCCTGGAAGGGACCTGCTGTTCAGGTGGGAAGGCAGTGAAGGATGGGACATTCTTTGAATTCAAGCTGCCTGTGCAGCTGGAAAAATGATGCTGAACAACGGAGAAAACAATGTTACCACTATTTAAACAACCAAAAATCCGAGGTTGGATTTTATTTTGCCAGCTTTGGAGGAGTTTGGCAGATTTGGCTGCCTTATTCAAGTCAGGAGCCTGCCTTGGAAGGGACCTGCTGTTCGGGTGGGAAGGCAGTGAGGGATGGGACATTCTTTGAATTCAAGTTGCCTGTGCAGCTGGAAAAATGGGGAAAATGATGCTACCACTATTTAAACAACCAAAAATCCGAGGCTGGATTTAATTTTGCCAACTTTGGAGGAGTTTGACAGATTTTGCCTGCTATCCAGGTGGGAAGGATGGAACATTCAGGGACCACAAAAACCCCTCCCCTCGTGCATCCCTACCGACATGAGCCTCTTGTACTCATCCAGGCGCTGCTTGTTGGAGGCGATGAAGAGCCCCCCGTTCTCCACCCAGCCCGTGTGCAGCCCGGTCTCGGCCGGCAGGTCCCGGCTCACCACGTCCCTGGTGTGCGCCAGCAGCTCCACCTCCACATCGCTGGGACGCAGCTGCCACAGGAGCCCTGTGCGGGGGACACAGGGGGACACAAGGATCTGTCACCTCCCCAGCACCCGGAGAGCGGGGCAGGGAGGGGTCCCCGTGTGTCCTGTGTCACCCGGCGGGGCTCGTGCTCCATCTCGTGGATTTGTGGGAATGCTACAAAACCATCGGGTTTTGTTCTCTTTGGGTGTTAAAGCAATGGGGGAAAGCGGGTATGGAGTGGATGGGCTATAAAAGTGTGGGAAAATATTTAAAAATTAATTTAAAAAATTTAAAAAGCTTATATAGCTCCCTGCCATATAAAAGTGACTTTAAAAAGAGGGTGGAAACTGTGGAAAGAAAGTGTTTCCTTTTGCTGCAGCCACATAGATCTTGGGAGGGGAAAGGAAATTTAGAGGACTTTAAAAAATTTATATTTATATTTATATTTATATTTGTATGCCTTATTATATTGTCATATTATATTAATATATTATATTATGTTCTACATGTTGTACTATTATATTAATATTATATATTGATATTTTATATTGTTATAATATGATATTAGTTACAATTTCTATTTATATTATATTTATAAAAATATAAATATAATTAGATATTTCAATAGCATATATTTAAATATTTATCTATGTATATTTAGAACTTATTTTATTTATACTATATATTTATATTTGTAGGCATATTATTAGATATTTAAATATTATATATTGTATATATGTATATCTATAATTATTTATATTTATATTTATATTTATATTTATATTTATATTATTATGCCTTATTATATTATCATATTACATTACTGCATTATTATATTATGTTCTATATATTGTACTATTATATTGATATTATATATTGATATTCTATATTATTATAGTATGATATTAGTTACAATTTCTATTTATATTATATTTATAAAATATAAATATAAATAGATATTTCAATATTATATATTTTAATATTTATATATGTATATTTATAACTTATTTTATCTATACTATATTTATATTTATATTTGTATGCATATTACTAGATATTTAAATATTATATATTTTTATATGTATATCTATAATTTATTATATTTATATTTATATTATTATTATGCATTTTAATATTATCATATTATCATATTATATTATTATATTATGTTATATATATTGTACTATTATATTATTATTATATATTGATATTCTATATTATTATATGATATTAATTACAATTTCTATTTATATTATATTTATAAAAATAAAAATATAAATATAATTAGAGATTTATATATTATATATTTTGTATATGTATGTTATTTATATTTATATTTGTATATTTGTATATGTATATTTATATTATATTTGTATATTTGTATATGTATATTTATATTATATTTGTATATGAGTGTTATTTATATTTATATTTATATTTATATTTATATTTATATTTATATTTATATTTATATTTATATTTTGGACGAATATTATGACAGAAGGAAAACCAGAAATCCTCAGCGTTTACAGCCCAAACTCTCACTCAGCGCATCCCAAACCTTGAGCATCCCCGGGCGGCGCCGCGCCCGCCACTCACCCGCGGTGTGCCAGGTGGTGCCCGAGGTCAGGCGGTCCCTCTCGAGCAGCAGCACCCCGCGCAGCCCCATCCTGGCCAGGTGATAGGCGGTCTGGCAGCCCAGGCTGCCCCCTCCCACCACCACCACCTGCGCCGAGCCCGGCGGGGCCCGGCTGGGCTGGCGGCTCCCGGCGCCCTCCTCCTGCAGCGTCTTCTGGTACGGGACGCTCTTCTTGGCCGTGGGGCCCGAGGCGCTGCTGAAGGGCCGGGGGCTCCTCCAGCGGGGGACGCGCCAGGCACGGCTCAGGGAGGACATCTCCACCTGCACATCCCAAAAACGCCTCGCTGCATCCCTGGCTGCGCCTCTGCTGCGCTCTCTGCCCGTGTCTGGGCGCTGTGCAGGGGCTGAGCGAGCTCTGGGCACATCCTGGGATCCTTTCCAGCAGGATATGGGATCCCAGTTGTTCCTGTGTGCAGCTCCCAAAAACCCTCCCGTAAAAAGGGATTTGGGAATTCCCTGGTTGCCCCTCACCACCCATCTCTGGACACTGTGCAGAGGCTGAGCGAGCTCTGAGCACATCTTGGGATCCTTTCCAGCAGGCTATGGGATCCCAGTTGTACCTGTGTGCAGCTCCCAAACACCTTCCCTTTAAAAGGGGGCTGGGAATTCCCTGGCTGCCTCTCTGCTGCTCCCACCACCCATCTCTGGGTGCTGTGCAGGGGCTGAGCAAGCCCTGGACACATCCTGGGATCTCTTTCCAGCAGCTGGGGTTCCTTTCCAGCAGGGGTATGGGATCCCAGTTGTACCTGTGTGAAGCTCCCAAACACACTCCCTTAAAAATGGGGCTTGGGAATTCCCAGTGCATGGCAGCCTGTGCTCACTCATGCCACAAAAATCACATTTTTTTTCCCCCACTAGAATTCAGGAGCTGTTTGGGCACAGAGAAGGTGCCAGGTTTCCTTCTGTCCATCTCTGGGTGCTGTGCAGAGGCTGAGCAAGCCCTGGGCACATCCTGGGATCCCATTCCAGCAGCTGGAGGTGCCTTTCCAGCAGGAAAATGGGATCCCAGTGTGTGCAGCTCCCAAACACCCTCCCTTAAAAAAGGGGCTTGGGAATTCCCAGTGCATGGCACCCTGTGTCTGCTCATGCCTCAAAAGCCACCTTTTTTTCCAACCCCCCCAGGATTTCAGGAGCTGTTTGGGCACAGAGAAGGTGCCAGGTTTGCCCTGGATCAGAGGGTGGGGCAGTGGCTGCTGGGGGACACACGGGGACAGGTCCTGCCTGTCCAACAACCCCTGTTTGGGTCCTGGCTGAGCACACGGCTCAGGATTTGCCCCTGGAACAAGATTTAGGGTGCAGTGGGGCCAACACGGACCCCCCTACACAAACCACAGGCCATGAGCAGGGTGTGCCCTGGGGATCACCCCTCTGACACCCCCTGTTTGCTGCCACGTGGCCACCAGAGCCCCCAGTGTCCCCCCAGTGTCCCCCCAAGCTTCAGGTGCCAGCCCACGGCACATTCCCACCAGGCACCACTCACCAGCAAGGCTCAATCCGGGCTGCCTTTCCCTGCTAGGATGTGCTGGGGCCCCCTGCCTTCCTCTGATGCTCTCCTCCTCCTCCTCCTCCTCCTCTTCCGTCCCCTTGGCCCCTGCTGCAAAAAATATTAACCAGCACTTGGAGGCGAGCAGAGCCAGCCTGAGCCAACAGAAAAGAGGCACTTACCTCCTTGTCCCCCTCCTTGTCCCCCTCCTTGTCCCCCTCCTCGTGGCTCTGTGGCTTCCCAGGCAAGACAAAAAGCCTGGCAGAGCAGAGAAATTCAAAACAGGGAGGAAAATTCTGCTTGTTTTTGCCCGGCTGGGTGCCCAGCAGAGAACAAACAGCCCAGCTGGGGCCAGAGGGACTCGCAGGCTCCCGGGCTGGCTGGAGCTGTCAGCTGGATGCCAGAGAGCAAACACGGCGGGGAAAGGCACCATCTGACCCCCCCTGCTGCAGCTCCCAGTGGCTCCAGTCAAAGAACAGAGATAAAATTAATTTACACCCCTGCTAAGCCAGAGCCAAGAGCTCAAAGTGAAGGTGGCAACACAAAAAAAAAAAAAAAAAAAAGAAAAAAAAATTAAATTGGAGTTGGGTGGAAAAAGAAGGGTTTGATTTTGATCTGTAAAGCTGAAGGTTTGTTGTTCCTTCAATTTAGGGCTCAGCCCTGGAATTAGGGCCTGTTTGGGCAGGACACAAGTTCTGCTGAAGGGCCTCGTGCTGGTATCTCAGAGGAGCAGAAGTCAGGGTGGAGTCAGGGTTTGGCTGCTGGTTGGGAGGGATTGGGGTCCCAGCAGCATCCTGATCCCCCAGGCAGAGTCTCCCACCCCTGTAGAGCTCTGAGCAGCCATGGGATGGTTTTTGGGGGGATTTGAAGCATCCAGCTCAAGTGGAAGTGCCCCTTTTCTGCTCCTCAGTGCCCAATCCCTCTGCTCTTGCCTGCTGGACACCCTGTGGTACCCAGACTGCCCCAGTTTGGGACGGGTTTGAGCAGGAGCCAAGGGGCTCCCTTATTCCAGCCTTATCCTGTCTCCAAATGCATTTCTCCTCCTTTTCCCAGAGACAAAACCGGTTTCTCAGTTTTACAGAGACAGCCCCAAAAGTTCCTGCAGGCTTCTCCATGGACTAACTTGCTCAGAACAACCACAGAGCTGCAAACAAGTCTAAACTCCTGTTTGCAGTGGGGTGTTTCTGTTTGGCAGGCCAGAACCATTTCATCAGCCTGTCCAAATTATCAATATGACCTTTGGCTTGGAGCAGACCTACAACAATACAAGCCCAAGCCTGAGCCCTTCACCAAGCTCAGGATGGGCAGTGGGGACGGTGGCAGCTCCCACAGCCCCTCTGAGCCCTGATGTGGCTCCAGAGCAGGAATGAGGGGGGTTAATTTTGGGGTGATCAGTGCAGAGTAGAGGGAGCCCACACAGTTCAACCTCCCCCTGATTTTTAGGTTAATTCTAAAATAAAGCAGCGCAGTGGCTCAGGCGCCAGCTGGAGCTTTCTAGGTCACAGCAAACGTGGTTAATGCAGGGCTGAGCCAGCCAGGCGTGCCAGACTGTCAACATTGCCTCTGCCACCCCAACCCTCATCCCCATCCTCCTCCTCATCTGAACTGTGGCCTCAGCTCTGCCCCACAACCCCAATTTGGGCTTGGGAAGCACCACCAGCACCTGCCCCTGAACCAAAGCACCCCAAATCCCAAAAAAAGCACCCCAATCCCACAGAGCTGTGCTGAGCCCTCCTCCTGGCCTGAGTTTCCCCACGCTGGTGGCACAGCACTTTGGCCCCTGGTTTTGGGGTGCTCTGGGCTGGGTTGGGTGAGCTCAGCCCCAGAGTGGCAGAGGGAGGTGGCCATGCTCTGGCTGGTGCCCAGGGGGCTCGAGGGGCAGTGCAAGGGCCAGGGCAGGTGGCTGTCACACTGTGACAGGGGCAGCCAGCAAACACAGCCACCCCCATGCTGTGTTTGCTCAGAGCTCTGCTCATAGGGGGGATTTCGTCAGCAGCTGCTCTTGCTGGGGGAAAAAAAAATCAGAATAATAAATAAAAATCCATGCCTGGTGTGTCCCCCATCCTGGGACAGTCCAGGGGCTGTGCAGGGGCTGTGCAGGGAAAAAAATCAGAATAATAAATAAAACCCCGTGCCTGGTGTGTCCCCCCAATCCTGGGACAGGCTAGGGGTTCTGCAGGAAAAAAAATCAGAATAATAAATAAAACCCCATGCCTGGTGTGTCCCCCCAGTCCTGGGACAGGCCAGGGGCTGTGCAGGAAAAAACATCAGAATAATAAATAAAAACCCTGTGCCTGGTGTGTCCCCCCCAATCCTGGGACAGGCTAGGGGTTCTGCAGGAAAAAAAAATCAGAATAGTAAATAAAACCCTGTGCCTGGAGTGTCCCCCCTGTCTGGGACAGGCCAGGGGCTGTGCAGGAAAAAAAAAAAATCAGAATAATAAAAACCCCATGCCTGGTGTGTCCCCCTTGTCCTGGGCCAGGCCAGGGGCTGTGCAAGAAAAAAAATCAGAATAATAAATAAAAACCCCGTGCCTGGTGTGTCCCCCCCAGTCCTGGGCCAGGCCAGGGGCTGTGCAGGATGGAACCAGCTGTGCTGGCTGGAATTTATTCTGCTGTTAATGGCCCTGGAACGCTGCTCCTGCTCTGGTTACTGCACCTGGCCCTGGCTGGGCAGGCTGGATCAATGCCCCATTCATTCCTGAGCTGTCAGACCCTGCACTGAACAACCCCCAGGAGCAGATTTTGGCACAAGGCTGAGCAAAGGCACCCACCTGCCAGCTCCAGCCACTCCCCAAGGACTCAGTGACCCCAGCCCTGGGCTGGCAGGGATGTCCCCACAGGCAGGACAGAATGGGAACAGATTTTTGCACTGCCCAGCTCTTGGTTGCAGGCTCCAGGGCTGCATTTGGCAGCCTAACTGTGCCATCCCACCCACCCAGGGCTCAGCAGCAGCAGGGGAGGCACCTAAACCTGGTATTTAATCTGTGGTGAATGTTGGAGAGATGCCCTGAGACCAAACAGACACAAGGAAAGGGCTCATCCCAGGCAGGGTCAGCACCTGAACCAAGCTGGGCAGCTCCTTCCCAAACCAGTGTCCAAAATTCAGTGCCCAGCTCCTTCCCAAAGGACCATCCAAAATTCAGTGCCCAGCACCTTCCCAAAGCAGCATCCAAAATTCAGTGCCCAGCTCCTTCCCAAAGCAGTGCCCAAAATTCAGTGCCCAGCTCCTTCCCAAACCAGTGTCCAAAATTCAGTGCCCAGCTCCTTCCCAAAGCAGCATCCAAAATTCAGTGCCCAGCTCCTTCCCAAAGCAGCATCCAAAATTCAGTGCCCAGCTCCTTCCCAAACCAGTGTCCAAAATTCAGTGCCCAGCTCCTTCCCAAAGCAGTGCCCAAAATTCAGTGCCCAGCTCCTTCCCAAAGCAGTGCCCAAAATTCAGTGCCCAGCTCCTTCCCAAAGCAGCATCCAAAATACAGTGCCCAGCCTCTTCCCAAACCAGTGTCCAAAATTCAGTGCCCAGCTCCTTCCCAAAGGACCATCCAAAATTCAGTGCCCAGCTCACGTCCTGATCCTGTGATAAAACCCCTCTGCTCACTGTACATCCCCTTCCAGCTGAGCCTGGGAAAAGTGAAGCACTGGGGACTCCAAGGGTGGGAAAAATTAATGTTGTTAATTAAATGACACAGCAGCTCACAGGGACAGCACATCCCTGCTCAAGGTGAGGGCTCCTGAACACCTCAGGGTTTTATGAGCAACTGTGCAGCTTTTTTATTGCTCTGGAACGTGCTGCTGCCTGCAGGGCCAGGGGGGATTGTGGAATTTGATATCCAGGAGTGACTAAAAGCCATGGAAAATCAGCCTCTCTCCTGCACCCTGCGGGGGCTCAGCTCAGAAAAGGAGACACAGGGAAGCTCCTGGATGGGACAACTGCAGGAGTGGCAGCTGCTCCAGGAATGAGGAGGAGCCTGACAGGAACAGGAGGGATCCACTCCTGATTTTGGAGGGTAAAAGCACTTATTGTTCATGCCAGCAATCAGGAAGGATCCATCCCTGGGAGCACCCATCTTCCCTGGATGGGCCAGGCCACCCCTGAGCCCCAGTGCAGCCAAGGGGGTTTAGTGACCACGACCCTGACACCCCTGGCACATTAAAAACCATGGTTGGAAAAAAAAAACCTATCAGCAAAATTACACTTTATTTTGTTGGTTTTTTTTTTTCTGTTGGGGAATTTACTTTGATGAATTGTAACTTAAAAAGGCCTGGAAAAACCACATGCAAAAGGGTTTCTAAGTAGCAGCTAAAGTTTCTATTCCAGCATTACAAGCTATTCCAAATGATTTCCAAATTCCCAGCTATAAACTATTCCATTAAACAAACAGTTTTATCTTTAAACCCCCCTCCACCCTACCCCAGTTAGTGCAGTGCAAAGGAAAAACCCAAGGAATTTACATATTATTTTCCAACTTATCCCATTGCAATTCCGAATGATCTCGCGACGACCTAAAATAATACATCCAATTTTCTCACCATCATAAAAAAAAACATTTCCCTTTCTTATTCACAGATATATTTGTGGCAAATGGCTGAATAATTACTTACAAACAGAACAATCTCTTTTTTAAACAAGTTTCTTACACCAGTAAACACAAAGAGGGAGAGCTCTCTGGGGAGGGGGTTTGGCAGGGCAGGCAGAGGGTGAGGGTCCCTTTGGGGTCCCTGGGACAGGGCTGTGCTCTCCCAAGGTGATGCCCTTGCCACCTTACAAAATTGGCCACGTTAAAAAGGAAGGGCTGTAAGGCTTTGGGATGTGAGGAAGAACAGGAGCCATGAGGAGTTTGTGTGTCCCACCCACCCAAAATGCCCCCTCAGCTCCAGCACAGCCTCTGCAACGGCAATGGGAGCCTCTGCCCTGCACAGGGGCAGGGAATTGTCAGCTCCCTGCTGGCCTCTGCCCTCAAACTGAGCATGGAGGGGCTGGCTGGGAGGAGTTAGCACCAAACAGTACCTTGGGAATGCCCTGAGCCCCCCGTGTCCCTGTCACTCCCCTCTGCCCTGGCCAGACCCTGCTGCTCCCACCTCACACCCCACGAGTGGGGGCACTCCCAGAGCTCCAGCAGGAACAGGGAGCAAAGCAGGGGTGGCTCTGGGCCTGTCACTGAGCAGCAGCGTGTAATTCCCAAGTTAGCATCATTTCCTCATCCTTGACAGATCCAAATTCTTCCATTTCTTAGCCCAAACACGGTTCTGCTGCTCTGCAGACCCCTATGCCAGGGGCTGAGGGCAGCAGCACTGCTCACCCAGCCAGCACTGGCATCTCCCAAACTGGCAGCAGGATCCCACAGCAGGGACCACCCCAAATCCCAGGGGAACAACAGCAGGGCATGGAAGCACCAGCTCAGAATGCCAGGAATTCAGAGAGGCAGCTCCTGGGGCTCAGATACAGGGAAGCTGCTCCCTGCCATGCTCCCACACGGGTGTTTTGTTTGTATTTGCACTTTGGGAAGGACAGAGGGTGCTCAGGACACAGTGGGAATGTCACAACACATGGACCTTTACTTGACAGCAGCAGCAGGAACAGCCTGTGGGAGGAAGAGGAAGAGTGGGGGGCAACACTGCCAGCCCCCAAAAGTGCACACAGCTGGGAAGAGGAGATGCTGTCACAGCCCAGGGACAGGATTCAGGACTTGATACCATAGCCCTTGTTCAGGTGGGTTCACCCTGAGCTCATGAGGTGGGAATTGTCACAGCTGCAAGGAAAATCAGCCTGGCTTGGGGAGGACAGACCCACGGACACATCCTCTGCATGTACCTGGTGCCTTGGTGGCCTCTGAAATGGCTTGATGGCTCCTTGTGTGGAGCACATCTCCAGTCCTGCAATGCACTGGGACCTCCTGCTCACCAGTGGGACCAGTCTGCTCCCTGGGCACTCCCCTGCCTGCAGCAAGGCTGGTGGGACTGAGGTGACTGTGAAGAAAATGGGCTTGGGGGTGCCAAAATGGCTTTGTCCCCTCCTGGCTGACCTGGAGATCCACTTCCAATGCTCACAGCCCTCTCCTCCTCCCAGGCCAGGTGTCCCCACCCTGCCCCTCATCCTGGCCACAGCACAGTGCTGCCCATGGCTGCCAGGGCCACTGCCCAAATCCTGACCTGGCCAACCCCCTGAGTGTGTGGCAGGGGGTCTGCATTGCCTCCTTGGGGCTCCCTCCCCTGGAACCCCCCAAATTCTCACCCAGGCACAAAACCTCCAGCCTCAGCCTCCCTCCAGCATCCCCAGGGTGGCTTCTAGAAGCCCCTGCCACGGAGGGGTGCAGTGCCCACGCCCTGCTGGGCACCCAGAGTCTCTGAGCTCTGTCCATCGGGGAGAGCGCGGCTCTCCCGGGGCTCTCCAGCGGCGCCGTCCCACGGCCCAGCAATCTTCTGTACACGGAACGGGGGCCAGGCTGGGGCAGCCTGCACGCAGGGGGGGTCCTGAGGGGCTGCAGGGACAGTCCTGGGAGGTGTCCAGCACGGGGACAGTGTGCTCAGGCTGCAGTGCTGGCTCCGGGCGCTCGACGACTTCCAGCGGCCACGGCCGCGGTCACTGCACGCCCTCCTCCTCCACGTAGGTCGAGGGAAACCAGCCCACCTGTGGGGGGACAGGACAGGTGAGATGGCTGGGAAGGCCCAGGGGAACAGCACAAAGCTTGTTGGAGTTCAAGGATTTGGAGAATTCAGGCTGGGGTTATTGAGGTGTCCTGTGCAGGGTGAAGAGTTGGATGTAGCCCCACATTTCTCTTCACAGAGAAAAGCAAGACACAATTCTTCCCAATATTATTTCTGGGATTCAACAATCTCTGAACCTCAGAGAAAAGAAAAACAATTCTTATCTCATTTGCTGTGCCTGTGTTTGTGCCAAAGTAGAATGCAACATGGGGATTGTTTACCCACAGTGATGGTGCTTTGTTTCCTTGGCCCATCAGGGCCTGGTGTGTGTGTGGGGACTGTTGGGTGACAGTCATGAGATTCTGTGCAGTTGAGTGCTTGGCAGATTCAGTTTAGATGTAATGTAATATAGATGTAATATAACATAGAATAATATAGTATAATAAAGTAACTAATGAGCCTTCTGATAAGATGGAGTTCTCATCATTCCTCTCCTTCATCCGGGGCACAAATATCAACTATAGTTGGACACCGTGATCCTTTTGGGGTCCTTCCAACTCTGGTTTTATAAGGGAGCTCCTGTCCTGTCACTGGGATTATTGTCCTGCTGTTGCCAGTCCTGGATGTGGCAGATCCTGATGGTGTGAGCCCTAATCACCCTAATTTGGGGTGGACTAATCACCTTGAACACACTGCCTGCGAGGCACCAGGCAGGAAGAATCTGTCTCCAGTGCTACAGAATCTGTGGGATACCAGGCCAGGCCACCAGGCTGCTGAGCCTTCCCCCTGCAGGGCCTGCAGACATCCTCCATGGGTTCAGGGAAGATCAGACTGTCCCACCACATGCTCCCAACCTGGATATCACTGCCACTGCTACAAAGCACCAAATGGCTACACAGAGGTGGATCTCAGAAGGTGACAACCCACCCAGAAACCAGGAAACCCTGAGAGGACACAGGATAGACCCACTCCTGTCACTGTCATATTTTCTGGAAAAATCCCCTTGCCCAGCATTCTCCTGGGAAGCTGAGAAGCCTCAGAGCAAAAGGAAAACAATATTATCTCATTTGCTCCTCCTGTTTGCTGCTTTGGAATGTGTTTGGAGATTGTTTACCAACAGGCGATTGTTTAATTGGTTTCTGGTGTGAACTGTTTTTAATTATTGACCAAGCTGTGTCAAGACTCTGGAAGGAGTCATGAGTTTTCATTATTATCTCTTTAGCTTTCTGTAAGCATCCTTTCTGTATTCTTTAGTATAGTTTAGCTTAGTATTCTTTTATATAATATAGTATCTTAAAATAAGATACTATAATCTTAAAATAAGATACGATAATAATAAAACATATAAATAATATAAAATCTTAAAATAAGATATGATAATAATAAAAAATATAATATAAATAATAAAAAATCTTAAAATAAGATATTATAATAATAAAAATATAAATAATATAAAATCTTAGAATAAGATACTATAATAAAAAATATAATATAATATAAAACCTTAAAATAAGATACTATAATAATAAAAAAATAATATAAATAATACAAAATCTTAAAATACGATACTATAATAATAAAAATATAATATAAATAATATAAAATCTTAAGATAAGATACTATAATAATAAAAAATATAATATAAATAATATAAAATCTTAAGATACGATAATAATAAAAAACATCTTAAGATATGATAACAATAAAAAATATAATATAAATAATACAAAATCTTACAATAAGATACTATAATAACAAAAAATATAATATAAACAATATAAAATCTTACAATAAGATACGATAATAATAAAAAATATAATATAAATAATATAAAATCTTAAAATAAGATACTATAATAATAACAAATATAAATAATATAAAATCTTAAGATACTATAATAATAAAAAATATAAATAATATAAAATCTTACAATAAAATACTGTAATATCTTAGAAGGTTAAATTAGCCTCCTCTGAGAACTGACGGACTCAGGTTCATCATTCCTCCCTTCACCTGGAGAACCCCGCCAACACAAGACCCTTCCCTCTGCCATCCTCACACCAGGGAGAACACCCCACAGCAGGAATCCCCTGGGGGCACTCACCCTTCCGTTGGTCTCCCCCTTCCACCATCCCTGGTCCCCTCCAATCCTGCTGTAGATCTTCACCACGTCCCCCTCGCGCAGCGACAGCTCCCGCATGTCCCGCGCCGCGAAGTTGTACCGCGCCACGGCCGTGCCTATGACCCGGGGGGTGAACACTGCCAGGGGACAAAGCACAGCCTCAGCAGCAGCCCCCACGCTGGCTGAAGCCTGGGGAAAGCTTGCACAGGTTCAACCTGGGTTTTCCACCACGGTGCTGAGAGATGGAGCTGCTCAGAGGGAGGGGTGGCGTCACCCGAGCTGCTCAGCCCTGCATGGGTGGGGTGGTGGGGTTAAACTGGGCTCCTGCTGGGTTTGAAGGGTTCTGTGGGCTTGGGAAGCTCCTCTCTGCTGGTCAGGTGTTACTCTGGTATTTTTAAGATTCTCAAAGCCTTCTGATGTTGACATTCTTCTAAAGAACTTTATCATGCACTTTCTTGTAAATAACTTATTGTTTACATTCCTTCGATAGAGGAAGAGAGAGTTGATAAACTGTTGGTGTAACCAGTGTCATTGGAGAGGTGTCACTGTCACCCTCCAATCCGCTGTCACCTTTGTAAAACTATAAATATAGGAGTCAGAAAAATAAACGTCCTCTCTTTTCCTTCACCTTAAGAGCTGTGTGCTCGTGTTCCTTCGTGTCCGATAGCGACAGTCAGGGGTGTGGTGGGGGTCACTGGGGTGAAGGGCATTTTTGGGAGGTTGTAAAAGGAAGGATTTTTTAGAATTTTATAGAATACATAACCATTAACAAAGAAATCATGGGGGAATCCTGTTCAGCTCTCAGTGTGAGCTCTGGCAGATTGCCTTGTGGAGCTGCCACCCAGCTCCCAGCACCTGAGGGAACCACTTTGTGAATCAACTTGGATTTAAGCTACCTCAAAACCAGAGTTCCTGGGAATGGGCTCTCCTAGAGGTGTTGAGTGAATCCTGTGTGCTCTGCCATCAGGAGGAGCCAGCTCCTAACCTGGAACCTCCCTGCTCCTGTCCCTTGGTCCCATTAGAGACCAAATGGTGCCAAACCCTGACACTGAGCAGCACCTTGGGATGAGGAGA
The DNA here is from genome assembly GCA_024362935.1 of Setophaga petechia. Classification (NCBI taxonomy): domain Eukaryota; kingdom Metazoa; phylum Chordata; class Aves; order Passeriformes; family Parulidae; genus Setophaga; species Setophaga petechia. The sequence goes on from JANCRA010000030.1 coordinate 7,239,285, forward strand.
TGACCCCAGGAGCCATCCCAGGAGCTGAGCTGCACCAGCACAGCCCCAGGGATCTCCATCACTTCAGGCAGGGGATGCTCAGGGGAAGCACAAGGAGGGAAAAGGCAGGGGCAGCTCTCAGCACTCCTGCCCCAAGGTCTGGGCACAGGGAAAAAAGGCTGGAGAACCACAGTGGAGGGATGGGATGGGCAGAGGAGGAGAAAAATGCACGTCCTCTGAGTTCATAAAAAAAGAAATAAACACCCTGAGGGGATGCTGTGCTTCACACCCCTCTTTCTCCTAAGATTTCCAAGGGTTAATTTCAATTCTAAAAGTGTGCAAACCAAGGTTGAACAAAGTTTGAGGGAAAGCTTTGCCCAGGTTTTCAGCTCTTGGGGTGGAAGGAGATGAGGATGATGATGGTGTTGGACAAACAATGTGCAACCACTGGAGGGTTTGTCCATCCTGGCCAGGCAGCCAGGCTGGAGGATGGACAGAAATCATGGCAGCTTTGAGCTCTGCCATCAGGAGCTTGCTCAGAGCCCCTTGCTACACAGAAAACTTCCTGCAATGCTTTCCATGCAGTTAGAGAATCTCAAAATCCCAGATTTGTGCTCGAAAAGTTCAGTGTTCTCCCCAACCACAGCACCAAGGAAGGCACATGTGGCTTTGCTGGTTGATTTTCTCTGTCGAGACTGAAAGATAAAAACTTCAATGGGAAGAAACTCTGGCAGGATTTTGCTCTGACCCCATCAGGAGGGAGGATGACAGCCTGGAAAGGATGACACTGCACTCCCTGTGGGGACACTGAGCCCCAAAACACAGCTGAGAGCACAGGTGTGTCCCTGTCCCCTCAGCAAGGGGCTCCTGAGCAGCCCCAGATAGCAGAGCTCAAACCCTGGATGTTCTCCTGGAGGACCAGGAGGGGCAGGCTGGGACAGGGTGAGATGCTGATGCTCAGGATGAGACACATGGGATAAGCAGGTGGAGCTTGAAGTACATCATGAGATCCCAAAGTGCTACATCCACTCTTTTTTGGGTTAATTTTAGCCCCTTTTCTCAAACAGCAACAAGTCCATCTCCTCCCTGCCTTGATTTTGGGGAGTGCATTTTGCTGCCAACCAAGCCAGGGTTAATTAAGCTAATGAACTGATTTCAGGGCAGCACTGGGGACCCCCTGAACTGCCTGTGGGGATGGAGGGACAGGGGGGACCCCACAGGTCCCACTGGTGATGGCTTTCAAGCTGGGGATGGTGGCAGGTCTCTCCAGCAGGGAGAGGCACTGGTACCTGACCAGAAGGGACTGGAGGAGCTCTGAGAAGAAAAGTTGAGGCCCTGAGGACTGAGAAAAGAAAAGTTGTAGGAAGCGCAGGAGGCTGCAAAGAGGTTAGAGAGAAACAGAAAGAGGCAGAACACGCATTAAAAAGGAAATTAAAATAAAATATTATAAGGCACAATGCTTTAAAAGCTGATGGAGGGATACAGGGCAAAGCATGCAGAGGGTCTTGTGCAGGGGCTCCGAGCTGGGACAGCTGAGAAAAGGTCTGGCCACAGCCCCACAGACACTGGGGGTTGAAAATTCATCCTAGGGTTGTATTTAATGCAAAAAGATATTTAACCAGCCTCTAAAACCTATCTTTTTTTTGTATTCCTTTCTAAATATACCATGGAGAAAAATATTTAAAAGTTATTTTTCCCCACAAAGCAGTTAGTTCTGCACTCAGGCCTTTGGACAGAACAACATCTTGTATTATTGCACTTTTTCCTTCCCTTTTATTTTGATTTTTCCTTTCTTTTAGACACAAACTTACCCTTTCACCCACCACCTCCATTAAAGGAGTCCCACAGGAATTCAAACCACCACAAGTGACGCTGGAACCAGATCCATTAGAACACAAAAATCTCACGTGGGTGGGTGAGACAGGATAAATCCCACCAAGTGAACATCACATCCCTGCTCCCAACCAGAGGGTGGGCAAACCACAGGGTGGAAAACCACAGGAGGGGAACCAGCCTGTCCCAGCAAAACCTGTCCCTTCAGAGAGCCCCAGCTTGGCCAAACAGACCCCATCACCTCCAGTGAGACCCATCCTGAAAACGCCACCAGCCCTGAAGGACTTGTCTGCAAACTGAGCAGCTCAAAGCCTAGAGAGAAGCTGTCAATTCCTTCATCCACTGCTCCTAGAGCTGGCAGGAAGGGGCAGGAAGGTTTTCCAGGAGAGCCAAGCTGGTTTTACCTGGGGAGCGGGTGAAGGTCCTGGAGGTAGAGCGCTCCCGGGATTTGTAGGGGTATTTCAGAGTCGTGTCCAGCTGCTTGAAGCTCTCCTTCAGAGAGTGGCTCTGGTAGTACTCAACCAGCTCCTGGGGAGGAAGGAGAGGCACCTGGCTGTCTCTGCCACCCCCTTGTAGCAGACACAGTGCTGCAAGGGGGAACAGAAACCCACCAGCAAGCTCTCGAACTTCTTGGCCTCCGTGATGTGGATCCAGTTGTCCTTCTCCACCACCTTGATGTGCTTCACCTCCTCATTGAACCTGCCAACGACAGCAAAGGCACTCAAAAACAACACAGCCATGTGCTCCAGCCCTGGCTCGTCCTCTGTGGGTGAGGAATGTTGAATTATTGAGTTCCTAAAGGGGGAATTACTCACTTAATACTGATGGCAAAGCGCTCGGCCTCAGCCGGCCGCTCCCGGATCAGGTAGGTGCCGCTGACGTGGGACTTGAGCAGGTTGTCTGTCTGGTGCCTCTCCATGTTCCCTGCAAACCTGAGCCCAGAGGTTAATTAGTCCATTTAATTCATTAAAATGAACTTGTATCTTTGAACAGGCACGTTTTTGGATAAAAAGAGTCATCTTTTTTAAAGGCATGAAGGATGGAAGGCAGGTGGAGAAACATCTGAAATATCCTGAGCAGGAGGGGAAGTGCCCTGAGATATACAAGAAGCTGCTGAGCCACTGAAACACACACAGAGTGGCCTCTTCCCTTTGAAGTACCTGACACCTGGAAAAACCCACTAATTGGCAATCAGCCTCCAGGTTAATGAGGCCTCAGCAAGAGCTGGAGAGCAGGGCTAATTTATATCCATGAATTCATAAACCTGGCTGGAGCTGAGAGAAGGAGCAGCAGGCAAGCCAAGCACAGCCTCTCCTGCCAAGGCAGGAGTTGCCTCCTCCTTCCCACAATCATTTTCTGGGCACAGAAAATGGGAAGAGAAACCAGCATCTCCCTTTTTGCCTCTGACCCTCTCCAGCAGTGAAGAAATCCCCACAGCTGCTGCCAGCGCTTTCAACACCCCACAACCACCACCATGGCAGCTCCATGGCCACAGAGAAAGCTGGATGCAGAGCTCTGCACGTGCAATTCCTTGCTGGGGTGGATTCCTGAGCCAGCAGCACCCAAAAGGCCAGGCTGGCCTGTGTCTGTGCCCACTCACCAGGGGTAGGCTGTGTAGTCGATCTCCCTCGAGGCTGGCCGACTGTTGGGGGGCTGCAAATGGAGAATTGCTCATTAGGGAACATCCAGCAGCTCCTCGGGCTGTGCAGCACGGGTGGGATGCTCCTCTCCACGGGAGGATTCCCTCTGCCAAGCCATTCCCTGGATTCTGGGCTCGGGCAGAGGAGGGCAGTGTTGTAGCTGAGCATTTCCCTCCCAGCTCCCAGCTGTGTTTGTTCATTTACCTGAGTGGTTTTTAATTGGGAAGCAGCTGACAACATTACAGCAAGCAGCTAAAAGCAATTAAAAGAAACCAAATGCAGTTTTCCTGCACTGGGTCTGCTCTCCAGCACTCAGAGAAGGAACAGAGCTGGAAATGATGATGTCAAGCCCAGCCTTGGGAACAGGGCTGGGATCACCCTGCACCATGGCAGGAGGGATCCACCTCCCCTGTGAGGCAGAGGCCTCACTGAAGGTCCAGGGAAGGACTGAGGTCTGGAGGAGAAGGCTGAGAGAGTGACAGGGACAACCCCACCCAGCTGGCAGTGCCAGCTCCATCCCCTGTCTGGCACTCACCCTGGCATCCACGGGGCAGGGCTTCACTGAGGAGCTGGGGAAATAACCCGACTTCTTCGTCTGCAGCAGCCTCCCCTGCAGGGCCAAGCTGGGCATCAGACTGGGACAGCACTGGGGACACTGGGCAGGCGTGGGGACAGGCCCCAAACTGCCTCCCAGCCCCCAGCACACCCCTGCACCAGGAAAGCCCCAGAATCCAAGGGATAATGCAGAAGCCACTGGTTTAGGAGTTTCCCAAGAGGAATCACCCTCACCTCCCACCACGGCGAGTCAGGGTCCCCCCTCAGCAGCTCCATCACGTCCCCAATCTGAAAGGTCAGCACTGGCTTCCCAGGAGGGGCTGGGTTCCCATGGTAATTCTGAACAGCCACCATTTTAGGGCCTGGCAGAGAAGCAAAACAGTTTCACAACCTTGTCCCAGCTGAAAAAAACTCCAGAGAGAAGCAGCCCTCCTGAACTGCCCTTCCCATCCCCTGACAGGGCACAGCAGGCAGGATTCAGGGGCAGGAAACATGAAAGCAGAAAGGAATGGTGCCCACAGTGAGTGTTCTTGGCTCCTGCAGCTCCATGCATGATTGAGTTCCCTGAGCAAAAATAAACCCAGGAGGGACCCAGCCAAGCTGCAGCTCCAGCTCCCAGCCCTGCACCTGGATTTGAGCCTCACCAAGGAGCTCAAACCCAGCAGAGGAGAGGGAAATCAAGGAGAGGAAAATCAAGGAGAAGGAAATCAAGGAGAGGGAAATCAAGGAGAGGAGCTCTTGCCAGGCAATGCCTGGCCAGCAGTGACCCCACAATTGCAAAAGAGAGCAGTGAACACTCAGCTACCACTGAAAATCAGCTGGACCTGGGACTCAGAATGCTCCTGAAGCTCCCAGGCAAAGTCCACTTGTCTTGCCAACAACTGCACATTAAATAAACCTCCCCCACTGCACCAAACCCACAGTGTTTATCCTCAAAATGCCTCCCCACCTCTGCCTCTCCCCTCCCAGCAAGAGCACTCTGTGCTTGTTTTGTTGGCTTTTCTGTTTTTTTTTTTTCTAACCACAAATTTGATTCAGGTTTCTTTTTTGCCAGGCTTGGCTTTCCTTCCATCAGAAAGAGCACAAAAACAAATTGTTCTTCTCCTTTGAGCCACAGCAGGGGCAGGGCAGGCCCAGAGCTCTGTCCAGGCAAGTTTGAAACACAGGAAGATAAAAAGTTCTTGCAGTAACCTTTGTGAACTGATGGCCCAACAGAGCCCTGAGCACACTGGACATGCCAGCAGGAAAATGCTGCCCATCAGCAACAAATCTCCCTGCCAGAACATGCCTGCTCTGCCCTGGAGGCTGGTTTGGCACCAGGATGTTGTGCCAGGCTCTCCTGGGTGTGATGGGCAGCAGCTTTGCTGGTCAGGGGCACGAGGGCACCAAAGAGATTGTGGGGCAGCAGGGACAGGAGAGTCCCCATGGCTGGCCATGAAGGAGCACAGGGCCCTTCTGCAGGCACCAAAGCTCTTTGCTGGCTTTGGAAGGAGCCTCCCCCTCCCACACACACCCAGTGCTGGGGGTTCCTGCAGCCACAACCTGTCCCTGCCCTCTGTCCCACAGCAATGCCCTTACCAGGTCCTGCACCCAGTGAATCCTGCAAAGAAAGAGGAAAGAAACTCAGTGAGGACACATCAGCCTCAGCTCTCCCCACCAGCACCCACCTGATGCCTTTGGGATGAGAAAATCCCTCCCCAAATCTCCCTGGTACCCCCCAGCCCATGGTGCTCACCCCAGCTGGGTGCTGGCACCTCCTGAGGGCTCTGGGGCTGCTTAAACTGGGCCAGCTCCAGGCTGGAGAGGAGGCCACTGGTCCCCAGTCCTGTCCCACTGATCCCAATCCTATCCCACTGCTCCTCAGTCCTGTCCCAGTGCTGTCTCAGTGGTCCCCAGTCCTGTCCCAGTTGTCCCCAGTCCTGTCCCATTGGTCCCAATCCTGTCCCAGTTGTCCCCAGTCCTGTCCCAGTTGTCCCCAGTCCTGTCCCACTGGTCCCCAATCCCATCCCAGTTGTCCCCATTCCTGTCTCAATTGTCCCCAATCCTGTCCCACTGCTCCCAGTCCTGTCCCAGTTGTTCCCAGTCCTGTCCCAGTTCTGTCCTGTTCCCAGTCCTGTCCCAATGGTCCCAATCCTGTCCCACTGCTCCTAGTCCTGTCCCAGTTGTCCCCAGTCCTGTCCCAGTTGTCCCAGTCCTGTCACAGTTGTCCCAGTCCTGTCCCACAGGTCAGACCCCTCTGAGGCCAGGGCTGGCTCCTCCCATGAGCTGGACAGGGACACAGGGGTGAGGAAAGGCCAGAGCACGAACCTGGTCTGCTGAAGAACCTGCAAGAGAAATGGTGGGTAAGGGGTTAATTTAACAGGCATCCAACCCCATTTTCTGGTTCTCCTGATGCTCTGAGTGTCACAGAGCAGCACCAGGGTGTGAAGCTGGAGCTGAAGGCCAAAGCAGAGCTGGGGACACCTGAGTCACTGCTCTGCTCTGGAGGGACTGAGCCACACAGGGCCATTCCCTCACTGCCACCAAGTCCTGCAATTCTGTCCCTCCCTCCCTCCATTCCCTATCCAAAATCTTCCCAAAGCCCCCCTGTGACCCCTCCTGGAGCATCACCAGGGTTCTGCCCTGGGTGGGCACAGGGGAGTCCCAGCTTGGCCCAGTTTAGACCCAGGACACAAATTTCTGCTGTACTTTGGGACATCTGGGGTCCTCTCCCTGCTGCAGACCCTCCCGCTTTCACTGGAAAATGATGAAGAACTGATCAAGATGAGCTTCAACAGTTCATCTTCATCAACTGGTGAAGAACTTCTCTCTTCAATTCCCCCCACAAGAGCTGGAGATCCCACCCTGCACAGAGCTGTCGTGATACCCTGCCATCCATGGGATGAACTCTTTGTTTTGGAGAATTTTGGCTGCTTTGTTTGTATTTTAAACCATCCACCAATGTGAATTACAGCCCTGGCAGGTGGGGTGGGAGCATTACTTGTATTTTTTTATGCATTAAAAAAACATCAGAGATTTATAAAGTGAATTTCTCAGATCATTCCATGAGCTGCTCATCAAATTACTCACCCATCTTGCAGGGAGGAATAATCTCCAAGCACTCCTTGTGAGCACCTGCTCCACATTTGGGACAAAGATAGCCCTGGTAGAAGGTTCCTCTGTGCCACAAAAAACCAAAAAAAAGTCAGAAAATCCTAATCCAGCCTCAGCTTTGAGATTTTTGTTTCTGTGTTTTACTGCAGAACAGCAGGAAGGCTGTTGCTCACCTCAGGAACATCCTGCAGGCTTTGCAGTTGGTTGTCTTTTCAAATGTGTACATCTGGAAGTTGTGGTGATTTGCATTGGCTTTCTCTGGCTTGATGTTGGACCTGAGGGAAAGGAGCTGGGGGTTATCAGCCTGTGGCATTGCAGTGACAGCTTGAACACCACACAGACACCAAATCCAGTGTGGGAGGAGATCAGGGCTTGGTTGTGGAGGGAGGATTTTGCCCATTACCTTCCCCTGGGACAGGAGTCACGGGTTTGGCCTGAGACAACCATCAGCCCAAGCTGCTGTGCCCAGGACCAGGTCCTGCAGCACCACCCTCCCTCCTCACCTGCTCCTGCTCCAGGGTGAGGTTTCCTTCCAGAGATCCACAGAAACCTTTGGGCTGGATATTTAAAATCATCCCATCCCATTCCACACCTCCCACTGTCCCAGGGTGCTCAAACCCCATCCAGCCCGGCCTTGGGCACTGCCAGGGATCCAGGGGCATCCACAGTTTCTCTGTGCCAGGGTCTGCCCACCCTCTGGGGAAGGGAAGGAAGGAATTGGGAAGGATTCCTTGCCAATATCCCATCTCAGTGTCAGAGATGCCTTGGTGGGGATGCTCAGAGAACAGTTCCAAGCTCCATCCAGCCCCCATGAGCTTCCCCAGCCAGGGCTGCTCTGCAGTGCCCTGATGGCCCAAACCACCTTCCCCCCACTCCTGGCAACTGCACCCGGGGCTAGAGCAGCCCCCCATGCTCACATGGCCATTTCAAACTGCTCCATCCACTTCCTCTTCATCTCTTCAGTCTTGCAGAAGAACTGGAAGCCCTGCTTTCCCTGCAGGTGGATCAGGTAGAAGCCGTAGGACCACTGCAAGGGGAAAGAGAGCTGACGTCCCAGCAGAACACACCACAGCTGCACTCACACAGCTCAGGCACTGCCCTGAGTGCCTGTCCCTGCCCCCTGAGCTGAGCCATGGCCAGGGACAGCAGGAGGAGGAAGCAGAGCTCCCTGTTTCTCTAACACATCCCAGCTAATGATGCCTGCGGCGCTTTGGGCGCTGTGCACTTGGAGTAGGCAGGATTTCATGGTGGCACATGAGAGAACCCAGATTCTTCTGCTCCACTGGATCCTCCCCAGCCATTCTGTCTGGGGCTGACAGCAAGTGACAGCCCAGGAGGAGCATCTGAGCTGCCCAGTGCACATATGCTCAGCCTGCCTCACACAAACACACCACAGCCACAGGGGTGCTCTGCTTACCATTTTTCCATGGGACTAGGAAGCATAGGAGAGCAAAGTGGAGAGAGATTTCATTAAAACACAAAGCCAGGAGAGTAAAGTGGAGAGAGATTTCATTAAAACACAAAGCCAGCAGCATTCCCTCAGCAGCTCTTGGCTGCTCTCACCCCCAGTGTCCTTCACCCCACCTGCTCTCCCCATGGCAAGGGAGGGGATTCAGCTAAAGGGGATCACTCAAAGCAAGAACTGGGAGGTTTTTCCTCCATGGCTGCAGAGTGAGCATCAAAGCACAGGGAAATGATGTTCCTTCAGTGCTTTGAGTGCCAATTTTGGCAGCCGGGTGTGCAGAGCTGCCTTTCCAGGCTCCTCCACCCTGCAGCTTGTGGGAGAAAGAACATCCTGGACCTTCCCTCCCTCCTCCCTGCCCTCCTCTCCTGCCCATCTGATGTTTGCTCCCTGACACTGGGCCAGAAAGCAGAGAGCAGCTTCCTCCCTCCTAACTCCAACCATCCCAGCCTCCTCAGGGCTGTTCTGCCAGGACACAGGTCAAGGATCCAGCCCAGCCCCACATTAATAAACATTTCCCAATGCTATTTAAGGCTGCCTTGAAAGTTGAGCATTTATTTTCCAGCTTTTTTTCCCTATTTTAAAAGGCTAATGGGAACATACTACCCTGAAACAGCTCCAAAATGGTCTCCAGAGCTAATCCTTAGTCCACCTACCTTCTTAATGTCCTTGTTATTCATGGGGTCATCAGTCATCTTGTGGAAGAGCAGCTCAATAATCTCCTTCAGCTCATAATTGTATCCTTTCCTCTTGCAGACGATCACCACTTTATCAAATAAAAATAAATACCTGCCCAAAGCAAGCAAATAAACCAGCAAGCCAGTCAAACACATCATTAAAAAATCCAAGGGGAAAGATTTGTAAAGATTTGTAAAGTTCTGAGGAGCTCAGCGTTGAGTTTGTGTCCTGCTGTGATTTCACACTGATGCTGGGTTATGGCAGTGAAATTCCAGGCAGTAATTGAAGAAATGAGCTCAGGGGGAAGCATCAGATGAGGGCACATTGAGTTTGGGGACACTGGGGACAGGGGCCACTCACTCACCTGTCCTGCTTGGTGTGGTTCACTATGGAGCGCACCTTGAGCTCCCCGTCGATCTTCGGCCTCCCAAACTCCTCCAGCTTCACCTGCTGCAGGAGCAAAGCAGGGCTCAGAGCCTGGAACGCTGCCCTGGGCAGCTGGGAGCCCAGAGCTGCCTGGATTCACCCCCCAGCCCTGCCCAAGCCCCTGGGAGCAGCAGCACCCCCAGCCAGGGGAGGGAGGATGCTGCAAGGGGAGCCTGGCCATGAGCTCAGCACCCCAGGAACCCCCAGAGCTCCAGCACTGGCACCCAGGGCAAGGCCCAGCAGCCAAAGCAGTTTTGCAAACCCTTCCCCACCTGCAATAAGCTATTTTTCAGGGGTTTCCACAATAATTTAGGATTTTGTCTCCATTAAATAACCATCCATTAAAATTTCATAGTTTTCGAATGAAGCCAAATCCAGCACCTCTCCAGGTCTGCTGAGGCTCAGCACTCCAGGAACCCCCAGAGCTCCAGCACTGGCACCCAGGGCAAGGCCCAGCAGCCAAAGCAGTTTTGCAAACCCTTCCCCACCTGCAATAAGCTATTTTTCAGGGGTTTCCACAATAATTAAGGATTTTGTCTCTGTTAAACAGCCATCAGTTAAAAGTTCAGAGTTTCCAAATGAAGTCAAGGCTTAAAGCCCCCAAACCCAGCACTCCTCCAGGTCTGCTGAGGCACAGCAACAGGGCTGAGTGTTTGACACCTCTGCAGTTTGGAGGATGAGTTCTCCTCAAAATACCTGGCTGAAATTTTGGGGATTTGGTGCCTCTTTACATGAGCCCTTCTCCTTCCCTTTCGGTTAACCTCTGTCCTCTTAAAATCAAAAGAAAACCTCTTTTTAAATAAAGCCAAATAGGCAGCTTGAGGAATTCTGTGTCCTCCCTACACTGATAATGTGAGAAAAAGCTGAAGAAACATTTTTAGTGTAACACCAGCAAGAGAAACCACCCCCAGCCCAGCCAAAGCTGGATGGAGCATCCACCTCTGGGCCATCAGTAAATCATGAGAGAGTCTGAACACATGGGGATCTTTCAGCACATCAGAACAAGTAGTAATTGCCCAAAAAAACCCAAATACATAATAATTTTTAAAAATTAATAAATAATAATAAACTCATTAATTAATAATAATAAAATTAAACTGGGTTCAAGAGATTTTCCAGCTTACCAGGTTTTCTATAGAGCTCTGAAATTCACTTATTTTCTTCAAAGTCTCTTTATCCCTCTTGACTTCATTGATGTACATGGCCAAGTCCTTTAAAAAAAAAAGGGTGAATAGTGATTTTTGCTTTACCCAGGAGAGCAGACATGAGCCTGGCTCCCTGAATCCCTCAGGAGTCTGAGCAGGACCCCACTGCAGCCTGGGACAGAGCCAGGCAGGTGCTGCAGTGTTTTCCATTTCCCAGAAGATGGCAATGCATGAATCCATGGCAATGCAGGAATCCATGGCAGCACAGCGACCCCAAACCCCAAATTTTCATCCATCAAAGAGAAGGAACCATCCCTTCCACTGGAACAACTTCTTGCACCTTTCAGAGTGGATTTGCTGTGCCTGTTTGCTTCTTATCTGCTCCCTCCTTGACCTCAACAACAGCTCTTGTCAACTTGGATTAAATCTGAGCAGGGGATTTTTTAAGACATCCCCCCCGGGTCAGACCTGGCTGAGCTCCCCAACACAAGGAGGGTTAATCACATCCCATAATCACAGATCTACGTGACAATACTTGTAACATCACCAGGCCAAGGGCTGGCAGGGATGGTGATGAGAAATGACACAACCAAAAGGATTCTGAAGCAGGGAAACACAATCCCAGCATCAACTGGGACTTGAAACAACAACCTGCAAATGCTGGCTCTGGAATTTCACTGGGAGCTGCCTCTCCCCCACCACCACTGGGAGCTCAGTCCTGCATTCTCAAGGCAGAGGATTGGTACCTGCACCAAAGAAACCCCACCACAAATGATGTTTTTGGGGCAAATCCTGCCCTTGCCTTGCAGAACCAACTATTCCAGCAAAATAAAAAGGAGCTGAATCCCTTTGGGAATGTCACTGCATCCACCCCAGACAGCAGCAATGTCTGCTGCCTGCCAGCACAGCAGACAGAAAGGCTGGACTTGTGATGAAAGACATCGTTTGGAAGTTAAGCCTTGGTTTACAGATCAATTAAAACCAAACTGAGTGGCTCCCAAACCCCCCGAGCCCAGCGCGGTCGGAACTGCTCCCACACTCTCCTGGTGATGGGGAGGAGGAGAGAGAAACCTCCCTGATGGTTATCAACATCTTCCTGCAGCAAATGCTGAGTGTGCAGCAGAGCCAGAGCAAACACACATTTATTTTTCAGCAGTGCTGCTGGGTGATGAGGCCAGGAGTGGGGTTTAGCTGCTGTCACCAGGCCCAGCGTTCATCTGAGGCCACAGCAGCAGGCTGGGAATGCAACGTCCTTGAAAGCACCTCAGCTCCACAGAGAGCCCCACAGCAGCTCTGCATCCCTGGGCTGGCAGCAGAATGGCTGGAAAGGTCACCCAGCTTATGTAAGGGCCAGGAAATGCAGCCCTGTTACAAAAGCTGCAGCCCAGAGGGGGAAAACGAAGTGACCACGGGCACAGGGATGGAGCCTGAGGTGCTCCCCAGAGCATCCTCCAGCCAGCTCCTGCTGACAATGGATCTGCTGTGAATGTCTGTGTGGGGAGACATAACCCGGCCAGAAAACGTTTGGATCATTCTATAATTTGATTTTTGTTGTTGATGTTTTTTTCTGAGATTCTGGGGGCTCCAGCTCCAAAAACAACTCGAAGCAAAGCAAAGTTCTAATGCCAAAAGTCATCAATTGTTGCAAACACATCTTCCCTTTAACAAAATAAAATAAAAAAGGTGGATTAAAGGATTCCCACCCAGCACCTGGCTAACAGCACCCAGGGAAGGCTCCTGTGGCTGCCACACTCCCTGACTCGCTGATTCCTCTGGAGCTCCTCCAAATCCCTCCCAGCAGAAACAAAACCAGGATCTGGCACAGCCTCTGCACACAGAGCAGCAACCAGGGAAATGTCCTGGCTCCTCAACAACCCCAGCTCCCCCCTCTGCCCCAGGGGGGACAAGGGATCTGCTGTGAGGCCACCACACCAAGTGACAACCAGTGCACACTGGTGTGGCCAGATGGAGCAGCCCCTGCCTTCCCTTGAGCTGCTCCTGGATGGATTTTCCATCCAAATTTTTGTTCCACAGAGCAGAGGGATGCTGAGCTCTGCTGAAGCCCAAAGCCAGCACAGTCCCTCCCCACTCTCACCCTCCTGTACCTGCATTGCCTCCAGAGCCTCCTTCAGCTGCTGCTTCTCTGGCCTGTCTGAGGAATGGCTGAGCAGCTCCTGAAATAAAAATAAAATAATAAAAATAAATAATAGAAAATAGTAGAAAATAATAAAAAATAATATAAATTAAAACAATCAAAACAATAAAATAAGAATAAAAATAAAATTAATAAAAATATATAATAATATAGAAAAATATCATATAAAAATTAAACAAATCAAAAATAATAAAATAAGAATAAAAATAAAAATAATAAAAATATATAATATAGAAAAATATCATTTAAAAATAATGAAATATAAAAATATAAATAAAAATATAAATAAAAATATAAATAAAAATATAAATAAAATATAAATAAAATAAATGTATATATTAAAATATAATAATAATATAAAAATATGAAAATAATAACAATAACATAAATAATAAAACTAATAACAATAATAAAAATTAAATAATGAAAAATAAATATAAATTAATAACAATTACATAATAAAGGTAAATATAAATTAATGAAAATAAAAGAGTTTGGCTGTGCTAGGAAAGGTGCCCAGACCCTGCTTGTACCAGATAAGGTTTGCCTGAGTGTTGGCAGGGTGGTGACAGGGATGTCAGGGTGGCTGCAGGCATTGCAAGGGTGACTGGAGGGATGCCAGGGAGGTGCCAGGGATGCCAGGGAGGTGCCAGGGATGCAGGGATGCCCAGCCAGGCAGCTGTGCCTGCAGGACAGGGAAGACACCAAGGGCTGGTGCTTGAGAGATCTGTTACATGGAGCTGACTGGAGGAATTTCACACATAATCAGATTATATGCAAGCTTATTTCATATTCATTAAGTGCCTCTCGTGGGTAGCAAGTGCAGAATTACCCTGGGTCACTGTACTTTAGGAGACAGCACAAATATTATGTCGTGTTAAGTAGCTCTGGTAATTATTTTATTTGAAGGGGTATAAAGATCCCAACCCTTGCTCTGCATTTGGCAATGATTCACCCTCCAGTGACAGAGGTGAAAGATGCTACAGCAGAGAGAGAAGTGCCAGTGCTGAAAAACCTACTTTTAACAGGAGGTGATACTTCAAAACTCTTTGCATTGGAACCACCAGCAGATCTTGCAACTTGAATTTCCCATCCTGGACCTTCAGTGTGCATTCCTAGGAAGGAGATCAGTGAATCAGCAGTGAGAAAACAACAGCTTCACACCTAAAATAACATTTTCAGAGACTAAAAGAAGTCTCTGAAGTCTTGAGAATGTTTCTTTGGCTCCTGTAAAGTCAGTTCTGATGCCCACAGACCTGTGGTCCTTGCAGCCACCCAGCCAGGGCTGGGCTCCCACCACAGAGGTCATCAAGGGATTAACCCCAGGAGCTGGACCCTCAATTCCAGCCATGCCATGCAAATGAGCCACTCCAGCCTAATGAGATGCTGCTCATTAGGGCAGAGCATGAATGCTCCCAGACCTGGGGCAATGTCAAATGAAACCCATCTGCCTCTGCCACCTCCTCAGTGGGCCAAGCTGATCTGTGAGGGGCTGGCACTGAGCATGCAGCCTGTGCCTCTGGGCTCACTGATGAGCATTAAGTCATTAAGATGAGCTAATTGTGGCTGCAGGAAGTTTTGCCACTGTTACCTTTGCCCAGACCCATTTTCAGCCCCTCTGTGTGACCTGGCAGAGCTGCCACGAGGGAGGGAGACACAGCAAAAGCAGAGAGCACCTGGATGCTCCAGCCTTGGTGTGAGACACAGAGAGCACATTTTACACAATTCCTAACTGCAGTTTTACCCCTGGACTGGGTTCACACAGGGAATCAAAGCACATTTGCAGAAGGTGAGGTAACGTGGACAGACAGCCTGGCAAATTCTGAAGAGCATCAAGAGCAAAGCAGGAATCAGAGCTGGGTGAAAACAGCAGCTCAAACAATGCAGCCCTTCTGGGGCTCCTTTGATTCCCTTAAAGTGTGGATCAGACTGAGGGGGCCAGGGCAGGAATTGTGGTGTTTGCCTGGGGATTGGGGTTTGCCTCTGAGGGTCCCCAATGCTGCTGGTGGCTCCCTTTGGGGATGCTCAGTTGTTCTTTGCACAACTCTAAGAACTTGTCCCAGCCAGTCCCACTCAAATAAAGTCACTGGTTTGTTTTAACTTGGATAAACCTGGGGAGGAAGGACAGAGTGAGGGCCTGGTGAGCAGACAAGGGAAAAACCCCAGCTTTGCTCCCTGTGTGGCAGCACAGACACACTCTGACACCTTTCTTCTCTCCTGGTCAATCCAACATTCCCCAAGCACCATGCTCAGCTCCAGCAGGTCCTTCCCAAAGCTGTGACAGGGCTGGGGACACCCTCAGCCCCCTGCTCACCTCCACCTTCTGCCTCACGTCCTCCCGGTTGGCAAGGAGGTGGTTCAGGGTGTTCTGGGCATATTCCATGTGGCTGCAGTACTTGCCATAAATCAGCAGCCTGGAGGGAAGGAAAATCACAGGTTAAACTGGAAATGCTGGCAGTTATAAGCTGTTATAAAGGATATATAAATGTGTGTACAGCAATAGGTGAGGCAAACAGCCATTCTCTCTTTTCACTGCTTAGCAGAGGATAAACACTCTTTTATTGTGTGGCTTTTTGACATTTAGGTTTTCAATGTTTGAACATTTGGAAGCTTCCAGAGCCTATGGAGGTGATGCAGCTCATGATGGACAGAAGGGGCTAGGTGGCCAGAGTAGAGGAGCCTGGTTTTGGAGGGGTAGATGAGATAGTGGGATGAAATTCTTCCTTGGGAAAGTGGTGAGGAACTGTCAGAACTTGCCCTGAGAGCTTGTGGCTGACTCTGGAATCATCCAAGGCCAGGCTGGATGGGGCTTGGAGCAACCTGGGATGGTGGAAGGTGTCCCTGCCCATGGCAGGGTGTGAAATGGGATGAATTTTAAGGTCCATTCCAATCCAAACCATTCAGTGATTCTATGATGGTTCCATGCCACATTTTAGAATCACATCTTCTTGAAAGAGCCACAGGGACCTGGAGATCAAGAGCCTGGGTAATTGGGAAAAGAATGTTATCACAGCCTTTGGAAACACAGAGAAGCTCTGCATGGACACCTTGGGCTATAAATTTAAACACTGACAAAAAAAGAGCAGTTTTGTCGTGGATTCCCCCTCTTCCCTCATTAATCCTGCCTGACAGGTTTGGGTTTTCTCCCCCTTTCTGGCTGTTAACTGTGCTGCTGCTGCTAAGACACATCCTCCATCACAAACTGCACCTCATCCATTATCTGGGGGCCTCATCTCTTGATGGAGATGACCTGGGAACCACTGACCCAGGTGCTCCATAAACATGGGACATTCACACCCTGCAGGGAAGTGAATAAAGAGATTTATGGAGCCACAGCCACTAAAGATTATTCTTCCACCTTTTCCCCCTGACAGCTTCTACACAATAATATCTACCTTGCCAGCATGGGGAGAGCTTCAAAAAGGCTTCAGGAGCATAAATTCAAACCTCTAGCTTCCAGAGGAAGAGATTTACAAACTATTTCCTTAAAAAAGGCCCCTGCAAAGCCAAGGTGCAATGCATCATCTTGCCAGAATGTCTCCAAGGATGTGGAGGGCAGCAGGAGTTATTTGTCATGGACAGATCTGGTGGAGGAAGGTCTCATATTCAGGGACCAAGTGGGGACTCTGGAGGTCCATGTTCCCCTCTTGGTGGGGCAAAACTGTCTCCCCAGTGAGTTCACCTCCTCCTCCTCCTCCTGCACTGAAATTCCCCTGCTGTAAAATGTGGTATTCCTGACTTTCATGATTCCCTTCTTGGTGGGGCAACACTGTCTCCTCAGTGAGTTCACCTCCTCCTCCTCCTGCACTGAAATTCCCCTGCTGTAAAATGTGTTATTCCTGACTTTCCTGGTGGAGGAAAGGACTCTGCCTGTTTACATCAGCCTGCTCCAAACCCTTCATCCCCAACAATCTGATTTTAGGGACTTCTCCAAGGCAAAACCCCCTTGAGCAGCAGTTTCCCACAGCACTGATGTCCCCAAAGTCCCCATGGACTGAGGAGAGCTTCAGATCCACCATCACCACCTCACAGCTGCTTTTTCTCCTTCCCTCACATCTCTCCAAGGCTTTCAGGTCCTTCAGGAAGTTGAAGGGTGAAGTCAGCTGCTTCACCCATCTGCATGAACTCACCACCTCCAAGCATTCTGCCAGCTCCCACCAGCATGTTAACACAAGAAAACATTGATTTAATGGCTCAAAACCCAGCCCTGTGCTCCTGCCTGGGCAGCAGTGTCACCTCCAGAACCCCTCCTGTGTCCCCTCCCTGCTCCCTGTGCCCACAGCTCTGCCCCAGGGATGGCACTGGCAGGAATCAGGAGATCAAAATCACCTGAGTGAGTTTTATGAGTGGTTTGAAATTATTTGCATTCCTCTTTGGAATATTTTTGTAATTTAACCCAAGAAAAAAATGCCCTTTATAAGGAGAGGCCCCCAGAATGATGGAAGATGTGACCTCACGGTGTGTTATTAATGCAGATGGTATTTCTGGAGTTATTGACTTCTGAATGGCATTTCTGTGTCTAGACACTGGTTTAATCACAGTGAAATAACAGCCTGGCACCGTTCCACAATGAATCACCCTTTGATTAGTATTAAGGATATTAAAGGCTTTTATCAACCTTATCTCTGCCTGCTGGGGTGCTCCTGCTTGCAGCTGCCAAAAGCCAGGATTGATTCTGTTTGTGAAAGAAACTTTTACATTTATTCATCGTGCAGAAGGTGCAGGATGAGCTCTGTGCCAAACATGAGATTCTTGGAGGGTGAGGAATCACTTTGATCAGAGCAGGGCTGATCTCCCCTGCACAGGAGTCACCCCACCACATCACAGCCCTTGCAGAGACCACACAAAACCCCTGGAGGCCACTGAGGTTTTGCTCCATTCCAGCTCATCTTTATCCCCACAATCACACTGGGTATTCAGACTCCTACAGGATGCTGAGCTCAAGGAAAATCCAGGAATTTGCAGGAGCAGGGATCCAAGGGAGCCTGGTGGTCACAGAGGGGATGTCCCAGCCTCTGCCCTGGGTGACATGAAGTTGTGGCTGGGTTTTGCTGCTTAATGTCAGCTCTCAATGATGTTTCAGCTGCCTCAAAACATTTTTCTATTGTGGATGCAAACCTGGGCTGCTGTGAAAGGCATCTCTGGAATCACAGAGTTATTAAGGTGGAAAAAGACCTCTGAGTCCAACCACTAACCCAGCACTGCCACTAAACCACAGCCCCAAGCACCACAGCCACACAATTTTTGGACACTTCCAGGGATTGTGACCCCACCACCACTCTGGGCAGCCTGTTCCAGTGAAGAAATTTTCACTAATATCCATTCAAAACCTCCCCTGGTGGAACTTGAGGTTATTTCCTCTTGTCCTGTTGATCCTTGAGAAAAAAGACAGATCCCCACCTGGCCCCAACCTCCTTTCAGGCAGTAGTAGAGAATGAGAAGGCAGAGAGTAACAAGAACTCTGTTTAAATCTCAAAAAATAACCCAGATCTGTTCAAACTGGAGCTGCCTGAAGCCTGTGATTCCTTTACCTCTCTTTGAACTCCAGGAACACTTTTGCCAGGCTGCTTCCTCCAGACATCATCGAGACATCGATGGCTCTCAGGAAACTGAAGTGCACTTTAATGAGGTCCTAAAACCAAGCAACAGCCAACACTTTACACACATTCAAAGCAAACAGAGCCCAGAGAAATGCACATTCCCTCCTTCACCAGGCAGGGGTTTCCCTCTTTTGGGTGTTTGTAAAGAAAAGTGTTCTGGTGGGACACAGCCCTGACTGGCCTGGAGGACAGGGGTGTAATTCCAGCAGGGAGAAATGCCCCAGGGTGGGAAGGGAGGAGGATTTGGGATGGAAAGAGTGGAGAAGATGAGGTTTTGAGAAATGCCCCAGGGAGGAGGATTTGGGATGGAAAGAGTGGAGAAGATGAGGTTTTGAGAAATGCCCCAAGGTGGGAAGGGAGGAGGATTTGAGATGTAAGGAGTGGGGAGATGAGGTTTTGAGAAATGCCCCAAGGTGGGGAGGGAGGAGGATTTGGGATGGAAAGAGTGGAGAAGATGAGGTTTTGAGAAATGCCCCAGGGAGGAGGATTTGGGATGGAAAGAGTGGAGAAGATGAGGTTTTGAGAAATGCCCCAAGGTGGGGAGGGAGAAGGATTTGAGATGTAAGGAGTGGGGAGATGAGGTTTTGACCTAGACCCTGTGCAAACCACAGCAGAAATAAATCCCTTCATCACCCTGTGCCCAAACCAGCTAAAATCCAGAGCCCCAGCCCTGAAACATCCACTAGATAGAATTGTTTTCCTTTATAGAGTTCATCTATTCCCCACCTCTAAAACTGAGTGTTAAAGATTGTCTCCTAAAGCACTTTAAGCTCCACAGCACACGAAAGGCTGGAGCTCTCCAAGTGAATGCACAAATCTAACAGGAAATCAGAAAACCTCCTCCTAAGCAGGGAGAGGGCTGAGCTGCTGTGAAAAGAACAAAGATTTGAGGCACAATGCCCACGGTGTTACCTCCAAATTGATGAAAATAGCTTCCATGTCTTGGGGAGTCAGTACCAGCCTCAGGGGGTTCATGTAGTTCTGCAAGAGGGAAATGGGAAAGGCAGTGAGGTACTGGAGAGCAGGGAATGATGTTGTGCAATGGATTTATTTTTATTTTATTGATTTATTTTATTTTAATTTCTGCTTCACCAGCTGAGTTCACCTGGGCAGGTTTTGATGAGCTTAAGCACTTGCAAAGGCAGAGGATGAGCAGGGATGGAAATGGGAGCAGGAATTCCATGAGTGCACCATCCCTGAGCTCCCACAGCATTTCCAGGGCTGGGAGGGTGCCAGACCCCCACCCATGGGTGCCCACAGTCCCTTCCCCTGCTAAAGCTGCAGCAGGGGGGTGAAATGCACTCTGCAATCCTTGGCTGCACTGAAGCATCTCCCCAGCCCTTTATCTCCCTGGAATTCTGCTCTTGGGAAGGCAGCAGTGATGTGATTACATGGGCAATGCCTTTCTGAACAAATACATATTAATAGCAGCATCTACTGTTCTATTGTAACTTGGAGCTGCAAAAAAACCCCAAATACAACAACCCAGGAGGGGAAATTCCAGCCATGACACCATCAGGACCTGCAAAGCCTTTGCAAGCTTTAATTGATATGAAAGCAATAATTTAACTCTTCCTTTCTGCTGCACCAGAGGGCTGTGGCTGTTTCCAAGGAAGAAGGATTCCCTGGAAACATAAATGACAATTATACTGGGACATTTTCCTGGAAAATGGGAAATGTTTTTCCATTTTTTTCCAGTTTTGTTCACAGTTTCTTCGGGGGAACTTTCAGCAGACAGACAGAGGGAAAGAATGGCAAAAGGTGAGGAAACAAAAGCATCAGGGTGATTAGAAATGGCAGCTTGATTTTCATTATTGTTCTTCCTTCCTGCTGCTTTCCTGGGAGCAGGAACCACCTCCAGGCTCCATCCATTGCTGAGGTGTTCCCTTTCATTTGTTATTAAAAGAAAGGAGCCACAATAATTCATCAAAACCAATTAAACCCCCACGAATTTAGGCAGCAGAACGTTCCTTTTAATCCAATTAGCTTCAATGGCAAGCCAGCACAGCTTCAGCACTCGGAATAAAGGAATTATTCCGTGGCAATCAGAGTGATAAGAGATATCTGCAAACAGAGCTCTTATCAGCAAACCCGGCCTGGCTGAGCCAGGAGTGGGAGATTCTCACCCCAGGGTGGGGGCACACAGCAGGAGGGGTTTTTAGCCTGGCTCTAATCTGCAGCAATCACAATAAAAGATGCTGGTTTTGCCTCCTGCACGTTGCTGCTTCTCAGGGTTTTGTGGATCCCCCTCCTCTCCCATTTTCCTCCATCCTGCCCCTCACATTTCCCAGCTTTGGGAGCAAGAACCAACCCAGCACAATTCATGTGGGATCCCACAATTCACATGGGAAGCAGGGCTCAGCTCTCACCTTTTCTATATCTTCAAGGGTTTTGTAGTATTTGGCCTCTGTTTCTTGGATTTCTAGCAAACAGCAATTCCTTTTGTCATCTTCTGTCATTCCCATTTTCTAGGGGAAGGAAAAATAATTCATGGTCAGATGGTCCTAAGGGTGGCCCAGCAACCTGGTGGAGCTCCAGTTACAGAAACCAAGCACAGGTTTGGAAAATCAGGAGAGAACCACTACTGGTTTATGCTAAAGGGAACTATTTTTATCCAAAAAATATAAGGAGGAACCCTGGGTGTGTTATTAAATATGTTTCAACATGGGAAAACTGCATTTTTTGCATTTATTACAGCCACACCACCAAAGGCTATCAGCTAAAGAAGAATAATAAGAGATAAAGGCTGATATTTTTCTCTTTTAATTTTTTTTTATTGCTCAAGATGAAACAACAGATCCTAAGTGGGTCACAAATAATACATCAGACTCACACAAATCCCTGGCCAGAGTTGCCAATTCTCCTGATTTTAGGTCAAATCTGATAAAATGTGCTTTTCCCAAAGCCCCAACTCCTGGAGTCACTTGTGCTCTGTAAAGCTGGGCCCACATGTGGGGAGCTGCTGCACTTGGCAGGGCAGAATCTGAATTTGGGAGGGAGTTCAGTGCTGGGGTTTCATGGATCATGCACAGGAACAGAGCCCCTCTGTCCACCCCTCAGAACTCACAGCTGCATGAAACCCCAGATTTTAATCAATTCATCTTACCTGCATGTATCTAATCTGAAGCATGCAGAAATACAAGAAGACATTAGCATCACACACTTGCAATAAATGTTACCCAAAAACGTTCAATTTTTGGGGCAGATATATTAAAAATAGACTCTTTTCCTCAGGGAAGTAAAAGGGAGTCACAGCTCTCAGCTGCTCAGTAGAAAACATTAAATAATGTGGAGGGGACAGTGAAAAATTGCCAATTCCACTGACCTTAATCCTGTATTACCTGGCTGTTGGAGCTTTCCCCCATTTTTTCTCATTTGTGCAAGAAATTGCTACCAAAACTTTCCAGTTTTTGGGCCAAGTGGCTTTTTCAACTGGTGGCAAAAACCACTGGAGCTGTGCTGCCTTCAGATCCAAGCACTTTGGCAGGATCAGTGGGAATATTTTGGGCCTGACCCCCTGATCCAGAGGGGTTTTGGTGTGCAGGGAGCTCCTCCAGCTGCAGCCAAGGTGTGAAGGGATGGAATGAGGGGTTTGTGATCTTTGAGGAACCAGAGCACATCCATGGATGCAGCCCTGCATTCCCAGGCTCCAGCCCCTCCAGGGATTGAATTGATCACTGAATTTGTCCATTGATCCTGCTTTGTTCCAGGGAGGGGTGAACAAGGGGAGAATAATTAGTGGCTGAACAAAGCCTGAGGGAGGCAGATATTGGAGGGAGGGGAGGAAATTTGGAAGGGCACACCCTGGGACACAGGTAGGGAGGTGGCTGTGGGCACCTTTGGGGAGGTGCAAGGGCCACCAACACCTCCTTGGCTCATCCATGGAGTGTGACATTTGCTCCAGAGCCCTTGGAGATATCCATGATGCTGTCCATGCCTCACACTCAGGCTTGTTAGAGGTGACAAATGGGGTGTCCCCAATGCCACACTGGTCCCTGCTGCCCCAGAAAGCTCCACTGTAAACATTTTCCTGCTCCAGGTAGGAGCAGCAGGCCCAGACAGCTGCTGGCTCCCTGACACTCAGATCTGTCACCCTGCACTAAAAATACCAGCGGAGCCTCCCCGCAAAGGCTGGAGCGACACAGCCTCAGCAGCAGCAGCAGCAAAATCCTATTTTTAGCTTCTCTTTTTAGGGCTTATTAGGTCTCCCTTTCCCTCCCTCCTCCCCAGCTCCTGCAGATGACAGGCTGGGCTGGGAAACTCCTCATAGAACCCCCGTGGGCTGGTGCCATCCCAGTTTGGAGCAGCGACTCAACAATTCCCTTCCCTGCAGCATCACCTGCCAGCAGCAGGGAGTTCTTCCCTTCC
Organism: Setophaga petechia; assembly: GCA_024362935.1. Classification (NCBI taxonomy): domain Eukaryota; kingdom Metazoa; phylum Chordata; class Aves; order Passeriformes; family Parulidae; genus Setophaga; species Setophaga petechia. The sequence continues at coordinate 7,262,219 of JANCRA010000030.1, forward strand.
TGGAGCCCCCTCCCTCCCATTCCCAGCGAGGTGTAGCTGTGGGAACACAGCTGGGCTGTTACCATGGGCTGCTGAACCTCCACTCTGATGATATCCTCGTAGATATCATCGCCCTCATCCTCGCAGGGCACGCAGTCGTAGATGTCCTCCCCCAGGTCGTGCTCGCTGCAAGGACAAAGGAGAAGGAGTCAGGGATAACACCCAGGGGATGTTCACTGGCACTTCATCAGCACCAAGGAGGGAGGAGAAAGCAAGGAAATCCTGTGGGAATTCAGGCCCTGCTCTCTGTTTTTCCCGGATCAGTGCCCGCTGCACATTTCCTTCCGCTGGCTGGAGGCTGGAAAAGGCAGAACGCTGCTCCACACGAGCAGGGAGCACAGCCAAGAGTGGCTCTGAGCCCCGTGCCAGGCTCTGTGCCCACGATGCCCACAGCACCACGGGCTGCCAGCTCTGCCCCTGCAGAGCCTTTTGCTCAGCACTAATGGGCCCAGCTGAGGTGGATCTGCCAGCCAAGAGCCCAGAGGGATCATCTGAGCGACCAGAGCCACCAGCTCCAGCTCCACCTGCCCCAAAGGTGCCCACAACCTCCCCTTCAGCTCCTCTTCAGGACCAGGACAGATCTTGCCTCAGTGACTTTGTATCATGCTCAGAGAATTCACTCTAAGCTTGGATTTTGGTCTGCTTAAGGCTCTGAATTCACTCTTGATCTGATCTTCTTTTTCGTCATTGAAATGTTTCTTTGTGCCAAAAAACCATCCCTGTGCCCCAGCCAGGGGTGCAAACTGCTGTAGGAGCCCAGATCCACTCCAAGCAGGAGCAGATATTATATTAAACACTCAACCAATGTCTCTGAGCAGCAGGAGAAGCATCCCAGCCCTGATGAACCAACCCTGGGCTGTGCAGGACCCACAGCAACACCAGGACCCAGCCCTGGCCATTCCATCCAGGTTTAAATGCTCTGTACCCCATTATCTGAGTGATGCACAAATCCCCACAAAACCCTACCCTGATGGGCAACTGGGTGATTTTAAATCCAACATTTCCCAGAGGAATAGGAGACTCTCCTGACCACCACAAAACAATCTCATCAGACACTCAGCTCGGTGGGCAGGGGCCAATAACAACATTTACAGCAGAGAGAAATTAAGCAGCAAAACATCACATTTTGAGGACCAGCCCCACCACTTTGGAGCTGCCCCTGCACTCCCAGGCTTCAAAGGCATCCCAGAGCTGTAGAGCCCAGTTTGTGCAAAAGGTGATGCTGTTCAGTAATTAATTATCATCTGAGCCTCCACACCCCTCCCTGGGGCTCCTCAGCCATGGAATACTTTTGAAAATTCAGCCCATATTAAATAGCAATTAACAATAATAATTCCAGTGCTTAGATCTACAGGTGCTGGCTGCTAACAGCTCCCACTGAAGTCAATCCCACAGGATCAGGACAGTGTGAAATGCTGGAATATCAAACAGTGCTCGCATATTTTACGAGCTGTGCCTTTCAACAGGGGCATTAATTACACACAAATAAATTTAGGTGTAAAGCTGTGCTCCAAGTGTGACACTCAACATCTCTCTATTACATATCAGGGAGCAGCAGAGCACATCTGCCTGCAAAACCAGGCTGCTTAAATACGGCCCTTTCTATTTATACAAGCAGATTTATTCAATAAAAGTTTGGGGATTTTAAATAAATACACTGGCATGATGTATCCATCCCATTCTTCCCGGGTGATGCATTGCAGCTACTGCAATAATGCCCACTAATAGCTGGTGATCCATCTTCCCCCTCCCAGGCATCACTGTTATTATCTGCACCAATATTTATATTCTCAGCTCTGCTCCTCTTCCAGAGCCAGTCACTCCCAGCTCCTGATGAATCTCCCTGCCCACACCTCTCGGGTTGCTGGTTGCCTCCCCATACATCATTTCCATGGCTGGAGGGGTTTGGGGAATGTGTGGTTGGGTTAATGGCACGGGCAGGAGCCCAGCTGGGTGTGGAAATGATGCCTTGGGAAGGTTGAGATAGAGCAGAGGCTGGACAGAGTTAAAGAATAAAGCAGGGATTCATTAAAAGGATCTCCTCAAGGGATTCACCTTGGGTAGCACAAGAGCCCAGCCTGGGCTGCGCCCAAGATGAACCAAAATGGTCCCAAAATGAACCAAAATGGTCACAAAAATGAACCTAAGATGAACCAAAATGGTCCCAAAATGCACCCAAGATGAAATCCCAAAATGCATGACTGCTCCCAGGGTCTCTCACTTTGATCAGTTCTGCTCCATTTGCATATTGGAGGTAATTGTCCAATTCCAGCTTTAGCCCATGCAGTCCCATCCTTGTTTTTCTCTCTTCAGCCCATGTTGTTTATGCTCTCATGTTTATGATTGGTTGTCCTTGGTCCCCAGCTGGAGTAGGAATTGTTTTGTCTCCCTGCTCTGTGCACAGAGCTCACCATCCCCTCATATGAAGCTCAGAACTACACACCAAAGCAGCACAGAACCTGAAAAATATAAAAGCTAAACCCTTAGGCATCATTTCCTCCTAAGGCATCAACACAAGCAGGGGTGTGCTGCTGAAGGGGCTTTCACAGAATCATCAGGGTTGGGAGAACCTTTCAAGAACATCTGGTTCAACCTGACCCCAGCACCACCACCCCTCAGCCATGTCCCCAAGTGCCAGATGGGTTTTGCTCAATCTTGGGCTGGGACTGGAGAAGGGTGGATGCCTCAAGGCCTTTCCCACCAGGAGAGAAACACCTCCCAACGGACAATCCAGCAGATTTGCCCACAGAAGTGCCAACAATTGGGACACAAATGCTGCCCCCACCCCTCACAGCTCCATTCCCCTAATCAAGGGGCTGAGCCTTGCTGCTCCAGCCCTTCCTGGTGCTACACAGCAGAACAAGCCCTTCTCTACTCCAATTTCTGGTTTTGGGAAAAAAACAGGAACTATTCCCACATCCTGGGGACACCCAGAAAGGCACCTCCACTCCAGAGCTCTGGGGCTGCAGCAGAGTTCCTCAAACCCAACAACCCTGGCAGTATTACAACATCAGCACGGTCCAGCAGTCTGTTATTTATTAAAACACATTCTCAGTGCATCTCTGAGAAACACCAGAGGCTGGCAGCTTTTATGGAGAGCAGTAAAGCACAAGGATCAGCTTCTTCTGGAGCAGCCAAGGTCCTGCAGGGCCCTATGGATGTTGACATCTCTGCTTTGCACATATTGATCCTCACCTGTCCCCACCTTGTGAAAATACACACCCTCCCTGTGTTTAAACCAGGGATTGGGATGATTTTAGCCAGTGGAAAGCTCAGGACACACTGAATTCAGGCAATAAATTCAGCATCCCAGCCGTGTCACGGGCAGACGGAACAACTTGAGCAAGGAAAGCCAGATCACCTCATTCCTCACAAAGAAAAGCAATTTACTCCTTCAATAAAAGCAGCAGAGTCTGTGAGTTACCCGTGGGTATCAGAGCCTGTGATCTACTGCCTGGATTAGGAGATTCATTGACAGCTCTGGGGTTAGGAAAGGGATTTCAGCCGCCCTTCAGAGGGAACACCAGCACTTGCAATTACTGCTATTAGGATGGATGCAATCAGCTTTGGGCTGGCAGCCTCTTGCCGAGCCAGAAAAGCTGATAATGAATAAAGCTTTTCATATCTAAGGCAATTTCAGGCTAAAACAATGCTTTTGGCTGAGCTCTGCCTCACTGGCAGTGCCTGCTGTGCACTGACACCCACCCAAGCAGGCAGCAGCCGTGCCAAGGAGCAGCTCCCAGAGCTGAGGGAATGGTGCCAGGATGCTGCCTTGGAGTGGGGGAAAGGGAAGGAAAAATCCATGGAATCACAGCATGGCTGGGGCTGGAAGGGACCATGGGCACAAACAGTTTGTGATCAATAAATGTGCCCCAATAAATGACATGCAGCAGGTCCTCCACGCTGAAGGAACCCTGCACTCATCCCTGCAGTGACACTGGGGAAGCCCTGAGGGATTTCAGGGCCACTGAAGAGCCTCTCCAGCCATAAAAGCTGCTGTGGGAAGTTGATGAGTTTGTACCAGCCTCAGGAATTCAAGGACAAACCCTCATGACAAACCCACCACAGCAAAACTCCGTCCAAACCACGCCGAGGAAAGAGCCAGAACCACCAGGAACAGCAGAAGGGGACAGAAGGAGCTAAAATAAGACAACCAAGAGACAACCCCAAATTTCCAGTCCCGTGACCAGGGTAAAGAGGCAGAAAATCTCAGATCCACCACAGGTCCAGGCTGGCAGATCTGCAGGGTCTCTGAGGCAGCTGTGAGGCTCCAGCCCATCCCAATCCCCATTTTCTCATCCCCACTCTGCACTCACAGCTATAAATACACAATTCCTCCAACTAACCCCCTCATTCTGTCAGAGAGGACAAGCAGAACCCTGAATCTGCAGCACATCAGGCAGGTTCAGGTTTCAGGGTGAGGGAGTGCAAGATGTGCAGCTGGAGGACTCCGAATTAAAACTCTGGAGATCTTGCAGGGTTTTAATTACTCAGATTGGACTTGGATGGAGACACTCATCTGGAAATAGCAGAAGCTTTTTCCCATCTATTCTGCTTGGGTTTTACATTCCCCATTCCAAGTGGAATTTCTCAGGCTCTGATCCTAAGAAAAGTGACCAATATGATCTCAGAAATGGCACAAGCAGGACATGTAAAAATCAATAGGAGTGACACACAAGGGACAGACACATTTACAGGCACTCTGGCTCAAGTGCCCTGCACCACAGAGCCATTTATTTGAGGGGCTGTCGTTCCTGCTTTGTCCAACATAAAAATAATGGGAAAAGTGGCAGCTCACTTATCATCTCACCTTGGCTCCTGTGCTCGTTACTTCTTTTAATGCATTTGAGAAATTCTGCCGATCACAGCACTATTTTGGAAAATGTGAGGGGGGCAAGAAGTGAAAGAAGAAGGAGAAACTTCAGCAAGAAGTTGAGCCCAGAAGAGGCATCACTTGAGAAACTTGTGGCCTAGCAGATCTCCTTCCCCTCTTCTCTAGGATGAAAGGTTTGGAATACACAATTATGCCAATAAATTTGTTGGGGATAAATTCCCAGGGAGCTTCAGCTCAAAACAAGAGCAGGGAACATCAACATCAACCTGTGGGACAAAGCTCTCCAGGGGCAGGGTTTGGAGGGGACCTGCTCTGCCTAAAACACTTTTTTGGTCCTTTATGCAACACTACAACTCCTCTCCTCAAAATAAATTATTTTCAGAAGAGAAAACAAAGGTAAAAGTTATGCAAATTAAATGTTTCACATCAAACCATTCACAGAACTTCTGCCTGACTCTGAATTCTTCAAGCAGCCAACAAAGAACCCAGAATCTGCCCTGTGTCATCTACCTAATTGTGCCACTGCAGAGGAGAAGGTTCATCATAAAGAAGGCTCTGGGGCTGTAAAGAGGGCCAGGATTAATCACTGCCATAAATTTAATGAGACAAAATAACTGGAGAGAGAGCTCAAGTGGCAGCAGAGAAAATTTAGGTGAGATGTTAAATATAACTCTGTGGTACCAGGATGGTTTGGAGCAGCTGAAAGAGCCATAAAGGGGGATGGAAAAGCAGTTGGCAGGGCAGTAAGGTGGATAATTGCCTCCTGACATCAGCTCCCAGCAGCCACAGCCATGTGGGAAGCAGCAGCTCCCCTCCCCAGGGACCTGCAGGAGCATCCTGGGGACAAGGGTCACTGACAATCCCTGATCTGGGGGCACAGAGGATGAACCCACACACTGCTGCTGCTGCAAAACCCAGCTCATTTCATGGACAAACTCCCCCCAAATGGCTGCAGGAGCATCCTCAGGACAAGGGTCACTGACAATCCCTGATCTAGGGGCACAGAGGATGAACCCACACATTGCTGCTGCTGCAAAACCCAGCTCATTTCATGGACAAACACCCCCAAATGGCTGCAGGAGCATCCTGGGGACAAGGGTCACTGACAATCCCTGATCTGGGGACACAGAGGATGAACCCACACACTGCTGCTGCTGCAAAACCCAGCTCATTTCATGGACAACACCCCCCAAATGGCTGCAGGAGCATCCTCAGGACAAGGGTCACTGACAATCGCTGATCTGGGGACACAGAGGATGAACCCACACACTGCTGCTGCTGCAAAACCCAGCTCATTTCATGGACAAACACCCCCCAAATGGCTGCTCCAGGGTCTGGCATGGGGCAGGCTGGAATAAATCAGGCAGCAGAGGCCAATTGTCCCTTTCCAGCTCCTCACAGCATCGATCAGGCAGCACTTGCAATGCAAGCAGCCCCTGCCATCTGGCCCAGGCTGGCTGCAAGCTGCCATCTGGCCCAGGGCACAGCAAACTGAGGGGCCAGAGGGCTGGAAATAGGGAATTTGAGAACTTCCCAGCTCCCCTGATAGCTTTTTAGTTTCCCTTCCCCTTTCCATCACCAATTGTTCAGGGTTTTTTTAACTAAATAGCTGTTTCCAGGCAATTATGTGCCTTGATCTGCTGGCTGGGGATCTGTCTGGAGCTGGGATTAATCCCTGCACCACCCCAAAGGTGAAAGCACAATGGGGTCACCAAGGCTTAAACACCCTTTAAACACACAGAACCCCGTGGCTGCCCCATGATTTCACACCCAGCTTGTTCCTGCAGCCCCTGTTTGGGCCTGGTTTTTGTCCCACAGCTCCTCCCTGCTGGGAGAGCTCTCAGGATAAAGGTTCTCACTCTTTAGAGCATCATGGGGACAGCAGGGACAAAGCCTGACTCCTCCTGCTCCCCAAATCAGCACCTCCATCTCAAATATGTTCATATTTTAAAGGCTCTGCAGCACAGGAGGAATTCAAAACCTCAATGTGGGGACACCAAACTACTCCACTCAAGTTGAAATGGAGCATTCTGACATTCTCAAAAAAATATCTTGTTAGAACCAACTCAGGGTTTATCCTGAGCTTTTTCTCCAAAGAGAAAAGGCTGAGGGGTTCTCCAAAGAGTTTTTGGGGTTTTTCCAGCTGTGGGTGGATTCTGACACTGTTTTGTAGGCCGTGTTTCCATGCACAGGGAGGGCAGGCCTGGATGAGAGTATTTGTGCAATCCCTGCTCATTTCAACATGCCTTTCCTCCACAAGTCCTAAATAAGATGTAAAAAAGAGGATTTTGCAGAGAATGGGAAAATAAGAGAAGTTAAATTTGGAGATCTGGGACAGAACAGGGAAATCAGTGGAAATAAACCTCCAAGTTATCTGATGGGCATCACAGCCCCTCTGACCAAGGGACAATTTGGGACACCTTGTCCCCAGCAGCCTGGGCCAAGGAAATCAGTCTGGGAACCCACTTCCAGCACCAAATAACCAATAAAGCTGGGAACCCATTCCCAGCACCAAATAACCAAGGGCAGCACCCCAAACCCACTCTTTCCAGGCCAGCACCTGTGTGAGAGTCCCCACACAAATCTCTTTCCAATTAAAAGCACATCTCTGTGTGAGAAACAGGAATTTTAAACCCCAATATTAAAGGGATTTTGAGAACTTGCAGAGAGGGGGCACAAAAAAATGCTATTCTTGAAAAGATCCCTTTCTGAGTTAAAATTTTATTAAACTGCAGCTGCTGGGAGCCAACAGCAAGCAGGGAATTCCAGGGCACTCCATTCCCTCTGTTGGTAATTTATGATTTACTTTTGTAATAACTGAAGCCATAAGGAACTCATTGGATTAAGGAGTCTTATTATTTATGTTGTGGAACAATAATATTTAACTGCATAAAGCCACACATCCAGCCATGCACTCCATCCCTCCATATGAGGCAGACAGAGCCCAGGCTTGATGGGAATGCTGCCATTGAATTCCAATAGTGCCTGCACTTCACCGTGTGTGTGCTGCAGTTCAAGGTTGATTTTAAAAGCCTGTTACATCACCACCACAGGCACAAAACCCAGATAAACACAGACAGAGACAGCAGCAGCATCACCCCACGTCCCACCAAGGACAAGCAGGACGGGTGCCAGGGCAGGATGTGGCTGCAACAGCCCTGGAAATGTCCAAGGCCAGCCTGGGATAGTGAGATGTGTCCCTGCTCATTGCAAGGGGTGCAATGAAATGGTTTTCAAGGTCCTTTTCAACCCAAACTATTCTCTGATTGCCCCAGGGCCAAAATCACACATGGGGATACAGCTCCATGTGCCAGCACCCAAAAAATGCCATGGGGGAAATGAATACCTCACTCCCAGAGCTGGCTTGGATCACCTCAGAGGATGAAGGGTTTTGGGATTTAGGAGGGGTTTGGGATCCTCTGGGTTTGGCCCCTTTCACCCCCCACCAAGCCACTCATCAGCTCAACCTGATTAAAAGTGACATCTCCCAGGGCTTCCCAGCAGAAAAAGATGGACTTTTGTCAGAGCACAAAAATCTCCTGGCCAAAGGATCAAAGCAGCCGTGCTGGCTCTCCCAGCCCTGCTGTCAGACTTTATCTGCCTCTGCTGGAAAAGGCACAGGAACTTTTCCCTCAGCCCTCCCAGGAGAAGGTGAGGCCACTCACTCTGCCAGCTCCTCCAAGCTCCGGTACACGTCATCGTCATTCTCCGTGGTCTCCTCCGAAGGGAAGGGCCTGGCAAGGGAAGGAATGACAGGGTTAGATTTTAAATTGGTGCCTCACCCCTCACAGTTCACAGCCCTGAGCTCAGCCCAGCCCTGAGCATCCTGCTGAGCAGCACAAGATGTTCACTGCAGAGCTGGTTTTGTCCCAGAGTGATGTCGGCCCTGCTGCTTCCCCGGGCACAGCAGGGATGCAGGTGAGGAGGCTGCTGGGCACACAGGGCACACCTGGGCACCAACATGAGCAGCTGCAAGGTCTGACAGCACAGCACCTCAGAGCCCCTGTAGTGCTGAGCCTTTCCTGCTGAGCTGGTGCTGCACAGACAACTGAGGAATCCTAATTCCAGCCTGGTGTTGGATTTGTTGGGATGGAGAAACACCTTCTCCTCCAGCCTTTCCACCTGTGAGCCCCTTCCCTACTCAGGAATCTTAATTCCAGACTGGTGTTGGATTTGTTGGGATGGAGAAACACCTTCTCCTCCAGCCTTTCTACCCATGAGCTCCTTCCCTACTCAGGAATCTTAATTCCAGCCTGGTGTTCGATTTGCTGGGATGGAGAAACACCTTCTCCTCCAGCCCTTCAACCTGCTCCTTCCCTACTCAGGAATCCTAATTCCAGCCTGGTGTTGGATTTGTTGGGATGGAGAAACACCTTCTCCTCCAGCCCTTCCACCTGTGAGCTCCTTCCCTGCTCAGGAATCTTAATTCCAGCCTGGTGTTGGATTTGTTGGGAAGGAGAAACACCTTCTCCTCCAGCCTTTCCACCTGTGAACCCCTTCCCTGCTCAGCCAGGCTCTGCAGTGCCTCTCTGGAAGCATCTCCCAGCAATCCAGTGGAATGGCTGAGTCCTTATGAACCTCAGGATTCCTCATCTTAACAACTTTGTGACAGATGAAAAAAGTTAAACCCCTGGAGATGAGGGAAAGGACACTAAAAGGGCAGAAAGAAAGGAGGGGAGAAAGCAGATTAAAGGAGTGAGGGAGGGAGTGGGGGGAACACAGGAATTCCTTGGCTCATTCTGAAGCAATAACCAAATAATGTACGAGGGGGATGAGAAATACTGTTTTAATTAAACCCCATGTATTATTGCTGGCACAGGGCCAGGCTGGGCTGTGGCTGCTGGGGCTGGAGCATCCCCATGGGCACAGCACAGGGACACAGAGGGGTGGCAGCAGCCCTGCCCATCCCTCTGGGCAGCCTGGAGAGGGCAGGTGGGGCTCACCAGGCTGGAACCACAGACATGGGACACGGGAGGAGCAAAGCTGGCCACATCTGAACCTCTGACTGCCCTCAGGAGCAATTCCCTCCTCTCCCCTCCCTGCCCATGACAGATTGCCTCTCCTGAAAGATTTAATACATGGCCTGCTTAACCCCTGAATTTGCTATTTCTGGATGCTTTCACTGGCATTAATTTGCTTTCTCTCCCCTTGCTACACCTCAGCCTTCCTTAGGTGAGCAGCTCCACACCAAGCAGTTTGAAATAGAGCTGAGAGCTGCAGCCAGCTCAATTAAAAGCATGACCAGGAGGGGAAAGAGCTGTGCTGAGCCCAGCCATGGAGCAGTTCCAGCCATCCCAAGGTGTGTCCATGTGCAAAGTGGGAACACAGGAGGGAGGAAGGGAAGGGATGCAAAGCTCTGGCTAAAAGGCAGAACTCAGAGATGACTTCTGGTTAAATATCACTTGTCACAACAACAATAAAAAATCCACCACAAGGCACGACCTCCTTTCTTTTCTGTGTATTTTCTGCTCTTGTTCTCTGAGTGTTTCCTTCCCCAGTGCTCACCACACCAGAGAGAAAGGAGTAAAAGAGCCATAAAAAATATTAAAATCACATGGACACACGTCCAGCCATAAATCTGGGCTTGAGGTGTAATTGGCTTCTGTGATACAACTCCCCATGTAAGACAAGGAACAGAAAAGGGAGGAAAATGTTTTCTAATCAGAGTTTCATGGGGATGCAGCTGCCCTGACCCTCCCAGCTTCACCTTGAGCGCTGGTGAGGGCCCAGAGTGAAAGTCAGGGCAGGGGAGGAATTAATAACCTGTGTCCCTGCAATGGCAGTAATGGCTAAATAAGGACTCAGAGAATGCAATTAGAGGGAGAAGTCACACCAGGGTGAGGATTACTAAATGGACCATCCAAAATCCACAGCTGAAGGGCAGCTTTTGGGACAAAGCCTTGTGTTTTTCCTTTGTTCATCCCTTGCTCTTCCCCAGGAGCTCTAAGTGCAACAACACAATTTAATTTAGCTCTACCAACAGCCACTATTTGAAATATCTCCCTATTTTTGACTTAAGCTCCCTTACACACCCATTTAGGTTCCTTTTTTTGTCCCTGAACACACCTGAGCTGGCTGCAAAATCAGATTTGATGTGGTAGGGACAGAGTGGGTGAGAGGAACTCTGCTCTCACTCCCACCCCACTAGATCCCCATCAAGGCAGCACAGAGAAAAGCCAGCTGGGAGATCTTTCAAGGCAGTATTTCTCACCAGCACAGGGTTTTCACTGAGAACCATCCCACAGATCCTGCCCTTGGCCCCAGCCATGCAGGGAGCAGCATCTCCATCCAGGTGATGGTGCTGCACCTTCCCCAGCCATGAGCTCCCCAACAGCAAACACCTGGATGGGAACCAATCTCTGTGTCCTTTTCTTTCTTTGGTAAAATGAGTAAAAATGTTGTCAGTCAAAAGAAATAAAAGCTCTGGATTCCCTGGGAACTTGTCCAAGACCTCCAGGCACATTGCAAATCCTTATGTAGGAGCACAGCAGAGCTGGGAATGCCCAACAGCAATGAGTACTGTGAGTCCAGTGAAACCCAACAGGTCTGCAGAGACCCCAGTTTATTAAAATTCATTTGAAAACGTCTCTTATTTCATATCTTCAGCTGAGCACCAGCTTTCCTCCCTCCACCACCACACAAATCCACCTGCTGAGCCATCCATCCTCATCCCGTGCCAGGGCTGCTGCCAGCCCCACCCTGCTCAGATGAAAAGCAAAAGCCCCCAATGCATCAAACAGAGCTGGAACAGGCTCTTAAGAGATAATAAAGCTCCCAAAGTCGACTCCTGCACAGGCAGAGCCCACAGCAGTGCACAGCATCACTGGCAGAGATCAAAGGAGGGAAGGGAAGTGGGATTGATCTGATGGGTTTGTTCAGGGCTGAAAGGGGAGGAAAGGACCAAGCAATTTGTTCTGGAGTTTGGAGTGAGCTGCTCCTCTGGAGAGCAGGATTACAGCACATGTTGATGCAAAGCACCCCCTTGATCTTACAAAACATTTTTTGGCCATTTCTGGATCTCCCAGAACTCCCTGCAAATGGGACAGAGGCAGAGCCAGCCACAGCCACAGCACATCACCCACAGGGACAATTAATTAATATTTCACGAGGCACCTCATGCAAAAAAAAACCCTCCCTTGCTCTCAGGTTGCCCTGTGATCCCTCCCACACCCCATCCTCACCATCCACCCTGCCCAGGGAACCTCTCAGCACTGCCTGGCTGCTCTTTGCTCTGAATTATTTAACGGGAAGAGCCAGGTAGGCTGCAATTCTAACAGCAATAAAGAGGGAGGTTTATTTATTTATGAGCATATTTCAGCATCTGGGCTGCCTTGTCCTAGCCATAAAGCCAGCTCTTCACCTCTGCAGGGAGCAGAGGGGCAGGGATGAGGCAGCTCCAGTCTGATCCTTTTGTGCAGCAGCACCTTGGCCTCAAAAAATAAATCCATGTGGGGCAGAGCAAGGAGGACCCAGTGTGGTTTATTTACCATTTTTCCACTCTCCACTGTGATTTCCCTGGGAACAGCAAGCCTGGTGAGAAGCAGAGAGGGAGGAAATGTCCCACTCCATCCCAAGGAGCTGCTCTCAGTGGAGATGGTTTGTCAGGCAAGGAAGTTTTCCTGTGCAAAGCCCCTGAGGAGTGTAAGGGAGGTGATTTATCCCTTCCTGGAGGGGGATTCCAGCCTGCCAGCACCAGCAGGATAATGTGCCCCTGTTTTCCTGAGCCCAGGGATAACACTTGAGTGTTTTAAGGAGCAGGTGGAGCGTGTGACACCCGGGAAACCTGAGCTGCTCCCATCTGCTGTCCCTTCTGCGAGGCATTTCTCCACTAATGGCAAGGAGCAGAGCCTCAGGCTGGTGCACAGGAGCTCCTGCAGCTCTGCTGGGATGGACAGGGCTGTGCTGGATCCTCCTGGCAGAAAAATATTCAGCCTACAGTCTGGAATGGCACCCTGCAGGAGTTCCAGCTGCCCTGGCTGGGTGTGCGGACCCCTGACATCCCTGCTCTGAAGGGAGCATCATGGCAAGGCACAGAAATCCCACAGGACACTGATTTCACCAACATTTTGAGCTTCAGATTGTGCTCCCATGGGAGTCTGGGAGTGGAGTTCTCAGCCCCACAGCTCCCACACTTCCAGAAAAGTCTTTCTGTCCCACTGCTGAGGTTTAATGCTGCTTCAATCCCAAAATGTCAGACTTTGGTTGTTCCCAGCACATCATTTTGGTAGTTCCCACCTTCCCCTTTTTCTTTTTTCCTCCTCTTTTTCTCCAGGAGGACAAGGCACTGGGGATCACCCCATTTCTGTGCACCCTGTCATTCTGGAACCCTGTGCCCACCACTCTGAGCACTCCTGGAGCTGCCCAAAGAAAATCAAATATCATTCCAAGACTTTTACACACCACTGAAAATGCTCCCCTCACTGGCTTCATGGAATTAAACAGATTAATTTATATAAAAAGCAGCATTAATTTACCAAGAGGTGGCTGGGAGCTGAGCAGGCACCAGCAAAGAGCTGACCTGGAGCTGCCTCTCCAAAATTTGGTTCCCACCTCTGACCCAGGAGCAGCACCAGCCAATGATCCTGGTCCTGTGAGGTAAAATCACCCTATTAATGCCCCAAAATCCATTTTTATACAGCAGAATAGAATCAATTCTCCCTGTGCAGAACAAGACCCATCAGAGCATACCAAAAGCTGCTGAATTTAATTAAAATCACACTTTTCTGTTACATTACTCATCTCTGGAAAGAAGCACCTCACGGGGAGCCAAATTTTAGACACGTCCTCTGAAAAATTACAGTTTGCTTTTATTTGTGGTCTGGAACTTGCAGAAATTCTTGCAAGATGAATTCTGATGGAAATTCAGCAGGCGAAGAGGGAGTTACATCAGCAGCTAACACAAAGATGAGGATGATGAGGATGATTTTGCAGGAGAGCACCCAGTCCAGTGTCACCACCCAAGGGTGAGCTGCTTTATCCTCAGCTCCAATCTGAACTGAGTATTTCTGGAGATGAGAAGACAAGAAAATAACAGCTCGTAGAATTTTATGTTTCAACACATTATCGAGTTTTTAAAAACCTCTCGTGTACCAATGCCTCACTCAAGCAAGAGAGATGATTTTCTCCTCACTTCAGCTCCACAGTGAAGAGAACAGATGGATAAAATCAAAAAGGGAATCCAGAAATGTCTTTCTTGAAAAGAAAGGAATAAAAAAGACACAAACTCTGTGGGGTAACAGCACAACCAACCACCAGGGAATGATTGGCCCAGTAAAGACCTGGGATGCATCTCAACCAACAACACCCACTGCCCCACACTGGGAAACACCTGAAATCCTGAAATCCCCATTTTTAACTTGCAGCAAAGCAGCACAAGGAGATCTTTCAGCACTCTGAGTTCTCCTGCTGTACCATCCTATGAAATGTGTGCCAATAAAAATAAATAATCACCAAAATGGACCTTTCTGCCTGATTCCAGCACCAGCACATCCCAGCCAAGAGGGGATAAACCCTCCTGCAGCACAAACCAGCTCCAGACAGCCCATCCTGAGGGCCACCAGGAACCCCTTCCCCAGGGAGGTGCAGAGACACCTGGGCTGTCCCAGAGCACCCAAGTGCCCTCTCCAGGCACATTTATCCTCATCCCCCAGTGCTGGAACCTCCCAGGTCCCCTATTTCAGAGCATGGAACCTTCTCCATCCTTGGAGCATCCTCGGGGGCAAGAGCTGCGTTTTGGGGAGGTGCTGGAAAGGTCCCACAGGGTGGGCAGTGACACAGGAGGAGGCTGAGGGAAGCACCAGTGACACAGGAGGTGACCCCAAAGCCCAGCAAGCCCCACCTGAGCCCAGCTCATCAGAGCTGAGCTCATCAGGGCTGTGCTCATTAAGCAAAGCTGCTGCTGGGGAGGGGGACAGAGAAGCTGCCTTTGCTTTGTGAGCAGATGCTTGTGGGGTGACCTCAGCATCCCCCCAGCCTACAAAGCAGGCAGGCAGGAAAACATGTCAGGGATATTTTTTTTTTCAGGCTCTCTGTGAGGATATAAACTTGCCAAAAACAAATCTGTTAATGTTGTTTTTTGTATTTTCTTTTTTTTTTTTAAGTGGGAAAGGAGCTGCTTTTCAGCCAAGGATTCTGCTTATCAACAAATGGAGGAGCTTTATGGTGACTCCTAAAGGTTTGGTGGTGTCAGAAGAAACAATCCCCACCTGACCTCCTGCTTGTGGGGCTTGTGCTGAGCCTCTCTGAGTTTGTGCCAAAACTGGTCCCAGTTCCAGGAGAGCTCTGCAAAACCAGCAACTGCACCCATTTCCAGACACAGATCCTCCCACAGCCTTCTCCATCCATTTTATAGCAACACTTAAAGTGTGTACAAGGAAAACACAACGGCAGTAAAAGAATAATGGGCAGAGTGAAATTCCAGAGAGCCCTTGGCAGGGAATAAAACAGGCCTCGTAAAACCAGCCTGCAGGAGAAGAGGAGCCCTAACAACCTCCCCAGCAGGAGACACTTGAGGACTTAATTGTGAGTGCCTTTAATTGCTTGCCATTTTCACACCCAGCTGGATCTGCCTCCCATTCCCAGGGGAAGGGGGAGCAGAGACCAAATCTGATCTGCAGGAAACTGAGGATGCTGGAGAATCCTTGTAAAGGCCATAAAAGATCTTCCCCATCTCCCTTCTCTCCTTCAGGACAGCAAGGGGAACATCCTGATCAGCTCCAGCTTGTGCCACCACATCTTCTGCAAGATGGGGGGTTTGATGGTGGGATTGCTGCCTTAAGTTTTTGCTTTTATATTTTTCAGATTCTGTGCTGCTTTGGCGTGTAATTCTGAGCTTTATGTCAGGGGATGGTGAGCCCTGTGCACAGAGCAGGGAGACAAAACAATTCCTGCTCCAGCTGGGCACCAAGGACAAATGATCCAAATCTCAGCCCAAGAGCACAAAGAATGGTGGAATGAAGAGAGAAAAACAAGAAGGATGGGACTGGATGGGGTAGATCTGGAATTGGACAATGAACTGCAAGATGCAAACGGAGCAGAACTGATCAAAGTGAGAGACCTCGTGAGTGGCCGTGCATTTTGGGACCATTTTGGTTTTCAATTGCCTTTTATTAACTGTGGTGCCTTTCTGAGGAGAGTCACTGAGGGGTTCAGTTCATAGAGAAAGGATTTACTCAGATTTAGGGCCTCCACAAAGGCCTCTGAACTTGCAAACCCCTTCCCTTCCTCAGCTGGGCTTTGCTGTGCACACATGAAAAATGCATGCAGGCAGCACGAGCCAATATTCCTGAACCTCCTGCTTTGCTTGCAGAACTCTGCTTCCAGAAAAAACACAGATCTCAGGGAGATGAATAAACACGTGCCCCCTGCTCTGCTCAGAGCTCCCTTTCAGCCCCCAGAGCACGAGGAGGATGATGGAGCCCAGAGGACGCCAGGATGTGCCACAGGCAGCAGGGAACAGCAGTGGCAGGAAAGTCTTAAGGAAAAACAGAGAAAAAAAAAGCTTTAAGAAAATAATTATAATCCTGGTTTATTGAGACCTGCAACAAGAAGTCTTGTTGTCCTCCAGAGAGCTGAGTTTGCTCAAGAAAACTTGGAATGAAAACGCAATGAAAACTCGGGAAGGGGATGGAAATTCTGGCTCCAAAGCCCAGGAGAAGCTTTGCATGACATCCCCATGCAAAGAGCAAGCTGCTCAGAATCCTGCAGGCTGCTGGGAAGTGCCAGCCAGCGTGGGAATGGGGTAATGGAATCAGGGCTGCAGTGGAAAATCCTAGCTGGATAATAAAGGCTCCTTGTTCAGGGATGGAGCACAGTGGAACTTCTCCCTAGAAGTGCTGACAGTCCTCCAAAGACATGGAGAGAAGGATAAGAACCAATAACAAATAAATCTCCTCTCCTGAGCAGTGATTTTTCAGATTCTGTGCTGCTTTGGTGTGTAATTCTGAGCTTCCTATGAGGGGATGCTGAGCTCTGTGCACAGAGCAGGGAGACAAAACAACTCCTGTTCTAGCTGGGACCAAGGACAAATGATCCAAATCTCAAGCCCAAGAGCACAAACAACGTGAAGAGAGAAAACCAAGAAAGATGGGATCTGCTCTTTATCCCTGTGTAAAACCCTTTAGGACAACAGAGGGATCAAAATCCCAGCAGAAAATTCCCAAATGATCCAAATCTC
Organism: Setophaga petechia; assembly: GCA_024362935.1. Taxonomy (NCBI): domain Eukaryota; kingdom Metazoa; phylum Chordata; class Aves; order Passeriformes; family Parulidae; genus Setophaga; species Setophaga petechia. Next base: position 7,279,267 of record JANCRA010000030.1, read on the forward strand.
AGGCCCAAGAGCATCAACAACATGGACTGAAGAGAGACAAACAAGCAGGATGGGATCTGCTCTTTGTCCCTGTGTAAAACCCTTTGGGACAACACAGGGATCAAAATCCCAGCAGAAAATTCCCACCCCATCAGCACAGAGCCTGCAGGATTCTGCTTCCTGCAGGATTTGTGCAAGCAGCCCTGGGATGGGGACAGGCAGGCAGAGCATGGTCACAGCAGGGCTGGAGCTACAGCTGCTGCACATCAGGCACATTGCAAATAAAACACTGCATTCAGGATGGAGATTTTGCCCTGGTTTTGCTGCTTGCTTCTTGGAAGAAGCACTCTGTCATCTCCACAGAGATGCCCTGATAGCTATCTGCAGGACTCTGGGAAACACAGCTCCTCTGCCAAGGCTCCTGCAGCCAGAAATTATTAAGACAGAAAGAGTGGATTTCTTTTTTTTTTTCACTGAACAGCACACAAGATTGATTTTTACTTTTCTACACGCCATGAAACTTGTTCAAGGACAAGGAACAGGCTTTGGGATTTATTTCACTGTTAATTTGCCTGATCCTGATTCTCAGGCCCTAAAATAGGGATTGGAGCAGAGCCACATTCATGCTGTGGGGCTGAAGACCATGCAATCCACCCAGCATCCAAATTTCACTGTATTTACCATGGTTTTAAGCCCTGTGCCTAAGCCAACAAGATTTTTCCCACTTCCAAGGGAAGCATCTTCACTGGGAGAGGGAAGAGGATGGCCCCAACAAGCTGAGGTGGCTGATGTGAGCAACCCTTCAGGGAGCCAGAGCTGCTGCTGATTCCCACAAAATTAGATTAATTCAGATTCATTCACTGGAGATTAGTTTCTGCCATTGAGGGGTTTGTGATGGTGCAGCAAGAAATCACCTAATTTAAAGGAAAGAAGATGCAGCAATGGACAAAGGCAGGGCTCTGTGGCTGCAGGGGACAGTGAGATGGGAGGGAACATTCCCAGGAGGGCATTTTCCTGGAATTACAGAATTCATTTCCAGTCTGTTCTATTTTCCAGCTAAAGGAGTGACAGCATTGTCTGCTCCTGCAGAGCTGGAGGAGAAACAGGGTTAATACACAGGAAAACAGGGTTAGAAGCAAAGGCTCATAAGCTCTGTGCTATTCTTGTGTAATTACAGTGCCAAAGGCTTCCAAGATAAAGGATTTCAGTGGGAACTGTAAATGCCAGTTGTAAAATGAATCAGAAAAAAGCCACATACCCCACAAGAACAGCAAAGCCTCCCTTGTCTCTGCATCCCAGCAATGCCCAACCCTCACACAACCAACAGGGCTCAGCAAAACCTCCCCAGGGGATGGAGCTCCTTCATCCTCTGAGCTGCATCCAGGACCCCCCTCCCTGCCTTGGGAAGGGCTTTGCCAGGGGTCACACCTGGAACCTCCCAGTGATGCCCCAAGACTTAAACCCAGCTACAGCAATGCTGTGATGGCCCTGCCAAGGGGAGAGAAGGATGAGGAGGACTCCATGGATGTCAGAAGGCTAATTAATTACTTTATTATACTATATTATAGTATAATAATACTATATATTATATATATAATATTCTCTCTCTCTCTCTCTATATATATACTATATATATACTATATATATAATAATATTATATTATTCTAGTAATATATTTTATATATTTATATATATAGTAATATATATATAATATATTATATATAATAGTAATATATTATATTATTCTATCTATTATAATATTATACTATATTACACTATATTATAAGTATTAAAATATTAAAATATTATAATATAGTGTGATGTAGTATAATATATATTATTTATTATAGTATATATATAGTATACTATATATATACACTATAATAAATTTATTATAGTATATATGGTATACTACATATATAGTATACTATATATTTAGTATAATATATATTATTTATTATATTTATATAATAAATATATATTATATTATTTATTATTATTATTATATTAGAATAATTTTTAGTAGTAGTAGTAGTATATTATACTATATTATTCTATCTAAAACTGAACCTGCCAAACACTCAACCCTGCACACAACTGCCCAGAATCTTGTGACCCAACAGTCCCAACACACAGACCCACACTTGGCCCTGACAGGCCAAGGAAAAAAAACACCATCACTATCAGAAGAGTAATTAATTACTTTATTATACTACATTATTCTATCTATTATAATATTATACTATATTATAATATTATTATAATAGTATATTATTATTATTGTTATAATATTCTATCTAAAACTGCACCTGCCAAGCACCCAACCCTGCACACAACTGCCCAGAATCTCGTGTCTGTCACCCAATAATCCCCACACAGACACTGTCTTGGTCCTACAGGCCAAGGAAACAAAACACCATCACTGTGGGTAAACAATCCCCATGTTGCATTCTACTCTGGCACAAACACAGGCACAGCAAGAGATAAGAATTGTCTTTTTCTTTCTCTGAGGTTCAGAGAACGTCAATCCCAGAAATATTCTTGGGAAGAACTGTGCCTTGCTTTTCTCTGTGAAAGGAAATGTGGGGCTGCAGCCAGCCCTGCAGTTTGTGCACATGAATCCCCCAGCCTCCAAACCCCTTGGATGCTCTTTTCCCATAAAACAAAAACCACTGCAGGCTCCTGCAGGACTCAGGGCTATCATCACAGCAAACAGCCCTTAACTCACAGCAAACAGCCCTTAACTCACAGCACATCTTTGTCCCCCAACCCTTGGCCCTGCCTCTCCCCCAGCCCTGCTGGGATCTGTGTTTAACAGATGGGAAGGCTCTGAGCTGGTTTTACACGTGAAAAGCTGCTCCCCTCCAGCAATCTCAGCACAGACAAGGCAGGGAAAATATGTTCCAACAGTGGGAATTGTGGCAGGGGTGGGTGGCAGGGCTGGGATCCCATCCTTCCCTTCTTCCTGGCTGTGCCTGCCTTGGGATGCACCACAGATCCCCAGCAGAACAGCAACAGGACACATGTGGAGAAAACCCAATGTGTTCTGTGGCTGGGGGGGTGAAAACACACACACTCCATCCCCAGAAAAACGAGCAGAGGTAATTTAGGCTGCAAACTCATCCCTGTTATAGCCATAGACCTAATGAGATGCTCCCAGATTAATAATACAAATGCACTCTAACAAGGAAAAGCAATTGCAAAGCAATTTTGCAGGGAGCTGAACAAAGAGCAGGATAACAGCTCTGCTTAATAGGGGCTGTCTGCTGCTTTTAATTCTTTCTGCACTGCTCCCTCAGAGGAGGAGCAGGCAGCACACCAAGGATGTGCCTGGGACACAGCCAGGGGACATTTCCCAGTTGTTTGGGGCAGAAAGGTGCCTGGCTCTCCTGCACAGGGGACACTGGGGTGATGCCACAGCTCCTGGGCACTGCTGGCTTTCCTGGAGTTGAGCAAAACCTCCAGAGAGAAACAGCAAAACTCTCAAAACTCTCCCTGCTGCCCTCCCCAGCATGGACAATTCCTCATATTTTCACTTATTTTATCTGAAACTACTTCTACCTGCATCCCAAAGGCACCTTTGGTGTCTGTTTAACCCCATTATGTAGAGCTTCTGAAGAGTCTGATGTGGTTAAATACAAGGAATATGGAGAGATGTTATTTTTTAAGGCATCATATGGAAAGGATCTTACCCAATTCCTTTGGTTTGAGCAATACTGTGGAAGGAGAGCCTGGATACTGCAGACAGCAAAACTCTCCCTGCTGCCCTCCCCAGCACAAACAGTGTACACAATTCCTCATATTTTCACTTATTTCATCTGAAACTATTCCTACCTGCATCCCAGAGGTGTCTAACCCCATTATGTGCAGCTTCTGAAGAGTCTGATGTGATTAAATACAAGGATTATGGAGAGATGTTATTTTTTAAGGCATCATTTGGAAAGGATCTTACCTAATTCCTTTGGTTTGAGCAATACTGTGGAAGGAGGGCCTGAACACTGCAAATAGCAAATTTCTCCCTGCTGCCCTCCCCAGCACAAACAGTGTACACAATTCCTCATATTTTCACTTATTTCATCTGAAACTATTCCCACCTGCATCCCAGAGGTGTCTGTTTAACCCCATTATGTGAAGCTTCTGAAGAGTGTGAGGTGATTAAATACAGGGAATATGGAGAGGGGGAGAGAGAGATGTTATTTTTTAAGGCATCATATGGAAAGGATCTTACCTAATTCCTTTGGTTTGAGCAATACTGTGGAAGGAGAGCCTGGATACTGCAGAGATCACCTGGAAATGAGAGAAAAAGAGGCTGGTGTGCTTACTGAGGACACAGGAAGGTTTGGTGGGAGCCCAAGGACCCCCAGCCTGGTGCTTGGAGCTGGAATGGAAGTGCTCCAGTCTCTCTGAGTGTCACAGTGTCACCATCAGGGCTGGCAGCACCCTGCTATATTATTCTATCTATTATAATATTATACTAGATTACACTATATTATAATTTTAAAATATTAAAATATTATAATGTAGTGTGATGTAGTATAACATATATTATTTATTATAGTATATATATACTATATATACAGTATACTATATATAGTACAATATATATTATTTATTATATTTATTTAATAAATATATATTATAACATATTCCACCACTGAGCACAAAAGACATTGAACCCTCAGGATATTACTGAACAGCTTCATCTGAGGAAATTCCATCCCCACACTCTTTTAATGAGCCCAGACCTGCCCTGACAGGTTTAATGCAACACTAAGAAGCGTTGAGAAAAACCCTCTTAGTTTGTGTTTTATTACAAAAGGATTACAACTCCTTTCGTGGCTCTCCTCACACAAAATGATCTTATTGAGGCAAAACTTGCCAAGGCTGAACAGCTCTGACTTTCTGCAATTCAATAAAGATGCATCATCAGTTTGTCAGAGGTGGGTGCAGACCATCGCCCTTTTCTGGCAGAAAACAGCCAGGAGTGATTCACAACCAAAATATTCTCATCAGCACTGCAATCAGAAGCAATAAAACCACCAGGATTTTCAGAAAAACTCCCATTTTTGATGGAAGTTTTAATTGCTATGGGGAATTTCCAATGAAGAGGAACAAAGAATGGGTTTGAGCTGGATTTAAAGTGTGTTTTACCCTTGTTCACATTCACCATTTCAAAGCTGGAGTGATAAAAACAAAGCTGTTGTTTTTGGACTGGTTTTCAATCTCCTGGGATGGGACATGGATAAAGGGCTCCAGGTGTACAAACCCAACTCCTGGGGGCTGCTGCTGCCCTGCATCCAACCCAGCCACAGGGACCCCTCTTTATTCAGGAATTTTACTTGGGGATGCTCCCCTGCTTTGCTGAGCCACCTCCACACCACCCACCAGGGACCACATCCCTGGATTTTCTCCTGGGATAAATTCAGAGCCACATTTTTTATCCCAGGACACCAAGGAGAGCCTCATCTCACACCATCCTTTCCCTCCACACTTTTTTGCAACCTTCATCCCTCCCATTTTTCACGTGCCATGAATGCCAGCCTGGCTGTCAGGCTGATTTTTGGGAATCACCCAAAAAGTGAGTGATTTCCATGTGGAAAACAGGGAACAGAACATCTCTGAAAGGCTCCAGGGCTCAGCAGGGCACAGAACACCTCGAGTGGTACATGGAACACCCAGCCCAGACAGGGCACAGAGATGGAAACTCCACTGGCACCCCCAGCCCTGCTCCAGGGGGTTTAAAATAGCACCAGGGAAGTCCCAGACTGACTGGATGAGTCTCTCCATGCTCTATTTTTAGCCTTCTGAAGTAAAAATCCAGTTTATGAATCAGGCAGTGCCACTGCAGGGTTTGGCTTCCAGGGAAATGTCAGAGGAAAGTTCCCAAAGTTCCCTGTGCTCCTCCCAGCAAGGCTCCCTCTGCTCTCTGCAGGGCAGCCCCAGGCTCTGCTCAGCCTGGCACAACAAACCTGGCACTGCTGCCAGCGAGGGGCCAGCACAGCCCAGTGGGGATCCCAAACCCACTGATCCCAAATCCACTGATCCCAAATCCATGGATCCCAAATCCACTGATCTCAAACCCACGGATCCCAAATCCACTGATCCCAAACCCATGGACTCCAAATCCACTGATCCAAATCCATGGATCCCAAATCCACAAATCTCAAACCCACTGATCCCAAATCCACAAATCTCAAACCCATGGATCCCAAACCCACTGATCCCAAATCCACGGATCCCAAACCCACTGATCCCAAATCCATGGATCCCAAATCCACTCATCTCAAATCCACAGATGCCAAACCCACGGATCTCAAACCCACTGATCCCAAATCCACAAATGCCAAACCTATGGATCCCAAATCCACAAATCTCAAACCCATGGATCCCAAACCCACTGATCCCAAATCCACAGATCCCAAACCCACCGATCCCGAACCCATGTACAGGTGAGGAAGTGAGGAGCCAGCACAGCCCAGTGAGGATCCCAAATCCACAGATCCCAAACTCACAGATCCCAAATCCACACTCAGGTGAGGAAGCGAGGAGCCAGCACAGCTGAGTGAGGAGCCCAAATCCACAGATCCCAAACCCACAGATTCCCAATCCACACTCAGGTGAGAAAGTCAGGAGCCAGCACAGCCCAGTAAGGATCCCAAATCCATGGATCCCAAATCCACATATCCCAAATCCACTGATCCCAAATCCACACTCAGCTGAGAAAGTCAGGAGCCAGCACAGCCCAGTAAGGATCCCAAATCCATGGATCCCAAATCCACATATCCCAAATCTACTGATCCCAAGTCCACACTCAGCTGAGAAAGTGAGGAGCCAGCACAGTCCAGTGGGGATCCCAAACTCACTGATCCCAAATCCACACTCAGCTGACAAAGCCAAGCCACCCAGTGTGAGGGATCAGGCACAAAAAGCCCCCTTGAAGCATCTCCAGAAGGGCTGTCCCAATATCAGGAATATTTTTCCCAACATCCCCTAAGAGCAAGACAAGCCCAGTGCCAGCCCAGCTCCTCCAGATCCCAGCCAGGGAAGTGTTTAGGATAAGTAATCCTCTCCATTTCTACAGGATTAAACATTATTAAAACTAACTCAGCCCTTAAGTGCTTGCTAAACTGTGTCTCATTTTCCCCCATAAAAAACTTTTTATTTTCAGGCAAACCAGGCCTGATTGTGGCTCTGGGGTTAGGTCAGGACCTGTCCCACACCCACAGGGCAGCAGGAGGGTCCCTGATCCCAGCTGAGGCTTTTCCCTGCTCCTGGAATGCCAGGACACACCAAAACAACTAAAGCAGATATTCCAACCTCAATTTTGCTTTGCCCCTGGACACTCTGAACACTTTGGGCAACTTTGCCAGGGCCTCCCCACCCTCACAACCAGGAATTCCTTCCCAATATCCACCTAACCCAAATCTCTGCCAGTTTAAAGCCATTTTCCCTTGTCCTGCCACTCCAAAAGTCACCCTCCAAGCCATTTGAAAATGTTGTTTGGAAAGCTGTTCTCTTATCTGTGCATTTTCCTTCAGGAGATGCAGGGCTGTGGGTTTTAACAACAGGGGCTTATGCAGATTATTGCTATTATTATTACTTCTTCACCCATTTCTCAATGCAATTTCTTCCCTGGAAACTGCATTCAGCACACAAAATTACCATAAAAGCTATATATAACACCCCACTGACAATAAGGTGGCAGGAATATAAATAGGAATATAAAGGTACCACATGCAGGTGGTGCACAGACACTTCTCTACCAGTGACCTGCAAAGGTTTTGTGGGCAAATTTCTGGTGGTTTTGCCATGAAAAGTGAGGGATGCCCTTCACATTCCTGAAATTCCAGTGAGTTTTGTATTTATGGTTCAATCCAACCACCCAGCTGATCATTTACTGACCAGAGAAATCATTGCTGCAAAACAACAGCACCACAAAGTGAGGCACGAGCCCTGCAGGTGACTTGGGGTTTAAAAAAGAGCCAAGTTCTGCACCTCATGGGAAAAAGAAGGGAAACAAAAATAAAAATATAAAATAAAATAAACCAAAATAAAAATAAAAAACGTATAAATAAAATTAAAAACAATTAAAATAAATAAATAAATAAATAAATAACATAAAATAAATAAAAATGGAACCAATTAAAATAAATAAAAAATAAAATATAATAAAATAATCAAGACTCAAAGTGGGTTCCTCACACTCACTGGTCATTTTGGAAAACAACAAATTGAGTAAAGAAATGGAATTTTTGAAAAGAATTAAATAAAAACCACAAGAGCCACACGACTTCAATAAAAAATTCACCACTTTTCTTCCTTACTACCAACACTTTCTTTTAGGAATTACAGATTTTAAAATAAACCAAAGCCCAACAGAAAATAAATTATTATGTTCACTGCTCTTCTACTTCCTCAGGCATTGTTTATGGCTGATGGTGTATCTCTGAGCATCTAGAAAACTCTAAAATAAACTTTTTTTTTATTTGAAAAAACAAACTGACCCAGCTGGGCTGGAGAACGCTTTGCATTGGAGGAACTTTGCAGCTCTGGGCACTGCAGGAGTGACCCTGGGAGCAGGAATGAGCTGAGGGCTCACAGCCAGCACTGAGCAATTCCAGAACAGATTTGCTTCTAAGCAATCCAGGAGCTGTGCCCAGCACTGCTAACTCTGGGCAGAGATTTCTCTGTGCCAACACTGATAACTCTGGGCACAGATTTCTCTGTGCCACCTCTGCCCATGCCCTGCCAGGCAGAGGGGTTTGCACAGCCTGCAATCACAGGGAGGCATTTTCTGCTTTGCTTCTGAACTCAGAAAGGGCAGAACAAATCCTCAGGCCAAGCATCCCCAGCCTCAGGCAGAAACTTGACCCCAAACTCAGACACAAACTGATGGTATCTCTGAGCAACCAGAAAAATCTCTCAAATAAACTCTGTCAGGTCTGAAAAAACAAAGCAGCTGGGCTGGGGAGCACTTGGCATGGGAGGGAGGCAGAGATACCATTCCTGAGCTGGATAATGGCACCCCACCATCAAAACACTGCTGGGAACAGTCCCAGGGACAGCAATGCTCAAAGGAAAGCATCCTCAGAGCAAGGAGGATTCCATCCAGCTGCCTCCTGCCTGGGGTGCTGCAGAATCCTGGATTTTGTCCCTCTGCAGCTCCTGTTTGCTCTTCTCCCTGCACACTTGGGCACCTCTGGGCTGGGCACCACCTGGGATTTGCACACCAGGGTCTCACCAGCAGCTTGCAGCCTCCCCTCTCCCTGTTTGCACATCCCTGTGCCATGGCTGGGCACTCTGGGCACACCCTGGGCTGGGCACACCTGGGATTTGCACACCAGGGTCTCACCAGCAGCTTGCAGCCTCCCATCTCTCTGTTTGCACATCCCTGTGCCATGGCTGGGCACCCTGGGCACCCCCTGGGCTGGGCACCACCTGGGATTTGCACACCAAGGTCTCACCAGCAGCTTCCAGCCTCCCATCTCCCTGTTTGTACATCCCTGTGCCATGGCTGGGCACCCTGGGCACACCCTGGGCTGGGCACCACCTGGGATTTGCACACCAGGCTCTCACCAGCAGCTTGCAGCCTCCCATCTCCACTTTTGAACATCCCTGTGCCATGGCTGGGCACCCTGGGCACACCCTGGGCTGGGCACCACCTGGGATTTGCAGGCTCTCACCAGCAGCTTGCAGCCTCCCATCTCCCTGTTTGCACATCCTTGTGCCATGGCTGGGCACTCTGGGCACACCTGGGCTGGGCACCACCTGGGATTTGCACACCAGGGTCTCACCAGCAGCTTGCAGCCTCCCATCTCCCTGTTAGCACATCCCTGTGCCATGGTTGGGCACCCTGGGAACACCTGGGCACCCCTGGGCTGGGCACCACCTGGGATTTGCACACCAGGGTCTCACCAGCAGCTTGCAGCCTCCCATCTCCCTGTTTGCACATCTCTTTGCCATGGTTTGGACCAGCCTGGACCAGCCTGGAAATGCAGAACAGCCCAGAGAGTGAGTGGAGCACAAACCACAACCTGCCTGCTCTGGATCAGTCATTGGTGTTCTGGTCTGGGGCTAAACCTGCAAGAGCTGGTGTCCTGGGAAAGCTGGGCTGGAACAGAGGCTGGATGGAGTTACAGAATAAAACAGGGATTAAGTAAAAGGATCTCCTCCATGGATGCACCTTGGGCAGCACAAGAGCTCAGCCAGGGCTGCACCCAAGATGAACCAAAATGGTCACAAAATGAACTACAATGGTCCCAAAATGCACCCAAAGTGAACCAAAATGGTCCCAAAATGCACCCAAAATGAACCAAAATGGTCACAAACTGCACCCAAGATGAACCAAAATGTTCCCAAAATGCACGGGTGGGCACAGGGTCTGTCCCTGGGATCAGTTCTGCTCCATTTGCATCTTGCAGTTCATTGTCCCATCCCAGCTTTAGCCCAGGCAGTCCCACCCTGCTTGTTTTTCTCTCTCCAGCCCACGGTGTTTGTGCTCCTGGGCTGAGATTTGGATCATTTGTCCTTGGTCCCCAGCTGGAGCAGGAATTGTTTTGTCTCCCTGCTCTGTGCACAGAGCTCACCATCCCCTGATATGAAGTTCAGAATTTCACACAAAAGCAGCACAGAATCTGAAAATATAAAAGCTAAACCTGAGGGATAAGCCCAAGCCAGCCCTTTTCCCTGGACACAGAGCAGCCAGGACTGCTGCTGCTGCTTCAGCATCCCAAGAATTAACTGAGGAATTCCTTAAATCACCATCTCCTGATGCAAGCTGAGCACAGCATCAGCCCAGGCTGGGCAGGAGCAATCAGCCACGGTGTGATGCTTTCCTGGGATGCCAAGGGTGGGCACAGCTCCATGAAGGGATCCCATCAGATGGATTTTCCTACAGCCACCCTCTCAAACCAGCCCACACCCACCCAGCTGCCTGCTGAGGATGAGGCTGCTCAATAATAACTGCTTTGGACAACTGGTTTGAGCCTTTCCAGTGCCTGACCTGGGTGATTTCCCCAGGGGCTCTGTTTCACCTGCCCAGGTGTGCCACAGCTTCTCCTCCCACTCCCTCTCACGCCAGCTGTGGTGTTTGCTGGCATCCAGCTTCTGGAGAGGTGCCAGCTGAGCTGGTTTGTGCTGATACATATTTGATAAGGATTTCAAATCCAAGCCAGGGAGGTTTTCCTGTGATGGCACATCCAGGCTTCTGTCCCTGTATTTACTGCAACAGATGGGGAAGTCTGGGCATGGTAAAGCCTCTTCCCTCCTCCAACAAGCACCAGGGATCCTTCCCTGCCACTTCCATTTGTTTTATTGCTGGTCCCAGAGCTCTGGCAGCTCCTCCTCCTTCCCCAGCCCCATTAGCTGTAAAGTGCTTGAATGGGCTTTTAAAAGCAACGTTATTAAACCATCACTATTTTGCATTAAACCCATGATTTGGTCACATTACGTGCTGGGGATGCAAATATTAAATCACTGGGCAAAGCCACTGCTGATTTTTCCAGTGGGAACAGGACTTGTGTAGGATTTTAACAGGTTTATTTTGGGCTCTTTGGGGTTGGCATCATGTCCAAAATCATGAAGCCTTTCAAGAGTGAGCAGTCACTGCAAAACCAGCACTGTTCCCTTACCAGGAGGAGAAAAGAACAATTCAGGTGGATTTATGGCTGCTGCTAGAAAATCTCTGCACTCTGTCACAGCATCATAAGTTACCCAGGTGCACACACCCCATCTCCCATATTTAAGACACCAATTTGTCTTTTGCCATCACAGACCAGCTGAGGAAGGAAGGGTGTCCCTAAACCCCAATGTCTGTGTGTCAGAGGTGTCTATGTGTCAGAGGTGCCCATGTCCTCTGTCCCACCTGGCCAGGGCAGGTCCCTCACCTTCCCAGGACACAGAGAAGATCCAAAAGCAACAAGAGAAGAAGGCAAAGCAGCCCAGCACAGAGAAACAGCCACAAACCAGCCCAGCCAGAACCCTGCTCAGCTCCAAACCCAGGAATTAATGCCCTGAAACTCCAGTGCCTGCTTTGTGCTGCTGAGTTCCTCTAATACAGCAGCAATAAAGAGTTATTCTGCTCCTTAATGGGCTCTCTCCTCCACTGAGCCACTGCCTCGTTCAGGACTTTTATTATCTCTATGTGATAGCAGCGAGGAGCTGCCTTTGATGGGACTTTAAAAGCCTCAGGGGGGGAAACCCAGCAGTTTCTCAAGTGAGCCAACACCAAAATCAACAGAGATGAGCTGGGAAAGAGCCTCCAGCTGAGCAGGGCACAGAGACTGAATTGACAGCCCTGGAATAGTGGGAGCAGTGAGCTCAGCAGCACCCATGGGTGCTGGATGTGCTCCCTCCTGATTACAGACATTAAAAAATTGGCTCTTAAGGAAAAATAAAATCCAGGGTGTGACTGGAGAGGGTTTGCATGGCTTTGTGATGGTTACAAAAAGAGCTTGTCCTTTGGGAAAGGAGGGTAATGAGGCAGGGGAACTGAGCTTTTCCCTGCAAATTACAGGGGGGAAAACCACAAACAAACCTGGCTTGGCTTGGAGCTTGGCCCAGGAGCCTGGAGGGGACGTTCAGGTGAGCACCAGGCAGAATTTCTCACTGCCCACCCCAACACAGCCCCTCTGCTCTGTCCAGCTCCTTGCCCTGCCCCTAATGAGCTGTTCCCTAATGAACCTGGCAGGATGCCCAGCTCTGAGCAGCAGAGGAGGGGGCTGCAGCGTGGGAAGGTGTGGAGCACGTGGCAGGACGTGGGCGCTGACAGCCCCTGCTGAAAGCCACCAAGCTGTGCTGGGCACATGGCCTGGAAAGAGGGGCAGGAAGGGGGGAAAAAATCCTTAAAAATCTTTAAAACAATCCTTTTAAAATCCTTTAAAAATCCTTTAAAAAATCCTAAAAAAAATCCTTAAAAAATTCCGAACAAAAAAAGCCCTAAAAAAAAAAAAGAATCCTAAAAAAAATCCTAAAAAAAAAAAAAAAATCCTTAAAACTACTAATTAGCTCCAAATGCTGATAAATGGGTTTATATAGGTGCTCTGCAAAGCCTGAGCTGCCCCAGGGACACCTCGTGCCCAGGTGTGGGAGCAGCAGCAGGACAGGTGGTCCAAACCTTGGCCAGGATGATCTGGATGGATCCCTGCAGGCTGTGGAGAGCCTAGAAAAGCCTCAGAGCTCATCCCATGCTAAGCAGGGTGGTTATAAGCATCATATCTGTGCTTTCCATGGATGTAACAACCAGGAATATTCATGGGAAAGGGTCCTGCAGGCAACTCCTGACCCCACAGCACTGATGCAAAAGGATGGGATGGACAGACAGCCCCAAAAATGGCCCCAATATTTGTCTTAGGCCATAGGGAACACCAGGACAGGCTAAACTTTGTCAGAAATCAGCTGCTCCTGCTAACATTTGAATTCAAATTCCTCAAACATTTGAATTCAGTCAGATTTAATTCAGTTTACTCCCCAAGATTGTGGGCCAGCTGCTCCACAACATCATGCCAAAGGGCTCCAGGTCCTTCTCTGACCCCAGCCCATAAATCAGGGTGCCCAAAGTCAGGCACTCAATGAAAATTCTCATCCTGTGACCCAAAAAGAGACACCCCAAGAAACTTCTCCAGGGAAATGCCCCCGTCAGAGGCACTCAAAATAAAAATCTGCTCAGGCAGAGCATGGACAAGGAGCAGCCCACGTTAATTCCTGGTGGCAGAAGGTGGGACAGGGGCATGGCTCTGCTCACAGCTGTCACCTGGGCTGTCCTCACACCTGGAATTCTGCACCCAACTGCCACAGGCCACCCAGAAAAGCTGTGGCTGCCCCATCCCTGGAATTGCTGAAGGATGCTTGGGACAACCTGCACCACTGAAGGTGGGACAAGATGGGCTTGAATGTCCAAATTCTGTGTTTTTATCACTCCATGACCAGACTCTAAATTAAAAAGCTGCCAGCCCAGCCCTTTCATCAGCTCCACCCTGAGATATTCCAAGTGAATTCCAGACCAGGGCACTTCCAAGGGTTCCCTGCATACTGCAAGGAGAGGCTCTCCTGCACAAACAACCCCCCCTTTCCCCCAGTATTGATTGGATTTGTTGAAACAGATGGAGAAAACAGCTAGTCAGATGCAAAACACGGATATCCAAACCTGCTTCCAAGAAACTGGCTTTAATCTGTATTAAATTTAATCCCTTTCGATCAAGGCCTGGGATGGAAGCAGAAAATATTACAGATTTTCACATACCTCTGGCTTCCCATTTCCTCTTGGCTCCAAAAGGGAGCTGGGAGGTCAGAGCAAAACATGTGGAGCAGCAAAAAAAAAAAGGAAAAAATAGGTTTAGCAAGGTTTTTTGCATGTGCTGGAGAAATTGGAAGCATCCATATGAAACCAATCCACTTGCATAAAAAGGAATTTACCTATTGGAGAGAGAGAGAGCTCAAAATTCTCCTTGCCTGATTTCCTGCAGATATTATCTGCTTAAAGCAGGTTCTTGCTGGCACTAAGCATTGCTATATTACAACACAGCAAATTAATTAATTAATTAAGGTTCAGTCAGTGGAAAGGGCATAAATTACACCTGACAACAGTTACAAGTCATAGTACAATAGTCACAATAGTTACCAGTACAGCACAATCCAAAAAACACAACTCGTCCTCTACCTCTCTTAACAAAACTCCTAAAAAAATGTAATTTTTAAGTAATATTACTACCAAAAATTCAAAATTCTCTTCCACCACCCATACTAACAAAACTCCCAAAAAATTTTGTTACTATAACAACACCCCTACCAAAAACTTCCATAAAAATATCCAAAACCAAAAATATCCAAAATTCTACACTACATACATAACTTACTCATTGCAGCTCCAAGGCAAACAAAAATAAAGCAGTAATATTACTACCAAAAATTCAAATATTACTACCAAAAGTAATATTAATATTACTAAGTAATATTACTTAGTAATATTACTACCAAAAATTTAAAATTCTCTTCCACCATCCATACTAACAAAACTCCCCAAAAAATTTGTTACGGTAACAACAACTACCCCTACTAAAAACTTCTACAAAAATATCCAAAAACAAAAATATCCAAAATCCAAAATTCTACACTACATACATAACTCACTCATCACAGCTCCAACGCAAACAAAAATAAAGCAGTAATATTACTACCAAAAATTCAAATATTACTACCAAAAGTAATATTAATATTACTAAGTAATATTACTTAGTAATATTACTACCAAAAATTCAAAATTCTCTTTCACCACCCATACTAACAAAACTCCCCAAAAGATTTGTTACTGTAACAACAACTACCCCTACTAAAAACTTTCACAAAAATATCCAAAATTCTACACTACATACATAACTCACTCATCACAGCTCCAACGCAAACAAAAATAAAGCCAACCCGTGCTAGTGTTGTTACTAAAATCCAAAATACTAAACATTTCTACAACAAAAATCCAAAGCTACAACATCAACTCTCCAAGGCTCCTGCAGCAGCAGCTCAACCACCCCAAGGCTGTTTGAGACCAGCTGTGTTTTACAAATCAGGAGAAAAACCTGGTTTAAGCTCAAAGGAATTCCTGTAATTCCAAGGTACACAAAAGAGGCAGGAAGCAAACAGGAGCGTTTTAAGTGCACTGTAAGAGGCAGCTTTTAGAATTTGCCTGGGATTTGCTGCTTTGATTTGCTCCAAAGCTGGCACTGCTGTGTTTGCAGGGATGGGAGACCTTTCCCACTGAAGTTTTTCCTTCAGGGCTTGCAGCAGGAATCCCTCTTGGTTCCAGAGATGGAGGGGCTGCTCCAGCTTCCTGCACAAGCACAGACCCACCTGGATGAAACATCTTCACTTGAGGTTTAAAAAAAGGAGGTATAAGGTTTAGGTTTAAAAAAAAAAAGAAGGGAAAAAAGCCCAGAAGAGAAGGAAGGAGCAAAAGAATTCGATGTGCCCATGAGCTGTGGGACACACAGCCAGGAGAGGGATGGAGCTCTCCTCTGCCTGTCACACACATCTTTTATGGAAAATCCTTTTTCCTTAGGATTTTTCCTCCTGAGAAGCTGAGAGGCCTCAGGAACAAAATGTAAACAATGGTTATCTGCTGCTGTGGAATGCAACAGGTGCATCCACGTGAGTTTGCATCATTTTTTGGGAAAAAAACCCAAACCAACTACAAATGTTTAAAGCCTTATTCTGTAAGAAAAGGCCAGTGTTAAATATCAGAGCTCCTGATTTGTGTGTTTTGTTCTTCCTCACTGCACAATTCCTGCCCAGTTTTCCAAGAACTGTTTCAAAAGGAAGAGAAAGGGAAAGGAAAGCTCTCCCAGGCAAACAAACATTACCAGGAGCTTTTCTCTCTGCAATTATTCAATGTTTGACACAAATGAAGCCTCTCCAGACTGAGCAGTGCACCCATGTGTGCTCTGGGTGCTGCTCCTCCTCTTCCCTGCCCTCCCTGAAGGAGATAAAAGGATTGGGTTTTATTTTATTACAGATTCTGCTTTGCTGGTGAAATACCTTCCAGAAATAAATGTTATTTCAGAAATTAAAAAAGGGTTTTCCATCAATCATAGCCTGAGCACAGAAACAACCCTCACTTCCTCCGTGATTCAGTTCTCAAAATAGCAAACCCTGAATTTCCCAAATCCATGATTCACTGGAAGCATCAGGAGGTTTCCAGACAAAACTCTCTGTCTGGAGCAGCCTCCTACCCCTGGGCAAGCAAATTCCTGCTCTGGGCTTTCCAAAAAGAATGGCACATGGCACAGAGACCTCTGACACTGCCACATTTTTATCTTTAATTAATCCTATGACATCAATTAATGCATTTCCACCTGCAGGAAGGAACAGCAACCCACAAGGCATTTTCCAGAGATGCCCAGAAACCACCTCCCTCCCTCTCATCCTGTAACAGAGGATAAATACACCCACCACAAAGTGCTTTGATTTGACTGAGGATTTTAAATTTAGCTGCAGCTCTGCCTCTGCAGACAGCACATTTACTGCTCTGGGGGTGACTGAAATTCACTGAAATGTGCATCACTCCCAGTAAAAGCACCCAGAAAAGAACTGCACTGAAAAAACATCCAAAACTGGCTCCTCTGGCAGGGTGTCAGAGCTCACAAATGACAGGGTGGAAGGGGCAGCTGGATGGATTTCCTCAGTCACTGCTGCACAGAGGGTGAGACAAGATGATCTAAGGGTCCCTTCAGGCCTAACAAATCCATACAGCTGTAAAAAAAAGGAAAAAAAAAAGGAAAAAATATCATAGATTAGATCTTGTCTGTCTCCAAGAAAAAAAAAAAAAGGAGTCAGGCATGATGTTTACAGGCAGTGATTTAAGGAATGCAAATGGCTTTGTCAAGGATGCTCAGGCAGATCCTCCAGTGTGAGCTCAGCTCTGCTCAGGACCTGCAGGGAGCCAGGATGGTTGGAAACAGCAGGGAGAGCAAAGACAGAGCTGGGGAGCCCCATCCTCACATGGGGCAGCACACGGGGGATGCTGGCATCCCCAGGGAACACCATCCCCACGCCCCCAGCATCCCCCTGCTCGCTGTGCAGCCTCACAGCAGCTCCCCAAGTGCCACCAGCTGCTTATCAGCTGCTAAAAACGCCTTTAAAAATTAATAGGAACAGATTGAGCAAGTGTGGAACACGCAGAGAGATGAGGCTTTGAGGGATTTCGACACCAGACGTTCAAACCCAGTGGGCTGGGGAGAGCCAGGCTTGGTACAGGAGTGAAAATGCCAAAAATACACATCATCACACAGAGAAAGGGAAATGTGGCTTCAAGCACCTCCTCCCTGCCCTTTAATCAGAGTTTAGAGACAAAGAGCAGCTGGGCTGTGCACTGTGGTCAGCCTGGGGTTGTAGGGGAAGGGGAAAAAATGGGATTTATCCATGTGTGAGTACAGGTTCCCATCACCACAGCCCCCTGAACTGTGGTCAGCCTGGGGTTGTAGGGGAAGGGGAAAAAATGGGATTTATCCAAGTGTGAGTACAGGCTCCCACCACCACAGCCCTCTGAATTGTGGTCAGCCTGGGGTTGTAGGGGAAGGGTTAAAAATGGGATTTATCCATGTGTGAGTACAGGCTCCCATCACCACAGCCCCCTGAACTGTGGTCAGCCTGGGGTTGTAGGGGAAGGGGAAAAATGGGATTTATCCAAGTGTGAGTACAAGCTCCCATCACCACAGCCCCCTGAACTGTGGTCGGCCTGGGGTTGTAGGGGAAGGGGAAAAAATGGGATTTATCCATGTGTGAGTACAGGCTCCCATCACCACGGCCCCCTGAACTGTGGTCGGCCTGGGGTTGTAGGGGAAAGGGAAAAATGGGATTTATCCAAGTGTGAGTACAGGCTCCCATCACCACGGCCCCCTGAACTGTGGTCGGCCTGGGGTTGTAGGGGAAGGGGAAAAATGGGATTTATCCAAGTGTGAGTACAGGCCCCCATCACCACAGCCCCCTGAACTGTGGTCAGCCTGGGGTTGTAGGGGAAGGGTTAAAAATGGGATTTATCCAAGTGTGAGTACAGGCCCCCATCACCACAGCCCCCTGATGGTTCTAAGAGCTCAGGTTTGAACACACAACGCTGATAAAGGTCACCAAGATGAATGAGAATCCTTGAAATCACCCTGTGCAGGAGGGAACGAGGGTCCCAGCAGCCACCAAGGGAAAAAACAGTGAAAAAGGAACAAGAGTTGCTGGTGCCAGTAGGGCAGAGTTATCAATAAATGACAAAACTCAAAACTGCATCCCAAAGGCACTGATGCAAATGTGAGGCTGAGATCAGAGAAGTGACTGCTGTCACCCCAGGTCTGAGCAGGTCAGAGGGTCAGGGAAAACTCCTCCCTGGAGCTCCTGTCCAGAACAAAGGGATTTTTGTAATCAAACAGGTAAAACTGGTTTCTGTCCCGTGGAGCTCCTGGAAATGCCTGACAAGTATTTACTTGTGGGAAGGGAACAGGAAACTGGGATTTTTTCTTTCTTAGCATTGGCATTTTCTAACTGCCAGGAAGAGCACATTAAAATCTTACTGACTTCACAACCAGCACCGCTGAGTTACCACTGCACAGGGCATTTCACAGAGCACAAAATCCCCAAAAATCCCAGGTCAGGGTGAGCCCCTGCTCAGGTGCCTCATGTGGGGCATGAAAATCCACGCTGCAAATCACAGCATGTGCTTAAAATGGCAGCAATGTCTGGAATTCCCAGAGGAAAAGCTCAGCCTGGTGTAAAACTCAAAACTGAGGAGTGGGATAGAGAAAAGAGAAAGGGCTTTCTGTTCTATCAATACTGAGGAGCATTTTGGTTTTGTCCACTGAAAAAAGGCAATGTTTCCTGTATGTCCACAAACAAACAAAATATTTTTCAATTTTAGATTTAAAAAAAGCCAAAAAAAGTCCCTGAAAATTGAGTTTTAATGGCTTTTCCCCCCATCTGCTATTAAGGCTGGTTTTTTTTGTTCAAAACATCTTTTTTTCATGCCATATTTTGGCCAGATGCAGACGATGTGCTTGGACTGCAGAAAAGAGCATTTGACAGCATTACCAAGAGATAACCAGGCTGTGCAAAAGCAAAAACCCTTTTATTTGACATCAGCCCCTCAGCTCCTCACCAGCATCATCTCAAACCAGCCCGCGGGGAGGCACCTGAAAGGTTTGAACAATTCCCCATCAAAATCAACTCCACTCGGCTGATGAGACTTCCACCAAAGCATCAAGACAAGCACGAGACAGGCTGTGAAAGAGGGAAAATCCATTCTTGTCACAATGACATCCCCCAGAGGAGCACAACCCCACAGAAGCGTTTGCGTCGGTTTCGGGTCCCGCGCTACGGCGGGGACCTGGATGATCATGTTTGACTTCTTGAACAATTTAACATCCACACCCTTGGCTTTGCAGCTGGAGAAATCAAAATTGTGAGTTTGAGGGGTTAAAAGGAAAAAAAAACCAGGGGAAAAAAAGGGAAGGAAAATGAGAAAAAAAGGTTTGGCAATGTATGGATATTTATGTGCGAATTACATCCGTGAAGAGAATGTTCTGCTGAACAAATTCCCTCCCCCCTTGCTGGCTGGAAATGGGGTTTGGAGTGGTGGGACTGGTCAGTGAGGAGCTGCAGTGGTGGGTTTGGGTGCAAAAAGGAGGAGCAGCTGCTCCAGCTTGGAATTCTGTGCTGTCACCACTCACCCAACTCCACCTGAAAGGAAAAACCAGGCCAGGTGTGATGTGTGCTGACCTGGAAAGGGATCTGGGCTCTCCTCGGGGTGCTCACAGGCACCTGACAGTCACAGCAGAGCCAGGTTTCCTCTCCCAGCAGCAGCATCCTGGTGATGCCTCTGGACAGGGGGATAATGGGGAAAAAAAGCCCCTCCAAAATGTCCAGTCAGCACAGCACCAGTGGATTTGCCACCTCAAAACTTGCCAGGACCCTCTCCCATGTTTTGCTCCTTTCCCACCCAGTGCATGGAGACTTTTCCTGCCCAGGATATGGGATGGGTCAAGAGAGAGAAAAGCAGAACTGTCATCACTGCAGCATGCAGGGAAAGCCCAGGGGAATGTCCCTGCTGGGGATCACAGCAGGAACACCAGGGCAGCCTCTGCTAACAAAGGTCCCACTGATGTATTTTTCATAAAGTGCTTTATCCTGCTGCAGACGTGGACTTTTATCAGCAATAAATGTTTGCAGGGTAGGAGGAGGCAGTGCTGGCGTCTGCAAAGCTCTGCAGAAGAGCTGATGAGCCCTGTGCTAAAATAATCCAGTGTTTATTAAGACCTTCATTAATCCAAGATATTTATATTGGAATGTCTTCATTAAAAAACACAATCAGGTTGCTGCCTCTCACCTTTGTTCTTCACACCTGAACACCAGTGGGGGTGGGTTTGAGGCAGAGTTATCCCAGTTTGCCCCAGTATGGGCATCAATTATTATAAGAGGATTAAGATAAATTAGTGCACACCTCCTTTAAAAAGTTCCACTGCCTAAATTTCCTAATACATACTTACATATATATTTTTTTATTAAATGCTAAGATTACTTCCTCTTCCCCAACCAGAAACAATCCTACTAACAAAGGAGGAAATCTACATTTAGTGACATATTCTACTTTGGCCATAGCCATCATTTAAAGCAAACATCATGACCTCAAGTTTGAGGCAGAGTTATCCCAGTTTGCCCCAGTATGGGCATCAATTATTATAACAGGATTAAGATAAAGCAGTGCACACCTCCTTTAAAAAGTTCCACTGCCTGAATTTCCTAATACATACTTACATATATTTTTTTTATTAAATGGTAAGATTATTTCCTCTTCCTCAACCAGAAACAATCCTACTAACAAAGGAGGAAATCTACATTTAGTGACATATTCTACCTTGGCCATAGCCATCATTTAAAGCAAACATCATGACCTCAAGTTTGAGGCAGAGTTATCCCAGTTTGCCCCAGTATGTGCATCAATTATTATAACAGGATTAAGATAAATCAGTGTACACCTCCTTTAAAAAGTTCCACTGCCTGAATTTCCTAATACATACTTACATATATTTTTTTTATTAAATGGTAAGATTATTTCCTCTTCCCCAACCAGAAATAATCCCACTAACAAATGAGGAAATCTACATTCAGTAACAGATTCTACCTTGGCCATAGCCATCATTTAAAGCAAGCATCATGACCTCAAGCCTGAGCCAGAGTTATCCCAGTTTCCCATGCAGCCCTGGCAGTTTCTGGGCATTGAATTCTGTAAAATCCAGGATAACCTCACCTCCTCAGCCCAGTCCCAGCAGAAAATGCTCCAGGGTGGGTGAGCAGAGCATGGAACAGTCTGGAGCAATCAGACACACTCAGAGCTGGAGATGTTTCTGAGGGCACTCAGTGATGCCCTCACTCCCTCCTGGCCCTGCACATCCCCAGGGATGCTCTGATGGGAATTTCCCTCAGGGACTGTGTGCTGCCTGTGGGGGTGGTGGCACTGCCACCTCCCCTCCAGTGACTCCAGCAGAGCTGCTGGGAGCCATCTCCCTGCTGCCTTGTCAGGCCAATCACTTCATGGTAAAAATGATGTGAATTAATTAAACATCCAGCCCCTCTCTTGCTCCTGACAGCATTCCCAGCAGCTTTTACAGTGAGAAAAGCTCCCAGATGGGCTCCAGGGCATGGGCAGGCCCCAGCTCTCCTCTGGACCCTTGTGAGGAGTGTTCTCAGTGCCCTTGGCCCCTTGCCTGCCTTTGGTTTGCTCCATTCCACACAAGAACCTTCTGCTGCCCTCCTAAGAAACCAGAGACCTTTGCTGGGCAGAGGTGAAGGTGCCAGAGCACAAACCCAGGGGCTCTCACATCTCCCACACCCTGGCAAAGGGTCACCTGCAGCAGCACAAGCTGCTTAACTCTTCTCCAAGGAAAACCCACCTAATGAACCCTAATGAAGTGAATTAAGGGCTATTTAAAGGGGGTACAACTTTAAAAAAGAGCAGATAAATACTGATTTCCCAATTACACCGTGGGCCCTCAAGCAGCTGTCAACAAAGTGTGTTAAAGCTCTACACTACAAAAATATCAGAACTTTATGACTCCCTCCCCATAACAGGCTAATCTATATTTAAATAGGAGAATTAATGCTAGAATGAGTAACCAGGGTCCTCCCTCTACGATGCAAGCTTACATTTGTACATTATCAACAAATCACCAATATATGACAAATCAAACAAGCAGAGGATTAAATATCTTGTTAACCTGACAGAGGAGCGCCCAAACTCTGCTGGGTTTCACCCTGAACACAAATGCACATCCCACAGCTGAGGAGGGAATTTTAAATGGAATATTAGGAGAGGAAGCCCAGCCAGGCCCATCCATGAATCCCACAAAACAAGCTGACATCCCACTGAGTCTTTCCAACAGCATCTCCCAAATGATCCTGGAGAGCCTGGTGCTGCTCCCAGCTCTGCTGCAGGACTCAGACCTGTGGAAATGCCCATTTCTCCTCCCTGGCTGCTGGCCCCAGCAGCACATCTGTGTTCCTGCCTTTGTTTGCCTGGGGCCACATCTGTCCCCAGAGCTGCTCCTGCACTGCACGGTGCCATCAGGCTGTAACCGATCCCTCACTGCAGGAAAAACTTCAAATAAATACAATTACAAAGCAAGAAACAACGCAGTGCAACCTGTTAAGGGAACAGCTGGGGTGCTCCATGCCTGTTGTCATTGGGATTTCAACTTCAGAGCATCTCCCCACCCTGGACACAGATGAGTCACTGGTGAATCTGCATTTGGGATGTAAAATGTGGAGCTCTGCACTGCTCCATGTGCCACCCCCCTTCCCAAACCCCCTCTAAAGCTGCGTGACACACACAACAGAGTGGAAATGATAAAAGCTTTGATGGGGAAAAACTATGCAGAAAAAGGGCCAGCACTGTATTAAAGTATATTAAAAAGCCAGCACGGAGAGCAGTTCAAACAGCTCCCTGTAAAGCAGCTCAGCTCTCTGGGGCTCTGTTTAACAGACATCCTTTTATTAGAAAAAGTCGCTGAAGAAGGTTGTTTAGCACTTCCAATAAAGGATAGGTGGATGGGGATAGAGTTGTTTTTTTTTTTTTCATTAAGATTACAGAAGGGTTTGGGGCAGAAGGAAGGGAAAATCTCCAGATCCAGGATTTTGTTTCTGCCTCGTTCATGAATGCATCAAAATCTGAACTGGGGGGGTTCCCTGACTTGGAGGGTCCACCAGTCATCCAGGTGGTTTAGCTGAGGAATAAGCACTTGGATGATGGAAATAAAGAAGGAAATGCCAAAGAAATAAAAGAGAGGCTCTGCAGGCAGCCCAGCATCTCCCCTGCCCCACACACCCCTCTGGCACAGCTGGACACAGCTGGCTGGCACATGGCATGAAGAACACCACATCTTTCATCCCAAAAATCCTCAGACTGGAATGCAAGAGTTTGGCAGAAGCCTCCAGCTGCACCATTTTTCAGGAAAAAAATCTATTTTATGAGCTCCACAGCCATTGCAGCAAACAAGGAAGGAACATCTTCCCTGGCAGGGCAGGCAGGGGGGTTCCTGAGCTCTCACAAGTGGTGGCTGATGCTCCTCATCACACAAGAGCTGCCAGTAAAAATCCAGCCCTGCTCCTTCCTGCTAAACCTTGGGTCTGCTCCAATTTTCTCACTGTGGCACGTTATTAGTGCTCATTACCATCAAGATTTCAGAGTGCAGGAGCAAGGTTGGGTTTGTTTTCCACCCAATTGTTCTCCCCTCAATCTCAAATCTCAGCACAGCAAAGAGAGGGGGAAAAAGGCAGGAAAGCAGTGAGAAAAAATATCTAAAGGATTATGGAATAATCTTGGAAAGACCACGGGGTTGTCCAGGCCCTGAGTAAGGAAACACCAACATCCACCCCAGTTTTTCATCAGAACATTAAAAAAATGATGCAAAATTGCCTTGGAGATCAGAGAAGGATGACCAGGGAGGACATCTGGCTTTGAGCAGCTGATGTTTGCTCCACACACCCCTGTCTCCAGGGCTCACCTCAGATCTAAGCTCAACATTGCATTTTCTAAGCTCAGACATGGCAAAAACAGGCTGGAGGTTTTAACACCAGCCCCACTGCCTGGCTTCTCCTGCTTTGAGCATGAAGAGAATGGGAATTGAGACGTGGAAAAAATAGCACTGTTAAAAATAACATTAAAAATGCTCCTATTTGGGCCCTCAGGCCAGCACAGAAAGATGTTTCATTATCCAAGTCGAAGAAATTAATTATGCTTTAATCATTTTTGCACTAAAAAAGGCAAGTCTTCTTGGCTTGCTTTGCTCTTGAAGGGGAAGCCTGAGCCAAGCTCCACTCCTGCTTGTTCATCTCATCCAGGATCCAGCCCAGGGATCATCTGGGATCATCCCCTGGACCAGCCCCCCAAGCTCTGCACCCTTCCATGTCCCAATTAATAAATAACACCATTAATAAACATAGCATCAGGTCTGGGTGCAGACAGCAGCTCCAAGCATCTCCTCTCCCCCTCCAAAACAAGCAAGATCCTTGTTTCAGGCACGAAAATCAAATTATTGTCACTTTTAAGGGGATCAGACAAGTTTGGCATCACAGGAATGAGTTCAGCATCACAGCCCCCCCTTCCTTGGGGTCCTCCAGGTGTCAGAGGGACCCCCCTGGCCCTGGGGTGGCTTCCAGAGGCACGGCCAGTGCTGGATCCACTGCCTGGCACTGCAGCCTGGTTTCCATAGAAACAGGGGGAGAGCACACAGCAGCTAAATCTTATTTACTGAGTTAAGGAAAAGGGCTGCACAAGCTGTAATTTAGTCCTGGGGTAAATATGACATTATGAGAAATACAAAGATTTCCACCATGGCAAGGAACATGGCTTTTCACTGCTGGTTTTTCCCTTTAACATCAATTATTATAATAAGATTAAGATAAATCAGTGCACACCTCCTTTAAAAAGTTCCACTGCTCAGATTTCCTAATACATACTTACATATAATTTTTTTATTGAATGCTAAAATTATTTCCTCTTCCCCAAGCAGAAATAACGCCACTAACAAATGAGGAAATCTGCATTTAGTAACAGGTTCTACCTTGGCCATAACCATCATTTAAAGCAAGCATCATGACCCCAAGTCCAACAGGATGCTCTCAAACTGAAAACTCTCACTTTTTTCCCAACTGATATATATATATATATATCAATATATATCAGTTAATATATACATATATATATATATATATATCAGTTAATATATATATATCAGTTAATATATAAATATATATATCAGTATATAAATATATATATTTTTATATATTATATATATATATATATATATAATTTATTTATTTATTTATATATCAGATATATATTTATATATCAGATATATATTTATATATCAGATATATATTTACATATATTTAGACCAGACCAGAATTTCTGTAACAAAACACTTATGGACACCTGATGGAAACACTGCTTGTAAACATTTAATTTTGGGTGCATCCCTTGCTCTCTGCTAAGGAGGAAGGTTCCTTGTGTACCCCCCAAAAAACACCCCCACAAAATCTGTCAATGCTTTGAATATCAAGATTTCTAGGTTGGAGATATCCCTCAAATCACTCTGCCTTGCCCTGTACATTGACAGGCTTGGAATATGTATTATTTGGGATGAATAATACATGATGGAGCTGAAAATCCAGTCCCAGCTGAGCTCCAGCAAGGAGCCAGGAAGGTTTCTGGGACCACACTGAGCTGACTGCAGGGAGCATTTATCTCCTTGCTAATGAAGGGAGGTGCTGCTCCAGCCTGGAAAAGGGGCTGGAAATCCTAATTAATGAATGGTATTCAAACCCCAGCACGTCACTCTCTGTGACAGCCCCAATCTCATCCCATCACAGAGCCTGGGGCTCACTCCAACCCTGGCTGATGGGAACAGGCTGAGTTTAAAATAAATTAAGCAGTGGAAACATTTCCTTACTGGGGGGGACAGGAGGGTGAAGTAAGGAGAGGTCATTGGAGAAAGGGCACCTGCAAAATTTGGGGAAGGATTGTGTTTAATCCACTATAACTTAGCTCAGCCACCCTAAAAAAGCCCCAATTTTGGAGGGCAGTGGAGCCCAGCCCTGTGCCAGGGATGTGCCACATTTTCCATGTCACATCACCCAGAGCAGCCCCAGCCCAGCATTTCCCTGTGCTGGACCAGCCCCACAGCCCAGGCTGGGCTTTCCAAATTGTCCTTTCTGAAATGACCATGGCAGTGGCTCTCCAAGGCAGCCTGACAGCAGCAGCTGATGTTTTCTCATTAGCTGAGCTGGGATGACATTGCTCATGGCTCTGCCAGGGTAATAAAGGCACCAGCCAGCAAACAAAGCAAAAATCAATATGGATGAGTGTAATATTTGTCATAATGTCTTTATTGTGCACAGCCTTCCTCGTGCAGCTATTCATAGACACTTTCTCCTCTTTTTTTTTTTCACAAGGAATGAAGTGATGGGAAATGTTCTTATTCCACGCCAGAAAAGCCAACACTGATTCATCACCCCTGAAGAGTTCATAAATTAAACCCAAACACAAGCAGAATAAACCCAACACCCAGCCTAACTGCTGGAGCTGATTTTTCAGACCCACCCTGAATGCCCAGGTGCTGCTGGTGGCACTGGGGACACCCAGGTGACACTGGGGACACCCAGGGCAGGGAGCAGGAAACGAGCTGAGCCCTTGGAAGCAGCAGAGGAAGAGAAGCCACACTCCAACAGGAAACCCTGCAAGCAAACACAGCAGAAGCACATCCTCCCCAAAGGCATCCTCCCCATGGCAGCCCTGACCCCAAAGGACCCCAAGGGAGGGGAATTGGGAGCTCTGGGGGGTCAAACACAAAGGGAACAGCAACTGCAGCACAAACTGGCACCTCCAACCAGGATCAGCCCACCCAAAAGAGGAAAAACTTCCAATTCCCACCAGAGCATCAGCCAGCACACCCTGGCTTTGCTGCCTGTGCTGGTTTTGTATTAATTTTTGGTCAAGTTAACAATTCATATCAATTGATTTTTGGTAAGAGCAAATCTTTCACCAAGTCCTTCAATCCAAACCCCACCATCAAAAGGCACCTGGACACTTCAGAGCAATGAGAATACCTGGCTGGATGCAGAAAAAGCTCTTTTTATTTTAAAATCTCCATTTCTGCTGCTGCAAGGCTGAGCTTGTCTGCAGAGTAACCCAGAGCTGCAATCCCCAGCCCTGCCCCAGAAACCAGCACCCACCTTTGCTGCTGTAATTTGATTTTAACTGGTCCCAATCATGGCAGAGCTGATTGTCCCCAAAGCAGGAAAATCATGGCTTTTTTTCCAAGCAACTGGTTGGGTTTTGGTACCTCCAGCAGGGGTTTTGAGTTTAATAAAGGAGAAAAGGAAAAGCAACGATTCCTCTGTGGCTGTGCTGGTGGTGAGTAAGCAAAAAGCACTGATTAAAAATGAGCAATGAGAAGAGGAAGCACCTCTGTGCTCCATAAACACTCAGGACACAATGGTTTACACTGTACAGAAATGGAACTCAGGGAAATAAATGAGCTCCTCCTGAGCCAAAGGATGGCAGGATGGAGCAGCACTGCAGGAAGGGACCCCTGAACTAAACAGGAACAAGATAACAACGAGAAGGATGGAAAAAGAAGATTTTACCTGGCTCAGAACAATGGAAAATAAGATTTTACCTGGCTCAGAAGGATGGAAAAGAAGATTTTACCTGGCTCAGAAGGAGTCAGGCTCTGCTGGACATTCCCAGCCTGGCTGCTGCCTTTCTAACACAACACACATAACATTCATTTTGATATTTGTGAAAAGCCAATCATAAAATAGGCATTTTTCACAGATCCATGAGCAAACCCCCGTGCAAGAAACAGAAATCAGCAAATTCCCTGTGCATGGAGGGTGGGGAAGGGTCTGGCAGAGCTCAGGCTCTGCTCCAGCACCAGCACCAAGCCCTGGCTGGGGGCTCATCCCAGGGGAAGAACAGCTGGAAAATGATGGGAATTTGGTCTGGAAACAGCATCTGATGGAGGCAGGCCTGGGGGGAGTGAGGGGGGCACAAAGAGAGGGCAAAGCAGAGAGACAGGGGTGGGAAAAGGATGGAGGTGCCTGAGCCCAAGGCTCTCTCCAGGATTTACCCCAAAGCAGCTTAATCTGCACTAACAGGAGTAAAACAAAGAGTGATGTCACCAGCTCCATCTGCTTCAAATTTGCTCTGAGCTTTCAATCTCCCTAATTAAAATACAAAAAAAAAATTAAAAAAAGAGAGATTTAAAAAAAAAAACTCCACCAGCATTTGCTGAATGAACCCAAAGCAAAGTAAACATTCCCAAAATGCTCAAAACATTGGCACTGGGAGGCTGAAAGGAGTTATTAAAGGTTGTCAAATACAGCAGGGTGGCATGGCACAGGTAAACAGGTAAAGTAGCATCATCAGCAGTAGAGCTTATAAAAATAGTAAAAAATTAAAAAAGCAAGAACAGAATTCACAAGGCCACAGCAATTTCCATTATATTCTGCTTAACCGATTAATGACTGCTTCAAGACAACCAAATAAAAATTCTATTCAAAAGAAGGAAGCCTGCCTGGCAGAAATAAATAATAAAGAGATAGAAAGTGTTGCTTTACATATATATATGTATATATATATGTGTATATATATATGTGTATATATATATACACACACATATATATACATATATATACATACACATATATATATATACACACATATACACATATATATACACACACATATACATATATATATGTGTGTGTGTGTAAATATATATATATATATAAAAATATATATAAATATATATATTATATATATCTTTATATATAGTTATATATATTTATATATATATTTATATTTATATAAATATAAATATATATATTTATTTATATATATAAAATATATATATATAAAAATATATATATATTTACACACACACACATATATATGTATATGTGTGTGTATATGTGTGTGTGTATATATATGTGTATATGTGTGTGTATATATATATATGTGTATGTATATATATGTATATATATGTGTATATATATATATACACATATCTATATATACACATATATCTACATATATATATGTAAAGCAACACTTTCTATCTCTTTATTATTTATTTCTGCCCCTGTGGCCTTTCATGGCTGTGCAAATGGAAAATCCAATGAGGGTGACATCACATCACGTTGTCACCTCCTGTCAGGGCTGTGTCAGGTCAGAGATATTTTTTTCCAGTGAGCTCTTGAGTAGAGAGGAGATTCACAGGCAGCCTTGTCCTTGCTTTTCTACATTTTACATCATTTTTCTGCTATCTCATGGCTACTGCTTGGCTCTCATCACAGTTCTGCTGTCTCTGAGGCCTGCCTTGTGCAGCTTTCCCAAAACCTCCTGAATTTACAGATTCCCACAGCCAGAGATTATTTTTTTCCAGTGAACTCTGGCAGCCAGGTCAGTGTCTGCCACAGCACTGGCAGCTCATCCAGGAAAAGCTTTGGGCAGCTTGGGATTCCCCCAGGAACAGCCCTGCAATCAGGACAACCAGCCCAGCAGCACCTGGCAGATCCAAGGTGTTGCTTTGATTTTTTTAAGATTTTCCAAGTTTTCTGATGTTTATATTCTTGTAACGAGCATTTTACACTTTATGGAAATAACTTCTTGTTTTGCATTCATTTGTGGAGGAATAGAAATTGAATGGATTGTTGGTTTGTTCAGTGTCATTGGAGAGGTGGCACAGTCACCCTCCAACCCACTGTCACTTTTGGAAATTTATAAATGTTAGAGTCAGAAAAATAAAAACCCCCTTTTTTACCTTGGAAAGAGCAGCAAACCCACACTGTGCTGTTCTGAGTCCCACAGTAACACCCAGGGAGCACCTGCTGAGGAGCCACCATGCTGTCTGCCCACAGGGTTTGCCCCAATATCACAGCAATCCTGTAAAAAACCCCAGCTCCAAGGTGCATTTCCCAATTTCCCAATTTCCCCAGCTCCCTGCAGCCCTCAGCTGCACCCTGAGAATGCTCCTGCATCAGCTGCTCACACACTGAGAGCCCTCCCAGCGCTGAGGCTGCACATCCAAACAAACCCAAATTTGCCAAACCATCAGAGCTTCCACAGCCTGAGCCTGGAGATCTGCTGGAGCATCAATATCCTCCAAAAAACTCAGCGTGGGGCTTGTTTCCCTAAATCACAAACAATTCCAGGCCCTTACCTCCCTAATACTTTAAACCTATACAATTTTTAAATCGATTTATTATGGATACACCTGAATTTCAGCAGCTGGTTCTTCTCCCCTTTCCCAAGTTTGTCCCAGGAAACCTCTGGGCATCAGGAATATTGGGATACAGGGCTGCAGCTTCACTGCCTTAATATCCCACAGGCTCTTGGGATCTGATTTAAAACTTATAATTTATATATATATATATATATATATATATATATATATATTATATATTTATATATAGATATAGAGATATATATAATATAGATATATATATATAAAAATAATATATATATATATAAATAAAAATAAATAAAAAAAAAAAAAAAAATATATATATATATATATATATATATATATATATATATATATATATCCCTAAAAATTTAGACCTATAGAATTTATAAATTGATTTATTACGGATACACCTGTATTTCAGCAGCTGGTTCTTCTCCCCTTTCCCAAGTTTATCCCACAAAACCTCTGGGCATCAGCAATATTGGGATACAGGGCTGCAGCTTCACTCCTTTAATATCCCACAGCTCCTTGGGATCTGATTTAAAACTTATAATTTTTATATATATATATAAATAAAAGAAAATATATAAAAATATATAAAATATATATAAATATAAATAAATATATATATATATATATATATATATATATATCCCTAAAAATTTAGACCTATAGAATTTATAAATTGATTTATTACGGATACACCTGTATTTCAGCAGCTGGTTCTTCTCCCCTTTCCCAAGTTTGTCCCAGAAAACCTCTGGGCATCAGGAATGTTGGGATACAGGGCTGCAGCTTCACTGTCTTAATATCCCACAGCTCCTTGGGATCTGATTTATAACTATAGCAGAAAACCTTATTGGAATCAAAACTAATTTATAGACTCAGGAGGGGAAAAAAAAAAAGCCACAAAAACCCTGACATCTTCTAGATCACACAGCGTCGCTGTAAATCAATTTCCATTCTGTGCCCCTGGTGCAAGCTGCTTCCAGCCTGGGTGAATAAATGCCAGGAGTAATGAGTTTGGAAACAACCAGCAACAAAGAAATGACAGCCACTGAAAAAATCCTCCTCCTGCCAGGAAAGCCCCAGTGCAGATTAAAGCAATTACCAAAACCCAAGTGATGAGGCAGAGGAAATGGGGATTTGAACAAGAAGCTGATTTTCTGTCTTTTATTTTTGTACATTTTACCTTCCCCTTCCAAACAAAGCCACAGCAGATGCTCAGTCCTCTCCTCCACAGGAGCTCCTCACTGTTGGAGGGGCAATTTTGATGGGATTTGATGAAGAGCAGCAATTTTGGATGTGGGTAATGAATGTCCCAGAGATTTGGGGCAGGGAGAGCTCCTGGAAATCAGGAGAGGGCTGGGCATGGAAAGGAACAGCAGAGAGCCAGCCCTAAGGCAGGCAGCACTCCCAACACATCAGGCAGCAAATTTCCTGCAGGAGATCTCTTCCCTCTGCTTCCTTCTGCCCTGTCCTGCTGCAGTTTGGAGATTCTCCTCATCAATGGTGCCTCATCCCCCTGAAGTTTTGGGCTTTGGGGGTGGAAAATGTCATTTCACAGCCAGATCCAGCTGGGGAAACACCACAGCAGGGCACTAAATGCACCACAGCCATCTCCTCACACAGCAACGCTGGAAATGTCACCAAAAAAAAATCTCATTTTTCAATTTTTCACACAGCAGCGCTGGAAATGTCACCAAAAAAATCTCATTTTTCAATACAACAGAAGTGGATGAGCAGTGGATAAGAAGTTTTGTGTGCTCTGTATCAACAGGAGCACAGCCAGCCGAGAAACACAACTTGCAAACCTTGCCCAAAAACCTGAAAATCCTCCAAGTGTGAGCTCCTGGGTGCAAGCAGCCCTGCAGAAGGCCTGGCTGTCACCAAGAAGATGCTTCCAGTGCCATCTGCTCCTCTTTGGAAGCCTCAGCTCCAGGGGCAGATAGATAACAAACCCTTTGCTTATCAAACCTGTGCTCCTCGAGGCACCTCCTGGTGCTGGCTGAGCCTCCCTCACAGAGATTTCCACTCACAAAGAGGTTTGGGATGCTCGAGGATGAAGGGAAAGGGATGTAAAATCATCCACTTTTACTGTTCCCACAGATTAAATCCAAACACAAAGTCTGGCTGGCAGCAATCAGCTGAGGAACAGGCAGAAAACACTGAGATAAAAACTGAATAAACTCCCAAGAAGGTGAAATCGTGGATGAAAGCAGTGCCCAGGTGAGATTTGATGCTCTCCATGGCAGAGGACACAGGCACACATCCCACCTGGGGAATATTTGGGGCAGTTTCTGTCGAGTTTCCAAACAATTTGGCAGCTGCAGCCAAGGATCCCAACAGCCCCTGATAAGGAGAGATCCCCTGACCACTGGAATCGCTTGATGCATGGAACTAATTTGAATTTCTGCATCAGAAATGCAAATTTCAGCCCTGGGGCCATTCTCCTGGATGTGGCTGCTGGCACACACTCGTGCTCCAGAGGTGAGTTCTATAGAAAACAAGAGCAAAACTAATCACTGCTCCCAGAGCTCTGAAGCTTTTGTTGCAGGCTCAGAAGGGAAAGAAACAAAAGACGGGTGTGAAAAACCACCGGGGTGAGAGGTGCCGGTGTTCCGTGCAGAAAAGCCTGGCAGAGACAGATCTGCTGCACTCAGGGCACGGAGGGGCAGTGCCAGGTCCCATCTGTCCCTGTCTGGTGGCAGGGATGGGGGATGCTGGGTGGGAGGAGGTGGGTGCAGGGCAGGGCTCTGCAGAGCACCCAGGGGTTCCTCAGAGCACCCAGGGGCTCTCCAGAGTACCCAGGGGCTCCTCACAGCATCCAGAGGCTCCTCAGAGAACCCAGGGGCTCCTCAGAGCAGCCAGGGGTTCTTCACAGCACCCAGGGGTTCCTCAAACCATCCAGGGGTTCCTCACAGCACCCAAAAAGTCCTCAAAGCACCCAGGGGTTCCTCAAAGCACCCAGGGGTTCCTCAGAGCACCCTGGGGCTCCTCACAGCACCCAGGGGCTCTCCAGAGCACCCAGGGGCTCCTCAAAACACCCAGGGGTTCCTCACAGCACCATGGGGCTCTCCAGAGCACCCAGGGGCTCTCCAGAGCAGCCAGGGGTTCCTCAGAGCACCCAGGGGCTCCTCAAATCATCCAGGGTTTCCTCAGAGCACCCAGGGGTCCTTCAGAGCACCCAGGGGCTCTCCAGAGTACCCAGGGGTTCCTCACAGCACCCAGGGGGTTCCTCACAGCATCCAGGGGTTCCTCACAGCACCCAGGGACTCCTCACAGCACCCAGCGGCTCTCCAGAGCACCCAGGGGCTCCTCACAGCACCCAGGGGCTCCTCAGAGCACCCAAGGAGTCCTCAGAGCACCCAGGGGCTCTCCAGAGCACCCAGGGGTTCCTCACAGCACCCAGGGGCTCCTCACAGCACCCAAAGGCTCTCCAGAGTACCCAGGGGTTCCTCAGAGCACCCAGGGGTTCCTCACAGCACCCAGGGGACCCTCACAGCACCCAGGGGCTCCTCACACCTCAGCTTTCTCCAGGGCTGGGTGCTCTGGGGTTTTTATAAAACAGGAGTGTCCAAAACTCTGGGGTTTATCAAACAGGACTCTCCAAAGTTCTGGGTTTTTTAAAACAGGACTCTCCAAACCACCTAATGATTCCTCACACTGCAGATTTCTCCAGGGCTGGGTGCCCTGAGGCTTATAAAACAGGACTCTCCAAAACTCTGGGGTTTTTTAAAACAGGACTGTCCAAAACTCTGGGGTTTATAAAACAGGACTCTCCAAAGTTCTGAGGTTTATATAACAGGAGTCTCCAAAGTTCTTAAAAGAACTAAAGTTCTTAAAAACTTTAAGAACCCCAGGGTTTATAAAACAGGACTCTCCAAACCACCCAGGGATTCCTCACACTACAGATCTCTCCAGAGCTGGGTGTTCTGGGGTTTATAAAACAGGATTCCCCAAGTTCTTAAAAACTTTAAGAACCCCAGGGTTCTTAAAACAGGACTGTCCAAAACTCTGGGGTTTATAAACCAGGACTGTCCAAAACTCTGGGGTTTATAAACCAGGACTGTCCAAAACTCTGGGGTTTATAAACCAGGACTCTCCAAAACTCTGGGGTTTCTAAAACAGGACTCTCCAAAGCACCCAGTGACTCCTCAAACCACCCAGGGGTTCCTCACACCTCAGCTCCCTCCAGGCCTGGGTGCTCTGGGGTTTATAAAACACTGATGTGTAAAGAATTTGGACAATTTCTGGGAATGAGCCAGGTTTTTTAAAAGAAGGAGCATTCCTGAGACAGGAGGAGAGGTAGCAGCATGTAATTTTTAAATATATTTTAAATGTAATTTTGTGTATATTTTTAATATAATTTTTATATATTTTAAATGTATTTTTTTATTTTAAATGTAATTTTGATATATTTTAAATGTAATTTTTAATATATTTTAAATGTAATTTTAATATATTTTAAATGTAATTTTTAGTCTATTTTAAATGTAATTTTTAGTGTATTTTAAATGTAATTTTTATATATTTTAAATGGAATTTTTAGTCTATTTTAAATATAATTTTTAGTGTATTTTAAATGTAATTTTTATATATTTTAAATGTAATTTTTAGTCTATTTTAAATATAATTTTTAGTGTATTTTAAATGTAATTTTTAATATATTTTAAATGTAATTTTTAGTGTATTTTAAATGTAATTTTTATATATTTTAAATGTAAATTTTTTATATTTTAAATGTAATTTTGATATATTTTAAATGCAATTTTTAGTCTATTTTAAATGTAACTTTTATGTATTTTAAATGTAATTTTCATATATTTCAAATGGAATTTATACATTTTAAATGTAATTTTTTATATATTTTAAATTTAAATTTTTAAATTTTTAATGCAATTTTAATATATTTTTTATTAAAAGCTACTGTGCCCAACACTTGTGTGACTGAAGGAGAAACCCACTCTGTGCAACGCCTGGCAGAAATGCAAGGGAAGCATTTTCCCAGTGACTGACAAGATAAAGCCTCCCCCTGATTGACAGGACAAAAGACTTTTGTTTTCAGCTGATAGGCAGTGCAGTCATTTTCTTTAAACGGCATCTTTTCCCCCCAGCTCCTTCTGGAAAAAGCACAAACCCCAAATTGATCTGTACTGATCCCCTGTCCTGGGGAGGAGGCTGAAAGCCAATGATCACCACATTTTCCATGGTGCAGAGCCTGAAGAAGCCAAGAAAATCGATTATTGGAGAGCCAAGGCTGCTGCTGTAAGAGACACAACCCCTGTGCAAACAGGAACATCTTGAAGCCCCAAAACAGATAGCCCCAAAACAGATAGCCCCAAAACAGATAACCCTCTAAAAACTAATGGGTTAAAACATAGAATGTGGAGCACTTGAAGAAAGCATAGCATTTAGAAACCACAGAGCAATATATCAGCTAAGGTATGGAACAAAATGACAGGAAAAGGAGATAGGGAATAAGCAGTGAGAAGAGAGAGATGAGCTAAACATGTCCAGAGATAACGGTGTCGAAACTAACCCCTGGAACCTTGCCAAGCCATGGGTACCTGACCAAGTGCACCGGGAAATGGCCAAATTAAGGAAGAGGGTCAAAAGTTTAAGGAGGAAGACTCAGCCGGAGACCCTCACCCACGAGGAAGGCTGCAGGAACTCCCACCAAGAAGATCCCCAAAAGAGATGTCCCCGCCCACGCTCCGCCTACACCACGCCCCATATGAATATGCATGCGGAGAAATGATGATGTATGTGATCTGATGAAATCCTGTATCCAAAACTGTATAAAAGGCTTGCTTTTGTTATGGGATACTTAGAAAATCCACTTTAGGATTTCTCTGACGTCGTAATAAAATACCTCCTGTCTATTTGACTTAAACGGAGTCTCTTAGGCAGTCATTTCGCCTTTTGGGGCAAAATTCGGCATCAATCTCACCCCACCACCCTCACCTTTCCCTGACAGCAAATCCTGCCCATCCCTGCCTGGTCTCCTCTTTTTCCTGCCCTCACCAGGAAAAATCCAAACATTTTGTCCAGCAAAAATCCAAAAATCAACTCATGCCATGAGTGCTCTGGTGACAAATTCGTGCTGCACATCCCAAACTCCACGAGCTCCAGAAGTCCTGACCCTGCCAACACTTCCATGGAGAAGAAACTCCATGCATGGAGAAGAAATTCCATGCAGAAAACTCATCCCAAAATTGAACTCTTCCCCCTCAGGAATGACCTTTCCAGCTGGGACTGCTGAAAATGGGTGTCACCCCCTCCATGGGGTGATAAAATTGGGTGTCCCCTCATTTGTGTGACCTTCTCAGACCACCCAGGGGCTGAATTGTTCATTTTGGGGGATGCCAGGAAGGAGAGTGGGACACCAGCAAGGTTTGCTCCTCCTGTATCTCTGTACAGTTCCCAGCTGTCAGAATAAAAATCTCAAAATTATATATTAATCTCAAAATTATATATTAATATAATTATAAATTAAGACAATGCACACTGTGTAAAAATTAAAGAAAATTAATCTCAAATAATATGATTTTAAAACAAAACTATCAGCTACATTTAAGCCAAAATTAGGAGGTTTTTCTAAATGAAGAGTTTGTCTGGAGAATTAAATAAGATGAGAAATCCCCTTGCATTGCTGTACAGTGAGGAAGATGCTTTGCTGTGCTGTGAGTGCTTGAGGAACAGATCCTGGCTATCCATGGGTTATATCAGTATTTATAATATAAATAACACACCAAGTTAAAAGTTACAATATAAATAATAAACAAAGTTATATTTATAATATAAATAACACACTAAGTCATTTACCCCAAGGAAAATGACTAAGAATATATAAAACCACAAAAAGTCATTCACCCCAGAGAAATCCCACCACGTTCACCTGAGGGGACAAATCTGAGTGAGAACATGGGACAAACAAACCCAGCTCTCAGAAACCAAGCAGAATAAATAAAAATGTGCAGGTTTATCACCAAAATAATTGGATTTAAGCTCATTTTCCTGAGTCACCACCCAGCCTGACCCTGCCAAGGAGCAGAAAACACCCAGAGGTAAGAACTGCATCAGCAGCTCTCTGTGAGCTCCTGAAAAATAATAAAATAAAATTTAATAAATAAATAAAGTAATAATGATAAAAATAATAATGGAATAATAAATAATAAATAAATAATA
The DNA here is from genome assembly GCA_024362935.1 of Setophaga petechia. Taxonomy (NCBI): domain Eukaryota; kingdom Metazoa; phylum Chordata; class Aves; order Passeriformes; family Parulidae; genus Setophaga; species Setophaga petechia. Next base: position 7,317,210 of record JANCRA010000030.1, read on the forward strand.
AAAATAATAATGATAATAATGATACTACTACTAATAATAGTAATAATAATAAAAAAAAAATCCATAAGCATAGGAACAGAAACATTATGGTTTTCCTGTGAATAATGACTTGGGACAGGGGGAACAGAGACCAGCAGCTCTCTGTGAGCTCCTGAAAAATAAAATAAAAAAATACTAATAAAAATAAATAAATAAAATATAGTAACAATAAAAAATAATGATAATAATAATGATAATAACAAATAAATAAATAAATAAATAAATAAATAAATAAATAATCCATAAGCAAAGGAACAGAAACATTATGGTTTTCCTGTGAATAATGACTTGGGACAGGGGGAACAGAGACCAGCAGCTCTCTGTGAGCTCCTGAAAAATAAAATTTAAAAAATACAAATAAAAACAAATAAATAAAATAAAATATAGTAATAATAAAAATTATAATAATAATAATGATAATAATAATAAATAAATAAATAATCCATAAGGAAAGGAACAGAAAAATTATGGTTTGCCTGTGAATAATGACTTGGGACAGGGGGAACAGAGACCAGCAGCTCTCTGTGAGCTCCTGAAAAATAAAATAAAAAAATACAAATAAAAATAAATAAATAAAATAAAATATAGTAATAATAAAAAATTATAATAATAATAATGATAATAATAATAAATAAATAAATAATCCATAAGGAAAGGAACAGAAAAATTATGGTTTGCCTGTGAATAATGACTTGGGACAGGGGGAACAGAGACACCCAGGCCTGGGTAATGGCACAGCTCACATCTGTCTCCATCACTCTGCATCTCCCTGAGAAGTTCATACATATTTTAAAAGGCCAAGAGCTCCATCACTCCTCACTTCTTACAGCATCACAGGAGTGGAGTCCATCAGGGAGAGAAAGGCAAAGAAAGAATAACAGGGGGGGAAATGTCACCCTGATTTAATCCTGGTCCTGTCTCTGAAGGGGATTTGGGGATGGGATGGGATGGGGTGGGATGAGGAGATTGGGATGGGACAGGATGGGATGGGGAGATTTGGGATGGGATGAGGAGGTTTGGATGGGATGAGGAGGTTTGGATGGGATGAGGAGGTTTGGATGGGATGAGGAAGTTTGGAAAGGATGAGAAGGGATGGGATGAGACAGTTGGGATGGGATGGGATGAAATGGGGAGGTTTGGGATGGGATGAGAAGGTTTGGATGGGTTGGGATGAGATGGGGAGCTTTGGGATGAAATGAGGAGGTTTGGATGGAAATGGGATGAGAAGGATGGGATGGGATGAGGAAGTTTGGGTGGGATGGGATGAAGAGATTTGGATGAGATAGGATGAGGAAGTTTGGATGGGATGAGGAGGCTGGGATGGGTTGGGATAAGAAGGTTTGGATGGGCTGGGATGAGAAGGTTTGGATGGGTTGGGATGAGGAGATTTGGATAGGACAGGGAGATTTGGGTTGGGATGGGATGAGGAAGTTTGGATGGGATGGGATGAGGAGATTTGGATGGGATAGGATGAGTGTATCTAGTGTACAAGCCCTTTTTGGGGGGATTTCTGCCAGATGGGTGGATAAAAAGGGAAGGTTTGAGCACAGCTTGAGGCTTGTGATGCTGAAAACCAGGAAAATGGATGGCACTGCCCTGCAGGCTGGGGAGAGCCTCCATGGAGCTCCATCCTTCCAGGTGGACACGAGGTGACAAAGGCAGCACTGCCAAGGAGTTCACCACACTCAAATCAAACCAAAAATCAGGAATTAAGGCAAAGCACAACCCCAGCTCCAGAGGGACAAGCCCAGCCCCTGTGTCCCCATCCCACAGGGAGGCCCAGACATTGAATTTCTCCGTGTCAGCTCTTTTTTAACCAGGCAAAAGCCAGCTGGAGCAGGAGGGGACAAAAAACAACACTGGTCCTCCATTAATTTTAAAGCTGTTCAAGAACTTGTTGCTCCACACTGGTGCATCCACACACACACAGCATGTGCAGCTCTTTTCTCTCTGCCACGCTCCAGCAGCTCCTGTGTCTTTAGGGGCTGGGGTCCCACCACTGCTAACAGGGATTTAATTCACCCTCACTAATATTTTATCCATGGTATTAGGTCATGTTTTCCCTTTCCACTTGAAAGGCATCCCCAGCTTTCTTGGCAGCAGTGAAATTAATAGAGAAATCATTAGAAAGCAGAAGGGCTGGGGCCGTGCAAATCGCACGGCGCTCGAGATTATTTCCAAACAATCAAATTAATTGGTGTCATCAGCCACGAGCAGCAGCACCCAGAGAGCTGGCATTAAAAAACATGGAAGATTATTGACAGCCCCGTGGCTCCTCATACATAAAACATGGGGTGGAATTGTTTTATTTGATTATTTCCTATGCATGAAGGCTCTGCCCTGCACGGGGGGTCGGAGCAGACACAGCTGGGATGGTGATCCCACGGCCAGGAATTGTCTGGAATATCAGGAATTGCTCCTGAGGCTTTTGAGGCAGAATTTACCAGGATGATTTTCAGTGAAAGTGGCTTCTTTTGGACAGCTGAGATGCAGGGATTTGCCTGTTGCAGGCACTCCAAGGGAGTAAATCCTACTCATGTCCAGCTGAACCCTGAACCAAGTATCTCCCAATCCTCCAAATTTCAGGTTTCCATCTCCCTGGGCTCTCCCATCCTACCTTGGTGACCCCATGGAAACCACACAAACAGCAGCAGAGGATTTTGAGCCTCAAAGTGGAAGATTCTGGCCCTGGCTACACTATCTTCCCCTCAATATTCAAAAATTGCTGCAATTTTTGTAAACCCCACCCGCCTGAGAGAGGCAGATGAGGTGGGATCATCTGAGCAAAGCAGAGTGAGCAGACAGTGGTTAAAAAAGAAATAAAAGAAAATTAATCCCAAGTCTTGAGAAGGCATGTGTGAATGTGTTTTGTTTTGGAAGAAAAAGAATAAATAGTAGCCTCAAGTCAGGATAATATTTATCCACATGCCTCACTTTGAAGTTGAGCCCTTGTTGACTTCACGTGGTGTGTGCACACACTAAAGTCTCCTCCAGAAGAGGCTTTTCTGAAAGCCCAGCCTTGAGCAAGGGGAAGAAAAGAAACTCTTCAAAACCAGGTACTAATGGAGAAAAATCAACCTCATCACCAGGGGAATTACCACTGTCCCTCCCAAACCCAAAAGGGGATTTAAACAGCTTTATCTCTTCACCTTGTGCAGATCTGTGGAGCTCACAGGGCTGAATTCCGTGGCAGGAAAAGCAAACTGAGAGGAGCAGCCCAGTTAATCTCCAAGATAAATCCCCATTCCCCTGGCTGCTGCCATAAAGAGGAATTTCTCTGTGCTGCCTTTTCTCCCTGCCATCACCTGGGCAGCTCCAGGCACAGGAGCAGGGACAGTGACAGGCAGCAAAGCCCTGGAAAAAACCACCACATCCAACAGCCCTGCAAAACCTTCTCAGTCCCACAGAGCAGGGAGTTTGTCCCTTGTCTCCATTTATTTCTGTTTTCTGAACAACTCCATGCATGTCCCTTCAGTATTCCTCAAGCAGAAACCACCAGAGATGGGTGGCAGATTTCAAATCCAAATTTCAGGCTCCAAACTGCACCTTTAAGCACTTTTCACACACCAAGGGGCAGGAAATCAAACAGCCCTGCCTTCCCCCACACACAAGCACCCCAAGGACCAGAACCAAATGGGGTTTTTTTTCCCCAAAAAATTCCAAGCTAATCACACATCACAGAAAACCATCACTATCAAAACCCTCCTTCACTTCACCCTCTGCAAACAATGGGAAGGAAAATGTTCCCCTCTCCATTTCTTGCAGCTCTTATCTCTCTCCACGGGTCCTTCAACTAATTTCCTAAATCCTAAACAGGATTCTGAGTTCCAGCCTGGCATCCTTAACGAGCACAACTGGGTAATGTCTCTTACCTGACCTTCCTTTCAGGTGGGTCACTCCTATTTATGGTCATTTTTCCTTAAGTGTGCCCTTGTTACCTCATTTACTCATTTATGTTTCACAGGAGAACAGGGTAAAAAATGAATTTAATGGACCTAGAAATAGCAGGGAGGAAAACCACAAAAGAGACACAAGAATCTAAAGATCTGCTTGTTCTCCAGACAGCTCCCACCACCAGGAACTTCATTTTCATTGATTCTTCCCTCTTTACAAACCCTTCTGTGGCAAGGCAGAGCTGGAAAAGCATCTGGGAAGAGTGAAGTGCCTGAAGTCAAATGGGTTTGGGGCCATTTTACACCTTTTAGACCTGTTAGAAGTGCCTGCTGCAGCTCATGCTGAGATTTCTCAGAATGAACAGCTCCCAGCACAGAGCTCTGCTTCCAAAAAGCTTTCCCCAGCATCACCTGGGCTGAATCCCATTTCAGCTGCTCCCTGGTTTCCCATTTCAGCTGCTTCCCAGGTTTCCCAGCACTGCCCTTTTCCTGCATTTTGAAGGTCCCTGGAACTGTGAAAACACAAATCCCACAGCTGAGCAGCCCTGCCCTGGTCTCTCAACCCTCCCTTGCTTTTTCAACTCTTCCCCTCAGCAAGGTGAGAAGGGACGAGCTGGGGAAGGTTCAGGCTCTGCTGCTCCTCTGAAGGGTAACTGCCCTTCTGTGAGCCATTGAGAGGGGAGAGGAGCATTAAAATCACACATCCATGCAGGCCCTGAGCTGGGAAAAGACCCCCAAGATCACCCAGTCCAAGCATTCACCCAGCCCACCACTGAAATAATGAGGCAGGAGAAGGGTCCAGCTCCCCTTGAGGGGACACTGGAACCCCCTGATGTCCCCAGAGCAGCTGGGGAGGTGGGAGAGGAGCCCCAGAGGGAAACTGAGCCTGGGGCACCCCAGTGAGGGGCACAGAGGATGTGAATGTTGTCACACTGCTGTCCCCTGCCCTGTCCCACACTCAGCAGAGCCATGGGGATGAGTCTGGGCTCCTGTCAGAGCAGCAGATCCAGAAAAACCAACTGGGATCCATCCAAGGCCTGTGCAGCCCCAAATCCAGGAGGATTCCTGTGGGGGTTCACCCTAAAGGAGGGGATTGCAGGGCAGCCAAAGCCACTGTGCCTCCCTTTGTCCCCTTCCCCTCTTTGTCCCCTTCCCCTCTTTGTCCCCTTCCCCTCTCCATCCCAGCCCTGCTGCAGCTCCCAGGGCTGAGGGGGGAGCCCAGGCAGCAGCAATTTGGCATTTTCCAGCACAATTCTGCTCACTGGATCCACCACAAGTGCTCTGGAATCAGGACCTGGTCCAAAGCTGCCCAGTCTCCAGCATTCTGAACAAAATCTCCTCCCTGGAATTCTTCTTGAAGCTTCAGTGCTGCAAACCTTGCAGTTACTCATTAACTGAGTTTTCAGCGTCATTTTTCAGGTTTTTATGCCCTTGGAAATGCAGAAAAAGCTTGAAGCATTGCACAAGTGCTCCTTTCTCACTTGAAAAAATAAAAAACAAACCCAAACCTTCAGAAACAGCCTTACAGTAGTGCTGGTTTTAAAATAATTCACTTTGGAAGTACCTAAAACACAAAATTCTCTGCAAGTCCATGCTCCAGCTAGGAAGAAGAAAATCCAGGAAGCCCTTCCTTAAGGGTGAGAAGGGACAGGACACAAAAAACCACCACAAAACCCTCTGCTCCCTGCAGGGCTCAGGGCTGGACACCCCCAAAACCCTCAGCCCCACAACTTCCCTGCCAAACCCTTCCCTGAGCTCCTCCTCAGAGCTCTGCACCCACAGCTGTCCCAGCCTGTCCCTGTTTAGCCCCAAAAAAAAATCAAAATCACATCTGGCAGCTCCCCAGGAGAAACAGCCCTGTGCAAACACAGCCCAGCAGGATGGCAGCAAACAACAGTTAACCCTTTCCCCTCCCCAAACCCCTCCTTTTCTTCTCCCTTTTCCATCTCTTGTTGGATTTTAGGGTCCCCAGCCACAGGAACAAGCCCCACGTGTCCCAGTTTGGGGCTGGGATGGGGAAGTGTGGTCCCAGGACAGGCTGGACATTCCATCAATGCACAAATGGAATTTGCCAGGAGGCATTTTAGGAGTCAATTCTTCACACTCCAGTAACTGGAACGATATTATGGGGGAAAAAAAAAAGAAAAAAAAAGGAAAAGGGTGAGGGGGAGGGCAGGGAGCAGAGCTCCCAGGGGGACTGGGCTGGAGGAGGAAAAGGCTGAGCAAACACCCAGAGTCAAGAGAGGCCCAAGGCAAGAGCCCTTCACAGCATCCCTGCAGGTTGGACTTCAACCAAAACCTTCTGCCCTTCCCACTTTTCCATTTTTCTGTGCAGGAATGTTTTTAAATTTCTAATTTCCAAATCACACATAGGGCTGGTGAGCCAGACCCAGCCCCTTCAGCCCCTCATCAAGGTCAGTGGGGTTTTCCTGTTTCCAGGCAAGCAAATTCAACTCAAGGTCCTGCTTCAGACACTCCCAGTGAGTAATAAATCTCTGTTCTTTTATGAATAAATCTCTATTCTTTTATGAAGAACAAATCTCTATTTAATGAAGAAACACACATTGAAGCCAAATCCCCACTGAGCACTCAGTCCCCAAAAATCAGAATATCACAGAGCAGCTGTCATCTGCACCTACAGAAATCACAACACCCCAAACTGTTGCATCATCTGAGTATACAGAAAATATCTCTGTTATAACAGGATGGAGCATTCCAGCTGAAAAATAAAACAAAACCAGACAAACCCAGATGTTGGTGGATCCATCTCCAGCATCTCCCTGGCCCTGGAGCATCCTCTGCAGGGAATTCCAGCACCCAGTGCAGAGCCCACACAGCCAGCTTCACTGGGGCATTTCCAGGGCTCAGAAAATTCATTTTTAAAAATAAAAACTCATTCTCTGTGCAAATCTGGCTTGTGAGAGGCCAGTCTGGGAGCTGGGCTGGAGTGGGGGGCTCAGGACACTGCACAATGGTTACTCAGAGCTGCAGAAACATCTCCATTATAATCTATTATAATTAAATATCTCTACTATACCTGCTGAAATATCTCTATTATAACTTATAATAATTAAATATCTCTATTATAACAGCATGGAACATCCCAGGTGAAAAAGGAAACAAAACCAGACAAACCCAGATGTTGCTGGATCCATCCCTAACACCTCCCTGGCCCTGGAGAGGATGCTCCAGGGAATTCCAGCATCCCAAACTGGAGTTCCCATTGCAGAGCCCACACAGCCAGCTCCACTAGGGGATTCCCAAAGCCCAGAAACTTCATTTTTTTCATATAAAAACTCATTTTCTGTGCTTGTGAGAGGCCAGCCTGGGAGCAGGGCTGGCGTGGGGGTTCAGGACACTGCACAATGGTTACTCAGAGCTGCTGAAACATCTTTATTATAATCTATTACAATTAAATATCTCTATTATACCTGCTTAAATATCTCTATTATAATCTATAATAATTAAATATCTCTATTATAACAGCATGGAACATCCCAGTTGAAAAAGGAAACAAAACCAGACAAACCCAGATGTTGGTGGATCCATCTTTAACATCTCCCTGGCCCTGGAGCATCCTCTGCAGGGAACTCCAGCACCCACTGCAGAGCCCACACAGCCAGCTCCACTGGGGCATTTCCAGAGCCCAGAAAATTCATTTTTAAAAATAAAAACTCATTTTCTGTGCTTGTGAGAGGCCAGCCTGGGAGCAGGGCTGGCGTGGGGGTTCAGGACACTGCACAATGGTTACTCAGAGCTGCTGAAACATCTCTATTATAATCTATTATAATTAAATATATCTATTATACCTGCTGAAATATCTCTATTATAACTTATAATAATTAAATATCGCTATTATAACAGGATGGAACATCCCAGGTGAAAAAGAAAACAAAACCAGACAAACCCAGATGTTGCTGGATCCATCCCTAACACCTCCCTGGCCCTGGAGAGGATGCTCCAGGGAATTCCAGCACCCTGTGCAGAGCCCACACAGCCAGCTCCACTGGGGATTCCCAAAGCCCAGAAACTTCATTTTTTTCATATAAAAACTCATTTTCTGTGCTTGTGAGAGGCCAGCCTGGGAGCAGGGCTGGCGTGGGGGTTCAGGACACTGCACAATGGTTACTCAGAGCTGCTGAAAGTGGCACTCAGTCAGTTCAGCTCACATCTGCAGGAGCTGTGAGCTCAGCCCTGCTGCTGGAGCACAGAGCTGCCTTTGATAAATCTCTCTGTACAGGCACTGCAGCACTATTTCCGCATGAAAGAAAGAAAGAAATTCCATTTTTTTCCCCCCAATCATCTTTGCAGCCCACTGGCTTGGAAGAGTGAGTTTCTCTCTGCTGCACTCCATCAGGCTCAGGTACAGGCAGGATCTGTCTCACACCCTGCCTCTCCAAGCTTGTATTTCTATCCTCCAGGTTTTTATCTTTGAGCAGAATTTGTCACAGAAAATCACCCCCAAAGCCTGCAAAAAAATCCTCCTACTTTTACTCTCAGTGCAGTCAAAATCCTCACACTTTTACTCTCAGTGCAGTCAAAATCCTCACACTTTTACTCTCAGTGCACTCTGAAATTTCTGCGTAAATCCTCTAGAAGGGGAACAATTTTCCTCTATTTTTCCTATTTTTTTTCCTGGAGAAAACTCCCCAAAACTCCACTCCTGCACCCCTTCTCTGCACAGATGTGCACATTTTAAATCAGATGCACAAAAATAAACCAAGAGAGGCTGAAGAGGGGAACCTGTGTGGGGTGACATCCACCACAGCCCCAAGGTGTTCAGGTGTGATATTTCCATGTATTAACTTGCACCAAGAAAATTCAGTTTCCTACAGAAGCTTCTTCCCCCTCTTTTTTTGGTATTTTTTTTCTTTTTTTTTTTTTGTTAGTTTGGTTGCTTTGGTTTGGGGTTCTTTTTTGTTTTTTTTTCTGTTTCATAGGTAAGATGCTGTGCTCTGAGCACTGAGGATTGTGGAGTACCAGAACTTTCAGCCTGCTAGTTTCACTTTTACTAAACCCCATTTACACCCACGTGTTAATCTGTTTCTAGAAATGTTAATTATTATTTGTATTATCTGGCCTTGGCTCAGCCTCATCATCAGATGCTGAGGGTTTTAACGAAGCAACAGAAAATTTTTTATTCTTGTTACAGAATAAAAAATTCCTTTTCTTCCAAGAGTCCCTGAAGTGATTTCAGCCAGGATGGATTTCCTTCCTTTCCCAGAGCACATGATGCTGAACAGTTGAGCTCAAGTGATGAGAGATAAATTCAGCAGCCAGGCACACAAAGCTTGGCTTTGCCTCTTGGCATCCTGCACCCACAATGATGCTCACTGCACCAAACCTCAAAAATCCCATGACATCACCAAAGGAGGCACCAATGAAACCACACAATAGCCAGAAATTGTTGAATCACCCCCCAAAAATAAAGTTTGATATCTCCTCTCCCCAATTTTTGAAGACACACTTGTGATTTAACACTCACAGGTTTTTTTTCCAAAGTAGAAAAATATCCCTCTCTCCCTGATCTTGTCTAAAATTAACAAAAGGAGAATTCAGACAAATCAAGAAGGTGCAAGGAAATCAATTTGGTGCACATTAAGGGTTTGCATTTGCCATGTCCTGATCAATACTCTGGATTCCAGAGCAGTTCCATCACTGCTCCAGGCCTGGCTGCAGAATTCTCCCATCAGGACTGGGAGAGTTGCAAAAGATCTGCCCACACTTGTCTGAGCTGAAACACAACATCCCTAAGTGTGACCCCTTGGAAAAATACTGGGGAAAGCAGACAAGAAATGGGGAAAAACAAAAACAATAAACCAAATAAACCCCTAAACAAAAACAACAACACAAACAAACAAAAAACCAACCCCCAAAAAAAAAGACCCCAAAAATCCCAAAACCAAAACAAATTAAAAAAGAAGAAAAACCCAAAATGCAAACAAAACAAAAAAACAAAAAAAAAAAACCCACCAAAAAACAAAGCCCTCCAAAACCAAACAAAAACACCCACAAAAGCAAAAAAAAAAAAAAAAAAAACCAAAAAACAAACCAAAAAACCAAACACCACCCCAGGACTGGTCCTGGAACTGCACAGCCAAAGGCACTGCCTGGTTCAGGCTTAACTGCCCCAAAATTCTGTAATTCTGTGGTTGTTTGGGGAAGTGGAGCTTATTATTGGCTTTTCACAAATATTCAAATGAATATTATATGTGTTGTGTTAGAAAGTAATGCTGTATTAATTCTCTTAAGTAGCGTGTTAAATACAGCTTTAGATGTGAAAAATTCATATTTTATGATTGGCTTTTCACGAATATTCAAATGAATATTATAGGTGTTGTGTTAGAAAGTAATGCTGTATTAATTCTCTTAAGTAGTGTGTTAAATACAGTTTTAGGTTATAAAGAAAGTTATAATAGAAACTGTGCTATGTAGTATACTTTTTAGTAGTGTGTTAAATATAGCTTTAGATGTGAAAAATTCGTATTTTATGATTGGCTTTTCACAAATATTCAAATGAATCTTATATGTGTTGTGTTAGAAAGTAATGCTGTATTAATTCTCTTGAGTAGTGTGTTAAAGATAGTTTTAGGTTATAAAAAAAGTTATAATAGGAACTGTGCTATGTAGGATACTTTTTTAAAGAGAGGACTGAGGTAGCAGCCACAGGACACCTGAAACTTTCAGAGAAAAGGAATTTATTGCTCCATTATCAGAAGAAATGAACTTCTTCCCACCTTGAAGGCGCTGTTAGGACTGGAGGAAGAAGCTGGCACTGACCAGACAGAATCCTGTGTTTGAATGGAATTTATGCATCATGTATGAGGTGTATGAATATACAACAGGTTATTGTTTTTAAGGGTTAATCCTCTGTTAACCTGGGTCCTTTTTCAGGCTTGTGCTGCCCAGAAAAGGTACCCAGACTGTCCATAACTCTTTGTCTCTATTGTCTCATATTGTCCTAATTCAATTTGTCCAAATTATTATTACTCTAATTGTATTACTATTTTTTAACCATTTTATTACTATTAAACTTTTAAAATTTTAAAAACAAGTGATTGGCATTTTTCACATTCCCAGAGCTGGGAATTCTCCCTCAGGCAGGAACTGCAGCCCCAAAGGCTCTGGGGAAAACCCTGGTGTGGGCACAGGGAGAATGTGTGGTTCCTACAGTGGGGATAAAGTCACCAACCACTGGGCAGGAAGGAGTTAAGTGAGTTTCTTCCAGGAAATTCAATGTGTTATTTCCATGCAATGACACAAAAATCTCATATATAAATATAAATAGTAATATTTTACTATAAATAATATAAAATATAAATAATAAAAATATAAATATACACAAAACATTTATATATAAAAATAAATAATAATATTTCACTACAAATAATATAAAATATAAATAATAAAAATATAAATATACACAAAATATGTATATATAAATATGAATAATATTTTAATAGAAATACTATAATATAAATATACACAAAATATTTATATATATAAATATTAAAATCGATGTTATTTATTATATTTATATATCAATATAATAAAATATTATTTATATTTATATGTGAATAGAAATAATATGAATTTAAATATAAATAATAAAGTATTTACACCCTTCTTTTGGTGACACAGCAGTCTGAGATGCTCCCAGCTACCACAGGATCCCCCTGGGCACACAGCCAATGCCACAGAGCCATCTGAGCAGCTGGCACAGCCACCACAACGTGGGCAGCTCCATCCAGGCTGCCCATTATTTATTATTATTATTTATATTATAATTTATTATTTACTATTATTACTTTTTATTTGTAAAAATAAGGGACAGGGCTGGGATGGGACACCCAGCTTGGCTGGCAAGGCCCTGCTCTGCTCCCAGACACTATTGCTTCATGCACTCCGTGGTGCAGAGAGAAAACACTGCTTTAATATGATCTTGGCTGCAGGAGATCAGAAAAAAACCCTGAAAATCAAAATGAGAGAAGAGGAGCAGCAGGTCACAGCTGGCACTGGGTTTACAGCAGCTGTATATCTGGGATTTCTGCAGTTTCTGCCTTTCTTTATATTAATTCATATAAATCCCTCCCTTTTCTCTGCCCAAACTGTGTTTAAAAAAGCACCTTTAAAATATTGCTGCAGGGCCAGAGGCTGCGAGGTGGGGCTGGGGATGCTGGAGGGAGGGGAATTCTCAGCAGAGAAACAGAAACACCAACTCTCAGTTATGAATCCCTTAAATAATTCTGACAGCACTCCCCACCCTCCTGTCTGAAAGCAAACAGAAATCAGAGTTTTCTGACTCTCTGGCAGCATTTGGGGAGGCACAGAAAGGGACTGTGGCAGCTGAGCCCCTCCAGAGCTGTCCCAACCCATCCGATGGGTGCCAAAGGGGGAATCCCTCACTTGGAAGGGGCTGGGGACAAAGTGAGGACAGCCCTGATCCCCCCAGGGCTTTCCAGGAGGGATCCACACCTCCAGCAGCAGGAGGAAGGGAAAACTAAAAAAATATCCTGAATATCTGGAGCAATTTTGGAGCAATTACCCCAAATTTACAAAGGACGCCTCACCAAGGCAGCCACTGGAGCGTGCCAGGCTGGGGCACCTCCCCAGCAGCCACATCCTCTCCCTGGCACTTCAGCCACCCAGAATAAATCTCCTTTGAGCTCTGCCACAGCCACACACCAGCCAAAATCTCCCTGGGCTCAGCTGAGAGGAAGAACTGATCCAGAACCTGCTCCAGACCCTGCTCCAGCTGTGAGGTGGGTGCAGATCTCCGTCCCCAGCCTCTGGAGCAGAAGCAGAGTGGAAAACACAACTTTAATTCCTCCAGCAGCAGGAGGAATGGAAAACTAAAAAATACCCTGAATATCTAGAGCAATTTTGGAGCAATTACCCCAAATTTACAAGTGACACCTCTTGATTTAGCTCTGATTTCACTCCCCCTCTCCAAGGCAGCCACTGGAGCGTGCCAGGCTGGGGCACCTCCCCAGCAGCCACATCCTCTCCCTGGCACTTCAGCCACCCAGAATAAATCTCCTTTGAGCTCTGGCCCTGCCACACACCAGCCAAAATCTCCCTGGGTTCAGCTGAGAGGAAGAACTGATCCAGAGTCTGCCCCAAACCCTGCTCCAGCCATTTGGGGAGGGAGATCTGAACAGGTGGGTGCAGATCTTCCTCCCCAGCCTCTGGAGCAGAAGCAGAGTAGAAAACACAACTTTAATTCTTCTATAAGGAGGAGGAATGGAAAACTAAAAAATACCCTGAATATCTGGAGCAATTTTGGAGCAATTACCCCAAATTTACAAAGGAACACCTCTTGATTTAGCTCTGATTTCAGTCCCTCTCCAAGGCAGCCACTGGAGTGTGCCAGGCTGGGGCACCTCCCCAGCAGCCACATCCTCTCCCTGGCACTTCAGCCACCCAAAATAAATCTCCTTTGAGCCCTGGCTCTGCCACACACCAGCCAAAATCTCCCTGGGTTCAGCTGAGAGGAAGAATTGATCCAGAACCTGCTCCAGACCCTGCTCCAGCTGTGAGGTGGGTGCAGATCTCCGTCCCCAGCCTCTGGAGCAGAAGCAGAGTGGAAAACACAACTTTAATTCCTCCAGCAGCAGGAGGAAGGGAAAACTAAAAAATACCCTGAATATCTAGAGCAATTTTGGAGCAATTACCCCAAATTTACAAAGGAACACCTCTTGATTTAGCTCTGCTTTCAGTCCCCCTCCAAGGCAGCCACTGGAGCGTGCCAGGCTGGGGCACCTCCCCAGCAGCCACATCCTCTCCATGGCACTTCAGCCACCCAAAATAAATCTCCTTTGAGCTCTGGCCCTGCCACACACCAGCCAAAATCTCCCTGGGTTCAGCTGAGAGGAAGAAATGATCCAGATCCTGCTCCAGACCCTGCTCCAGCTGTGAGGTGGGTGCAGATCTCCATCCCCAGCCTCTGGAGCAGAAGCAGAGTGGAAAATACAATTTTAATTTCCATACCAGCATCTCCTCCTCCTTCAGTTGCCCTGTGAATTGCTTCCCTTTCTCATTTTTAGTGTTTCCTATCTGTGGGGCAGGGCAGGGAAGACCCTCATCTTGCCAAAAAAAAAAGCCTTTTTCAAAGAGAGCAAGAACTTCAAAAGGAATTCAGGGTGATTAAATCCATGTCAGGAGGGCAGAGAGGAGCGGGAGGCTAATAAATGGCACGCTCCACAGGTTTATGAATATTTGAACTATATTTCTTTTTAAAAAAACTGTACATTACTGCAAGTTATTTAAAATGAGTAACTCCTTTTAATGAACCTGGCTACCATCACGCTGACTAATAGAGTAATAAAGAGTTTAATCCATATTTATGTACATTTTATGTCATTACAGTTGCTGCCAATAAATTAGCAAGTCCAATAAGAGTTTGATTTTATACCATCACTGCTACTAAATGTGTAACAACACACACTACATGAGCACAGCTTTTTATTTTATTTCTTTTTCAAGGCTGTACTAACAGCAAGCCTGGAGAATCAGACCCTAGTTAGGGATGAGGCAATATTAACCGAGGTTTTACTCCTGCATCCATGGAAAAAAACACTTCTGCAGATGCCACTGGTGCTTTATGGAGAGCTCTGAACCACTTTAAAAGGATCAAATATTCAGAAATAATTAATATTGAAGGTGCATGGGTAGAAATACAGGCACCAGCATCTCAGGTCACTTCTGCAAACCTCTGCCATGAAACACAGGATTATTGCTTTATCATCCACACCACAGCAGGACTGCTTTAAAACTGGACATGGGGGAAAAGAGCTGCCTGTCAGCAATTCCAACTGGCCATGAGCAATTGGGATTGGCCTTTGGGCTGCCCTGGGGAGCTGGGGGACACTGCAGATCCCAGGGGATGAATGGGATGCACCCATCTGGCAGAGCCTGAGCACCCCATTCCCCAACATCCCAAGAGCCAAGGAGGAGTTTCCAGCTCCACTGGGATTTTGGCTGGAGAAGCCCACATGGTTCATGATCCCACTTCACCCTGCTGACAGCAAAAAGCACCTCCCAAGCTTAAAACTCAAGGAAGAAGCAAAACCAGGAGCAAAACCAGCAAAACTGCAAACCTGGATTTGGGGAGCCCCCAGGCAGAGCTGGAAGGGGCTCCACAGCTCCCATGGCTGCTCCTCCTTGCAGGAGCCAAAAGGAATGATGGAAACATGGAAACCTCTCTCAGAATAACAGCTGGGCAAGGCAGGACTGAGGGATCTGATTTTTCAGCCTCTTTTAAAGCACCTGTGGTTTTCTAACACTAAAAAAACGCCAAAGATTCAAAGCCCTTTACGCAGAGGTTGGCACCAAGTCCCCGCCTTCCTCCTCAGTAATTACACTCCAGCAATCCCAAAAACTGCTGCTAATTGCTGTCCCAGTGGCCTTTTTGGTTTGGAGAAGAGGAATAACTCTCTTCCAGTGGCATCCAGAAAGGAAACACCCAACCTCATTCCACCAAAGCCCCTCTGCAATTAAACTCTCTGTAACTGTGACCCTCCAGAAACGCCTCCTACATGGTGTAAGTGTCCTGTAACCAAAAAACACCATTGATCTGAGCAGTGAACAGCTCCAGGAAGGATTTTTTGTGTATGGAGGAGAGGAATATTTCTCCCAATGGCATCCAGAAAGGAAACACCCAACCTCATTTCACCAAAACCCATCTGCAATTAAACTGTGTGCTACTGTGACCCTCCAGAAACGCCTCCTACACGGTGTAAGTGTCTTGTAACCAAAAAAAACACCATTGATCTGAGCAGTGAACAGCTCCAGGAAGGATTTTTTGTGTATGGAGGAGAGGAATATTTCTCCCAATGGCATCCAGAAAGGAAACACCCAACCTCATTTCACCAAAACCCATCTGCAATTAAACTGTGTGCTGCTGTGACCCTCCAGAAACGCCTCCTACATGGTGTAAGTGTCCTGTAACCAAAAAAACACCATTGATCTGAGCAGTGAATAGCTCCAGGAAGGATTTTTTGTGTGTGGAGGAGAGGAATATTTCTCCCAGTGGCATCCAGAAAGGAAACACCCAACCCCACTCCACCAAAACCCCTCTGCAATTAAACTCTGTGTAACTGTGACCCTTCAGAAATGCCTCCTACACGGTGTAAGTGTCTTGTAACCAAAAAAACACCATTGATCTGAGCAGTGAATAGCTCCAGGAAGGATTTTTTGTGTATGGAGGAGAGGAATATTTCTCCCAATGGCACCCAAAAAGGAAAACACCCAACCTCATTTCACCAAAACCCATCTGCAATTAAACTCTGTGTAACTGTGACCCTCCAGAAACGCCTCCTACACGGTGTAAGTGTCTTGTAACCAAAAAACACCATTGATCTGAGCAGTGAATAGCTCCAGGAAGGATTTTTTGTGTATGGAGGAGAGGAATATTTCTCCCAGTGGCATCCAGAAAGGAAAACACCCAACCCCACTCCACCAAAACCCCTCTGCAATTAAACTCTGTGTTACTCTGACCCTCCAGAAACGCCTCCTACATGGTGTAAGTGTCTTGTAACCAAAAAAACACCATTGATCTGAGCAGTGAATAGCTCCAGGAAGGGTTTTTTGTGTGTGAAGTCCATGTTTGGCCAGTGGGGAGGTGGATTAGAGACTCCTTTTGCTGTGACTCAAAACGGAAAGGGAGCTCTGGTCACCAGCAGATTTTTCCCTGTTTATTTGCTTTGCCACTGTTGAACACAGATCTGAGGGTAATGTGGGAATGAAAGGTGCTGGAGACAATGGGAATGTTTTGACAGGCTTCCAGAGGGATTTAGGGTGGTGCAGAGCTGGACAGCTGATACCTCCACCAAGCTGATAAAAAAGGAAAAATGAGGTTTTTGTATAGAGAGTCTGAGCTTCCCACATTTTTTATGGTTGGTTGAGGATGACAACAACGTGAAAACAAGCACGATGCAGGCAGTGAAGCACATTTGGATTTCTTGGAAGTTTATGACACATTTTTTTCCCAAGTCTCCTAAAAAACCAGACTGCCCTGAGCAAAGAGGGAGTGGAAAATCACCTCCCCAAGTCACAAAGCTGAATGCACCCCCAAAAAATGACCAGGGGGAGGGAAGAGCAGAACAAGGAAAAGCAAATTGTGCTCATCAGCTGATGTGCTTAACACCAGGCATCAGAGGCAATTTGAAACTGCACAAAGCAAGAGACAATGTGACGATAAAGCAGCATTTTAATTAGCAGCAGCTCCTTCCCCAGCCCAAAAGGTTCCTTCTGTGCATTCATATTCCCAGAACAACAACTGCCTTCTTGTGTTCCATAAATCAAAAAAAACCTCATAAAACAAGGCACTGCAATTGCACATTCCACATAATGGTCCAGAAATAAATTAGGCAATAAATATCAAATAATATATCCCCACCAGCAGTGAAAATCTACTCCTTGGATAATCAGAAGGGAAGATGCCTTCCAGCAGCTTATGTCTGGCAGCTCGAAACAGGTAAAACAATACAGAGATTTAATAAATCTTTTATCACCTTTTCTGCTGAAGAATATAGCAATTGTCCTGGGTAATGGCTTCCCTGAGCCCTGCATCCATCAGCCCTGATGCAGTTGGTGTCAAAGGCAGGGGATCAGAGCAAGAGCCACTCGTCAAAACCAGGCAGAGCTTTTCCTTCTTTGATATTTGGTGCCAACCATCACTTACAGCCAACACATTTCTGAGAAGCTCAGGGCACTCATGTCACCCTGCCATGAAACCCCAGAGACACTCAATGGCCACGTGACAAAAACCAGTGATTTTAACAAATTTTATTTTGCTCTGCATCTCTGGCAGCAGATGGGGAAGGACTGAGCGAGGTGTGGACCTCAAGCAAAGTCTGGTTCTTCTCAAAAACACATGGGTCACTGTTATGGATGTATTTTATGAAAAATCTTTTTGCTACGATTTTTCTCCTAAGAAGCTGAGAAGCCTCAAAACCAAAATGTAAACAATAATTATCTGCTGCTGTAGAATGCAACAGGTGTTTCTTTGATTGGTCTCATGTGGTTGTTTTTAATTAATGGCCAAGCACAGTCCAGCTGGCTCAGACTCTCTGGTCAGGCACAAGATTTTATTATCATTCCTTTCTATTCTTTTCAAGCTTTCTAATGAAATCCTTCTTCTATTCTACAGTGTAATTTTAATATATCATTTTAATATAATATATATCATAAAATAATAAATCAACCTTCTGAAACATGAAGTCAAGATTCTCATCTCTTCCCATGTCAGAGTTACCTGCAAATTCCACATTCGTGACCCCAAGTGAAAAAATTACCACAGGTCACATCCTTTAGAGGCTGATCCCAAAGAGTTTTTTATCTAAAGCAGAAAACTTGATGGCTTGGTCACCCTTTACTGAATATACAGCAGAATCAACCTGTTTTAGGTTTCTAACCCCTAAATTTAGGGTTTTAACCCCTAAATACACTGAGGACACAGCAGAATCCTAAATACACCACAAGCACGGGGGAACTGGTACCCAATTCTCAGAGGCTGCTCAGAAAACCACAAAACCTTTGTATTTTCACCCCAAATCTGGAACACAAACCCAGGGAGCCCCAGGGGCAGAGCCATCCCTCCCCAGGAGCTCACAGTTCACTCTTACCTTCCCGAAATCCCGCACGTCAAAGAGGTCAAAGGGATCAAAGAGGTCGCTGTTCCTTAACCCAAACTTGTCGTGGCACACCTTCAGGAAGGTCCGGATGTTCTTCAAACACAGAAACTGGGGGAGAAAAAGGAGAAAAGCAGAGGGGAATGAGTGAGAAAGGCACAAATTACAAGTGAGATTTCCTGAGTTAAATGCAAGACAAGCGAGCGGCTCCTGTGCTCTCAGCTGCACTCCAGGAACACAAGGCCCCTTTGAAAAACAACAACTTTCTCCCAAGGTAACGCTGCAGAACTCAAGAACTCAAGCCAGGACGTTTCCCTTTCAAGGTCGAAGGCAAATGTAAATTACAGAATGTAAATTCTGATGTTGCACAGAAGCCCAGGGTTGAACATTTAACCATTTCCAGCACAATCCCATTTGGCTCCCTACAGAAGGGACACGTGTTACAGCAACAGGACAAGGGGGAATGGCTTTAAACTGGCAGAGGGCAGGATTAAATGGATAATGGGATGGAATTCTTCCCTGTGAGGGTGGGGAGAAGCTGTGGCTGCTCCATCTCTGGAAGTGTCCCTGGAAGGTTGGACAGGGCTGGGAACAAGCTGGGATAGAGGAAGGTGTCTCTACCCAAAGGTCTGATTGGATGATCTACAATTTCCCTTCCAACCCAAACCTTTGGTTATCCAGCAAAGTTGACTGGCAGAGCAACATCAAGTTTCCCTTTAAAAAAAATCCCATCTTTACAGCAATAAAAGGTTGTTAAATCAAAAATTATCAGGGATTCTGAAGCCTGAGGGCTCCAAATGGTCTTGCTCCTGGCAGCACTGGGGCTAAAGAAGAGAAAAACAAAAATCTGCTTCATTTTTGCAGCTGCATCACCTACATCCTTCATCTGCTGAGCCAGCCAATTAACTTCCCTACTTTTTACATCCTCACTGCAAAATACCTTCAATTTATGGCTGTATCTTCAGGCAACTCTTCACTTTTCCAACAAATTCCTCACAGATACCTCACAAACACGTTAGAATCCTGAGGAAATCCATCCATCAAGGGGGTGAATCACCCCCATGTGATCAACAGGCAGAGGAGCCAAGCTGCCTTTGGGTGGATTCCTCCTGCTTTTGTCCCATGGCACAGTCCCCGAGCTGCCATCAAACACACACGGCTTGCAAACTTCACCCAGGGTTGAAAGCAAAAGAAAATAGCTTAATTTTCTTTTAATTAAAAGAATCAAAGCGCAGTCTTTGGGGCCAGCTCCACAGATGCGGCCGTGGTGCAGCTCGTTAGCGCTGCTTTGGGGATTAGACACGAGGGTTTCCAGGCTGGATTAGCAAAACCACCTCATTAACAGCAGGCTGCTGCACCTACACAAAGCAAGAAATAACCTTTTACCCCTCTGCCCCTCCAGCAGAGCTCCCCCAGCACGGGGGGCACAGGACGGTCCCATCACATCAGAGCCTTCTCATCAGACAAGCACGTGCCAGAGGCAGGAATTGAAAACAAATCTGGTTTTCTGGGGCATTCCTCTATCTCACATAAACACTGCAGTAAATAGAAGTGTCTAGACTGGGAGGTTTTTGTTGTTTTCTTTTTTTTTTTTTTTTTTTTTTGGAATTGCTTTGCAGGCTCTCTTGCTGACGCTGGTTATTTCACAACTTTATCTCTGCAAGAATTTGCACCCCAGGCTGCGTGTGCTAGCTGCACTGCAGTCCCATTGATTCCAAAGTTCCAGCGTGTGCTTATTTTAAATCCTTTTAAGCCTCCAATTTTGAAAGTTAATGGCACCGGGTGCAGCCACAATTACACACAGCAAGATGCAAACCTCCTCTGCAGAACCGCCCTGCGCTTCTGCAGCATTCCCTGCCCTGCTCATCCCAGCCTGGCAGCACCAAATCACAATCACAGAATGGTTTGGGATGGTCAGGATTGTCCATTTCCACACCCCCTGCCATGGGCAGGGACCTTCCACCATGCCAGGTTGCTCCAAGCCAGGCCTTGGGCACTGCCTGGGATGGGGCAGCCACAGCTGCTCTGGGCACCCTGTGCCAGTGAAGGAAACAAATGCCAAAAGTGATGTTCCTCACCCAATTCAGACGTGGAAACCCCCTCACCCCAGCTGGTAAATAAATAAAAAAGAGGAGGAGGCACCTGCCAGAGTGGCAGCTCCAGGTGACATCAGCACAAAGCCACCACACCACCAGCCAGGCCCTGGGCAAACATGGAGGGAAAAGCCCATCATCTACTCAAAGAGCTGCTGGAAAATGCCTGATGTAAACCACAACAAACACAATTAACCAATTAATTAAGGAGATGGTAGCAAGGCCACCACACTGCCCACGGGAACAGCCACCAGTGGGGATGACAGCTGCAGGTGGGTTTCACCCTCACTCTTGGAGCACCACAAGTCCATGTGGGGACACCCAGCGTGGCTGTTGGTGGCACAATTCACTCCTGGCCCTTTTTCTGTGGCCAGTCTGCAAAGTGCCATCTTGTGCTTTTTGATTTTCTTGGCGTTTCGAGGTCGCTGCTGATGGAAGATGATGAATTCTTGGCTCAGGACTGTTACTCAAGAGCCACAGGTTAAAATTAGCTCCCATTTAACATGGGCTGTGCTGAGGCCATTTTATTCGCCAGTCAATCACACCTTTGGACAAGCAAACATTGCACAGGAGAGAAAAGAAATCAATGTTCTCCATAGGGCTCATTCAGCACCTGTCAGGCCCAAAATCAGTGCTGTCATTTATCTGCTTTTAGTGAGGCCAGAGCTGAGCAGGATCCTGAGAACAAGGGAGCACCAACATCACAAATTCCCAATCCTACCATCCTCCTGTGGATCCAAAACAACCTTGGGAGCCACCAGCCATGGCTCCAGGGCACAGAGGTGGGAGCACACAGAATTCCATGGCCACCAACATTTCCAGGCTCTGGGACAGCCCCAGGACAAACCCATGGCTGGGGAAAGCATCCTGGGCACTGCAAAGCCCATCAGAGAGGGAAGAGGGACTGGAACAGGGATGGGATTGTGAAAAACAGAGCAAGAAACTCGTCTGGTGAAGCAAAACACCTTGAAGGCTGATAATGGATGAGAAAAGTGTGGTCAGCTCTGTTGTAAGAAGCAGCACTAGAGAGAGGCAGCAGAGGCCCCACACCTGCACTCAGCCGGTTTCACAAGAGCTCTGCTTATTTTTAACCACTCTGCAGAGTCATAAAGTGAATAAACTGCTCTGAATTCACCCTGGGAGCCCCTGGCCACCCTCCTGCACACGGGGTGGCCAACAGCCCCAAGGCCTGGGACACGCTGGGAGCTCCTCAGCAGCTTCTGGGATGCTCTGTTTAAAAGAAGGTTTTCATGATTTTCTCTCTTTTACTGGATTCAGTGAGTTTAGAGACTCCTCAGGCAATCACAGGGCACACAAAGGGCTGTGCTGCCGAGTTTTTGTGCCACTCCAACTCAGAAATGCACTGGAGGTGCCTTCAGGGGAGGTCAAAAAAGGGGTAATTGGGTAATTTGCTATTTGAGTAACTCCCCTTTGCACTGGGATCCCAGCAGGGACGTGCCCAGCCAGCCCAGGGCAGGTCAGGTATTTCTGCAATTGGAAACCCCAGCCCTGGGGTGGGAGAGGACTCTGGGGAGGGTGTGGGTGACTCTTCCTCACAGCCCACACTTCAGGCCCCTCCCTGCACTCCCCAAATGACTGGGCACCCGTGGCACCTGCACTGACAAGGACAGGAGCCATCTCCAATGCAAATTCACCACAGAAGAGAAAACTGCTCGGGGTGGGCTGGAAACACATCCCAGCCCTAAAGGCTTGAAGGCCTCACATGCACCCACCAAAACTGCTTTGTTAATGGAAAAACAATCATTTTTGTCAGAAAAGATCTCTAAGATCGAGTCCAACCATCAGCTCAGCACTGCCAAGCCCTCCACTAAGGCGTGGCTTGTCCTAAATGCCATGTCCCTAAATGCCACATCCATACCCCATTAAATCCCACCAGGGTTGGGGACTCTGTCACTTTCTCAGCCTGGTGATGGCAGAGACAGCCAAAAAGCTGGAGAATGCAGCTCTCAACAACCAAAGGGAAATCCCAGGTGGGGTCTGGAGGAGCACCAAAGCAGCCCCTGCTCCTCACACCTGGGATGGACACACAGAGCCTGGGAATCTCTGAGCAACTCCTAAAAAATGCCATAAAACACAAGGAAAGGCAAGAAATTAAGAGGATGGTTTTGCCTGGAAGGGCAGGAGCATCCAGCAGCTCACAGCACTTTGGGAAGGGCCTTTAGGAGAGGGTTTGGGGCTGTGGGGGGAGCACACAATGGCACAAGGGGTGTCTGGGCAATGTGCCCAGCGTGGCCAAAGCCCTGGGCTTGAAATGTGTCCTGCAGCATGCAGGGAATGCTGGAGCTCTGCTGGGGGAGATGGTCCCTTGCATCATTCATCAAAGGGGTTTTTTCTAGCACTTCCTGGCCCTGATGTCAGATTTCCTCTTATCCCACTGCTGGGCAAGAAGTGAGAACTCAACAGGGAGCTGGGAGCATCTGCTGATCACAGGCTCTGCTAATGGGCAAGGGAGGCTGGTTCCTTGAGAAAACACATCATTGATCAGGGGAAAACAGGTGTGCCATGGCCCAAACCTCTGCAGAGAGCCAAAGGATGCACCTCTGAGCCACAGACAGCTGTCCTGTGCTACTCATCACATCTCCCTTGGCCTCCTCCAGCGTCAGGAATGGACAGAAAGTCCAAAGGTATCCATTGGGAACTGCAGGGCTGTAGCCATCACAGGACAGGGGTTGAGACTGCTGGTCTTTAAGGTCTCTTCAAGCCCCAAACCATTCTCTACAAGTGAAAATCACGGCCTGTATCTGACCTCCCCAAATGGCTCTGCTCCCCTCCACACCAAGGCCTCCCCAGGCCAGTTTTGGGACCAGCAATGAGTCAGTAGCACCAGTGGAGCTTGGATTCCCCCCTAAATCTCCCGTGGCTTTGTTCCTGCTGGCTTTGTTCCTCCCCAGCATCGCCCCATTGTCTCTGGTGCAGAGGCAGCACAAAACCTCTGCAGAGAATTCCCCAACGCATTTGGATTCAAGTCAGAGCTCATCAATTACTCCAGATGGACAGATTAAATTTCAGGTTGTTGGACAGCAGATTTATCTATTGAGAAGTGGAGAATGAAATTATTTCTCAAACAGTTTAGCACTATTATTTCCCCCCCCTTTGCCTTTCAAAGCCATTCCCATTGCTGAGTGCTCCAGGGCTGGGCAAATTCCACTTAGGGAGGCTGATTAATGAGCCTGAAACACTGATGAGGGCTGACCTCTCCACAGCTTCTCCTTCTCACATCCCCTCACAAGCACCATTCATCCCTAGGAAAGCACCTGAGGGAAAGCAACCATGGATTTTAGCAACCACCCATAGCAGGGCACTGGGAGGAACTGGGGGAAAGCAAGAAAAGGGAGGAAAATCAGCCAGAGCTCAGGGGGGATGAAAAATTCCTGCACAAACTCACCAGGAGCTTCCACCTTGCCCAAAAGAAGCACAGAAGGGTCCAGCAGCAGGGCAGGACAGGCTGCCAAGCCCTGCTCTGGTCCTGCTCATCCTCAAACCTTCACTCATCATCGTCCTGCCATGGCTCAACAGGACAAAGATCCCACAGGAATCACCCTCAAACCTTCACCCATCATTGCCCTGGCATGGCTCAAAGAGACAAAGATCCCCCCCAGTCACCCCTCAGGAATTTACCCCCATGGGCTCTCAAAGGGAACAGGTCTCTCAGTAAACAATATAAAATCCATCAAATGGAAACCAGAATATACATGGAATTGTGAAAAAAAAAAAATTAAAACCTACAAAATAAAAGTAAAAAAATAACAAACAGAGGATCTGGAGTAACCTGCTGAATACCCAGAGGCCCCAAACCTCAGCCCCAGAGGCAGAGGACTCTCAGTTATCAATATAAAACCCATTAAATGGAAACCAGAGTATACATGGAATTGTGAAAAAATAATTAAAAACTGCAAAATAAAAGTAAAACAATAACAAACCGAGAAAATGGAGTAACCTGTTAAATACCCAGAGGCAGAGGACACTCAGAGGGTGCTGCTGTCACCCTGCCAAGCCCAGGGCTCCAAGAGCTCATCCTATTTTATCCAAGGAAGTTTTCCTGACTCCTGAACTCTCCATGAAGATGCCAGGCTCATTTCCCCCATTACACATGCAGGGGAAAAAATGAAAAAGCAAAAAGAAAGCTGTAAGTGTGCCCATCCATCAGGCAGCTGAGATGGATAACTCAGGATAATAACTCAGGGCTGGAGGAGGAGAGGACAGGGCCCTGGTGGCACAGGGATGTCCCAGGCAAGCCCAGGTGTTTTGTGTGCTCAGAGGTGAGCCTCCCCAAAGCCCAAAACCCCTCCCTGGTGCCAGGGGAGGCTCTGAGAGGCCGTGCCAGGACACAGCAGATCCCCCATTCCCAGGGGAACGCCGGGCTCCGTCCGTCTGTCCGTCCACGGTCACCCCACGGCACTCAGGGCTCTAAATGAGAGGAAGGAAGCTGCAACTTCCCGAGGAGAAAACGCTGGAGCTGCCACTGCTGACAGTACTTCCCTCCTTTGTGGAGCCCTCCCGGGCCTGCAGGGGCTGGGAAAGGCAGAATAATTAAGGTTTGAAGGTTTTAATTGCAGTGCCTGGCAGGGTTTCACCCACGGTGCTCAAAAGGGCTGAAATTGCCCCAAAAACCCCAAATCCAGCGGGTCCGACAGGTTCAGCACTGGTGCAACCCCCCCAGGCACAGAAATGAGGTTTGTGTCACCCAAACCCTTCCCACTGGGGCTCTGGAAAACCCCAATCAAATCCCTGTGTGGCTCACTGGACTCCAGAAATGGATTTTTTTGGATATTTCTAAGAGACCTGAAGAGCCAATCCCAGGAATAACAAAAGTTTCTGGCAAAAGCAGGTGGGCAAAATGGATCTTTTAGGATATTTCTAAAAGATCTGAAGAGCCAGTCCCAGGAATAACAAAAGTTTCTGGCAAAAGCAGGGGGACAAAATGGAACTTTTAGCATATTTCTAAAATATCTGAAAAGCCAATCCCAGGAATAGCAAGAGTGTCTGGCAACACCAGGTGGGCAAAATTGATCTTTTAGGATATCTCTGAGACCTGAAGAGCCAATCCCAGGAATAACAAAAGTTTCTGGCAAAACCAGGTGGGCAAAATGGAACTTTTAGCATATTTCTAAAAGATCTGAAGAGCCAGTCCCAGGAATAACAAGAGTTCTGGCAACACCAGGTGGGCAAAATGGATCTTTTAGGATATCTCTGAGACCTGAAGAGCCAATCCCAGGAATAACAAGAGTGTCTGGCAAAAGCAGTGAGCGAAATGGATCTTTTAGGATATTTCTAAAATATCTGAAGAGCCAATCCCAGGAATAACAAGAGTGTCTGGCAAAAGCAGGTGGGCACAGCCCCTCTCTGCCAGCCCAGGTGCCCAGCAGCTCCTGGGGGATGGATGGCAAGGCAGGAAGAGAGGCTTTGCACCCCTGAGTGTGGGCAGGCCACCAAGGATCATCCAGAGGAGAAACCCAGAAACTTCCAGGGCTCATCATTTGCACCAGCAAATCCATCCAAGGTGGTTCTTCTGGGCTTTCTCCCAGAACCCAGGAATCTCAGAGTGCTGCATGCCAGATGTGGGTGTCTCCACAGCAGACTGAGAAATCCAGGCTGGGCTTTCCTGAGCAGTGAAATCTGGGGCTGCAGAAAGCAATGAAATCTGGGGCTGCAGAAAGCCTGGGAGCAGCAGGGCTCAGAGGCATTGCTCAACCTGCCCACATTTGGCATCCTGAATGAAGAGTTCCCTTCCACACTCCTCAAACCCAGCCTTTTCTTCTTATTGCTGAGGGAAACACAGCTCTATCAGGAGAACTCAATTAAAAATGGGAAAAAAAAAGAATAAAAAAGAGATGTTTTAGCTCATAGTAATGCTGTGATTCCCAACCTCACCCAGGATCACGCTTCACCCCTGAAAACACAACCACAGATAAGAGATGGGACATGTGAAAAACAAACCCTGCTGGGAGCTGATGGAGAAATGAGATAACTCCATGCGTGGGAAGGCTCCTGCTGAGAAAACTCCAAACATTTGGGCCAACCCAAAGCTCTGAGAGAGGACTTGACCTGAACCGTGACAATCAAATTACAGCAGAGCACTCAGCTGCTCTTGAGGAAAGGCAGGAATTGTGTAAGCCCAGCTAGGGTTACACTGCAGGGCTGCTCTTCCAGGGAGCTCCCCAGGCAGGCAATGCCCTCCTCCTCCTCAGGCTGGCCCAGGGAATGGGACCCTGATGGACTCTGGACAGGAGAGTGATGAGAAAAGCCCTGGTGCAGCTCTCAGAGGAGTCAAGAGCAGCCAAGCCAGCAAATGGAGCCTTGTCAGGTCAAGCACTGGGTGCAGCCTTCAAGCCTGGGATCACTCAAGGCATTCCCACAACTCATTTTTGTCTCTTTAAAACCAAAATGCCCTGAAAAAATGGTGAGGAGCCAAGCTCTGGAAATTTGTGAACCACAGGGTGGGACTGGAGGGTGTTTGCAGCAGGGGACTGCAGTGTCATTCATGCAAAGCTGTCAGACAGATAAATAATAATCAAACATGCAAGTTGAATTAAAAATCTTTATATATAGTTATAGAGGAGTCCCATATAAGTAGATTTTAAATATTCATTGGTATCTGGACGTGTTCAAGGCCAGATTGGACAGGGCTTGGAGCAAGCTGGTCTAGAGGGAGGTGTCCCTACCCATGGCTCCAATGAGCTTTGTGGTTCCTTCCATAAAATCTGTGATTTTATAATCCCCAAACACCCCTGAGCTGACAGGGGAACATTCTCATTTCAGGGGCCTCACTGCAGACTCTGCTTTCTTAAAGCACCTCAAGAAATCTGATTTTAGAAATTCTGCCATCAGACCAACAGCATGCAATCCTTCCAACATCCTAAAGACTTTTCTGGGAAGAGCTCTGTATGGCTGCCATGGCATTATTCATCCATGGTGGGGAAAATTCAATTTTTCTGCACACAGTCACCCTGTGGGGTGACTCCTTCCCAATTAGCCTCACTTCACTCTCACAAAGCCTCCAAAATTACAGCCAAACGTGGCGTTTTCCTCAGTGCAAGAAGTGCCAGGGTACCTGCCAGGAGGCAGAACAAACAAACTCCTGCCACATCCATCCCACAGAGCCCAAGCAGAGCATCACCCACAGGGAAACCACCCCTGCAAAGCAAACTCTCAGCCAAGGAAAACATTCACAGCTTTTACCTTTGAAATGGGTGATGGAGGAAATAAAAGCCTGGGAAAACTGCAAGCATCTGTTGTGGTGCCACTGACATATTTTCTGAAAAATCCTTTCACCAGGATTTCTCCTCCTGGGAAGCTGAGGAGCCTCACAATATTTATCTCCTTTGCTTCTGTGTTTTGCTGCTCTGGAATGTGGTGGGAGATTGTTTATCCAACAGGTGGTTGGATCATTCAAGGTTTGATTGGTTTCATGTGAATTGTTTTAAGTTAATGACCAATCACCATCAGCTGTGTCAGCACTCTGGCAAGAGTCACAAGTTTTCATTTTCATTCTTTGTAACCTTCTGCCTGTATCCTTTCTCTATTCTTTAGTATAGTTTTCGTATAGCAGAATATAATATAATATAATATAATATAATATAATATAATATAATATAATATAATATAATATAATATAATATAATATAATATAATATAATATAATATAATATAATATAATATATTGCATTATATTGCATTGATTATATATGATATGACATGATATGATGTTATATTATATCAATTAAATATTATATAATATATTATATTATATTATAATATATATTATATATATTATATATCTATTATATATATTATATATATTATATATAATATATATAATATATTATATATATTATATATATTATATTATATATATTATATATATTATATTATATTATATTATATTATATTATATTATATTATATTATATTATATTTCAATAACATATCCATATCATATAATGAATATAATAACATATTAAATATATGTTAATATACTTTATTTAATATGACTATAATGTATTTATTATATTAATATAATAACATATTCATATCATATCATAATAAATTCACCTTCTGAGAACATAGAGCCAGATTCATCAATTCCTCCTTCATCCTGGGGACCTCAGCAAATCCCACAGTGCTGAGATTTGTGCTCCAGACAAGACCTGGATGGGACAGTTCAGCTCCCAGAGCAGCAGAGGAGATGGGAACAGCCCACCCCAGGTGACACCAGGGCTGGGTGACACCTCCTGGGCTGCCAGGCACCCCCAGAGCCCTGCTGAAAACCAGGCCAGTGGGTCTGGAGAGAAACAGCCCCCAAAATGTCACCCCAGGGGCCAGGATGGCATTTTTAGAAGCAGACAACAAATTCTCAGAACATTTCACTTAATGGCACCAGGTAATGATGCTGAAAGACCCCCCCAGCTCCTGCCTTGGGAAGGAATTCAAACCACAACACTCCTCACACTCTGGAGAACTGGTGCAGACCTGCATGTGAAATCAAGCTGCATTTTCACAAGACTGAGCCCCAAAATGTGCTTTTGAGCAGGTCCCTGGATGCTCTGGGACAGCACAGCAGGGCTCTGAGCTGCCAGCAGCTCCTCAGGGCAGAGCTGAGGCTGCCTCCAGCAGCTCAGCATCCTCCTCACCCCAAAAAGCAAAAGGGGTGGAGATGGACAATCCTGAGCATCCCAAAGTATTCTGTGGTTGTGGTTTGGTGCTGCCCAGGCTGGGTGAGCAGGGCAGGGAATGCTGCAGAAGGGCAGGGTGGTTCTGCAGAGGAGGTTTGCATCTTGCTGTGTGTCACTGTGGCTGCACCCTGTGCCAGGAACTTCCAAAAGCAGCAGGAACAGGGTTGTGGGGTGCCAACCAACCTGAGCACTGCTGCTCCAACATGAACAACTCATGCTGGGCAGGGAGCAAACACTGCCCAGAGCTGCTCTGAGCCTCCTGGGTGATGGGGAGAGCTGAATTTCTGAATTTCCAGCTCTGGGCAGCAGCAGGAGCTGAGGCAGAGGCTGGCAGAGCTGGGCAGAGCAGCCTGGGGTGGCTGCCTGTGCCTGGGGACAGAGGATGGACAGACAGACAGACAGCCCTGGGGGGTCACTCAGGGCTTCCTGCTCTCCTCAGCTTTAAATAATGAATGGTTTTGTGGCATTTCAGTATAGGAAGAAGCAGTGCTGGGAACAGGAAGGGGTTGTGGTCATGCTCACATTTAACACAACGCTGAGATGAACCTCCTGCCCTGCACCTTCCCCCCAGGAACAGGAAAATATCAGAGTTTGAAATGCTAAACCACAGCTGGGTACTCAGAACTCCCCTGGCAGCAGGAGAAACCCCCCATGAGTCTCTACCAGCTCCAGAAAGCTGCAGAGCACATCCCAAAAACCCAAATACACCAACCCCAAAGCCATCTTGTGACCCAGGAAAGGAAAACCCACCCACAAGCACAAACACCCATTTTTCTTTCCACCTAAGGCCCTCGTGCTGCCCTGGGCAATTTGCATGCAGGGTATCAGTTCCTCTCCTTGCAGCACTGCAAGGAAATTAATTAACTGAAGAGTAACTGTGAGTATCAGAGCTTGGGAGGCCGAGACAGGAAATCTGAAGGTTAACCATCATCTCTAATGCAGGCACCAGATAAAAATCAGAATGAACTTTGATCAAGGGGAGGATGAAGAGGCCACTGGCATTAATGTGATGTTGGTTGGTTGGGTTTCTTTTTTTAAAAGATTTTAAGATTAGAGGCTGTATTTTATCTGTAAGATTTCAATTGAGCATTTTCAGCCCCCGTGGAGGAAAGGGAGAGGTTTCATTCCTTACTACAGAGTATCAAGCATCATTGCAATCACTGTGAAACCAGGTGAAAAGCACAAGAGCCATCACTCCTCCATCCTGGCACTGTATTTGGAAGGAAACCCTAATTTGGAAGGATGCTCAGAGCCCAGCAGGGGCAGGGCTGTCCTAAACCAGCCCCAGCACAGCCCAATTTTCCCAACTCACAACAAAACAGGCAACAAAAAGGAAATCACTTCCATTTCCAGTTATTTTTTTGCAAGGGTGGAATTGACTGAGAGACTGAGAGCTGAGTCTGGTTCTGGGAAGTTTCCTAAAGCATCAAGAGATTTTTTACCACCATGAATTAAAGATTTCTGCAGTGAGCAATGCTTAAATTTTGGCCACAGACCCCAAAACTCCCTGGGTTTGGGCACAACCCTGTCCCTGACCTCTCCTGCATTAAAACAAGGGCAGCTTCATCTCTGCCCAATTTATTTCAATCTCTCCTTGAGGATGTGACTATTTTACCTTATCTGGAAGATTTTTTTTTCCCCTCCTTTGCCAAGCTCCAGAGGTAAAATTTACTGCCCCAGCAATGCAGAACAGTTCCTGCTCCCCATGATGAAAACAGGCTACAGAAAATTAATCTGCTGGCTACTTAATTTGTAAAGCTGCTTAAAAAGGTCAGGTCCCCAGCTCATAAAAACCACCAGTGAGAACAGATCCCAGCGATTACGGGAAACAAGCTCTGGATATTTCTATGAATTAATGCTTGGGGAGGATAACAAGATAACAGGACCCTCTAATTTAACACCCACATCCATTCCTGGCAGCTCCACACACTCATTTATTACAGTAACACATCAGGGGTGCACCCAAAGCTGGCACCTGAGGCTAGAGGGGGTTGGAAATCCTCCCAAAATCTCTTGGATGCTTTGACTGAGCAGTTTGCAGATCTGGCTTTGTATTTCTGTAAGGCAATTTCTCCTTTCTGAGCCAGGCTAACAGGGGTTAAACACACACAAGCAGAGAAATATTTTTATAGTTTTTTATCCTTTTTTTTTCTCTGCTAAAAATAAGGAAGAACATTATTTTGTGTTTTGTCAGGGTGGCTATACTTTTTCAAATTAGGCTTTGGTAAATTATTTCATGGGAAGTTGCATGTTGGGGGTTAATCACAAGCACAACACTTGTGTAATTCTGCACTGATTTAGTCTGTTAAACAGGAAAACTCCACTGGAAAATCTCCCTGTGACACAATGGGAATATCCAGGTTGTCTGTCTGGGAATTCCTGCATGGAATTGGGTCCTGTCAGACCCAGCCATTCCCCAGGACATCATTTCCCCTGGAACAACCTGCTCCAGTGCAAGGTGTCCCTGCCCAGGGCACTGCAGGAGCATCCAGGTCCCTTCCAACCCAAACCAGTCTGGGATTCCATGGAACAGGATTTAATGAGAATTTCCCAGCCCTCAGGAGCTCCAGTGCAAGGTGTCCCTGCCCTGGGGCACTGCAGGAGCATCCAGGTCCCTTCCAACCCAAACCAGTCTGGGATTCCATGGAACAGGATTTAATGAGAATTTCCCAGCCCTCAGGAGCTCCAGTGCAAGGTGTCCCTGCCCTGGGGCACTGCAGGAGCATCCAGGTCCCTTCCAACCCAAACCAGTCTGGGATTCCATGGATTTAATGAGGAATTTCTCCAGCCAGACAGGAGCAGCTCCACCAGACAGTGCACAAGCAAAGCTGGCTGTTAATTGGAATATCTCAAATAAACTCTGGGAGCAGGGTAATTGCATTTGCAGAGCGTTAGGGAAGGTTGGGTTGCTTTTTGCTGTGCCAGGCTAATTAATTTGGTACAATTTGAGGATGCAGATAAGGCCCCAGGGACATGTTGGGCTGGACCATTAATGCTGAGCTTCAGCCAGAGGGGTGAAGAGGGGAACTGGCAGCAGCATCTGATTCCTCCTCAGCAGCTCCACTGCATCTCCTTCCAAAGCCACCCACTCTGCTGGACTGGGCTGAGAACTGTCTGCACAGGAAAGGACATTTGGAGCTTAATGGGAGAGGATCAATAAGTCTAAACAGGCAGCAGCCCTAGAAAAGCTCACTGACCCACAAATTAAAGTGACTTTATTGACACAGTTAAGACACTATCAACACCCAGTCAAAGGCACACTCTTAATTTCCCCTTTTTTTTTCTTTTCTTTTTTTTTTTGGCAGCATCCCTGCTTTAATTTCCTAAGTACCACCCAACTGAAGTTAATTTTTAGTACAGCTGCATGTATGACTTCCTTCTGCTTTAAATTATCCCTTCTCTTAGCAACTGCCTCCACCAACACATACACAGAGAGTGGAACTCAGGGAGGGATTTTTTAAGCCCAGAATTAAGGTGTGAGAACAAGCACCAAGGTTCCTGTCAGACTTATGTACACTCAGCCCTGAGCAGGAGCTATTAAAAAGCCTGGTTTAGGAGCCAGCAAAATGCATTTAAAAAACCATCCAGCAAACATTAAGGCAGGTCTGGCTCCTGTGGAAATGGCCGTGGCACACATTAGGCTGAGCTGTTAGGAATAAATTGTTCCTCTGCATAATGCAATGGAGACCATGCAAAGAGGGGAAAATGAAGGCTCTGCAGTATTTTACAGGGCTATAAACAGCCAGGGAAATAAAACATCTCTCCTAAGGTGTAGCTTCCAATGCAAAAAGCTCTTATTCAAAGCAGGGCTGCCTCCAGCCCCGTGGGGGAAAAGCTCTCCAGCTGCTGAGTGCCTCGGGGAGGGCAGCAAAAATAACATGTCATGTAAAGTCATCGTGACCTGCCACTTCTGCTCACACTCAGGCAGCAGATGGAGGCTTTTCCTGGAGCACACTCCTCCAGGAACAGCATTCCAGGCCAGGGATGGGGCAGGGACCAACATCTGCCTGCTGGAGCTCTGGCAAAGGCTCCCAGGGAGGAGAGGCTGGGGGAGCCAAGCACTGCTCACATCCCTGGGATGGGGATTGGAGCCTCCAGGGAACAAAGCTGTTCCACCTCTGGCTTTGGGACAGCACAGGTGGAGCTCCAAAGGGTGCTGGCAGCCCCTGGGGGCTCCTCCCAGATCCCAAATCTGTGAGGGTGTGAGCCCAGGGACAGCTGAGCCCTCTGTGAGCCAGCCCTGCACACCCCAGGATGTGCTCACTCTTCTGATCCATCACTCCCCAGCCTGGCAGGAAGGACCAAAGGGATTTCATGGAATTTTTAATCCTCCTCCACTCCCAAATGCCCCCTTCCACCCCAGGAAAGTTTCTTCCCACTGCACTGAATAATGCAAGGAACATCCTGTAGAAGTGATAGCACAGGTGGAGCTCCAAAGGGTGCTGGCAGCCCCTGGGGACTCTTCCCAGATCCCAAATCTCTGAGTTCTGTGAGCCCAGCACTCACACTCACACTCCTGATCCATCACTCCCCAGCCTGGCAGGAAGGACCAAAGAGATTTCTTGGAATTTTTAATCCTCCTCCACTCCCAAATGCCTCCTTTGACCCCAGGAGTGTTTCTTCACACTGCACTGAATAATGCAAAGAACATCCTGTAAAAGTGATGCAACCATCTGAAACACAACTGCAGTTCTGGTTTGCTGCCAGGTCAGCTCTCCCCTGGTCTGGAGCTGCTGGGCTCACTCAGACACTCAACTTTTGAACTCTTGTCCCTCCTCCAGCACATGGAATGAGCTCCCAGCTGCTCTGTGCCCAGCAACAAGGGGATCCCAAACTACTCAACAAAAAAAACCCCAAATCTTATAGAGCAAATTTCCAGAGATCAAGGGACATGATGTGATTTGCTCCAAAAACTCAGGGAAATCAGCTACAAGATCCCAGTGGGTTTTTAGCTGGGCACAATGTGGATGCAGATATTTGGGGTTTTTTGGAGGTGTCTTCGATGGGGGGTGTGTGCAAACAGAGTCATTTCAAGCCCAGATAAACCCAGCTGGGAAAGGTTCAGCATTCCCCATGGAGTTCTCTTTGTCCAGAGCAGCCCAGTGTCAAACCCAGCGAGGAACTCCAGGATTGCACAACCACCAGGATGGAATCCTCCTTCCCCACCTCCAGGCACATCCCACAAGCTGACAGCAGCACCACTCTGAAAATGAGCCCAAATTCCCAGGAAAACAGCAGAGGTGCCCTGGGTCAGCATCCAGGCTGCAGGGATGGTCACACAGCACCTCCAAACTTCTGCCTGTGCCTTGCACCCCTCATCCCTCCACCAGGAGCTCCAAGGTCTCACAGCAGGTCAGTGTGACCCCAAAAACAGCTCCCAAACCCTCTGGGAAATGCAGCTCAGCTCCCTTCCAGCCTGGGAGGTTTGGGGGTGCCCCTGGAGAAGGGACAGCACCCAGGGAATGCTGTGGAGGAAACAGCAGTGGGATTATCCCACAGCTCTCCCAAATTTCCTGGAGCTGCAAAAGGATCCATGTCCTAAACCTGGGACCCAGCATCACCCCAGGAGGAGGATGAGGATGAGGAGGGGAGGAAAAATTCACATTTCTGTCCCCTTCCCTTCACACAACCACACACCAACATGATATAACCAGCTATAACCCAGCAATAATCCAGCAATAATCCAGCAGCTGAGCCCTTCCTGACAAAAACAAATTCTGGATTACAAAATCCAGCCCAGCTGTCTGTCCCCAAGCCCCAGCAGGGCACAGGGACAACAAACCACCCTGGCCAAGGGTTCTGCTCAGGCACAATGAGATCTGGGTGCTCTGCATTCCCAGATTATCTGGATAACCTCTGCCCAGGATCTGTTTGCAAAGGGCTTGGTACCAAGTGGAGCTTGGACCTGGGAATCCATGAGCAACACAAAAATAATCCAAAAAGCAACGCAAATAACCCAGAGTAATGCAAACAGGAACAGGTAAGTGGCTTTTCTGGGCACTCACATCCACTGCTGAGCAGATTCCTAAAGCAGCAGGGTGTGGGAGCAGCCCCCAGCTTTTCCCAGCTGCCTTAAACCCACACAACTGTAAAAATCCAACACTTATTTGGGGCTTTTTTTTCCCCCAGAAAAGTTCTGCAGAACTTTTTCAGGAATTGCAAAGCCAAAACACCCAGGGATGGGCATGAGCCCATCACCCCTGGGATTACTGGAAATCCTGGGATTCCAGAGAGCACAACACGAGCAGAGCAGGGTGGGAGGCTGAAAATCCATTTCATTTCCACAGCCACTGGAAATGTCAAACCCCAAAGACCTGAGCCAGCCCTGGGTGGGATGAGCAGCCAGAGCCAGGAGGATTTTTGTCCAATTTCTGAGTAAAAGCCTCAGTGGGTGGAGGGAGGAGAAGCTCCACGTTGATCCCTCAGCACTCCAAGCTGACGTGCCAGAGACAAACCCAAGCAGTTATTAAAGCACCTGGAGCACAGACAAGTTAAATATCTCTTTTTGGGAGCAGCAGAGGCAGGTAATGACAGCCCTGCTCAGCTGAATAACGGGTTTCTATAGAGGCACAACACTCCTGACACCCTGGCTGTGTCACACAGCATCCTCACACTGCTGGCAGAAGGGATGTCTCTCAAAAATGAAGCTCTAAATTAGAGGGGGGAAAAAAGGCCAACAATAAAACAAAAATAAACAAACAACAACACCAAAAAAAAAAAAAAAAGCAAACCCAAAAAACAAAAAACCCCAAAACAAATAAAATAAAAACCAAATAGAAGCCCAAAAACAACAACAACAAAAAACCCCCTCTAAAACAGAGGGGGGAAAAAAGCAACAACAACAACAAAAAAACCCAAAACAAACAAGCGAACACCAAAAAACAAAACAAAACAAAACAAAAAAACAAAAACCCAAAAATCCCTCTAAATCAGAGGGAAAAAAACCAACCAACCAAACAAAAAACACAAAATAAACCTCAAAAAACCCAAAAAAACAACAAAAAATATATCTATTATATAACATAGAATATAGAATGTTATATTCTACACTAAATTATTTATATTATATTCTATTATTTTAGATAATTTTTATAATATTATATAACAAAAAAAACCTCTAAATCAGAGGGAAAACCCCCAACAACTACAACAACAACAAAAAAAAAACACCAAAAAACAACAACAAAAAAAACCACCCAAAAAAACCAAACTAAACTAAAAGAAAATTAAAAAAAAAAAAACAAAAAAAACCCCCACAAGATTTGAGCAGTTCTGCATCTGCTCAGAGAAAAACAGATTTTCCTGTGAAGAGACCCTGGAAAATTTGGTGGCTTCAGGGGTTTATTCATTCCCCCTGCCCCAGCTCAGGGGGTTCAGCATCCCTGCACACACACATACAGAATTTGGTAATTCCTCTCTGCCCCTCTGGATTTACTGAAGTTTTACTCTGACTCCTTTCACTCACATCCAGGTAAATCAGGTGTTTAAGATGGTTTAAAGACATAAACCAGGTAAAGTTCTTGCTGGTGGAGCCCAAAGCTGAACGTGGGTTGGCTTCAGTTTAATTTTTGTATTATTTTACAAAGAGGGGAATCCCTCCAGAATCCTGAATCTCACCAATCATCACTCTGGGTTTATAAATTTTAAAACCTGGGCATTTTAAATTCGCTTTCAAGTCTGAGAGGCTGCACAGAACACTTCAATCACTTTCTCCTGCATTTCCCCAAAGCAACAAAAGCAATATTTGTCTGCCTTTCCTCGAGGAAAAATTAAAGTGTCACATCACAGGATGCCAGGAAAACACCAGGGGAGGAAGAGCCACGGAAATATTTAACCTCAGTGCTGGATCCTGACCCCTGAGGGGGATGAAGGATGGAGAGGGACCAGCACATCTGGGAAGGGCCAGCACAAACCTGGTGAGCACAGCAAGGGCCAAAGTGCAAGAAAAAGAGATTTTGATGAGCTCAACGTGCAGGGATGGCACCCACTGATCAGGTCACTGAGGCACAGAGTTATTCCCAGGGATATTCAATATTCCCCACACACAGCCAGCCCAGGCCAGGGCTCATCTGGCAGATGGAGCCTTCCAAAGGAACCCAAAGCCAGCAAAAAGTACTCTTGGCTTGGGGTGAAATGACAAAACAAAAGACACTGGAGCCTCAAATCACATCAAATCCCACAGCCCAGCCCTTCCCACTGCGCAGGAACAGATTTTGCCCACGCTGCCAAAATTACCAGAACTATGAAAACTCAATGAGGCTTCATCTTCCATCAATAAATTCATTTATTTTTCTATAGAGGCTCTCCCCCAGCCCTGGCAGCTGTATGCTAATTCCCCCTCAGCACTGCATTATTATCACTTGGAACAGATGTTGCAGCCACTCCAAAATCTGGAGGTTACAAAAACTATTAACCTAAGCTGGGCTGAGGAGGAGGAACAGCTCAGCCCTGTCCTTCTGTCCTTCTGTCACTGCCCCCAGCCAGGCTCAGCATCCACAGCAACAAGGGGATCCCAAACTACTCCACAAAAACACCCCCAAATTTTATAATTTCCATTCTATATTTTATAATTTATTACATTACTTTATATTATAATATATAATATACAATATATATTATATTATAAATTGTATTCTATATTATATAGATTCTATTCTATATTATGTATTATATTCTATACATACATTTTTATTTTAAATATAAAATAAATAAATATATAAATAAATATATATAAATATATTTTTATATATCTATATATATTTATATATATAAATAAATAAATATATCTATATAAAATATATATCTATATATTTATATATAAAAGTTATTATGTATTTTAATGTATTTAAAATATAAATTTATACTCTATATAGAATTTTTATTTTATATATTTATATTATTTATATTATATGTTATATATTATATTATGCTCTATAAATTATATTCTATATTCTGTCTTATATTATATATTATATTATATTATATTATATTATATTATATTATATTACATTACATTACATTATATTATATTATATATAATTTCTTATAAATTTCACGAGATCAAGGGAGACTCTGTGATTTGCTCCAAAAACTCAGGGAAATCAGCAACAAGGTCCCAGTGGGTTTCAGCTGGGCACAAATGTGGATGCAGCTATTTGGGGTTTTTTGGAGGTGTCTTTGATGGGGGGAGTGTGCAAACAAAATCATTTCAAGCCCAGATAAACCCAACTGGGAAAGGTTCAGCATTCCCCATGGAGTTCTTTCTCCAGAGCAGCCCAGTGTGGCTCCTGGAGTAATTAATGCCAGAATCTATTTATGACCTTTGAATAAATTGTTCTTTTCTGAAGGGAAAGCTGTTAAACACGTTAGCAAATATAATTAAGAGGGGAAGGGGGGGGGAATGACAAAAATCTGGAATTAAATCTCTCCTAATTAGAAACGCTTCTTGCAACAAC
Organism: Setophaga petechia; assembly: GCA_024362935.1. Lineage (NCBI taxonomy): Eukaryota > Metazoa > Chordata > Aves > Passeriformes > Parulidae > Setophaga > Setophaga petechia. The sequence goes on from JANCRA010000030.1 coordinate 7,356,015, forward strand.
CTGGCTAAAACCCCACTCTCAGGCAGATACTGCAGCTTCATTAAAGCCTCCTCATTACCCTTCCCGAGATAACCCAGCTGCCAATACCACGAAAATTCACTTCTAACCTTTGTCACCTCTAAGGAAAAAAAAAAAATAAAATATTTAGGTGTTCTCCATGTGGGGAGAGCTTGGGGACGTGCACCTGAACACGCTGAGGGTGGAAAACGCAGCAGGGGAGCAGCAAAGGGTTTGTCTGGGCTCTCACCCTGCCCCTAAGGAACAGGTTTGGCTGCTCAGGGTATCTGACCACGCTTTCAGCATCTCAGGTGAAGTTCTCAGCAGGGAGACACTGATTGCATCAGCTCCAGGCGGCCAAAGCTGCAGGGAGGGGCAGCAGTTGGAGGTGGGAAATCCCTTGGAGGTGTCCCCATCCATCAGTGGGAGCATCCCAACCCCTGGGAGCCCAAAACTGATGGGTAAGAGCTGAATGAGGGATGGGGGACTCCAGGTAGATCTCCAAAATGCAGTTTGTTGTATCCATGAGTTACAGCAGCCCAGGGCTGTGGGTGACAGGGCTGGGCCTACAGCTGCCAGCTCCAGGAGACCTGTGTCCCTCACTCAGGCTCTTACCAATGGTGCCCCACGTTGGGCACCACTTCAAGAGCCAAAATGAGGGATGGGGGACTCCAGGGGGCTCTCCAAAATGCAGTTTGTTGTATCCATGAGTTACAGCAGCCCAGGGTGGTGGGTGACAGAGCTGGGCCTACAGCTGCCAGCTCCAGCTGCAGGCAGGCCTGGAGACCCTGAGTTTGGGTTACATTGCATTCTTAGACTTTTCTTTTGGTTACAATGCATTATAGACTTTTCTTTTGGTTACATTGCATTCTAGACTTTTCTTTTGGTTACATTGCATTCTAGACTTTTCTTTGCTGAGCATCTCAATACAGCAGGACCAATCTATACCTTAACTTTTATCTCTAGCCCATCATAACTACTGTAATTACCATACTCATGTTACTGTTCTCCAATCACTAAAAGTCAGTACATTACAGTTTAAGCTAGAAGTTGTTTTTCAGTTTTCTTGCAGTGGAAAATTCTGAGACCTTTTTTCTACTTGCAACATTTGCTGTCTCGTTTGTCTGTGCTCTCTTTCTGCTTGGTAAAATCATCTTCTTGTTTGGGGTGGGTTTATCCTTTGCTCTAAGCCATAAAGCCCCTTCTAACTAACACAGCCTTTGCCTCCTTGGTTATCCAGTGAGACCCTCAGCAATTCTTTTCTTCTATATTAAAACTTGCTTCCATCTCTATTCCTTCTTCAGATTCTACATTCAAAAATCTTTCTGCCAAGCACACATATCTGTGAGACTCTTGTCAAACTTTCATCCTTCCCAACAGATGAGGAAGGGTTAAAGTGAGGTGACAGATCTGTGATGCCTGCCCTGTGACCTGGAATGGGATCATTCACATCTGGCAAGATCCCAGGTGAAACTTTAAATTATTTCAGAAAGCCCCCTTCAAAAACTCCTCTTTTCTGCAGAATTCTTTGTGCTCAGGCAATCCACACTCCCAAAGTCTATAATGCGTTGTAACCAAAAGAAAAGTTTACAAGGAAATTTTCTGGTTTATTTTCTGTTTAAAGCCACAATTCTCCCACAGCTGTGGGAGGAAAAGCCTTGTCTCTTTTTTCTTTTTTTTTCTTTTTTTTTCTTTTGTTTTGTCTCCTCCCCTCTCCAAGGTTCACCAGTGATTTTCTTGGAAGATCACTCACATGAGAAAGTGCTTCCCATAAACACAAAATGTGCACACAAGGCTGTCCCAGTGCTGTGCACATTTCCTGTCCTGGGGCCATGCCACTCAGCCTGGGATTTCCAGGGTTTCACACACGCCAGGTCTTAAAGAAATACGATTTTATTTATATATAAATATATTATAAAAATATATAAATACATAAACTTTTATACATTTAGTAATATATAAATATATAACTGTATATTTTATGTATTTATTTTATATATTTTGTTATATATAAATATACAACTTTTATATATTTTTATAACAAACATATTTATGTGTATATCTATATATAAATAAAATATAAATAAAATATAAATATATAATAAATTATAAACTATAAATCTAATTATTATAAATAAAATATTTAAATATATAAATATATAAATATATTATACATAAATATATAATATATAAATATATAAATTATAAAATATAGATATAAATAAACTATTTATATATAAATATATAGATATAAAATATATATAAAGATATAAAGATAGATATCTATATAAAAATATAGATACATATACAGATATATATCTATATATTTATACAGATATAAATCTATATAAATAGATATATCTATCTATTTATATATCTCTCTATAAATAGATATATATATCTATACAATATATAGATATATAAATATATAGATATATATACAGATATATATCTATATAAATAGATATATATATCTATTTATACATATCTATATAAATAAAATATAATAAAAATATAATACAAATATGTATATTTTATTTATATCTATATATCTATATAGATATAAATAAAATATATTTATATATATATAAATAAAATATTTATACAAAATATTTATATCTTTTACACACCTATCTCTAGCCCATATTTTATATATTAAACATATTTACACCATCACAGATCTATCTGCCATTCTCACTGCTTCTGCCCCAAACCCAACCTGTCAGGATCAAGGCTCTGCTTTAGCACAAACCTGTATCCTGCATCAACCTGAGTGCCCTGAGAGCATCCCCAGCTCTGACAAACCCCAGGGAGCCAAACACACCCTGGAAATCCAAAACCCCTCTGTGCTGGGCAATCCCGGTGCCACAGCCTGCCCTGGGGCTCCTGCAGGGCCCAGGAGCTGCCACAGCTCTGGCAGGAGCACAGGCACTGCCCGGCTCCCAGGCTTGTAGTAAATGCCACCGGCCCTGCTAAGGCACCGTGGAGGCTTTAACAAGAAGATTGGCTGACACAGCAGCACAGAAATGTCCTAACCCTGGACTCACAACGTATATTTGTACCCTTATAAGGAAAAAAACCTTATTGACCCTTCTATTGGTCACTTGTAAAACCTTTAACCTGTGTCCATGGGTCCAGTTTGGAGCCTGGCCAAGGGTATAAAAGTAGCTTACTGTGCCCTATTGAGTGAGAAGAAGAATTGCACCGGGCCTTTCACGCTCTCCTGAATAAACCATCTCCAGTGGAACTGCCGGCGGCTCCTTCTCCTCTCTCCGTCTGCCTGAGCCATGCCCGGGGAAGCCAAGCCTAGCAGCAGCTAAACCCTAAAGAGCTGAGATCCCTGAGCTGTTATCACTGTGCAGAGCTGTTATCACTCTGCAGGCTAGAGGCTCCCCCGTGGCTCGGTCCAAGCGGGCTGGACTGGGGGCTCTGTCCTTTCCTGGGATAGAGGTCCCGGGCCAACGCCGGCTACTGAGACCCCCAAAAGGCTCACAATACAGGCTGGCTGTACATTTGTTTTCCAGGCACTGAGTGTCCCCAATTTCCATGGATTTCACAGATAATTCAGTGTTTGTGGTGCTGAGCACAAATCACTCCTCCCCGTCCCCAGCCACAAACCTCCTCTGTTCCCCCTTCAGACACACCAGATGTTCCATTGAGCTGGAAAGCACCATAAAACACCAAAATGTGTCAGTGCTCCAAAAGGGCCAATTCACTGCCCCCTCTGGCACTGTCACATTTTCTGAAAAATCCTCTTTGCCCTGGATTTCTTCTCCTGGGAAGCTGAGAAGCCTCAGAGAAAAAATGAAAACAATATTATCTGATTTGCTTCTCCTGTGTTTTGCTGCTTTGGAATGTGGTTTAGAGAGTGTTTATCCAACAGGTGATTGTTTGATTGGTTTAATGTGAATTGTTTTTACTTAAAATGGCCAATAAAATGGGCAATCACAGTCAGGCTGTATCAGGACTCTGGAAGGAGTCACAAGTTTTCATCATCATTCTTTGCAACCTTCTCTCTGTATCCTTTCTGTAGTCTTTAGTATAGTTTAGTATAGCACTCATAATATAAAATAATATAAAATATAATATAAAACATAATATAAAACATAATATATAATATATAATGAAATATATAATAAAATATAAAAAATATCAAAAATAAAATATAAAATAAAATATAAAAATATCAAAAATAAATTACAAAATAAGATATAAAATAAGATATAAAATAAGATATAGTATGTAATACAGTATGTAATAGATATAATATAGTATGTAATATAATATGTAATATAATATAATATTTAATTAGCCTTCTAAGAACACGGAGATTCATCATTTCCTCTTTCATCCAGCAAATCCCACACCCCTCCATCAGTGTTCAGCCAAATGCTGCAAGAGACAGAGCAAATTTCCTCCATGGGAACCTTTCAACCTTCCCCCTCTCCTCATTTACCAAATCCTGGAGGTTTGGGGGCAAACCAAGGCCCCAGTGGGGGCAGGCACGGGGTCATGGTCCCTGCTGGAGCCCCAAGCTCCCATCCCAGGGAGCCAAACCATCTCCATCACCTGGAGCACAGCTGGGAGAGGGCACTGGGAGATGGGAGATGTTCCCTGGGTCCAGCAAGGCTGGAAAACCCAATCCTGAGCATGCCAGAGGCATCACAGTGAATAAAAATCTGATTTTCTGGTGGGTCTGTAGCACAGAGCGCATGGAGTGCAGAGCCACGAGGAGCAATCAGGGTATGAGTCAGGCTGGGGGCTGTCCAAGGAGGCTCCTGCAGCTGAATCCTGGCTGTCCAGGCAGGGTTACAAACAGGAACAGATTCCACACTGCCTCCTCAGAGCAGAGGGTGCTGGCCAGAGCAGGGACCAGGGGCAGGCACATCCTCTGTCCTGGGCCAGCAAGGGCTGGCAGCTCTCAAACAACTGCTTGGGGACTGCAGGGAATCTCCAAAAAGTGTCCAAAGAGATCCAAAGAGGAGCCCAGAAATTCATTCTGCAGGACTGGTTAGACCAGGCTGGGGAATCTGATGGCCAGACAAGATCTGCAGTGACCTTCCTGAGGAGAGCTGGGGTTTTTCAGAGCCTCCACAGAGCAGCAAGCTGCATCTACACCTGGTATCTTCACCATTCCTTCTGCAGGGGAGCCCTTGTGGCTTTGGGCAGAGCACAAACACCCCCTGACACAGGAGGGGGGACTCAGACACCCCAAACACCCATCACAGACAGAAACCCCAAAAAAGCCTTTCTGAGCTAAACCTGCTGTTAATTCAGACTAAACTCCAGGGCTGGGCTAGTCCAGGATCACAGACAAACACTCCCAGAAGTACAAAATGTGCAGGGAAAAAAGCAAACCCCAGGCACAGGGCAGTCACAAATGCAGGGATGGGGATGAGACACCTGGAGAGCAGCACAGATTTGTTAAATGTACAAATTTCTGTACTCTGTTTGCAGCCAGGAGGGAGAACCCATCCCTGTCTGTCCATCCCTGCCCTGCCTGTCCATCCCATTGCTGTCTGTCCATCCCATCTCTGTCCATCCCAGCCCTGCCTGTCCATCCCTGTCTGTCCAACCTATCCCTTCCTGTCCATCCCATCCCTGTCTGTCCATCCCATCCCTGTCTGTCCATCCCATCCCTGTCTGTCCATCCTAGCCCATCTCTGTCCATCCCATCCCTGCCTGTCCATCCCTGTCTGTCCATCCCATCCCTGTCTGTCCATCCCTGCCCTGTCTGTCCATCCTATCCCTTCCTGTCCATCCCATCCCTGTCTGTCCATCCCAGCCCTGCCTGGCCATCCCATCCCTTCCTGTCCATCCCTGTCTGTCCATCCCAGCCCTGTCTGTCCATCCCATCCCTTCCTGTCCATCCCTGTCTGTCCATCCCATCCCTGTCTGTCCATCCCATCCCTGTCTGTCCATCCCTGCCCTGTCTGTCCATCCTATCCCTTCCTGTCCATCCCATCCCTGTCTGTCCATCCCAGCCCTGCCTGGCCATCCCATCCCTGCCTGTCCATTCCTGTCTGTCCATCCCATCCCTGTCTGTCCATCCCATCCCTGTCTGTCCATCCCACCCAGGGTCAGTCTGAAGCAACATTTCTGTCCCTGCCAAAATTCAGGTCCCTTCTGGCTCCAGATGAGCTGAAGGAAAAGGGTCTGGGGGCTCCCACACCCACAGAATTTGGGGTGCTGGGTCCCACCCCAGCAGGCTGAGGTGAGGATGCTCAGCCCTCCCACAAAACCCACCCCAAACTCCCTCATTTCCCCAATTCCTCAACAGCCCCAGCAGCTGGGCAGTGCCAAAAATCCTCCTGCTCCTCTCTAGACCCCAGGCACCCCCTGCTCCTGGCACAGCATCCTGAGCAGGATGGACCAGCCAAGCATTTTTACAGCTCATCAACAGGGACAAGAAGCAGCTTGAAAAAACCCAATCAAATCTCTTTTTTTTGCTTTTTTTTTTTTTTTTTTGTGGCTTTGTGTTTTTAAAGGCATCCATTCATTCAAGGTGTTTAATGCAGGTATTTAGCTCTCATCCATCATTCAAGAGCGTGGAGAGGGAAAAAAAATAAATAAAAAAGTTTTCTCTGCTTTTCAGGCTGCTTGGCCCAGCTCACAGCATCCATCCAACACCCTCCACCTTCTCCTGCCCCACCAGAATATTTAATATTTATGAGCCTTCAGCTGCAGGTTCAGGTTGGATCCTTCAAGCTCAGAGGGTCACAAAGAGGCTCCCAGAAGGGTTTGGGGTTCTGAGTGGGGCTGGGCAGGAAGAGAGGCAGCAGCTCACACAGAGCACCTTTTTTTTCCATTTTTTTCCCTTTTTTTCACTTTGTGAGGCTCAGCACATCCCAACGGGAAGTCAGTGAGACACAGTAAACAGGGATATGCAACCAGGCCATTTTTCACTCTTTTTTTTTTTTTTTTTTTTTTGGAACAGAACTCACTTTCAAAAAAGCAGAGAGTAAATAAAAAGCCAGAGGAGCTGAGCAGGGTAAATCAAGAGTAGCTACACAAACCTTGCTCCAAGAACCCACCCAGCTCTGATAATATTAAATTATATTTAACTGCTATCATGACATATGGAAGCAATTACAAGCACTGCAGCTATAAACCCTTCAAGTGGCACGTTAAAAACCCCAAAGCCTTGTGAATAATCACCTGCCCCAAATCCTCCAGCCTCCCTCCACCTCCCCTGTACCTGGGGGAGGCTCAGATCCACCTGCTCCCAAGCTGTCACAGCAAAGCAGCACCTCCACCACCAATAAACCAATAAAATATATAAATATATCAAGGATTTTGGTGGCAAATGGAGAAAAAACAACAGGAAAATGTGACAGCTCAGGCAGTGTGGGGCTGCAGTTTTCTGCCTGGCTCCCAAAGCAGAGCAGTGGGCAGCCCAGCCATCACTCCAATTAAATTTGCTGCCTCTCATCAGCCCCCAGGGCCCCAATCAAACCTCCAGGTGCTGCAGGGAGGGCTGGATTCCCTCTGGAGAGATGTCAATATGCTCCCAAACAGGAATCCTTAACGAGCTGGCCATCACTGCTAAATGCAACTCTGTGCACCCACCAGCACATTCACTCTGTGGCTGCCTCACTTCCAGAATCCAGGAGGTTCTGGAGCAGGAAAATGAAGATTTTTAGCAGAGACCATGAAGGTTTTTAGCAGAGACCATGAAGATTTTTTGCAGAGACCATGGAGATATTTAGCAGAGGCTATGGAGATATTTAGCAGAGACCATGAAGATTTTTAGCAGAGAACATGGAGATTTTTAGCAGAGACCATTGAAGATTTTTTAGCAGATTTTGCCCAGACCAGCCTTTGATGGGTGATGATATCTATGGGAGTCTTGATGTCAAACCTCCAGGTGCTGCAGGGAGGGCTGGATTCCCTCTGGAGAGATGTCAATATGCTCCCAAACAGGAATCCTTAACGAGCTGGCCATCACTGCTAAATGCAATTCTGTGCACCCACCAGCACATTCACTGTGTGGCTGCCTCACTTCCAGAATCCAGGAGGTTCTGGAGCAGGAAAATGAAGATATTTAGCAGAGACCATGGAGATTTTTAGCAGAGACCATGAAGATTTTTTGCAGAGACCATGGAGATATTTAGCAGAGACCATGGAGATTTTTAGCAGAGACCATGGTGATATTTAGCAAAGAAAATGAAGATTTTTAGCAGAGACCACGAAGGTTTTTAGCAGAGACCATCAAGATTTTTAGCTGAGATATTTTGCCCAGACCAGCCTTTGAATGGGGGTGATATCTATGGGAGTCTTGATGTTAAATCCCACCACCACAGCTTTGTTTAGGCACCAATTTTCACCATTTTTAACCCACAGAGAGTGCTCAGCCAGCCAGGACAGGGCAGTGGGGCAGGATTTGGGGGGTTATTGCTTCTTCCTCTGTTGTTCTCCCTTGAATTATCCCATTTTCCTTCAGCTGCAGAGATTGGGAGCAGAAATGCCCTTCAGAGCATCCCCAGGAGGGATGAGACCAAACCAGATGAGGGACAGAGAGCTGGAACTCTGCAGGAAACTCCCAGATCCCTCCAGTTTTCCTGGATAATTCCTGATCAAATCCCACACCTGCAAAGGTGTCTGGCACAGCTGATGCAGCCTCTATGAGGTTTCTGTTTCAACCTGCAGCAGGCTGCCCTACCAACCCCCAAACACATCCAAGGTACCAACCCCCAAACACACCCAAGGCCCTGTCAGGAAGGATTAATTTTATCTAAGACAAATGTCAAAAAAGGAAAAAAAAAAAAAAAAAAAAAGAAAACCTCACAAAATTCACAGCACCAAATATCAACCTCACCCAAACGTGCAGGTGTTTTAGTGCACATATTTTTTCTTATGCTGAAACAGCAGTGCAGAGGCATTTAATTTGTATTTGACCAGAGATTTAACGAAATTAGGATTCAAAGCTAATTATTGATGAAAATGTAAAGTTTAAAGATCTCTGCCTCACTCACAAGAGCACACAGGGACAGAGGACTGGAATTAGGAATGGGAATGGGGAGAGGAGTGGGATTTTGGGGGGGCTCTGGGGCAGGGAATACAAAGCAGGGGGCTCCCACCTCTGCTCCCATCTCTGTAAATTTCAATGTCCTCTGCACCACACTCTGGCTGGAAAATCTCCCTGAATGACACCCCCAGAAATCCAATCACAGTAACAGACATAATGATCAATAAGCACCAGTCACCCCCATGCCATTCCCAGCTCTCCAGAAGCAGAGAAGCAAAGAGCAGAAATGCAGTTTCACTCCATCCAAACTGCCCTCGCGTCCAGCGACTCTCAGAACAGAGCTGGGACTCAAGATTGTTTTTCCTGTTTATTTTGTTGGCCACTCTGGAGGTTCTTTGGGTCATCCCATCCTCCCAGGCACCACCAAACAGCAGATTTGGGCTCTCTGGAACTGAACATGAAAATAAAGCAAAATTCAGACTGCAGCTAACGGGGTGATTTGCCTCATTTATTTAATTAATCATCGTGTATTATGCTTAATAACCCCCTACTGCTGCATGGCCAGCCTGGCCTCTCAGCTCAGCCAACCTGAGCTGAGCTGATTCTACTTCTTTTTTTCTATTTTTTTTTCTTTTTTTTCCATTTGTTTAAGCCTCCTTCCACCAAACCAGCCAGGAACTGGAAACACTTCCAAGCACAGGGAGGTTTTATGAGGTTGGGGACATTTTAGGAGACAGGGACACCAGTCCCTGCAGCCTCCCTGTGCTGCCAACACTCCAACCTCACCTCTCAGCACAGCTCCAACAGCTGCAAGGAAAAACAAATCAGCACAGAAAAGGATTAAAAAGAAAAAAAAAAATAACACACAAGTGCCTGGATCTTAAAGTGTTTCTGTGCAGTGATGTGATTTCACCTCTGGCCTTTGAAACGCTGCTCACCTCGGGCAAAAATCTGTTTTTCATTGCACACCTGCACACCTCACTTAATTCAGAGGGAAAGGTGGATGACAGAGTATTTTACTGGCTGTTTCAAGTCTAGCACAAGTGTCTTGTCCCCTGGCACTTTACCTGATTAATAACAAAATGAGCTCTCTAGTGAGGCAGACAGCTGGTTAGCCAGTCCAGCCAGCCGGGCAAAATGTGCATTTATCATAAAAACAGCCTCTGAAGTTCCTCAGTGCACATCCCTGCCCCGTGTCTGAGCACATCACAGCTGCTGACAAGGATGGATTCCCACACAAATCCCCTGAAATTTGGCCCAGAGACACTGAACTGCCCCCCAGAGCCACAGCAGGGCTGGGGCAGCCCAGGGGGGCTCAGCCCCTTCCTCCCCATCACCTCAGGGCAGCAGAAGGTGCCTTTAACCACCCTGGGGAAAAGCCAAATTCCCAAATTCCCAGGGATTAGCAAACACATCATATAGAAAGGCTGGCTCCAGAGTGGCTTGGTCCCATCCTGGCTGAGGGGAGGCATCAGCTGAGCCTGAGCAGAGCACCCACTCCCACACCAGACGATGCTCTGCACTCCTGTGGGCTCAGCTCTGTGCTGCTCCCCTCCAATGACCTCATTTTCAGAGCCAGGGCCACCAAACCCACCCCAATCAGCCCCTCACACACCCCCTAAAGCTGTGAGAGCAGCAGGGTGGGATCAGCAGAAAGCAATTTTATTAAAGGGCTGGGAACTGTCCCCTCCAACCAGACAGGGACAGCAGGAGCCTCCTCTCCAAACCTCATCCCACAGCAACCCAGCATCACAGCTCCCACAGAACCAGACCTGGAAAAGCCCTCTAAGATCCAGGCCAACCCCGATTTGGTGCCAAATCTGCCACCAAACCACGTCCCCAAGTGCCACATCTTCAAACCCATCCTGACCTCCCCACAGGGCAACTACCACACCAAAATGAGCCTTGTGGGATTACAGTATTCCCTTAAAAAACCCCAAAACACAGAGTGCCATTCCCAGCACGTTGCAGGGAAGCTCCAACCCTCCACATGCCCGGCTCCTGCACTGCAGTTTAAATTTGGAAACATCAGCCCGAGCGGAAAACAGTTTGATCAGTTCAGAGGCTGGAAAGCCAAGAGGAAATCTCCCTGCATTGTTCCACCCTGCAAACAGGCACCAGGACATGTTTTTATTTATTTACTGGGGGATGGTTTCACCACGGGTTTGGGGATTCCCATCCCGGTGGATCAAGGACATCCTCACAGCAAATTGCCCTTTGTCACCCAAAGAGGGGCTCCAAATTTGGCTGTCCTGAGCCACAGCAGCCACACGTGGCTGTGTCCTGCTGGGTAACGAGGACAAACTGGGAAAAAAAACCATCAAAACATCATCCTGGAGGGAAACTCCAGCGGAAAAAGGGAGAGGGATTCACTCTCCCAGCACAGGAACTGAGCTCCTGTGGGCACTGGAGGTTTATTTATCCCTGAAGGTTTCAGCGAAGTTACAGACAGAAAGTTTCCCTTCAGATTTCACCACTAGAACCTGTTGTTCAAAAATAAAAGGCGACGCTCTGAAATGAACTCGTCAACACAGGGGCTGCCGGCGGGCAGGGCACAAAGCCCCATTTCGTTTGTTCTGATCGATTTCACTTCCCGATTCCCATGCAAATATCTGCAGCCCAGCTTGCAAAAACACCAGCGGAGCTCTCAGACACAGAACAACCTGAGCTGAGCTGATTTTACTTATTTTTTTCTATTTTTTTCTCTTTTTTTTTTCAGTTTGTTTAAGCCTCCTTCCGCCAAACCAACCAGGAACGGGAAACACTTCCAAGGATGGAGCCGCTTTTGAAGGAGCCAAATGGGAGAGCCACGATGAGAGCAGGGCAAGGGTGGAACTGGGGTCCCTGCCCTGAGCCCCCATCCCCATCAGGGATGCAGCACCGGGGCTCGGGCACTGCCCTGGCCTCGCTCCCTGCCCGGCCCGGCTTGGGGGCAGCCTCGCAGAGCACCAGAGCTTCGTGTGTTTTCATAAATTTATTCATTTATTTTGCTTTGAGTCTTCCCAGCCAAACTTTCGTCCCGGCGCCCGCTCCTCCCGCACATCCCAGACGAACCAGCGCCTCCATGAAAACCCCCAATAATCCCATCTCCTCCTAGCCCTGTTATTTGCTTTTGTTTCGCCACGGCTGTAAACACGAGGGGGATGTTTCCCTCCTGCCCCGGAGCCTTTCCCGGAGAGAAACCGGGGGGATAAAGCCTGGGAGGGGCTGCTGGGTGTGGGGAAAATTAATCCACAAACATCAGAGCTTTATGTCCAAAAAGAGGAGTCCTTTTACTTTATTCGAATAAAGAGAGAAGCTATGGGGCATTCCCTTAATTTTTAACCGAGGAGTCCTTTTACTTTATCCGAATAAAAGGAGAGGCTATGGGGGCATTCCCTTAGGGTGTCTCAAATTTTTATCCTAATTTCTCGGCCGCATTTCATCCGTGGGAGGTGAAACAGCTGGGGTCCCACCCCATCCCATCCCACCAAGTTGTGCAGAGCAGCAGCCGCATCCAGGTGCTCCAGGTGCTCCCGGGGGTTCCCCACCCGGCCACCCCTCCATCCATCCACCTCTCCCCTCCTACCTGGGACATCTGCGGCCTGAAGTTGATGTCCTTGAGGTCGATGGAGCCGGGGGACAGGTTGTGCAGCAGCTGGCACAGCAGCACCCCGTCCCGCAGCGCCTGCGCCAGGTCGAACACCACGGCCGAGGGCCAGACCACCCGGTGGTTCGGGGGCAAAACTTTGCAGTCGATGAGCCAGCGCCCGCACTGCCGCCACTCCTCCATGGCCGCGCTCTGCTGGCTCCCCCGGCCTTCCTCTTCCTCCTCCTCCTCCTCAGGGGCCGCGGGCAGCCGCCCGAGGGGCCGCGGTGCTGGGCGGCTCCGCGCTACCGCCCCGCTCCATCGCCGCCCGCCGGCCCCGCCAGCATCGCTGCGCGCCGGGGCTGCGAGCGGGAGCAGCGGCAGGAGGAGGAGGAGGAAGAGGAGGAGGAGGAGGAAGGAGGGCGGCGCGGAGTTTTCCGGCGGAGGGCTGCCCCTGCCCCCGCTGCGGCCCCACCGCCTGGGCCGGGGTTAGGCGCGCCGCATCCTCCGGGAACAAAGCGGCGGACGGACGGACGGACAGACAGACGGACAGGCGGCCACGGCGGGGCCGCCCCCCAATGCAACTCCGTGGCGGTGCCCGGTGGAAACTTGCGCTGCTGAGGGAGCCCAGCTGGCGGCCGAGCCGGGCACGGCTGTCGGGGCGAGAGCTGCTCTCCCCGCCCCGGGCAGCGAGCGGCCCCCGGCCCGCCCCCGGCACCGAGCACCGAGCAGCGAGCACCGAGCAGCCCCCGGCCCGCCCCCGACCCGCCCCGGGCAGCGGAACAGCCCCCGGCCCGCCCCCGGCCCCGAGCACCGAGCAGCCCCCGGCCCGCCCCGCCGCCCCTTTGTCTGCGGGAACCCGGGGGCGGAGGGGCTTTGGCGACGCTTTGGCTCGCAGCCCGGTTTTTTTCCCCCAATATTTTTCCCTTTCCCCCTCTCCCCTTTTTTATTTTTCCTGTTTTTTGTTTTGTTTTGGTTTTGTTTTGTTTTTTTTTTCCCCTCTCCCCCTCCCTTGTATCCCTCCCGCTCGCTCCTCTCCCTGTTCCGGGAAATCCGCCCGGAGCCCCGGCGCTGCTTCGCTGTCCCCGCTGGCAGAGCCGCCACCGCGTTTTGTGGGGTCCCCTCTCCCCGGGGCCCCCCGGTTCCTCCGGTCCTGGGGCAGGAGCGGTACCGGGGCACCCCCGGTCCTGGGGCAGGAGCGGTACCGGGGCACCCCCGGTCCTGGGGCAGGAGCGGTACCGGGGCTCCCCCAGTTCTGGGGCAGGAGCAGGAGCGGTACCGGGGCTCCCCCGGTCCCGGGGCAGGAGCGGTACCGGGGCTCCCCCGGTCCTGGGGCAGGAGCGGTACCGGGGCTCCCCCGGTCCCGGGGCAGGAGCAGGAGCTGTACCGGGGATCCCCCGATCCTGGGCCAGGAGCGGTTCCGGGGCTCCCCCGATCCTGGGCCAGGAGCGGTACCGGGGCTCCCCCGATCCGGGGCCAGGAGCGGTACCGGCGCTGCCCCGATCCTGGGCCAGGAGCGGTACCGGGGCTCCCCCGGTCCTGGGGCAGGAGCGGTACCGGGGCCCCCCCGCTTCCCCTGGGCCAGGAGCGGTACCGGGGCTCCCCCGGTCCTGGGGCAGGGCAAGAGCGGTACCGGGGCTCCCCCGGTCCCGGGGCAGGAGCAGGAGCTGTACCGGGGATCCCCCGATCCTGGGCCAGGAGCGGTACCGGGGCTCCCCCGGTCCTGGGGCAGGAGCGGTTCCGGGGCTCCCCCGATCCTGGGCCAGGAGCGGTACCGGGGCTCCCCCGATCCGGGGCCAGGAGCGGTACCGGCGCTGCCCCGATCCTGGGCCAGGAGCGGTACCGGCGCTGCCCCGATCCTGGGCCAGGAGCGGTACCGGGGCTCCCCCGGTCCTGGGGCAGGAGCGGTACCGGGGCCCCCCCCGCTTCCCCTGGGCCAGGAGCGGTACCGGCGCTCCCCCGGTCCTGGGGCAAGAGCAGGAGCGGTACCGGGGCCCCCCCGCCTCCCCGGGGCCGCACACGCTCACACAGACCCCGCTTTGTCTGAGCGCTCGCTCCCGTTCGTCATCCCCTGTTTGGGTTGCAAATACTGCAGGGGAGATGTTTAACCCAAACAAGGCATCGTGTTCCTTGACTTTGAAACGGGAGGACAACTCCTATAATTAATTACCAGCGTATTTATTAAAAACCTCGACTCTCAGGCATTAACTCCTTGGCAGCAAACTCTTGAAAAATCTCTGATTTTCGCCGGTGGCTTCCTTCCAAATCAGCGCGGCTTAGAACAACCTCTTTTCAAAATCTGTTCTGAGTTTTCTTCCGAGATCCTCTCCCCAGAGTTTGCCGATTAATTTCCAGCCCGGCTCTTCCAGATAGGCAGAACCGGAAGCCGGGACTGGGACGAAGGGAAGCTATTAACCTGCATGTCAAACAAATGCAGCACTAATCTCTTCCAAATGGAGCCAAGCGGAGATAAAGGAGAAAGAGAACTCCACAACCATGATCCTTCCTTTTCCATCTAGGAAGGAGGATCTCTCTGACCAACAGAAAACAATTGTTTCATATTCTAAGGAAAGTTTGGGGGGGTTTTGTAAAAGGAATTCTTTCATGGCGAGGTGCTGGCTGTCCCTCAGTGCCATCCAAGAGGGAGCAGCAGCATCAGTCTCAAAATCAGAGCTGCACCCTGCCCTGGGAGTACCCAGATCCCAGCCCACACTCTCCATACCCCGAGGAGGTGCTTTCTCACAATGATTTTCTTGATCTTGTAGCTCTTCACCAAGCGTTTCTGCCCTCCAACAGCACCCATGGGCAGGGATCACGAGGCTACTGAAGGCAGTGGAGTCGTGCCAGGGATAATTTTGGTTGACTCAGAACCAGCCTGCCGTGTGAGGTCAGGTCTGTAGGTAGATGACAACAGAGGAGTTGATTGTATGTGCATAATTAAAGCTGCGAGGCACAGCTTAGCTTTTTTCACTGAGTAATAAAAAGCATTCTTGGCCCCTGGACGCTTGGGAGCGATCCCTGCAGCTGCAGAGCCAGGCTCTGCGTGGGAGGTGTTGGAGCAAGCACGCTCCTCGCCTACCTCTGACAACCCAAAGGCTGATGGCAGAGATTTCCGAGAGCAGGAAAAATAAAAACAACCAAAACCTGGGCAGCCAGGCTCGGGAGGAGCTCGAATCCAGCACACACTGGTGAGCTGTGAGCTCCAGATTGTACAAAGTGTCCTGCAAGAGGATGGGGGGTGTGGAGAGGACCCAGGTGCTGGAGGAAGGTGGAGAGGAACAACCTCTGACCGAGCAGCACCTGGATTTCACCTCATCCATTCCCCTGCTGCTGCCTCCGTGGGTTATTGGGAAGGGTCCTGACCTAAAAGGGAGCTTGAATAAATTATAGAGGTTGGATTTTGTGTTGGAGCTGGTGTTCCCCTGTCCTGCGTCTTGGCACTGCTGGGAATGACAGCCAGGGAACCAGGGAACGACAGACAGCCAGGGAACGACAGCCAGGGAACGACAGACAGCCAGGCAATGCCAGCCGGGCTGACACCACCCTCTGCTGGGGAACTCTCCGCTCAGACTTTGCTCATTGGGCTTTTGTTTCGGCTCCTCACTCAGAGAAGCCCCAGATGTGGCTGGATGAAGATGCTGCCAGAGGGAACGTTGTGCTTTTTCTGTGCTTTTTCACCTTCAAATGTCTCCGTGTGTACGGACAAGGAGCCTGATAGGCAGCCCCCCACTTCCATAGCTCAGGGAATGGGAGAGGGACCTGGCTGGAGGGGTGGTGGCACTTTGGGAATGTCACAGAGTTCGTTGGGAACATCCCAGTCCTGCAAAACTAGTGGGAGGGAGGGGAAGAGAGAGGGGGAAAGAGAGGGAAAGAGAGGGAAAGAGAGGGAAAGAGAAGGAAAGAGAAGGAAAGAGAAGGAAAGAGAAGGAAAGAGAAGGAAAGAGAAGGAAAGAGAAGGAAAGAGAAGGAAAGAGAAGGAAAGAGAAGGAAAGAGAAGGAAAGAGAAGGAAAGAGAAGGAAAGAGAAGGAAAGAGAAGGAAAGAGAAGGAAAGAGAAGGAAGGAAGGAAGGAAGGAAGGAAGGAAGGAAGGAAGGAAGGAAGGAAGGAAGGAAGGAAGGAAGGAAGGAAGGAAGGAAGGAAGGAAGGAAGGAAGGAAGGAAGGAAGGAAGGAAGGAAGGAAGGAAGGAAGGAAGGAAGGAAGGAAGGAAGGAAGGAAGGAAGGAAGGAAGGAAGGAAGGAAGGAAATTAAATGCACTAACACGTATGAGGACACCATACCTTACAAATCATCCCCAAAATACCCGGGACGTGGCCACATTTCCAAGAGAACTGTATTTTCTGCAATGTTTGGTGTCACTCCAGAGTTCTCTACAGCAGCCACAGTGTAGCCCCCCTGAAAACACCCCTTAAACACCAGACCCACACGGGCAGGAAATGTTCTTCTCCCGGTTTTCGCCGGCAGGCAGCGTGTGTGGATTGCCATTGCCACCTCCTGGATGAGCCCAGGCGTGCAGCCGCCTGTCCCGGAGCCCTGCTGGCTGCCAGGGACGTGTCCCCAGCTGGAGCCAGGGTCCCCAGAGCCGGAGCCGGCCCGGCTGCTGGCAGGGCAGCTGTCACACAGCCTACGTGCCATTCGCAGCATGCCCTCCCGTTTTGTCATCTCCTTTCCACGGCTATTTTAGGAAAGCTGTGCAAGCCCCAGCTCGGCGGAGCCACTGCTGGATTATCATCAGCCAGGGGGGAAACCACAGGGCCACCAAAGCGTTCAGCTGCTGGGCACAGACAATAATCCTCTGTCTGCCTCATCACACACCTGATCTACCTGCCCAGACAAGGTGCACCCTGCCACAGCCCCTGCAATTTTCCTCCTGGAGCTGCCCCTGGAGGTGACGGTGGAAAGGAGCAGGAAAATTCACCTGGCACAGCTCCATCCCGGGCAGGAGGGATGAACTGGATTCTCCTCTTGTACCTGAGCACTCAGCTCAGGTGCTCTTTGTTCATCCTGAGTGCATCTCTAATGGTAAAGGATTCTGAGCCCAGGCACCAGGCAGGTGGAGCTGGCACTCCCTGGGCCTTTCTCTATGGAAAATGCTCATTTTGGGATGTCCCAGCTGGGCTGAATGCCAGTTTAGGTGCTCTGTGTTCATCCTGAGTGCATCTATAATGGTAAAGGATTCTGGACCCCGGCACCAAGCAGGTGGAGCTGGCATTTCCCAGGGCCTTTCTCTATGGAAAATGCTCATTTTGGGATGTCCCACAGCTCAGGTGCTCTTTGTTTATCCTGAGTACAGCTCCACTGGTAAAGGATTCTGGGCCCAGGCACTAGGCAGGTGGAGCTGGCACTCCCAGGGCCTTTCTCTATGGAAAATGCTCATTTTGGGATGTCCCAGCTGGGCTGAATGCCAGCAAGCACCAGTGAACAGCTCCCAGCACTGCTGGGACACCCTCACTAATTAAGAATCTTCCACCCCAACAGGTTTCCCATCAAAAGCAGCCAGACATGGAGTGGTCACAGCCCTGGGAGCTGGGCAGGGGGAGAAGAGCCCAGCCCTGCCCCTCACTGCAGCCGTGGCACAGCAGAGGCAGCTCAGGGACAGCAAAGCAGAATTTCCTCGGAGGAAGTGGAGAGGAACAAACCTCTGACTGAGCAGCACCTGGGTTCACCTCCTCCGTTCCCCTGCTGCTGCCTCCGTGGGTTATTGGGAAGGGTCCTGACTCCAGGGACTCAGCAATGGGTGCAGTGGAGGGGTCAGAGCAGTTGGTGGCAGGTTCCAACCCTCCTCCTTGCCCCTCTCACAGGTTCCAACCCTCCTCCTTGTCCCTCTCACAGGTTCCAACCCTCCTCCTTGCCCCTCTCACAGGTTCCAATCCTCCTCCTTGTCCCTCTCACAGGTTCCAACCCTCCTCCTTGCCCCTCTCGCAGTGCACCCACCCCCCTTCCCAACCTCTGTTAGTTTGGTGATAACAGAGCCAGGAATTTTACAGACAATACCAAGAAAACCTAAAAAAACCCTAAATCTTGTCCACTAAAGGATTTCCCACCTTTTTCTGCAGCTTCCACGAGTGCTGGCTTCCCTGCACTAGCAGGAAGCAGATTAAGCAGCAGAGTCGGGATATTTCTGATAATAAACATTTTAATAATGTGGTCATTTCTTTTTGGTTTTTTTTTTTTTTTTTTGTTTTGTTTTGTTTTGTTTTGTTTTTCTTTGCTTCCCTCCTCTTTGTGTTTGGCCTGGATCTCCTGGAAGCAGGGAATTGCAGCATGCCTTCCCTGTGACGGCAGCAAACCACAGCCTCTTGTTTGTGTCCCTGAAGGCGGAGAGGAACAACCAGGAGTAGCTCTGGAGTAGCTCTGGAGTAGCTCTGGAGTAGCTCTGCTCGGGTCCTTCACAGGAGATTAGATGGCGCTGCCTTCACAGCAGATAAGAAGATTGAGAGCTTAAATTTAGCATCATCAGGAAAAGAATAAGCCCTGCAGCTCTCTTCAAAACATATTTGGTGCTGTGCTGGCCAGGGGCAGGCGGGATAAGGAGAGGAGCTGGGGCAGAGAGAGGAGCTCAAGGAGGGGCTGCTCCCTTCCCACACAGCCCAGGGTGACAGTGGCATGAGCTGGCAGCACACAGGGCTGTCCCTGCCTGTCCTCACCCCTCACTGGGGAGCCCCAAGGGGTACAAAGGGTGCCTGCACACGCCAGAAAGGAGAGCGGGCTGGAAATGCCACGGACAGCCCTCGGGAGGACTCCCCCAGTCCAGCCCCAGTGCTCCCAGTATGGGCTCAGCACAGCTGGACTGGATGTCCCTTTACAGCACATCCAGAGCTGGGTGACAGCCCTGGGATCTCTTACACCCATTGGGGGGCTTCAGTGCCATCCCCGGACCCACAAACTCACCTTGGGGTACCCCACTGCCATCCCCGGACCCACTCACCCCACTGGGGTACCCCACTGCCATCCCCTGACCCACTCACCCCACTGGGGTACCCCACTGCCATCCCCGGACCCACTCACCCCACTGGGGTACCCCACTGCCATCCCCGGTCCCCCGTATCCAGAGTGGGGTTCCCAATCTCACCCCCCATCTCCCCGCACCCCCTGGGTCCCCCCTCCGCCATCCCCCGCCCCTCTCGGGCTGTGCCGCCCCCCGGTCCCTCCCCGGTGCCCCCGCCCCGGCCGTGGCTCCTCCCGAGCGCATCACGGCGGGCGGAGCCTGCGCCGGCCGAGCGGAGCCGAGCCGGGCCGAGCGGAGCCGAGCCGGGCCGAGCCGGGCCGAGCGGAGCCGAACCGGGCCGGGCAGCGCAGCACGGTGGGGCCGGGGCAGGGCCGGGGGGCGCGGGGAACCCTCGGGGGGCGGCCCGGGAAGGGCGGTGCGGGACCCCCGGCTCGGGGCGGGCAGGGCCGGGGGGTGCGGGACACCCGCGGGGCCGCTGGGAGGGTCTGGGGGCGGGCGGGCGATGGGGGGCACGGAAGGGGAGGGTGGGAGGGCGGGGACCCCCGGTGTCAGCCCCTTGGTGACGCTCTGTGCCCCGCAGGTGCCGTCCGGAGGTGCCGGGCACTGCCCCCCTCTTCCCCAGCCTGGGTACCACAAGCGGGGCCGAGCATCTTCTGCATCTTCTCCTGCATCTTCTCCTGCATCTTCTCCTGCATCCCTGCGCACGTGACGTGCGGGCTCCGTCCATCCGCGGGGAGAGGCCGAGCACGGGCCTGGGCATCTCTGACCTCTGGCAGCTCCGGGAGCCGTTGTCCAGGGAATTCAGCTCCTCCGGGCCTGCCCTGCCTGCCTGCTCGCACCTATGGAGGAGCTGCGTGGACTGACAACAAACAGCACGTGCGGGCCCTGCCCAGCATGGAGCACGCTGCAGTAGCACCGCTGGGTGAGCTCTCAGAAGCCCTGGAGTGGTTTTTAAGCAAGGCCGGGCTGCCTGCTGTGATTTTAAGGCCCTGCTCTGTCTCCTGAGCGGTGCCAGCAGCTCGTGGATGCTGAGAGCTGTGCCCTGGGATGTTCTCCCTTGAGAACCTCTCCCTCCACGCAGCAGCCGTGACCCTGGACAGACCCAGCGGGGATCGTTTCGGAGCTGTTGGGAAGGAGCCCCTGCAGGTGGAGCTCTGCTGGGGCAGATGAGTGACCCGGTGATGAACGGGAGGGTTCCCCTGCCCGAGAAAGCCCTGAGTGAGGGCTACGCCCGCCTCAGGTACAGGGACACGTCCCTGCTCATCTGGCAGCAGCAGCAGCAGAAACTGGAGTCGGCTCCCCCCAACACCTACCTGAGCCGCAGCAGGAGCATGTGGTACTCGCAGTACGGCAACGAGGCCATCCTGGTGCGGGACAAAAACAAGCTGGATGTCTCCAGGGACACGGGCCAGTCCAAGTTCTGTGCTATTATGTAATTCCCCGCAGGAATCCACACGTGGAGAGGAAGCAGAGCTGGGGGAGGTGGGTGTGCGCCACCCTCTCACGGCCCTGCACAGGAAGCAGCGTTGCAGGAAGGCTGAAGTTTGATTGTTTGTGTTTGGTTTTGCTGTTTATGGACTCCCATTCTGTGTGTGTACAGCAAACCCAGCCTTGCTGGGGAGCTCTCAAGGCTGTTGCTTGCCCAGCATCTTGGCAGGGGCTGTGCTGGACCATGTGTTGCCTCTAAGTGGCTCGTGTGCCCTGAGAAACACCCGCTGGCACTTGGGCACCGTCCCCAGCCACCCTTACTGGCCAGTCCTGGTGCATTTCCAGAGCTCTGGGAATGCTGGTGGGACACAGGAGCACAGATCTGTTCCCATCAAGGCTGTGGTTTTAAGAAGTTGATCTCCAAAACCATCTGGCCATTACTTGTTCTGTTTGCCCTGTCTGTCTTTAATTGCTGCCCTGAAGTGGATTCTCCCAGCCAGGGAATGGAGTGGCTTACTGTGGGAACAGGGAGAAAATGTGTTCAGAATTTAATCCAAGCCTTCAAAACACCTGGTAGGAAAGGAGTGCTGGAGTTTTGTGCAAAGCCAAGGGCCCTCTCTGATGCCACAGTGCGGGATCATGGAAATAACAAGAGCTGTGGAGTCAGGGGAGCTGAGTCCTTTCAGACCCACCTTAAAGGGAGGGACAGCCCCAGCAAAACAACAGCAGGAGACCCCTGTAAATACACACATGTCCTAAGGGACACCAGGAAACTCCTGCACAGCCCAGAGCCACTCCTGGGATGGGCTGCAGGAGGAAGGAGGCCACTGGAGTTTGCTTTGCATTCGAGTTTTAATGCATGCAGTAGCTTGGAAGGGTTTAACTTCTAGTTCAGGTTGGATTGTAGGTTTGGTGCATGTATTTTAAAAGTGGTGTCTGGGATTGTTATGATTAACTGGAGGATTTTAGGGGGGAGAAGCACTGCCCTGCTCGGGCACAGAGGCTGCTGCTTTCAGGTTTAAGTTTCTGCTGAATCCTGACTTGCTCAAGGCAAGATCACACTGAGGATCTCAGCCCAGCAAGCACCTGAATCTTTGCTAAAAACAGAACTACCACTTCCAGGGGTGTGAATTATGTACCCAGGGTTCAGCATGGAAATCCTTCAGGGTTCTGCCCTTTCTGTCCTGCCTAGGCCATGTGTGCAACCCAGCAGTGCCTGGGCACAGGCTTAGCTCCAGGCAAATCAGCATTTGATGTCAGCTTCAGGATGGATTATTTACCTGCCTATTATTAGGCACACTCATTAATTCTGTTCTATTTATCTAAAACCTCCTTTGTGTTTTTTTTCAAGCACTTTATTTTATTTATTTTTTTTTTAAATACAATGAAGAATCTCTTCCACCTCTCCCGTGTGGGTGAAATGCTACAACAAACACACAGACACTCAACCTTGCTGAACTCAATGTACTGAGCAGAACACACCTGTCCTAGAGTGAAATCATAGAGGTTTGGTGTACTCAGCCCTGCTCCATAGCACTGCAAACAATAGGCAGCTGGTTGTTTGTTTAAAAGCACTATTTCTGCATGTGTTGGTGTTTGATACCTTGTGTGTGTGTGTGTGTGTGCTCATAGATTTAAACCCTGCTGCTTTGCAGACCTGTGCATTGCTCTGCACACAAATCACCCTCTTGCTTTTGTCAGGACGAGCTCTGGAGGAGAAACAACCCAGTGAATAAATGTTTTTTCAAGCGAGTGCAATGAGATTCACAAACCCGGCGAGGCTTGGCAGGGAGCTGGGGGAGCAGTGCCAGGGATGTGTGACCCACCTGGGCCTCCAGCTCCTGGCTGAGTGAACAAGGAGATTATTTACTCCAGCAGGCAGGGGGCTGGGCCCAGAGCTCCCCTGGGAACTGCAGGTGCATTCACCTGGAGAAGCAGGAGAGAGAGAGGTGGGTTCCAGGCCAGCCCTGGGGAGCACATGAACTCTGGGAGTTTTAAGGAACAGCACATCCCCCAAACCAGCTGTTCATTTTTCTTTTCTTATAGAAAAAGAGATCCAACACTTTATTTTCTTTTTAATTTCAGTAAGGAAGATGCTTATTTTGGGTGTAATCAGTCTCTTTTTGTTAACGTGGCTGGTAAACCAAAATTCAGTTATTTTACAGAACAAGACTAAACCCGTAAGAATGTGCATAAATTCTTCCAGGATGGAGGCTGGATGTGACAGTGCAGGAAGAAGAGGATGAGTTGTCCTTCCATCTCTGTGAATGTGACTGTAGTTTTCCATTTCTGTGTGTCACTGGTCACAGCAGGCTTGTGGAGTGGCTGCTGTGGCTGTTCTGTGAGCCAGCTGTGTGGTGGTGATGCACTTGTTTCAAACACTGTTGTAGCCTCTTTGATAAAGTGCATTAAAATGATTTGAATGCAGCTTTGGGAGTGGCTGTTTTTCCCCCTGGCATAGGTGACAGCTTTTGGCATTCCCCTTTTGGGAGGGAGGGAGGAATCCCCTCAGTTACTGGTAGGGCTCCCAAGCCACACCACGGGACTGGGAGCTGCAGGGGAGGCTCCTCCAGCTCGCCAAGGCCAGCAGCACCTTCAGCATAAGGAGAGCTCTGGATGTCACACTGAATGAGGGAATTATTATAGAAAAGATCTCAGGGATTGTCACATCCAGCCTGTGACCAATCCCCAGCTTGTCCCCAGCCGTGAGTGCCACATCCAGGCCTTCCTTGGGCACCTCCAGGGATGGGGACCCCAAACCTCCCTGGGCAGTTCCAAGGCCTGAGCACCCTTTCCTCCAAGGAATTGCTCCAGGAATTGCTCCTGCTGTCCAACCTGACCCTTCCCTGATGCAGCTTGAGCTGTTCCCTCTTGTCCTGGCAGTGACCAAACCCCACCTCACAGCCCTGGTTTAGGCAGCTGTGGAGAGCACAGAGGTCTCCCCTGAGCCTCCTTTTCCTCCAGGATCTCTCACTGCTCCTCACAGGACTTTCCAGAGCCTTCCCCAGCTCTGTTCCCTCCTCTGGACTCATTCCAGCCCCTCAATGTCCCTCTGGCAACCCCAGGATTCAAGGCACGAGCAGTGAGAGCTGAACTTTGTGTCCTGTGTGTCCTCAGCCTCCTCCCAGCCTGAAGAAACAGCTCTGCTGGCTGCCCCCAGAAATAACTCACCTGCAAATGCCTCAAACATCCTCACCTGCCTCACAGGAGACTGTTCAGGGGACAGGATGGACAAACAGCCCCTGGGAGTGTCCCTGGTACAGGAGCAGAGTGGAACAGCTTTGCTGAAGCCCTGGAGGGGCAGCGAGCAGTAACAGGGTTAGAGAAAGATTAACCCTGGGGCAGCCTGGCTGTGCTAACCCCACCTCACACACACAAAAAACAAACAGCAAAACCAACCCCAACCCTCTCTGGGGACCAAAATAGCTCCTGGCCCTCACACAGCAATGCCAGGACTCTGCTGGCACTGGCACAGCTGCTCCAGGCCCCCTTCCCAAGCTGTGCCTTCCAGGTCACCCTGAGCTCACAAAGTCCCTCTGCTTCCTGCAGCTCCTGGTGGCTCCCAAGAAGTGAAGTTTGATCTCTTTTCAGCCCAACTTACCTCAAAATCAGCAGCAATTCTCACAGAATTTAAGACCCTGCAGGCTGTAGGATGCTGGGAAGAGCTCAAGCCCTTCCTTGGCTGCCCTGGGACATGGGAGCAGCTGAGTTTCCCTCACCAAAAAAAGGGGATTTAAAGGAGTTTTATTGCAGCTGTGATTCAGACACCCCAGAGCTGCCCCACTCTGACATTCCCCAAAACAACTCCCAGATTGCTCCAGGGCTTGTGGCACCAGGATTCAACACCCTGGGGTTTGGCTCCTGGCACTGCCCAGGCCACACCTGGAAAAGATGAGGAGAGGGGAAAAGATGGGATCAAACTGCACACACCAAACAATTTTTCTTTTTATTATGAAAACAAAACGAATGCCCCAGGACCAGGGTCTGTGATTACCAGTAACATCAAAGATTACTTTCTAACTCTTTTTTTAAATTCTGTTTTGTTTGAGGCCAGCAATTTGCAATAAACAAGCTAAACTACTTACATTGACTCATTTCTTTTCAATAACTGACATTTACAGG
Organism: Setophaga petechia; assembly: GCA_024362935.1. Classification (NCBI taxonomy): domain Eukaryota; kingdom Metazoa; phylum Chordata; class Aves; order Passeriformes; family Parulidae; genus Setophaga; species Setophaga petechia. The sequence continues at coordinate 7,381,045 of JANCRA010000030.1, forward strand.
AATATACTAGAAATGGCACTAAAAAGTTTTAAGAAAAAGAGTTACGGTAAATTTGCATGCACATCATACAGAAAAGTAACAATTTCTTTTTTATTTTTAAATATTAAAAAAACCCCAAAATAACAAAACAAAAAATACAACAACAAATCTTTCTGGATTGGTTATGCCAGTATCAGGGCTATGTTCTAAGTGGCCTGTGTCAAATCCTAGCTGGTGGTTTAATTTATTTTTTAAAAATGACATTTTAAAAAGATATGCAAATACCATTTTCTTTACAAAATGCAGCTCAAAGCAAGATAACGCTGCTGTGTAAGGAATCCTAAATTTCTCTTTACTGATGCAGAGCCTGCCCACAGTTAGCCCTAGTGGTAACTGCTCAGGGTTGAGAAGAGACTGAGAATTTAAAATCCAGTACTAAAAAGGTTGTGGTCTGTCTTTGTCATGCCCCAATCCCTTCCCCTCAGCTCCAACCCCAGCTTTAAAAAAAAAAAAATCATTCCTTTCAAAACAAGGAAAAAAACCAAAATTAAAAACTGCTCTAAAAGTCCCCAAAGCAGAGAAAGAACTAGATTAGGTAACTGCAGTCTGCTTCTACCACACAGAGAAGGGGGAAGAGAGCTCAGGGGGAACTCAGCTGTGGATTGCCACACACAGAAATTATCTTTGTGTGTGTTTGGGGGTCACCACCCTGCCAGCAGTGACACAGCCCTGAACCATCACTCCCACACTCCCAAACCCTGGGGTAGGCAAGGTTCAAACCACACCAGTACAAAAACTGCGATGGTTTTGTTGTGTGGATGTGACACGGTGGGCGTGCAGAGAGCTGAGACTCCTCTGGTCGCTGGGATGGGGATCTCCCTCTGGTCCCACTGAGCCACGAGACAGGCTGAGTTTACAATCAGAGAAAAGGTTCACAAAGTTCTTTTTTTAAAAGGTGCAGTAATGCTGGTTGATTGAGAAAGGTCTGGTCAGATATTTTGTCAAAACAGGAATTAGTCCGAAAAAAGCAGTTTCAATAAAACTCTGTGTGTATGCATACATATGAAATCATACTGATTTCAGTGAAGTTTCCCCTGGAAAACAAAGTTAAACTTTGTTCATTCAAGAAAAATTCTACCATAAAAATTTTAATTTTTTTTTTCCTTTTTTTTTTCTTTTTTATTCTTAAGTTTAAAAATGTCCTTCAAACGTTGTGTGTTTGTTCGTTTCCAAGTTATTTTGTGACATCTGGACTGACGTGTCATGCAATAAAACCAGTTAAATAAATGCTCTGTTGCTTCAGTTCCCAACTCATTTAGGACTGCTGCTACTTACTCTGGACTGGAAACATCTTTTCTTTCCTGGAGAAACTCAGATGTACAAGAGGCACCCCCATGGACATGGTGGGGATAAAGAGCACTACAAACAAGCTGGGGATGGAGAAGTGGAAGGACAGCATTTGGAAGGGAGGAGTCACCAAATTCTTCCCTCAGTCATGCCAAAATGGATTTCTCCTTGCTCCATTTGGTTGGGAACACCTCACTCTCCGTGCAAGGTTTCCCAAGAAGTGGAAGCCCAAGTTGCAGCTGGTGGGTCAGGGATGTGCAGCACACTGTTCCCATTCCGTGGTGGCCTTGGCAGATTTTCCAGGGATCTCCTCCAGGATGCTGAGCCAGCCTCAGCCACGCCTTCTCCCATCACATCACCTCACACCTGGTTCTCAGCCCTCTGGCTCCAGCTTTCCCGAGGAATTCTGGTGGGGCAGCCCCTTGAGGGATGTCTGTGTGTCCCAGGGGCTGTTCCTGCTGCCAGAGCTGAAATTCCCAGGATTTTCTGTGGCAGTGATGCTGTCGCCTCTGGTTTGTCCTCCCCACCACAGCTCAGGGTCAAGCAGGCAGGAAAAGGTTCCAGGAAGGGAAAACTGGGAGTTTGTTTATCCAAAAGCCATGGCAGTGAATTGGTTGCAATTATTCCTTAAAATATTCCTTGGTTTTGATCATTCAAGTCGCAGGCAACAGGAGAAACGCAGGTGAAACCCAACCCCGTGGAAAAGAAACCCAAGCTCTTAATTAGGTGAATATTACATTTCCTCATAGTAAATTCTGAAAATATATTACCAGGGATCTGGCTGGGGGAAGGTTTTGTAAGGGCAGAACTTAAAAAAAATAAAATCAGAACTGAACTCCATTGTTAATGGAAAAGAAAAATCATGAATTTTAGTAAAAATCAGAATATTTTTCTTTCAATTGCTGTGAAAGGAAATTGGGCTGGCCTTGAGGGGCCTCCAGGACCACTCACCTGCAGGGAAAATAAAATCTGGAGCCATTTGCACCACTGGGAGAGCACAGAAGGTGAATTTTAGGGCTACCCCACAGGGGAGAGGCAGTTTTAGGGGCTGGTGCTGGACATGGAAAGGCAGAACTTTCTGTTAAGTTCTATTTTTTTTGCCTTACAATAAAAAGAATTTATAATAAAACTTCTGCCCCTCAGACTACAAACTGAATGTAATTATAGAACTGGTGTTTCCCTAAAATTGGATTAGAAAAGGATAAAACCCCCATTGTTCTACCAAAACAAAAAAAGAGGGGAGGAAAAAAAGACCACTGAGAAAATAGAATTGTATTGAAGTGTATGTCTCCAAAATCTGTACAAAACAGGAAAAAAAGGGGCTGGGGTGAGAAGAAGAGGAAAATAATCTAAAAATAATTAACACACTAAACATGACAGAGCACCAGACACACGAGAGACTGGACTGTAGCACCTGTAGGTAGAAAGTCCAAGGTATATAAAGAAAGTTGTGGATTTTTATTTGCTTTGTTGTTGTTTGTTTGTTTTAATCTGGTTCAAACCTCATTAAAAGTCTTCCTGTCTGCTGGCCTGCAAAACCTCAGCTTTGCTTTTGTTAGGTTTTATTATATTTTAAATGACCAATAGTGTTTAATAAATAAAATCATGGTATATACATGAAATTAGGGACACTGAAACCAGGGTCTATTGCAGCAGCGCAGGTCAAAACATTAGGCTGGGCTGAAAAAAACAGCAAGCTTTAAAAAAATTAGCTTTTTCTTTTTCTCCTCCCTCCTCTCTTTCTTCTTCTCATTGAGGTAAAACATTTCAGTGCCTGGAACTTGAACCCTGCCTGACACAGGAGGAGCACTCCCCTTCCCAGGAGCTCCCTACCTGAATGATGAGGAGAAGGGAGAAAAGCAAAGCAAACTCAAAAGCAAAAAGCCCAAACACACACTAAATAATCCCTCTGCACTTCCCCTGCTAGCTCAGCCTCAGCTGGGGTGTTTGTCATGGAGAAAATGCCCAAGATGTGCCCAGTGATGGGCACATGACTCGTGCTGCTCACTGCAGGGATCGCTCCAGGCTCCAGCTGACAACTTCCAGCCAAAAAAAACCTCCTGCCAATTCCATGGAAACTTTCATAGAGAGCATCCCATTTCCTGGAAATGGTAAAAATAACATTCCCAAGAAACTTGAGTGTGTCCCTTGCTCCCTTTCTTCCCAATGAATCCCCAGGAAAATTGAAGCTTTTGAGTGGAAAACCAAGAAACGCAACCAATTTCTATTGCTTGTGTGCTTAAAAGTTAAATTCATGCTTCAAGACCTTCCTGAACAGGTGCCTATGCCTCTACCAAGATTTAAAAAAAAGCATGTTAGCAATCCACAGTACATGAGAATTTTTTTGGATTTTTTTGTTGTTGTTTTTATGTAAAAAGATGATAGCATCTGACATTTTCATCACACTGTAGACTTGGAGATTAAGAATACTAGTGCTAATAACAAATACACCAACTAGTTCAAAAGCTAACATCTTTCAGATACAGTACCATTTTACAGAGATTTCGTTAAAAAAAGATGGTTTTTACCTTGTGTGAGCCAGGCAGGCTTATTAAAAGAGAATATTCTGGGGAGAGGGAAGGGCTGGGAGGGAAATGTACTACAAACCTTGCAGAATTTTCTATTTATCTCCTGCTAAGAGCTCCAAGTTCTTCCATTTTCGACCAATTTTCTCCAGATAAATGTAAATTTTAGAGACTTTATGCAAAGGGAACTATTTGTCATAAAGTCTAGTCACACACACACACTCAAAGATCTTTGACCTATGAAAAGAGAGCCCCCTCCCTCCCCCCACCAAAAAAAAAAAAAAAAAAACAGGAAAATACCTTTTGTAACACTGAGTTAAAAAATAAAATAAAAAACAAGTCAGAGAAAAGAGAGAGGGGATAAAACCTGACCACCATGGCCCGAGAGCAGGGGTAAGGAGGGGAGGGGACACTGCAGAGCAGGGGCACAGGGGGTGTCCGTTTGGGGGCTGTGTCCGTGTGTCCCAGCTCATTCCGAGTCGCTGCTGTCCGAGCTGGAGCCGCTGGAGCTGCTGCTGCCCGACTCGGAGGAGGAGCTGCTGCTGAGCCGGGAGGGGCCTCCGGAGGGAGCCGAGCCCGATTTGTCTGCGGGGACAAGGCAGGGATGGGTCACTCAGCGAGCTGAACACGCCAGGGCTGTGCCCACTCTGTGCCCGGTTTGGGTCACTCAGCAGCTGAACATGCCAGGGCTGTCCCGGCTGTCCCCACTCTGTGCCCGGTTTGGGTCACTCAGCGAGCTGAACACGCCAGGGCTGTCCCGGCTGTCCCCACTCTGTGCCCGGTTTGGGTCACTCAGGGAGCTGAACACGCCAGGGCTGTCCCCACTCTGTGCCCGGTTTGGGTCACTCAGGGAGCTGAACACGCCAGGGCTGTGCCCACTCTGTGCCCGGTCTGGGTCACTCACAGCCAGCTGAACACGCCAGGGCTGTCCCCGCTCTGTGCCCGGTTTGGGTCACTGAGCGAGCTGAACACGCCAGGGCTGTCCCCACTCTGTGCCTGGTTTGGGTCACTCAGGGAGCTGAACACGCCAGGGCTGTCCCCACTCTGTGCCCGGTTTGGGTCACTCAGGGAGCTGAACACGCCAGGGCTGTCCCCACCCTGTGCCCGGTTTGGGTCACTCAGCAGCTGAACACGCCAGGGCTGTCCCCACCCTGTGCCCGGTTTGGGTCACTCACAGCCAGCTGAACACGCCAGGGCTGTCCCCACTCTGTGCCCGGTTTGGGTCACTCAGGGAGCTGAACACGCCAGGGCTGTCCCGGCTGTCCCCACTCTGTGCCCGGTTTGGGTCACTCACAGCAGCTGAACACGCCAGGGCTGTCCCGGCTGTCCCCACTCTGTGCCCGGTCTGACCCACGGGGTGGCAGCGCTGCTGCCCTGTGACATGTTTTGTGAGAAATCCTTTCCTTAGGGTTTTTCCTCCTGAGAAGCTGAGAGGCCTCAGGAACAAAACGTGAACAATGGTTATCTGCTGCTGTGGAATGCAACAGGTGCATCTGGGATTGGTCTCATGTTGGTTGTTTCTAATTAATGGCCAATCACAATCAGCTGGCTTGGACTCTCAGAGTCACAAGTTATCTTTCCTTTCTATTCCTTGCTAGCCTTCTGATGAAATCCTTTCTTCTATTCTTTTAGTATAGTTTTAATATAATATATATCATAAAATAACACATCAGCCTTCTGAAACATGGAGTCAGATCCTCATCCCTTCCCTCATCCTGGGACCCCTGCGAACACCACCACAGACAGGCAGCAAGACAGCTCTCCTTTGCTTTTAGTTAGTTTTTAGCTAGCTGAAGCAGAGAAGTTCCCTAAACTGGAGTTTTTCTTTTTCTTTAGACCTGTTAAAAACCTACTCTAAACTGAACACCCAAAAGAGCATCTACAGCTCACACCTGTAGCCCACCAAGGCAAGGCTAAGCCACAGCATTTCCAACACCAAAAAGATTGATAGGAGACTGAGTAAATCCAGCTACAGCCCACTAGAGACTTTCTGAATTTATCATCTTTTTTAAAGCAGCAAAGTTTTATTTAATAATGTTCAAATTTTTGTACTACTAAACGCTTTGCTTATTAAATAAACAGGTTTTTTCCACTTTTCTCCAAAGAAATATTTTCCTGAACCAGTTAAAAAAAAAGCTGCTTAAATCTCCTTTTTAGAAGAACCCCTTCAAAAGTTTTCTCCCAAATTTACCCTAAATTTGGAAGTTTGGGATGCACAGAGGAGCTCTGCTGTGGGGCAGTGTCACCTCTGAGCACAGGAAACCCCCTGGTGAAAGCTTTGTTTGCACCAGGGGAACCTTTTGGAGCATCCTGAGCTATGTGGGGGTTTGGGACTGTTTTAACCCCATGTGTTAGCAGCTCTGTGCTGTGGGCTGCACAGCAGGTTAACACAGGGAAGATCCTCCTCCCTCTGAAGGAGGAATTGCCTCCCAGACCTGGCAGCCCCACACAGCAGCTCAGTGGGAACTCCCTGAGGGTTCCTGCCACAGGGACAAACCCAAGGCAGAGGTTTTGACCCTGTGACAAAGTCTGTTCACTCTTGGGGGGCTGTTTTCCCATAAAGCCAAAGCCATCATTACCTTTCTTTGCAGGCTTCTTGTTGTTGTTTAGCTGCCCACTGACGTCCTGTAACCGTTTTTCTAGTTCTTTCTTCTTTTCCTGAGCTAACTCTTCTTTTGACTTTGCTGCTTGCTTTTTGCCACTGGCAGCTGTGGGGGAGGAAGGCAGAGTTTCTGAAAGTGCAGGGATGCAGGGGGAAAGAGTGGACATCACTATTTTACAGGGCATGTACATCTGTGTGCACACTCTGCAGTGACACTGCCAACATCCAGTGCTCACACAGCAACTACACATCCCAGAGAGAAGACAACACCTGAAGTTGCCTTGCTCATCAAATCACCACCATCCTGTTAACATGCAATTTTTTTTTTTAAGAGAGATCTTCTGGAAAGTATTTTAGAAGATAGAAATATCCATGTAATAACCTTGTCATTACAGGTTACTTACCAGCCAGTTATATGGTCAATAATTACAGATTTGTAATTACAGAATTGTTACATGGGTTTTCTGCCCTGTAAAATAAAGTGTCCCATTAAAGGTTGTCAGGAGAAAAGCATCTGCCATTAAAACTTCCAATCCCCTCACACAAGAATCTACTGTGGTTTATGTTGCTCTAAATAGAAAACAAAACAAAGAAAGGCAAATTAAAAACCAACTGAGGCAAAGGCTGGCAGACAACAGGAATGTAACTGCATCAGGATGGAAAGGGTGAGAAGGACCAGCAACACTCACACTGCCAAGGAAAGGAAATATTCCTCCAAAGGAGGAGTAATTGAACACAGGTGTTGGCCAGGATTGGAAGCACAAGACAGGAGCCAGATATTTTGCCTGATCCAGCAAGGAAATACCTACATTTCTGTGAGCTGTCTTAAAGCAGTGGTTTAAAAAAACAACAAAAAAAGAAAACTGGAAAGCACAGTTCTAAGAGGGAGCACTCAGCACAGGAGTCCAGCCAGGCTCAGGCATGCCAGGCTCACAGAGTAGGTATCTGAGGTTATCTGTGTTACTCTGTGCTCTGGTTCCAAAATTGAAGGATGCTTTCCTGTTCTGGAAAATCCTTTCCTGAGCTAGGCCAACAGGGAAGGATTCAGGGGAAAAAAATTAAGCAAAAAGAAAGGTCAGAGTCTGTGCTTTGCTTAGGCCTTCCTGAAAACCCTGAGGAAAGAATGGAGATGCTCTGCAAGAGCAAGGAGTAGCTTTTGTGTCATTATCTTAAAAGCAAAACTCCCTTAGCCAAGAGGGCCAGGAGCACTTCAGGTAAGTGATCCTACTGCTGTCCAGCTGGAGCTGAACTCTCCAGGGGCTGCAGGAATTCCCTCTGTGGATGAGACACAAAGTCTGTCCCACACTGAACCACACACTCAGCAGCAGGTTGACATTCACCCTCTGGACTGACAGAGGGTGAGGCCAATGTGGTGATCAGGACACACAGCAAGAGCAGTTTTGGGGTGAATACACAACTCAGACACACCCAGAATCCACAGGTAACCAGGTAACCTTGTGCAAATCATTTATTGCCTTGGTGGATTGGATCCCAGCCACGTTTTTTTGTTTCCTTCCTAATTAGATGCTAAACTATTCAGGATAAGAAACTGATCCTTCCAGATGTATGCATGTAACACCTGACACAATGAGACTGAAACCTTTACAGGGCCTTCCAGAGCCTGGGTAAGTAATAAAGGCATCCCACAGTCTTGCAGAGGAACACATTGGCTCTCCAGGTCTCTGCAGCAGGACACCATGGGAAGAAAGAACAGAGAAAAACAGGAAGTTTCTGTACATTTCCTTGGGAGAAAAGAATCTCTAAAAATTCCTGCCACCACATACCCACCAGGTGGATAAGAGAATCTCAATACACATGCCCTGACTCCACAGCTGAGCCCAAGAGCTGCTGGGGGGAACACGTGCCCCGGGAGGTGAACTTACAAAATGGTTTCCTTTGTTTTTTCTGTAAACAAGATTTCACGTATCTCTCCAGTTCTCGTAACGTTGTGGGCTTCAAGGTTTCAAAATCTATTTCAATCTCGTCGGGATTGGAGTCTCTGAGGGAGGGTTCTCTGGACTGGATGATGTGAACCACCCTGCCCAGCTTCTCCCCGGGCAGGCGGTTGATGTCCAGGCTGAGCTGTCGCTTCTCGTCGTAGGTCATGGGCAGCCCTTCCTCCTCCTCATCCGAGTCGTAGGTTGCAGATGCCTGTTTGCCTCCTTTCTTGGGCTGCCTGGGGAGGTTGTCAAACATGAAAACATTCATGGGGACACAGCAATGAATTCTTTTTTTTTTCCCCTGACTCCCTCATAACAAACATCTCCATGCTCTTGGCTTTGAAGTTCTCGTCAGATGGCTGGAACAGCAGCACAAGTGCTGAAAAAGTTCAGCAGCCTGAGATCAGCTGTTGTGTTCCTATTATATTTTAGCCCTGTGAAGTGTGACAATGAGCCCAAGCAGCAGCAGGGGGGCAGCCATGAAATGGCACGTTCTTGGTGGCTGCACAAAAGGCAACCCCCAAAACCTTATCTGAGAGCAATCAGGCAGGGATTCAAAGAGCTGGACAGTGAAAACACAGTGGCTGCACTGCCAGCTTCAAGTTAAAGACTCCCTGGAGTTGTCTGGGAATGGGAACAGTATTCAGCAGCAAATTAACAACTACTGAGCTTCCCCAGGAATTAAGGACAGAGCTGGAAGCTCTTGGCTCTCCCCTCAAGGCACCTTGGCTCTCACCTGTTAGCTGTGGTTGTGCTGTTCGCTTTCTTAGCTGGGGCTTTCTTCTGTTGGGCTTGTTTTGGTGGTTGAGCCACCTTGGGTTTTTTCTCCTCCTCAGCTTTGACTTTGTGCTTTTCTTTTTCCTTCTCTTTATCTTTCTTTTTCTTCTCTTTCTCCTTCTTCTCTTTTTTTTTCTTTGGTTTGTTCACTGGCGCTTGGGACAGTGCAGCCAGCTGCTCATGGACGGCTTTCAGCTGGGGGAGAGACAAGGGAAAAACCATCAAGGCAAGGTAACTGCTGCCTCCACAAAGCCTTCCCTCTACATCCCAAGGTGGAAGTATAGCCTAAAGCCAAAAATCAAGCAGCTCATACTCTGGGATCCCAGAAGGAAGGAGACAGCATCAGCACTGAGAAAAACCATCTTGAAGAAAATCACTGTTACATCCAACATGCACTGACTGCACAGCTGAATGCTTTTCCCCTTAGGCTGGGAATGTTTCCCTGCATGCCAGCCTAGGTGGGATTTTCCAGGACACAGTTCCTGGTGCTGTTCTCTGTCTAATGCACAGACACACAGCTGGGATGGTGCAGTACCTGCTCCTGGAGCTCGGCCAGCCGAGTCGCCCGCTCCTCCTCGGAGTCGGAGCTGTCGGAGTCTGAGGAGCTCTCCTCGCTGCTGTGGCTGCTCTCTGTGCTTTTGCTCACCACTGGGGCTGTTGGGGGAGGTGGAGGGGGGGCCTCTGCAGGCTCATCGGGCATTTTTGCAAACCTCATCTCAAAGACATCCTGCAAAAAGGAGGAAAATTGGTGACGAAAGGAGCCTCGGCCACCAACAGCTCACTCTGGTCTGAAATACATCGGGGCAGGGTTTTTGTGCACTGCAAGTAAATAATAATAATATACAGAATATGGCTGCCCATCTGGAAAGCCCAAGAAAATCCTCCAATTACTTTAAATGTAATATTTTAGGAGCTGAACATGGCATTGAGCCCATGCCACGTGAAGAGCACAACAGTCCTGCAGAGAGCACCAGGCTCTGCCCAAGGGCTGGAGGAATCTCCCTTGCTGATGCCAAGAGCAAATCCACACCTGGATCACACCTTGTACCTGAACTAAAAACACTCTGGAAGATGCATTTGCCAACACCTTTACCTGGAGCTTCCTGGCCATGGCCACCACCTCGTGGTCTGGAGGATTGTACTTGTAACAATTAGAGAACATTAACCGAATATCTGCTGCAAAACCTTGTGCATCCTGGTACTCCCGACTGTCCATCTTTTTCTGCAAATAAACAAGCCAAAGGGGAAAGAAAAAAAAGAAAAGCCATAAGCAAAAGGAATTTATAGCAACTGCATGGAGGACATGTGAACGTCAGAAGAGCCTCAAAAATCCCATCTAAGAGAATGGAAGTTTGATTTGGGTTATTGGTTCCTAAATAACATTCAGAGTTTCTGCTTTATAAAACAAGCAAACACCAGGGAATAAAGAAGTTGGTATCTCATAGCAGTTTAAACACTAAGATTCTAAACTAGCCTTGTTTTCTAAGTAGTAGAATATAAATCTGGGTCCACATTCTACCAGAAAACATTTAGAAATTATTAGAAAAATAGTTTAGAAAAATGGATCAGGAACTAACAGAAACAAGGATCACGGATGGAAAGGGCAAGAGTCAGCAAGAAAGTTACAATTACAGGAGTACCTGAAGTGTGTATTTCTACATATGCTTGGATATATTTGCCTTGTAAATCTGAAAGGGCAGAAAAGATCATGAAAATCTAACTCTGATTTCCTGCTAGCAGAGGGCAGGAGGTTTGTTCTGCAGTTCCTACAGCAAAATAGGCATTTACAGTTAAACTGCAACTCCCACGCTTAATTTAAAGTCCAACTGATAGAAATGGATACAGGCTTCACCCTTTATGAACCTACTCATATTGTTATTTCCTGGAGTAGTGAGGATAAATGTCAAATATTTGTACCTTGTTCCTTTCTCTTATTTTTCAGCTCTCACTTCCAGCCATTTCTCTTGCTGTTTGGGACTCAGTAACTTGGGTTTCGAGAGCAGTTTATAGCATTTCTAGCACTTAATTGATTTGATGCATATATTACTACTATGTATAAAACCTTAGCTCCAATTACTCCTGCTGAAAGGAAGCAGAAGCTAACACTAGGTTTCATTTGCATTTAAAAGACCTGGGTTTAAAGAAATTCTCTATTTGCCAAGTGCTTACAGGCTTCCCTTTTGTATATCTTGGGCACCTGTGTGCCCAGAGAAGGGAAGGGTTGACAGACAGACAGGCTGGGGACCTGATGGGGACAGACATCCCCCATCCCAACAGCAATCAGGGATGCTGTCATCCACCCCTAACTCAAGCAAAATTCCCATTTTTCACACAACTACAGAAATTTCACAGCTGCGATAGACATTCTGTCTTGAAACACTGCAATGACTCCTGGAGCTGCTTTTATTGTGAAAAGGGCAGAATTTCACCTCCAGGAATTCAGCTTCTGAGGGACCTGGTGCAGGGTGGTGACATCCCTGCAGCCTTGCTCCCTGCTGTGCTGCAGCCAGACATCTGTCAAACTTTTGTCAGGAGACCTCATTTTCCTGGTGAATAAACCAGGAGACAGCCTGGAAGGCACAGCACAAAAAAGCAGAAAGAGAAATAGGTTTGTGGTGCTCCTGTCTGAAAAGCCTCTCAGACCAATTCCAAAGCAAAACATATGTTCAAACCAAAGGGCCCATTTATTTTAAAATACATCTTACTGCATGAAAGGCCTTTTTATATTTGTTTGGCATACTCAGAGCCTGATTATTGCCTATGAAATACATTCCAGTGTCTGAGGCTTTGCTTTTCATCCAAACTCAACAGTTTTCTAGCCCTACAGTTTTTAATCTGTGGATTTTAGTTTTGTTTTCTTATAAAGAATCATTAGCTTAACAAAAGAAAGAAAAGCACTTTAAATCGTTGGGCTGGAATATCTTGTTATAAATACACTTGGAGATATCCAGCTGCTTACAAATAAAAAAGTGATTACATTTAAAACTGGAAATCAGGAGTCAGGCAGGACAGCTCACCCATCCCCTGTCCCACAGACAGCATCTGCCATGGCAATCTCATTTTCCCCCTCAATCAATTGTTTTAATAATCTTTATTGTTCAAAAATTTGTTTCTTCATGTCTGATGTGTCCCTTGCTCTGAGTTTTGTCCTGCCCACAGAGGATACAAAGAATGTCTCCTCACTTTTAAGACCCTGAACTCAGCTGCTCTGAAACTGCAGGAAAAATAAGGGGTGAGCAGAGTTACATCCCTGGAGGAAGTGCTTTATTCCAAAAGTAAACACACCTTGTGAAAATCCTCCTGCACAGCAAGGCTTGCTGCTTGTTCACCACTGAGTAAAGCAAAGGCAGAGACATCCATGGCACTGCTGGGACCTGGCAGCCCCACAGAGGGGACAGGGATGTTCTGCAATGGTCCCTGCCTGCCTGGGGACAGGCCAGCAGTTCCTCAGTGCATCCCACTCCTCACAGGGAATTACAGCTGCTGCCTCTCTCTCCTCACACTTCCATCCTTTCCTACTCCAAGCAGTTCTGCCCTTTCCTTCTCTGATAGAGAGAGCTGAGATGGAGATGAGCTCACAGATCCTGTCCCTGCAGATGTTCCCATTCCCAGCACAAAATTCCAGCACATCCCTCTGCCCCTGGCACAGCCACAACAGCCAAGCTGCCTCCTGCACCACACACAGAGAAAACAACCTCCAAATCCTCCTGGAGACAACTCTGCCAGGGAAAAAAATGCTCCTGGACATGAAGGATATTCTCTGGGGAAAATCAAACCTAACAGCCACAGAAATAAGAGACAAGATGTGTTACAGCTGCAGCAATGCTTGTGTTTTACTTTCTCACATAATTCCTCCCAGGTTAGTTTGGAGGCCCTTAGATGTGCTGCTTTATCACAGCCATTGTCACTTGGGCAGAATTAAATCTAAAAACCTTTCAGAGCCACAGAGAAAGTCCTTGACACTGGAAAATGACACTGCCTGCAAATGGCAGGTTTCTGTTCCACACAGTGAACAGATTATGAGCTGCATCTCTGAGAAGTCACACCATGATCTGCAGGCCAAGAGCAATGACAATAAAACACTCCATAAAAAACCAATACCAGCCAGCACTTCAAACAACTTAATTAAGAAAAATACTACCATGTGGAATGAGAAACCCAGAGTCTTTAGGTGTAAAAGACTCCACTGGGTTTGCCATCAGCCTGTCTCCAATTTTCTACCCTACACTAGTCAGGTGCAGAGGGAGGACATCACCTGCACTTGCCAGAAAGGGGCAGAGGTGTACAATTTTAAAAGAATGAAGTCAGGACCTTAAAGAGATTTAAGCATGAAGAAATCACCAACCTAAGAAATCACAACTTTGCACCTAGATTTTTCAGAACACAGCACAATAATCTCTTGCAATAAGAAATCACCTAAGCACACATGGAAATATTTGAGAGGGTCAGGATTTCACTCTGTCCATCTCTAATCTTCCTGCAGTCACCTGGGGTTTCAGCTAGCAGGCTGCAGGTATGTCTGGAGACCCAGAGCATCCCTGGGATGGATGCATGGCACATCAGAGTGTGACATGCTGCTCCTGGGTCCCATGACAGGAATCACAACCACAGCTGCCCTTCTGTCACCTGGGCATTCAGACAATCCCAGGCTGGCTCAGCTGGCAGTAAAACCCTTCTGGCAATGCCAGTGAAACCAGCAACAACATCTTCACCTCCTGCACATGGAAGTCTCCCCTCCATCAACACAGAGTGCAGTGCCTGGCTCACAAGAAGATGGGAACTGCAAGGACAGAGCTTTGCTTCATGGAGGGATTCAGCAAACCTCCAAACCTACTGGGAAAAACAAGAATATTGGACCATACTCTTGAGAAGCCAAGCATGAACCACAAAACCAGCACACATCTCCCTGAGTATCATCACATTCCAGTTGGAATTGCTCAGTGTAAGCCAATCTGCCACCACCAAGCAGGCAGGCAGCAGCTTCTGGAAATGGGATACCATCAACTGAGTCCTATGATATAAAGCACCTCCTCTTCTCAGAGTGCAACACAATCCTAAAAACACCAGTTAAATACCTGGACTGTCCACAAAGAGGAGAGGATGCCATTGTACTTTGCTTTGTGTACATCATCTGCTTTGCAGGGCAGAAGAAAAAAGCTGTCCCAGGTTATGGCAAAAAAGGGAGAGGGGAAGGAAACAAAATATAAAAATATCCAGCTGGTATCCAAACAGGTTCAGCTTCCACCCTTTCCCCTTCCCCCTCCCACAAAGGAGCCAGTCCTCTGCAAGCAGAGGGACCCCCTGCCAAAAGAGGTGGTAAATGAGGACGTACTTTCACAGTACTGAGATCCATGGGGTGTTTGATTATATCGTGATAGTCATGTAATTCCAAAGCCTCTGCATCCACGGGCTTGTAAAAGGGCCATGCATAGGCTGCGTGCTTCTTGGAGAGCATCTCCTTGAGGATGCTGTCACAGTACTTGAGGTGCTCAGAGAGTTTGCCCTTCTTCCCTGCGTGCTGAGGGACCTCTCCATCCTCCAGGTCCTTCTTTGGTGGTTTGATGGGGCGGCCGCCGCTCTCCCTGCGCGCGATGATTTTGGCCTGTTTGGGGTCCGACAGCGGCGTGGGGGACTCGCTCCTGCTGGCAGTGATGGCAGACGTGGTGGGGGTGGTGGTGTCTGCTTTCCTCTTCACTCCCTTTTTCTGAAACGGCACAGGGACAGGCTCCATGAGGACATGCCCTGCAGAAACCCTAGCACAGCTCATCTATAGGAATGTGTCGCTCTGTTGATGGAGTGACAAAACTGTCCTTTGTCCCCTTAAAAAGGAAATAAGCCCACAAGTTTCTCTCCTCAGTTAGGTGAAAAGGCATCTCATAGGACCTAGGGGGCTTCACCTCAAAATTAAGGATAGCTAATTGACAGAACTTTTTGCCTTCTGTTCAAAGCAATTTACTAGAAAAAGAAGAGAACAAAGAAAATCGCTTTTGTGAGGTGTTTACCAGGGGCAAGGATCTCTTGCACCTGGCTCAGTTTTTCTCTATCAAGAGTTTTGTTATTTTGCCTTTTATTAAAACCTTTTTTGTTTCCAACACTACCACAGAAGCCATCCTGCTGATTTTATGCCTTCTAAGGTAGCTGAGCTATCTTGGGTGTGAAACAGATCTCCAAGAGTTTACGAGACCTGGCTCAAGGAGACCCATGTTTCACTCATCCTTAGTTCTGCCTATCCTCTGACAGAAAATACCAGTTATTTCCCTGGGATAAATGGATTTGTGACTAAATGCTCCAACACTGCATGTCACCTGAGCCACAGTAACCAACCATTTGCATGGCTCCAACCCAAGCCCAACCATGCTGCAAAATGTGTTATTTCCCTGAGAGGGAAGCCAGGACTCTTACCTGGTGTTTGCCAAGGGAAAGGAGGGCACCCAGTCAATTACTGCAGCTCAGCTGATGCATAGGGACTGAGCAAGTGTCAGTAACTTTACCACGTGTCTGAGTCCCCAGTGGCAGGATCAGGCTGTAAGTTCTGAACCAAAGCATATTAATCACCAAAGACCCATGAGTCCTCACTCCCCTGTATTTAGTGGGTGTGCTAAGGTAGATTTTGCCTTCAGCAAATAAATCCTCTCACATAAATTCAAGCTGGGACTGTCCAGTCAGCTCTCTCGTGTTCCTATCAAGGATTTATTTCTCTGGAGAGGAAGATAGGGAGGAAGAAGTTCCTTAGAGAAATCTAAGGGAAATCTTAAGTAAATCCCAAACAGAATTAATTTTGCAGTGTGTATTTGGCAAACTCACTTCTGGATTCATCCTTGAGTTTTAAAATGAAATTGATTCTCAGAAGCAAGTTATTTGGACAGAAACTGAAATGTGAGACAGGAGGAGAGCTTAGCTGCAAGATCTGACAATTTCTCTAGTAATTCCCAAACTATTGGGTTAAAAAACAAAAGAATTCTGTGCCTCTGCTGGTCCAAGCAATCTCACAACCAAAACTGTTGCAGTTAATTCCACAGTTTAGATAAAAAGATCCCCAGCTTTCTCTGAGCTATGCTTTCATCACTTTTAAAGCAATTCACAGCTTGCTAAGAAAATTTCAATTATTTAGGTAATGTCTTCATTTACCCATAAATTAACATAATAAATAGCAAAACACCAGTGACAACTCCCAAAAGATTACTCAGTAAGGAAGACAGAACTAATGCACCCAAAAGCTGCAGGCAACATCAGTCTCCTCCAACTGGAGTGACAGGCTTGTCTTGAACTGGCTGAAAGCAGAGAGGAACATTCCTAATGCTGGAGCCTGCAAACCTTAAAGGAACAGCCCCAGTAAAATCAGGAGCTCAGTTACAGAGGGAAGAGATGCTTTGGGCTGCAAACCTGAAAGGGACAGGCCCAGTAAAATCAGGAGCTCAGCCAGAGAGGGAAAGGATGCTTTGGGCTGCAAACTTGAAAGGAACCAGTAAAATCAGGAGCTCAGCCCGAGTGGGAAAGATGCTTTGAGATACAAACCTTAAATGAGCAGCTCCAGAAAAATCAGGAGTTCAGTCAGAGAGGGAAGAAATGCTTTGGGATATAAACCTTAAAGAAACAGCCCCGGTAAAATCAGGAGCTCAGAGAGGGAAGAGATGCTTTGGGCTGCAAATGTTAAAGGAACAGCCCCACTAAAATCAGGAGCTCAGTAACAGAGGGAAGAGATGCTTTGGGATACAAACCCTAAATGAACAGCCCCAGCAAAATCAGGTGCTCAGTCAGAGTGGGAAGAGATGCTTTGGGCTGCAAACCTTAAAGGAACACCCCAGTAAAATCAGGAGCTCAGTCACAGAGGGAAGAGATTGAGATACAAACCTTAAAGGAAGAGCCCCAGTAAAAATCAGGTGCTCAGTCAGATAGGGAAGAGATGCTTTGGCTGCAAAACTGAAAGGAGTAGCCCCAGTAAAATCAGGAGCTCAGTGATTTTGAGATACAAACCTTAAAGGAGCAGCCTCAGAAAAATCAGGAGCTCAGTCACAGAGGGAAGAGATTATTTGAGATACAAACCTTAAAGGAAGAGCCCCATTAAAATCAGGAGCTCAGTTACAGAGGGAAGAGATGCTTCGAGCTATCTGGTGTAAAATGGGGAGCATTCCAAGAGCCCTGGAGCAGCAGCACAGGGGAAGGCTGTGAAAGGAGAGGCTGGAACCGGGCTGGAGCAAGCACAGGTGACACCACCTCGGCTGGACCGTGTGAGAAGTGGCAGAACCGTTCTCAACCCTCTCCAGCCCAACACCCAGCGATGAAAGCAGCACAGCAGGGAGGGCCGGCAGGGCAGCCCCTCTCCACTGCCCGCATTTACCTTGACGACCGGGGGCGTGGGAGGCACCACGGGCATGATCGGAGCGGCGGGCGGGGGCGGGGCGGCGGCGGCAGGGGCGGCGACAGGCGGGACATTGGCGGTGATGGTTGGCACGGGGGTGGCAGCGATGACGGGCGTCTGAGACACGGCTGGAGGGACGTTCTGGAACGGGGCCGGCGGGGACACGGAAGACACGGCCACGGCTTGCTGCGCTCCTAAACGACAGGGGAAAGGTGCCCGTGGTTACAGATGGGAGAGTACTGGGAGCAAACTGGACTTGGCAGAGGGATCCTGGGAGAGCACAGAGGACACGGTGGGATTTGCTCAGGGCTGTTACACCGGTCAGCCACACGCAAAATAATTGCAGCTTTTCATATGGAGTGTTGCTCTGGGACAGCTTTCACCCCTTGGATGCTCCCAGAGCTGCACCGAGCTCAGCAAGAGCAGGAGATGGAATACTGGGAGGTGTTCACACCATACAAATGGTAACAACCACTGCCCTGAGCCACCTGAGCAGCCAGGAGTGCCAAGCACCTCAGATTTGCCATAAATGCACAATCCCACAGGGTGGGATTCATGGGGCTGTGCAGGGACAGGAGTTGGGCTCAGTGATTCCCTTCCAACTCCATATTTTATGATTCTCAGTAGAGTTCAAGCATTCTTATGGCCCCAATGTCTCGGATGCTACACCTGCACTGCTAAAAAGCTGCCCACTGGTGTAACAAAAAGGGGGACAAACCTACTACCTACTAACCAAACCAGCAATCCTCCTTCTATATTTTATCAAAGAATGTTGAAAAGATACATCATCATTAATTTCTCTGAGCTTCGATAGATTTATAGCTCCATTTAGCACCTGAAATGTGGGAAAACAGAGGAACAATTGACTTTCCCAGAGCAACAATTAGACCTTGTTTAGAGGGAAAAAAAATTACTCTCATCATTTAACTCAGCCCACACAAGGTCCTTTATGAAGTGTTCTACCACGCTTGGACATTTTAGTCCTAAATCCATTTAAAATCAATTCTAGGTAAGCTGAACTAAACTTAATTTCCATTGATATGCAATGGTGTATGTAGCCTTTTGCAATGGCTTAATAAATCCTTTAATTTTATGATGTTGCAACCATGTGTGCAAAAGGAAAACATACAGGGTTTAGGGAATTAGCAGAATTTGAGTCCAAGTCTCTGCTGTGCCAGATTCCTGCCAGGAGCCAGGGTGAGCTGTGTAAACCCAAATCTGTAAAGATTTTCCATGCCATGCTCTGGCACTGGCAGCAGACTGGCATTTCTGACCATCTTGGGTTTTTTTTTTTTTGCATAGAGAAGCAACAGCAGTGCCCTCCCTCCCTGAAGTGCTGCCTGGATGGGCAAATCACAGATGGCAAGATTGGTGAGACAAATGCAGGGTGGCCTTGAGACACACGAGCCCTGAAACCCTGAGTGAGCATCTCGCAGACATCTCCCACCTTCCTCCCCACTGCTTTAACTGTGAGACCACACTCTCCCTTCCCAGCCTCTCCACCATCTGCAGAGTCCAGCAGCTCAGGAGGTGGCCCAGGCCTTGGGAGCAGCTCCCAGCATCCCCTGTCCCTGCATGGATCCCTACCTGTGCTCTGTGTGCCCGCTGAGGGCTTGCGACCTTTGCCTTTAGGAACCGGGGGTAGCAACTCCACCTCCTCCTGAGGCATCTGGGCAACCTTCTGCAGAAATATCTTCTCCAGGGCTTGGGCCATGAGGACAATGTCATCTGTGGGCTGCACAAAGAAGAATACGAGCCTTTTGTTGTATCATTCACATATCTGTGAAGACCAGGCTTAGAAAACACTGAGGCCCTTCAAATAAATTATGGTATTCAAACGCTGACAATAAACAGATTAGCTCTTCTCCCTCCTCTTGCCACTCTCCCGCTCTTCTATTCTGCTCTAGCATGCAATAATTACAGCTCCTAAGTGTGCTGCATCCAGAGAATTATCAGGAGTTCAGAAGGAGCCTGATAAACCAGTATCCAGTGCAGCAGTGTGGAAGCAGCAAACTGGAACGGATAAGCTGTCCTTCCCTGCTTGCCAGCAGGTCCAAGGGAAGAGGCTAAACACACATTCTGTGGCTCAAACTAATTAATTTGTTTGTTTCAGCTGTTCTCCAGTCTGGGTCTATGATGACAAATGACTGGAGAAAACAGAACACAAAGAATTTTAACAACCTAACAAAACAGCAAACAAGCCAAACCCAAAATAATAATAATAAAGCAATTTAAATGCAAGTATGAACATATTTATGGAGACAGAGTCAAAGAACAGAATTGTGATTCTTGAACTCCTTTCTGCTGCTAACAGAAACTATTCAGTGCCAGACAGTCTAACACACAGCATTAAAGCACCTCAAAACACCTGCAGAGCCCTGCATTAAGTGCAGCTCATCCCAGAAAACTCCTAACTGACAATAAAAGGAATAAAAACTTGCTGCATAACCCCAAAACAGAAATCTACCTATAATTAAAAGGCATATTTGCCATTGTAACTAGTGTGGGGGAAGAAAGAGGCAGCACAAAGACAGCTTTGTGCATTTCAAGTAACGTGGCTGCAATTAGTGGCATTTCAAATCCTTGCAAAGAGGGCCCAGAGCCGGCCCTGCTCAAAACCTGCACAGTAACAAGGGCAGGTGGGTGTTTTCTAAAGGCTTTTCTGGGTTGTTTTACCTTGTTATAGATGTAACAGTTTGTAAACATGGTGTTGAAATCCTGCATACATTCACTGGCACTCCAGTAATAGTTGTGTTCCAGGCGCTTCTTGATCGTCCCCATGTCCATGGGGTTTTTTATTATTTTGTGATAATCCTGTTGGAAAACCAGGGAAGATGTTACATCTTCTGATTCTTCTGATTCACATCTCCTTCTA
This sequence comes from Setophaga petechia, assembly GCA_024362935.1. Lineage (NCBI taxonomy): Eukaryota > Metazoa > Chordata > Aves > Passeriformes > Parulidae > Setophaga > Setophaga petechia. The sequence goes on from JANCRA010000030.1 coordinate 7,401,449, forward strand.
ACCCCTGCTTTCTTCTCATCCCCCCTCCTGAAAAACATCCCCCCAAATTTTGTGGAAATTGTAAATGTAAATATATATTCATTTATTTTCTAATTTGTATCTTTTTAGTCTTACCATTATTATGAACCTGACTCCAAAACACACAACCTCCAGTCTGGGAATCAGCATTTCTGCTTCCCTTTTTAAAAGGCTGCCTCTGGCACTCACACAAGTTTATCAGGGCTGCCTAAAACTATGCTCAACGTTTCAGTCTCTAATTTTAAGAGCATTTTGGCCTTTAAAAGATTTCCACCTGTTAACCCACTTTCTCCATGGGCTGGTCTGCAGAACCTGCAGAGGCCGTGATTAGGGGATGCTGCAGGGCTGTGCAGTGTCATTTTCTTGTTCTGGATTAGAGTACCAAAGCCTCTCTTGCTGCTCATGAAGCCATGACTGAGCCCATCAGGCACTGATATTTCCCCTCTAAGCAATCCCAGCACTGATATTTCCCCTCTAAGCAATCCCAGGCACTGATAGTTCCCCTCTAAGCAATCCCAGGCACTGTTATTTCCCATCTAGGCAATCCCAGGCACTGATATTTCCCATCTAGGCAATCGCAGGCACTGATATTTCCCCTCTAAGCAATCCCAGCACTGATATTTCCCCTCTAAGCAATCCCAGGCAGTGATATTTCCCCTCTAGCCAATCCTAAGCACTGATAGTTCCCCTCTAAGCAATCCCAAGCACTGATATTTCCCCTCTAAGCAATCCCAGGCACTGATATTTCCCCTCTAAGCAATCCCAGGCAGTGACAGTTCCCCTCTAGCCAATCCTAAACTCTGATATTTCCCCTCTAAGCAGTCCCAGGCACGGATATTTCCCCTCCAAGCAATCCCAAATCTGACCTGACCACCACAAAGCCTTCTATGCTGTGAAGACGACAGAAACGTACCGGCAAATTCAGTTTAATTGCATCAACAGGCTGGTAGAAAGGCCAAGCAAACTGATGCTTCCACAAGGTTTTCACCACAACATTTTGCATATATTGCAGCTGGTTGGTTTTCCGGCCAGGTTTGTTGGGATTTGTCACCTCTGGAGGCGGAGGATTGACGGGGCCCTGAGGAGCCTGGATGGCTGAGGCGACTGCCGACATCTTCCTGCTCGGGCTCTCACTCGCTGTCACTGCGGCAGCAACGGGGAGATTTTCTTTCTTCCTTTATGCTCCCTGAATGGGACTGACATCCCATTTCCAGGGTGCAACCATACAACCTAGAGCAAACTAGACAGAGAGACAAGGGAGGGTGTAAATGGAGATTTTTGAAGCAGGCAGGTTGAGACATTTCTTCTGCGGACAATATTTAAACTCAGGCTCTTTACCCCATTGACTTTGTTCCTGTGGCACAGTTTATCTTGGAGATGGGAACAGTTCAAGACCCAAGAGACAGAGGAACAGTAAGTCCCAAAGTCAAAGCCTGCAGAGACACAGCAAGCTCCATGGGACCAGTTCTTGCTTTAGCTGGCTCAGAGAGCATCCTCATGTCAAGAAAACACTCGGGGCAACCTAAGAATCCATTCAGGGAACACAGGACACAATGCAGACTCCATGAAAGCACTGATGCAAGCTGCTAAATCCATAGCTTCCAGCTCCATGTCAACTGAAGTGCATTGTCTCTAGACCCATGCTGCCTTGCCTGGCAGGGCTCTGCTCTGGGGCAAGGACAGTCTGAAATCCCATCATGAAGAGCAGACAGCAGCTGCCAGAGGACCTCAGTCCAGGGAAATGAAAGAAGGGGCAGAGGGAGATGCTGTGAACTGCTGAGAGTGAAAGGTGTCACCAAAACCAGCTCAATTTCAAGTGATCTGCACTTTGAATCTCATAAATGTCTTATTATATCTCTTCCTGCATGCACCTGACTGGTTTTGACCCCAGTTTTATATTGAAGTTTAGAGATCCAGGCTCAGATAATAACTGGTGTTACACTGATATCCCGTGACCTGGCTCAGACAGTGCTGTCATGTTCTCTCTCAAAGATACATTTGAAATAGAGGAGAATACATAAATTGCATTATTGTATTCTGATTTTCCCTCTGCAAACTGCAGAGGTAAAAATAGCCCAGTATCACTGAGCCTTGTGTAGCATATGGTAAACAGCTTTGCTATGTCATCTTCCATAAACATTGGATATTTCAGCTCACATCAGGACTGCAGCTACTCTTCTCATGGCAAACAGACCACAATCACTTTCCAGAGGCAAATTATTTCAAATATGTTTAGAAAGCCATACAAATACTCTGACATACACTTCTTGGTTGAACAGAGAAACATGAGCAGGGACAGAAGGAATGAAAAAGCAGGGAGGCATCCTAGGAAAAACCCAAAAACCTCTGCATTAATACAGCCCTAATCATCTCTACTGAATATCTGGGCTAAATATAGAACATCAACTTACCCTGTGAGTTGCTGATTAGATGAAGGCAAAAAGTAAACACATACCTAACTTGGGGAAATTTTACCAAAATAGCTGTGTACAAACAAACAGATCTGCAGCAGAGAGGGAGGGACTGCTAAAAACCTAAACCAAAACTCCAGTGTGAATACATGTGATTATCTGTGCAGGAAACAGCCAAGTCCAGTTCTGATGCTGCCACCATTTGTTCAACACCCACTACATTCCAAGGATGGAGAAAAATGCCAGCAGGACTCTCTTGTATAGCTCCAGAATCAGGCTTCTGGTCCCTGTTTTTTGATATCTCAGGAGCCCAGTGTAGTTCCAAAAGGACTGATTTCTCATGTGCTCATGCTGCTGGTGACAGGCAGGGTGATCAGCAAGCAGCCAAAAGGGGTGCTGGCATCCCCTGGACAAGGAATTTCATAACTACTAGAATGTTACTTGGGATTTCAGATTTGGGGAAGGATTTTCTCCCAGTGTTCCACCAAGTCAAGGCAGCAGCAGAAATATTGCAAAATTCAATCTTTAGATCGAGGGGGGTAAATAGGGAAAGAATTAAAAACAACAAAAAAAGGATAATTAGGAAGTTTCATTCAGTCTCCTCCTGGGGAGCTCCCTGCATGAATTCAGGTTTCTGAGCAACATCCATCATCCCAGAGAATGCAAGGCTGGCTGCAGGTCCCTGGTGACCACCACTGAAACATTTTGTTTGCTGTCTTCTTGATTAACAAACTGAATCCAGTGCAAGGATTGAGGGGAAATAAAACACCCACAGAGAGCAATTCCTACTGTTAGAGAGCATTTGGGTCACAAGTTTGAAACTATGAAGTGTAACTTAAGTCTTCCCTTTAAATAACCTGAGGCTAAATATGAGTCTCTTTTCATTTCAATTTCCTCATGTCCTACCTCTCAAACTCCAATTTGATAAGGATTTTTAATTAATTTGTATTAAATCCCAGAACTGTAATTCAACAAACCACAGATCCATAGCTCCTACCTCTCTCAGACTTTTTCTCCTTGACCTTAGCCAAGGCTTTCAGTATCTTCACCCCACAGCTCCTCATCTGTGCCATGGAGATAGTGGCAGCTCCTTTCTGTCCCCACCCAGCAGAGAAAACTCCCTGGCACAGGCACTGCCTCCCCACGGGGCCATTCTGATCCTCAAGCTTAAACAAGGCTTGTACAGTCCACATAAAAGCATGGAACAGTCATCAGTGACACAACTCAGAAAGGATTTTAATTAAGAACATTACCAAAACAAGGAGGGGCAGAACCATGACAGCCAACTTGGTCAGCTCCCTGCTCCTCTTTAACTTCCATGCTCCAACACACTGGATTTTACACCCAAAAGTGGCTCCAAACCTCCCAGCAGCACTGGCATGGAACTGCTGGATCCTGCAGAAGACAGAAATAGCTACCTGGACTATCTGGCAGCACTGGAAGTACTGTCCTGCCATAAATAAAGCTTTAATGTGCCTCACTGTACCTTTAACCCTTGGTCCAGCAGCTTCCTCACCATTTGCTGGGGAAGCTGCTTTGATTCTGGATCACTTTGTAATTTTTAAAAATAAGAATTTGCTTCTACAGCCATTCCTTTACCTTTAAAACCTCAAAATGGTATCATTTTTATGAATGCAAAAAGCAGGACTACGAGGAATCTGGAAGAGTAGGGTAAAAATGCTTTAAAAATATCCAAAAGGCAATGACTGAATTAAAGATAAATGAATGCCTGAGAAATCTAGTCCATGTGAAACATCATTTATTAAGTGAGAGAAGTGAGAGCCCTGACCATCTGACATCCCAAATTACCACACATATCACCCAAGAGGACACTTTAGTAGACCCACAGACAAAAATTAAGCAAGCTTTTACAAACTGTGCCATAATTACAGGTAGAATTGAACTACACAGCTCTTGTCTAAGCACTCCAGCACCCTCTGAAACTGCACTGGTATCAATAATTATTTAAATTATTAGGGACAGGGACTCAGGACATCACTGTACAAGGGATTGTACAAGCCTGGAGTGAAGACTGACAAAACCAGACACAACGTGCACCTTCCAGTGAGGGGCTAAGGTGAGATTTCTTTTAGCCCTGCAGTAATATCTTCTTAAATTTTAATTTTTAAATCACTACCTATCCTGCTTCTCAGGCCTATAATGTTGAAGTAGCAGCAGCTATTCTTGATTTCTCTGTCTGCACAAGTGGTTTTGATATTGCAAGTTTAAAACACACCCTAAAGTGCTGTCATACACAAGGGGTGAACACTGCTCCTTCCTTCTCATTCAATTTGAGATAGTAATTAAAAACAAAACCCAAAACCTCAAAGAAAGGAAGTTTTAAGTCCTGGAGTTTAAGCCTTTTTCTGCTCAGTGTGGCAAACCAGGCATCAAAAAACCCAGCTAGGCTGGATGGATTTTTTCTTTAAAAACCTTTCTTCCATTGAATCCCTCACACAGGGTCAGTCAGCAGAGAGACAGCTGGCATGGAGAAAACATGTCAATAATTCCCTGCACTAGCAGGAGAACATTTTCCTGTCTGCAGTGGTGGGGACTATTTTAAAAGCAGCTCTGAAGCCCATGAAGAGTGCAGTGTGCCAGTTCTCCTGCTGCTCCAGCCAACAGCTCTGCCACTTCCCTTGGCAGTGCCCAGCATTTAAGGGATGCTTTGCTCCGTGCAGGGCCCGATGGGGTTTGTTTTGATTGCAAACTTACAGCAAGCTTTATGGCATCCTGGCAGTCCAACAACTCCTTGGTTTTCCCCCCTGCCTCCTTGGTATAGTATTTCTGCGTGGTTACTTGGACATTGATCAAAATCTGGCAGAATTCCAGCTCGGCAAAGAAACAGCCACATAAATCATCCCATCAGGGAAAATTATCGAGTTTGAGAGATGTTCCTTGACCTCGTTGTTATCTGCACATTTTTATTTACATTACAGTAGCACACAGAGGCTGGGCAGAGACCAAGGTCCCTTAGCAGTTCACACTCTGCACACACAAAGACCCTGCTCATTCCTCAAAGGGCTGCTGCTCACAACTCACACTTTACACCACGGTGAGGTGACTTGCCCAGAGCCCCCCAGTCAGCAGCCAGACTCAAAATCTGCCAGCAGAGCAATCAGAGCAGTGTCCTCCAAGCATTGCTTCCCTACATTGGCTCCTTGCAGCCTCCAAAGCAGATTCTCAGCCTCTTTTCTCCCAACAGTTGGAAGTTTGCTCAGATTAGCCACCATGTGAGAGAAGCAGCCCAGCCTTGGTCATCTTGCCCTGACTTTCTCTGCAGGAGAGGTTTAGCACTACTGAACCTTAACACAAAGTCAGGTAATGTTATTAATGAGGGTTGTACCCATTTCATTCTGTGGCTGTAGAAATTAAGGGCTACATCAGTCTCCTCAGAAGGAAACAAAACTTGTGGATGCCTCCTTTGCATTCCCTTCCCACCCCACACAGGAACTGAACTTCAGGCAGCTTTCAGTACCTACTAACATGTCAGCAGGGATGGTGTCTTCAAACACAAGGGATGTGCAACTTGAGAGCAAGACCTGAGGACAGACGAGCTGCTTTACCAGCCAACCCTGCCCTGGCAGACAGACACACCACACACAGCATGCCACCCCCTCAAGACACTGGGATTTACACTTTGCTTCACTGCAGGAGCTGGGAATTTGGCTTGGAGTGCCCCTATCACACACTGCAGCACTCTGGAAGTCCGTTCAGCCATCCTTGCTGTCTCCCAAATCATTAATTCCACACTTCACAGATTTGCTTTTCATGCATATTATTTTGAGCACTGCCTTAATAACATCCTGAGACTGGGAGATGCAACTGTGTCCTGAGCTCACCTCTGCATGAGGGAGGGGAAAAGATCACAGCAGATTAAGTCAGTTCCTTGGCTTTTGACTTGGTTGGTTTAATGCTCATTAGATTATGCAGATGGCTTTCCTACCCTTGGTCTCTCCTTGGCTATTATAAGAGCAGGTGTTTCCTCAGTAGGGAGCCTGTGGGTTCCTAACCAGTAGGTAGGAATCAGCCAGGAGTAACTGGGAATTTCAAGGGTCTTCAGTTTTGATGCCTACTCAGTGCTCCCTGCAAATCACACTGCTGTAAGATCTCTGATGAGATGCCTTCAAACCCAGGGGTAGCCAGAAGTCACTTTAATAAAAGCACTGGAGACTTATAAACACTGTTAGGCACCTCAAATAAAGTGATGGACTTTCAGATAATTTGAGGCTGGAGTATTTCTCTCCAAGTCACTAATGCCACCTTCTGATCAAGTCTGAGCAGGAATTTAGCTGCATGTCACACACAAATTAAATGGGGCTCAACTGATTTCTAAAGGCTGCAGTTTCAAATGCAGGGAGTGATTCTTAACACTAAACCAAGTTCATTTTCATAGCTTTGAATTTGGCTTGGAGAACAGTTTTAAGTGACCAATGTCAGTAAAGAATTAGGCATGGTTGACCTTCCTTTGCACTAGGCAGGACAGAATGACCTCTGGACATCTCTTCCTGCCCTGCTTTTTGTGGAAAACACAGAGGCAAATTTCAACTCAGACTATGTTGGTTTTGTGCAAGCTCCTGAGTTACAGGGTTTTGTTAAAAAGGCTACAGAGGGAAGGAAAAGTGAGTGGTTACTCAGCTTTCTTTGGATTCCTGACTGAAGGAGCTCAGCCAGCTTTGAGACCTGACTGCAGTAAGGTCTGGACTCAGATAAGCTCAACTGCACTTGCAAAAAATCAGTCAGGAGGTACTTTAGCAAATTAACTGGGTGGCCTATCATGGAAAAGTTACCTTAATGCTCAGCTGTAATAAATAAGATCTATGAACAGGTTCCAGAGTACTTGGAGTAGCTGGTAGCTTGCACATCCAAATCAGCAGGATAGGAATGGGTAAGTGCTTAACAGGAAAATGCTGGTGGTTGTGCCTCTCACAAGATACACAAATTACACCTTTATGGCAATGGAAAAAAAAACTGTTGGGCTTTTACATAAGAGATTTGGCATAGCAAGTGAAGTGTTTGGGATAACCACATGTCTGGGCAGACTGTGCTCGTGCCATTTTTCCCCCAGAGGGAAAGGTGGAGATGCAATGGAATTACCTTGTGTGACCCACAGGGCTGAACCCACAGCACCTAAAGGGGGCACAGCCAGGGAGAAACCAGCCAGCCAAAATCTACAGGGAAAGATCCTGCTTAGAGCAGATTTTCCCTCCTACCCAGTGCACTGCACACTTATTTGGCAACTCCTAACACCTGTAGGGGTGACTGCAGCCCCCCCAAAAGCTCCTGTGCAGCAGCCCTGCAGCCTGGGACATCAGGCACAAAGGAAGCACTGGGAGGGTGTTGGCACATGGCCACATCCCATCCATGCTCTCAACGTGTCAGGAGCAGGACAGGGGGCAGGAGAGCTCAGGGAGGCAGGAATGTGGCTGAGGGCACACTGCAAGTGCAGTGCAAACCACGACACAGGCAGCAGCCCAGTCCTCTGGGATGCAGGAACCACTTCAAGCCTGATCCTGCAAAGTGCTCAGCAGCTCTCCCCTCTCACTCAGCTGCAAGGTCTCTGTGGCTCAGCACCTCACCACAGAGGGTTTTGCAGACTTATCACCTGCAAGATACAACTAATTGGTCAATCAAGATAAACCTCTTTCTAAGGAAGATTTAAGCACAGGCAGGAACAAACTCAAGCTCTGCACACTTTGTGGTTTCTCTAGCTGAGTCAATTCCTTTGCCAGCTGTTAGAGAGAGGTAAAATGACAAGGGAGGTTCAGTGCTGCACATCTGGAGCTGGAGACTCCTGTCAAGCTGATCAGAAGTGTGGGTGCTGCCAGTGCCTCAGTCACAACAGCTGGGAGAGCTGAGGGAGTCAGTGCCACCCAGCCCTGCAGCAGAACAGGATCCCAGCAAGAGAAATCCCACTGCACAAGGAGACCCTGCTCTCTGCCATAGCATTTCCTAAAACAGCACAAAAAGAAATTGCAACTCAATCAAAAAGAGATATCTCCATGTTTACATGAAAAATGGCCAAGGAGAGGAAAACTTTTGGTGACCCCCAAATTCAAGGCTTGCTGAAGGGCACAGCAAAAAGACTCCACATAGTCAGTCACAACTTCTGCAGGCTGGCCAATTCTGCAAATTCAGAACTGGCACAAACGCTGTCCTGCTGGATGCCTTCTTTGTTATTCCACCTCTCTCTGTTTCTGGAATTACTATCACTTTCAGCTTCACAGAGGGACAGAATCCACTCTTCCACTTCTACTCACCTCTGGTTTTGCATTCAAATCCACACTTCAAGGACAACCAGAAATACAAATCCATTTCCTCACCTGGGTTTGAACCACAGTCCCCCTTTCTAAGCATCCTTCACATCAGCATCACCAACTGCTCTGAAAGTGGGAGACAAACTGTGTGACAAGCTGATGCTCCTTCAGCTTGAACCTGCATGTAACAGGTCTCAGTGGCAGGGAATCTCTGAATTCCTGCTTGCCCAGCCATCAGAAAATGCACATGGAGCAAAAGAAAAATCTCACTTGCTGAGAGCTGTCAAGAAGAAACGACCCAGCTAAAAGTGCAGGAGCAACAGGTCCATCCTGGACACACCACCCCAGTGACCAGCAGCAGGCTGAGGCTGCTCATCATTTCAGAACTGGATGATAATGCTGAATAGTCTTAACCTGATACTCAGTGGCTCCAGCAGAAGTCAGCCTGGGGCTGCCTCTGCTTGTATTCCTTCAGGAACAAAACTGGTGGATAGAAACAGATATAAATACTGCCAAGCAGATAAACTGCAAGAGGAAACAGGCAGCTAACCTACCCCTTCTGGGAGAAAACAAAACATAGAGAAAGTCAGCAAGGGAAAGGAGGGATGAACAGAGTGAGGAGACAGAAGTGAAAGCTCCCTGTTCCATGCAGTTTAAAAATGTGATTGACCACAGGCTGCTGTTAAATGCTGGATCACACTCAGACTACTTTTCTGAACTACAGGCTAAAGCATCATAACCCATCTCCTTCAGGGCTCTGCCTCCACATCTGATTTCCCAAATTTCCCCTATTCCTTTACAGCCTCCCTTCTCCAACAGTGACACTCCTGACCATTCATCCTGTGACTCCAGCAAACCATTCTGCCAATTTCAGCTCAACACACTCTATTTCAGAAAAATTATTAAAAACAAACCAAACAAACTGAAATGAGAACAAAAAACCCCACACACACTCTGGCCCTGTCCCAAGTTTCAGCCAGTGCATGCACAGCAGCAGCATTTAGGTACAGCCAGTAAAGCAGAACGTGGCAACACCCATACAGGGTCCAGAACTCCTGATGGGATTATTTTACATCTACACCCTCGTTTTCTGCTTTTTAAAGGATGTGATGCACACAGTTAAACATCTGAGTCCTGAAAAAGTCAGCCCTTCCTCTTTTTAACCAGCCTATGGTGCTCTGGGTACTTTTAGAGCACAAGGAAAAGCCTCCAACTCCCTCTGTTTGATTCAGCATACAGTGAATAAAGGACACAGAGCCTTTCCACAACAGGTTTTGTCATGATTGTTTCTTTCTCTGCACTTTGATTTCCAAAAAGAGACATTATTGGACAGAAAGCTTTTTGAAAAAAAAGTCTAAAAAAAGGAAAAGAAAAAGCCACAAGAGCTCAACTACTTCCCTGCTGGGTAGAGCATCTCTGAGCATCTGCTGTACCTGCACAGAATTACAAAAACTCCTGCTACAAGCCAGCCTGCTGACAGGGCTGACACCCCAGGCTGCAGGCTGGTTATCCCCCACTTGGAAAATGGGGATATCAATATTTCCACTGCCATCTGCAATTAAAGTCATTAGCCTTTTCCCACACATTTATAGATTAACCCCTTCTCAGTGTTATGGTTGCACCAATTTTAAAGAAAGGGAAAAAAAAATCAAGAGCACAAAGGAACTTGTATTTACAGAGTGTTCAAATACCATCACTGGGGTTTCTAGAAACAAATTCTTGACTAAGGACAACACTCCTTGTCATTGGAAGAAAGTGCAAAGCTAAAACTGCCATCTGCTTTATCCCTTTGCCCACACTGCAGCACTCTTTAAAAACATTTCTAAAAGATAAACCACAACACCCAAAAGGTCTGTAGTGGCACCTGTTAGGGAGGGGGGGTTAGATACAGTCAAATTCCACTTCCAGCTCAGTTTAAGAGGCTACAGAAACAGGAAGATCACCTCCTCTTTATGAAACTAAGTACAGAAAGTACTCTGAGCAAAGTATAAAATACAGAGGCCTTGCAAATAGCACTTAATTCCTCTGTATTAGCTATTTAAAGGGTTGTTTCCTGCTCTGTGGAGCCAAGAACCTAGACTGCAGTTCTCCCTTACACCACCAGTTCTGCAAGGCCATATATCAGCATTATTAATATGATTTACAAGTGCTACAGATGTTCTCCTTAGGGGCAGCTCCATGCAAACATAGACAGACTTCTAATAAACAGACCCAGATCCATCTGTTAACTTGTTTGAGGCATTCCACTGTACAGAGCAGAACCAAAGTGATTCATTAGAGAAAATATCTTCATCAACAACCTCCCCTCATGTGCTCCAACACTTTCTCCTACTTAACTTTTTAAATTATTTTAATGTATTTAAATGATTAAAGTTCCTATTTTGAAAAAGGACAGTTAATTTCAGGACAAAAAAAGTGTTACAAGTGTAGTAAAAATGGATGAGCTGCCACTGGTTTAAATCATGCTCTGGGTTTACAACTACAGCACTGCACCTTCCCCATGCAAAGTCCACCTAAAATCAATACACAACAATCAAGTCAGTTTAAAGGGATGAGGGATGAAATGAAAGGGATTGAATTACCATGACATAAATATACTGCTTGTTAGCTGAGCCACAGTAACATTAGAGCTGCTAATGGGGCAGGCTAAGAGCCCCCACACACCCAGGGAATTACTGCAGCTCTGCAGGCAGAGCAGCCACTTGTTACAGCAGTCACCCTCCCATTTAAGACCACCACTCATCCCCTGTGCACACTCCCACCAGCTTGGCTTTATCTGTTTCCAAAGCAATTGAAGTGCCCTGTGTTTGAACAGGCACATTGTCCCGGAATAACTCCGTGTGTTAACTTAAAGCAAACACAGCCACACAAGCACAAAAGGCTCTATGGGCTCTACTACTTCCGATGAAAAGTGATTTTGCTAAGGTTGGGTAGATCCATAAACTTGCTCAGCTATGCAAGGAAGTTCCAGGTCAGCTGAGGTGTGAACAAACTGTGGTGGTTAAGCTGCTGTCGCTCCCTTAGAGAGCATCAAAGCAGTTTCTGAGCTTGAATTAAATCCCCAAACGGTCTGTAAAATAAAGAAAACTTTGGATCTTTAAGTCTGTTACCCCTCCCCATTCAGAGAGCAGAAGCTGCTGATTCAGGAAAGGGGAGAAGGGGCTCCCTACTGCCTCAGACCCCCAGGAACAGTGCTGAGGGCAGATGGACAGAAGGACACAGCCTGCCCAGCACAGCTCCTGCTGAGAGCACCCACGGCTTAGAGCACACAAGCCCTAAGCTGCTCAGAGCTCCTGCATATGGATGAAGCTCAAGCCCAAGGAAATATGACCATGGCAGTGTGGACACAAGTATCCCAACTGATTCCCAGGTGGCTTGTTCCTGCCCAGGAAAGGAACACACTTTCAGCACACTGGCTGATCCATCACACTCCCACTCACTCAGGCAAGCTCTTACTCCAGGGGAAACCCAGGAACATTCCCTCTCTCTTCATTGAAGTGCTGCACTTCAACATTATTTCACAGACCTGAGCACGACTGTAGCAGCAAGAGAAAAGCTGTAAAAAGCAATGCTTTCCAGGAAGGAACAGCAAAGAGCAATGCTTTCCAGGAAGGAACAGCATTCTCCACTAAACTCAGACAATTCTTACACATGTGCTCCATTTACCACTTTCACTACAGCTCACAGCTCAACACAGTTCCTAAACCAGCCTTAGTAAGCAAAAAGGCAGCAACATCCTACAGCCCCTCCCAGCAAAAAGCTCTGGACTGCACACTCTGCACTTGCTTATAGCCAAACCAATGGACCAGGGCAATTTTGGAAAACAGATTTATCTCAGCATGGCCATATCGATGGGTTTTGAGAAAGGGAGATCCCCAACCAGGCACCCTCTGTGATGTTAGACAAGGACAAGCTGAGCAGTTGAAAAGACAGTACCAGAAGGAGAAACGTGCATTCTCTTCAATCCAAGCAGGGTTTGGTTACTGCAGGAGAGTCAGTCACAATGAAGAGCATCTCAGCCTGCACATCTGTGCCAGTGCATGCTCTGCATGGATGGCAGTGCAGCTGTGGCAGGAAAGCTCTCCAAGTGTAAACCTCAACAGTGGAACAGCATCCTTTCCTGCCCTGCTTCTCTCTCTTTAAAGAAAGGCAGGAGGAGCAAACAGGATTATTCCCAAGGCAGACCAGTGTCAATCACATCCAAGTCTAAATCTCGAGGTTTGACAGTAAATGGGATCAGTGCAGACAGGGAAATTTCCTCCAGATCAGCCCCTCAAGCACAGAAATTTCGCCTCAGATTGTCTTTGCTACACCTGTTGCAACGCTGGAGGAGAGGAGAAAATCCTGCTCCCAGGAAAGAAGAAAAACAAACTCCTCTGACCAGGCCATCCACGCTGCTGAAACCCTTCCAAATATGACAACATCTGCTGCAAAGAGACCAAGGCCTGGAAAGGTGCATAAGGAACCCAAAATAGAGGTGAATAATTTCTTCAGTCAGTATCTTATCAAGAAGGGAAAAAGACTACTAGAAAACACAGCACATTACAGAGAACTTCTGCACTGCTCTCCAGAAGAATTTACATCCTTCCAACACTGGCTTTAGCAACAAGTGGGTTAAAGAGTTTGTGTGCCACAGAAAGTTTTTCACCTCCAACAAGCACTAATGATTGACAAAACAGCCCTGATGTCACAGTAAGATCCTGTGGAATGAAAAGCTGGAGATGCACAGACCCTTCCAAAATGTCCTGACAGCTCAGTGAGCAGCACAGCACACATGGCTCCCTCCCAACTCCCACAACTCCACTGCTTGCAACACGGTTCTGGGCTACTACTAAAGAATAATGTGGCAAATTGAAATAAAACAAAACCAAATCCAAAAAAACACAACACCACGTACAAAACAAAACATATGGCTCATGGTAATGATTGGGAAACCCACTGAGGATTAATGAATTTTGCAAATTAGCAAAGAAGGAGCAACCAGGATTAAAGAGAAACAATCAACAACACTGAGATGCAAAACACTCTCTGTTCATTTATTTAGCAAAGTGTAGCTCTGCCTGTGCTGAAAGCACCTGATAGCTTACCAAAGAAGACAGAGTAATATATTTTGTAAAAGTAATTAAGTCTTTGAAATATGAGACCTCAGTACATCACTCAGCTGCTGCCGAGGAGAGGGATTTGACTCCCAAGTTGTTTGTGCTGTCAACAAGAGAGATCAGGCTCCCAGATTACTCCCGGGAGGAGGAGTGAGATTCTAGGACTGCAGCAGGGCTTGGCTGGAAACCCACACCCCACTGCACAAGGGCCTCCCCTCCAAGGGGAATGGTAAATATTAAACAGCATCATTCTGAACATGCAGCAGGTAAAAGATGTGCCTGGGAAGGCTCTGGGAAGCCCCAGCCCAGCGTGTGCACTGCCTTCAGCCTCACAGGGACAGACCCTCAGCTCAGGCAGGCACCCCTGGCCTGCAAGTGAGGTTTGAGGATACCAAACACCCCCTTTAGAGTCACTCCATCTTAAGAGATGAGTTTTAAACACACAGTTCTTAACTCAGCAAAGAGGCCTCTTGCAAGATTATTAAGAGCTGTGATTTGTGTCACTGCACACAGCAGTGCAAAGACACAAGCAGCTACAAAGCCCACAGAAACATTTGCATTTGCAGACACTGACTAATAACAAAATCAGCCTTCTTTAAAGACAGACACTGCAAGGGCAAGGCTGCCCAGCACGCTTACTGAGCTGGAACTCAAGACTTCAACATGCTTCTCCTCTAAATACTTATTAAATGACAAGAACTAAAGTTTTTGTAAGCACTTTGGTGCTTATATGACACCAGTTTTATTTCCAGAAGCCCAATTTTTATTTGAAGATAACAGAACAAACACTCCAGAGTCAGCTTTGAAAACAGCCCTCAGACACTTCCCATTGCACGTGCATTCTTTCTTAATTTAAACTCTGCATGCACAGGTCACTACAACTAAAAAGCCTTTCAGAGCAATAACTACTGTCTCAGCACTGGAGAGACAATATTGCAATCAAGCTTATGGTGAAGACTGTGCAAGACTGTAACCCCCTGCCCAACCATTTTATTAAATATTGTCTCAAAACACTAAATAAGCATAAGTATTTTTATCCAGTGCAGACTAAAGAGAAAGAAATACACAATCTTAGCATTTCTTCTTTCCAAAAAGGAAGGCTTTGAGGTCTGGAGTTACTTTATTTCAGCAGGAGCCTCCCAGGGTATTATTAAAAACTCCCCAAACTTCTGTGCTAAAAAAATGAGACAGCCAGCAGTCTGCTAGTGCTGTGATCTGCAGATCAGGAGGCAGGACCTGCATTCACAGAACACTCAAGCAGTGAGGGAGTTGTAAGCAATACAGATCATGGCTTTTTCTGCTTGTAAAGCAACCAAACTGCTTTGGGAACTTCTTGTTTGTTTTGATCAATGCATATTTATTCTGCACTTGTCACCCAGATCCTGCAGCACATATGGTAGTCACCAAGTCCCCTCTAATACCTTGGCTTAACACTGTGTGCATTAAAGACAACAGTTTCAGCTTTAAAACTAAACTTCCAGTTTCATGTAGGACACACCCCCCCAGCACACTCACACTGTACACATTAAAAAAATTAATAAGCATATTAAAAACGTGCTTCTCTATTCCCAGCAAGGAACAGCAGGTGTGCTTTGTTAATTATGTCAGCTCCTAACCTGCTATTATTTACCAGTGTCAGGGAACTTAAGATGTAACAAAAAAAAAAAAAGCAAACAAACAAAACAAAACAACCCCAAAACCTACATACAAAAGTTTGAAATATTAGTGAAGCCAGCACATTTGCTCATCCAAACAAGTTTATTTCAGTAACTTTTGGCTCCTGAAGAAATTAACAGAAAGGAACATCCACACTCTGGGACTGTCACAGAACCTGACAGAACACATTCTCCACGTTGTCAAAAGTCAATTGTGGAGGAAAACACGTTCTCAATTAACACCCTGCGAGACCCAACCACGTAAAGACGCACACAGACCCGCGACCTGAACACTACAGCTTTGTTTGAAAGTGAAACCAAGCAGGCTACAAATAATGCTCTATCCCCAGCGCCCAGGGAGGTGCCAAACCCAAACAAGAAGTATAAACGGAGGAGAAGGACGGCTGAGTTTTGAAGTTTTACATTTTATTATCGGTAGCATTATTTATAGCGTGACACTTCTATATATAAATCTCCGATCTGCGTTTCTTTTTACACCTAGAAAGCATATCAAGTTTAGGCAGCGAACCCTTGGGTTTCCATTTATTTCCAAAAGTTTGGTAAACACCGGATATTTACACGAGCGGAGCAGCTGGGTACACACACTCACACATACACAAATAAATGCATGCGGACGCGGACAACACGCGAAAGGCGCACTTTCCAGCCCATCATCCGCTGCCTGCTCAGACCTTTTTCCAGCTCCCAAGCCAGCGGGGAAATGGCCGGAGCAGGCGGGCGCTGGCCCAGGGCCGGCTCCGCTCCGCGCCCGACACAAACGCGGAGCCGGGACCCGCGCACCGCCGGCACCGGGGGCTGGAGCCTGCCTAGTCCCCCTCGCCTTCCTCCGCGCTATTTTTCAAATTTTCTTTTTTTTTTTCCCCCTCCTCCTCTTCCCTCCCTCTTTTTTTTCCCCCCTCTTTCTTTTTTCCTTGTTTTCAAGAGCGCCTGCAGCCCTCCTTTTCTTCGCCCCTAATTTTCCCCTTCAAAAGATGGCGGGCAGAGAGAGCGAGCGAGGAAAAGCGAGCGAGAGAGGGGGAAGAAGAAGAAAAACAAAAAAAAAAAAAAAAAAAAAAAAAAAAAGAGAAGAGAAAGAAAGAAAGCAAGCCCGTCCTGCGTTGGGGCGCGGGGCTCGGCGGGGCCGCGGCTGCGGCCGGGGCGTCTTCGGGCGCTCGGCGAGAAGGGGAGGGGGAGCAGAAGATGGAGAAGAAGCGGCAGAAGAAGAAGAAGAAAAGGGTGGGCAGGAGCGGCGGGGCCGGGAGGAAATCAATGGCCAGGCTGCAGCCAGCCCCGCCGCGCTTTGTTACAATTGTGGCGGCGCACAAAGGCTGCGGGGCCGCGGGGAGCGACGCGGGGCTCTCGCAACAAGAAGGAGCAGAAGAGAGGAGGGGAAAAAAAATAAAAAAAAAAAATCAGCATTGGCCTTTCCCAAGTGGGTTTTGCTTTCCTCCCCCTTCTTCCCCGGCCCCCCTCCCTCCAGAAACCATGGCCCAGTGCTAGCAATGCACACCCAAGCATCTAACAAATAAAGGGAAAGATTAAATAGATTACTTTGCCCCGGCAGCTCCAGCAACGTTTGCCTTACAGTCCCTCCAGTTGCTCTTCTTTTTATCCTCGGCAAGGCAGTATAATAGATGCGCTACAGCGCCCGAGCGCTCATGCGCCGGGGCGCAAGGCCATGTGGGCACCGTAGTCCCGGGCCGGGCCGGGTGAGAGGCGGCGGCCGCAGCCCGCACTACAAATCCCAGAAGCCGGCGGGTTCCCCCCGGCCCCCCTTGCCCTCCCCGGAGCGGCGGGCAGGGGACGGGAACGGCAGGGGTGATGCCCCGGTCAGCGGGCCGCGGGGCCGCCCAACGCCGCGGCCCCGGCGGGGGAAGCGCCCGGCGGGGCTCGGCCGGGGGAAGCCGCGGCGCGGAGCCGCGCGGAGCTGGCGGAGGGCGGGTGTCCCCCGGGCAGACATGGCCGGGGAAAATCCCGGCTTCCCCCGGCCGCCCGCGTCGCGCCTCCCGAGCTACGAGCAGAGCCTGAAAAGTGCGCCTGGAAACGCGCGTGGGACCCACGCGTGCTGCGGGAGGCCGAGCTGGAATCACAACTGCTCTCGCCCCCTTGTTTTTTTGTTGTGTTGTTTTGTTTTTGTTTTTTTTTTTAATCGCGGTTTGCATTGGGTAATGCGCTCTCGCAGGTATTACGCAACAACTAATACGAGCTGCAATAAAAATAGCCCGCCGCCGATGCACGCTGGAGTAGAGAGCGGCCAAAAAAAATCCATCAAGGAAACCCACAGCCCGATGTAGTTTGCACTGGTTGGTGCATTTCATAACATTGTCAACTGCTGAAAACAACAGAAATTAATCTAACGTATACAATAAAAACAATGTGAATTTCACCAGCACACCACCATAAAAGCATCAACAAACATCAGCGCTGTTAAAAACACTTCCAAGTAACACACACAGCCCATGTCCTAAAGCAAATCCACAACTGCAAACAGAAATCAAAACAAAAAAAATGTTATAAGCCAAAATATGATTGAATTGCTGCAGAAAAAAAAAATATAATAGAGCTGTTGGAAAATAAATGAGGGGAACATTTGAGTGCCAAGATGGAATAAGGCAGTGAGGGGATTTCTCTGTGGACACGTGTGCCAGCAGAGGCTGCCACGCTGCTGCTTCAGACAGCCACATGCTGATGCCAATTAATAAGTCAGTTTATTGTAACCATAAGGTGAAGGCAGTTTTACTAAAAGACTTTATTTCCAGAAGATTAGCTTTAGAAAAACACAACCAATGGGACTGAAATATCTCCAGAGGTATGATATAATCAGAAAGATTGTACAGGCTTAAGAGAATTCCATTTAGCCAGGCTTGCAGCTGCCTGAGGATGGAACCAATATTGAGCACATGCCTTAGCCAAGCTTCCCCAAAAAGGGGCTTTTTGGCACTCAACTTCAAGGCTTGTGCAAATTCAGGAACTAGAAACTTGCTCACAACTCTACCACTCTTGGATAGATTTACTAAGGCAGCATTTGGTGTCTCTGCATCAACACCCAAACTCCACTCTGAGTCAGTGTGTGAGACTTGAGCTTCCTTCCTGCCAGCTGACCCTTTGACTTGACCACCAGGTACCCCAAAAATCACCTCCCCACCCAGAGTACATGGTCTCTGCAGGAGCACAAAACATGCAAACAGTAAGAAAAAATTACATTCTGGGTCTACTGAAGGAGAACCACCACACTTCACGAGGTAGTGTTCACAAGCCTGATTGCCAAAAAGAAAGGAAATCCCTTTAAAACCCCACCTGAACTCTGCCCTGCCCACAAATGTCCTGAAGGAGTAGGGGGAAGGACTTTGAGCACTTTTTACCATTGTTCTGCTCTAAGCCCATTTTCAAGGCAATTTAAAAGATCACAAATGTATCAAAGCATTGGAGAGCTAAAGGGAGCCAGGGCAGTTCTTTTGAGTGCACTGTCCTGCTCCAGGATGTCCCTGATCCCACGTGGATAACCAGAGCAGGAATTCCTGAATGCCATAACATACACAGACACCAAATCATGAGCATGACCAAAGAGCCCCTAAATGAAAACTGCTGCGGCTCTAGGCATGGGGGCTGGGAAAAGTTGGCAGCTGAAGCTTTCCAAGGGAGGGGGCAGGGAGAAATGGGCTGAGCATTCATTATGAACACTTGGAAAAATGGACTCCATGCACTCTAAAGACTCCTTTTCAGCTAAATCATAATCTGAAAGCTTGGGTTTTAAAAGTATTTATATTTTAGTTTAAGACAAACTGCTGCAACAAAAGAAGTGTTGGCTGCAATGTGAGACTTGGCAGAGCCACAAGGAGCTGAACAGGGGTCTCCTAATGCAAAGTGTTCAGCAACCCCAGCAACAGACACAGAGCACAACAGCAGAGCAGAGAGAAATTGGGGAATGCAGGCAGAAAGGCAGAGACAAGAGAAGCCAGAGAGCAGAAACTCTGTGAGAGTATTAAACTCTCCAAGCTAGCAGGGCACTCACCTCACAGTGAACGGGCACAAGTTCAGTATTGGAGTTTGATCCTCACTGCAAATCCACTGTCAGGAGCACGATGATGAAGGGTGCATCAAAACTGTAACCCAAAAGGAATCTCCAATTACACCTTATCTGCCTTATCTCACCCAGGGTGGGTGTAAGAGAGTTTCATCCCAAATTGTCATGTTCATTATGCAGCAGGCTGAGCAGGCAAAACAATTCACGTGGGAAAGTGTCCCCAGAGATTTCACCACTATCAGCTTTCAACCTGGAACACAGCAGTCACTCACACACCTACCTGTAGGTCTGCAGACTTGTGCTTGAAGAACCCTGCTGCATCCTCCAAGGGATTAGGAAAGCAAACATATTTTGGGATCCCTAAAGCCTTCTTTATGCAAGGCAGTGAGTTTAGATAATGGTTTAGCCAAACAGGCACAGGCTGACTCAGTTTGAATAAGCCCCTTAGGAGGTACAGTGAAATCAAATCAGAACAATTTAAGCTCAAGTTACCAAAGCCAAAGTAAAAGCACTTCAACCGAGGAAGAGTTGTAATCTTTAAATTAAATTCTGAACTGATTTTGTCACACAGTTTCATGCACAAGATGTAGCAGGCTGCCTCTTCTGAGGCACCTTAACACCAGCTTTTCCATAAAATAGAAACCTACAGCAGCAGCTCTTTATTTCCTCTGTTCCCCAAGCTCAGAGGAGCATCCTAGATTGACCCAAAGCTTCTCAATTGGCCTCTGTGGTCTTTTATGCTGCACCTCCAGTTACCCAATTAGTGTCTTGTTAATGAACACCTGCCATGTATTTATTCCTGGCTGTTACAGTACTTTTAACCTGTAATGCCCAGTGGTACCTACATCCTTCTCAGAAGCTTTGTGCACAGGATTCAAAAAGAAAAATGTTATTTGTGCAAAACCAGAGTGGTTTTCAGGGCTGTTAAGCACTGGCACTTTTTGCCTCTCTGCTCATGGAGTGTTGTTTTGAAACCAAGAGGAGATGGAAGCAGAAAAGGAGATACTTTGTGGGAAGATGAGTTTTGTGAGGATGGATCACACTCAGTGCCTTGTGTGACTGCACCCAAGAGTATTTAGCAGGAATCAGGGACTGCTGGGAACACCAATTTTTCTGATCTTTGCCATAGGTACTTCCTGCAAGCTTCTGATTTTCACCTGTGCCTGTTCCACTATCACCACAGATTCCCACTGCAAGGGGAGATTACATGACTCAGATCACTCCAGTGTCAGGCAGAGGGGTGTTGAATACAAGGGGATAAATGCTCTTATTACAACAGAGAGTCATCTTTTCCAAAGATCATCTTCAGTGTAGTGGCAGGATTTCCTCGATTGAGTAAGTGTTATTCAGTAAGTTAAGGATGACAGGATTAGGGCAGAGGTTTGAAACAATAATTGCAGTTTGTTCTTCTGTAGTACCTTTCATCTGTGGAATTCACAACAATGCAATAATCCTCCTAACAGCTTTTGTAAGTAAGGAAATATTATGACTCCTGTTTTTCAGCTGAGGAAGCTGAGAGGGAATATGATGATGCAGAGATCACGGGCAGAGGCAGAATTGGGACTCAGCTCTTCTGACTCATTCTTTGTAGTTCTGAGAGCCTGGACACACCAGTTGGTGAGGCCACCCTGGCTCCTCACTCCCAGGAATGTCAGTGCCTGCAGGGCTTTGGATCTTCAGTGTTCCCTCTTCATCTGGAGAGGGGTGACCAGAGCCCTCAGACTGGGAAGCCAGGATGTCTACAAGCCCCAAAAGGCACAGGAATGTGCTGTTTGAAGGGAAGACAGGAAAGAATTGAGCAACCCAAGACCTAAAGGATCTTGTACATGTTCATGTGCAAAGAGGAGTTTTGATTGTGATCTGAATGGTGCTCTACAGTCAGCCAATATCCAGTGGAGGGTCCAGAGGAGACTTAAATAAAGTTCTTCCAGATTGGAAGTTCCCAATCCAGTGAAGAAGAGATGAAGTGCTTCCACTGCAATGGACAGGAAGGGCATGAAGAGCCCACAAAATCTTCTGTCTGACTATGATGTGTCTTACCAGGAGGGAGCAAAAAGCTTTATTTGGAGGAGCTGGAGACTGGGATACACTGGGCTAAGATTTATATGTAAGGAAAGAGGCAGAGCAAAGGCCTAAACTGTTGTGAGAGAGAAGGACATGAGCACAGAATTTGGGAATGGAAAAGAAACTGCCCAGCCAACATTGCTACATATCTTTGGCCATAGTTAAAAATGTTCCTTTGGAAATTACCTGCACCTGAATGGTTTTGTTGGGTGTTCAGTGTGATGTGGAGACCCAGCACCTGCTGTGAACACAGTGTTTGCACAGGTAAGCAAGGCTGTGAATGGTGTGTGTTACTGAGCTGGCAGTTTAAACCAACAGACACTGGAACATGCCAAAGCCCTAAAGGATTCCTCTGTGTTTCCTTACTTTTCCTCCTGCCCCCTCACAAAGACTAGAGATAATGGCACAGAGATCCTCTAACAGTAACACCTTCAAACATCTTGATCTGTAAATGACAATGAGTAATAAATAGATTTCACTAAAACTATTTCAGGAGTGTGAGTGGATTGCATTGAACTGTCCCCTCACTGTGGCTGCAGCCAAAGAACAAAGCTCCTGATTCACACAAGTGCTGAGAACCTGCTGCTCCAGTTGAAGTGGCTGGGAGAGGCAGGCTGTCATCACGTCTGGCAGTCAGAGCGTGTGTGACTCAGGCTGGGCTCTCAAATCAGCAGCCTCAGTGCATGAACTTGGCTGGGGCTGGCACTGGGGGGGATTTGTTCTGAATGAATAGCACATTGCAGGACTCCCAACCTGCTCTTCAAAATCGTGTTTCTTACCAGGTCTTTACTAACAAGGGTTTGATACATGCAGCGTTCAATGATCTTACACTGAAATGAGTTCTTCAACTTCTTCCAGGCCCCTCATGCCTGGATTAAGTGTTTGTACACATCCCTCCCAAGGCAGGAAAATTCCAATCCTACCTGCTCTCCACTGGGGTAAGATTTCCTAGCTTTAAATGAACAAATGTTGGCGATGATGCAAGCAAGGCTTAGAGTGTAGTGGGGGAGGTAGAAATATCATCCTGGAAAAGGTTCAGTGTTTGTTTTTAAATCCCAGAAGAAACATATGAATGTGATGTATCTGGGATTTAGGGAAGGGAAAAACCAGAGCAGAATGTTAGGAACCACCCAGAAACAGCTCTGTGTCAGGGATCAGCTGCTCTTTAGAAGCCTAAAAGATGCAGCAGGTCTCTCCTGAGTTCTTCCTCCCTGTTTCTGGAGCAGAGTGTAACACACAGCAAGTCTGTTTTGCACTTCCTCTGTCTGCTGAGGGGCCCAAGCAAATAAAAATGCGAGCTGAGACTGCTAATTGTGCCAAAACATAAACATGGGCTCACACAGCTTGTGTGATTACTCACCACTACAAACCTAAGCACGAGCTGATTTGCAGCAGGCAGGTCTAAAGAACAGGTCCAGGCTGTAGTGAAGTTCCTGGGAGCTTTTCCACAAACAGTAAGGTCCTTTGAATCAGCTCTGGGTTAGCTCTGGCCTTGGTGCAACCTGGGACAGAATCACACACATTGGTCACAGCAGGAGCCACGGCCTCAGCTCCTGACAGCCTGGAAACCACCCAGAGGGAGCCCAGTGACACTGGGAGCAGCCACTTCCTTCCACTCTGAGCCATTTTCCTCTCCCTTTCATCACCATGGGAAGCTGCTCTCCCACAAACACCTGGGACAGGTGTCTTTTCCAGTGCACTTGGCACATCCCCAAATTCAGGCTGTTTGGAAGCAAAGGGAATGAAAGGTTTGGTGAGGGAGAAGCCTGCCAAGCCCCATGCATTTCCAGAGTGTGGACAGATGTCACATCCTGCTGATCCCAGCTGTGGAAGCCTGGCCAGGGGAGCAAGAAAGACCCACACAGATGACTCTTAACCATCAAGTGAAATTTAATCCAAATTTTTGTCTGTGCAGAGCCCTGGGGATGTTCTGCAGTCCCAAAGAAATGCCCCTGCTCGTGGTGTTTGTGAAAGCTCCATGCTATCAAAAACCCTGCCTGGCATGGAGTCAGGTACTTGGCCAAAGGGAGTTTATCATACTTTAAACTAGTTTAAAAAAAAACATCCAGGACACTTAGAGGCTAAGGGGTTGTTTATGATTACACTTAATTTGTAGTCAAGGCCACATTTTTCAAGTTCCAGAGAGGCATTATTCTCAGCAGGTAAGGATTTTTATACATGCACATATATGTGTTTTCTACACATATATAAACATTTTTATATGTATTTTCTACATATAAAAATATAG
Source organism: Setophaga petechia (assembly GCA_024362935.1). Classification (NCBI taxonomy): domain Eukaryota; kingdom Metazoa; phylum Chordata; class Aves; order Passeriformes; family Parulidae; genus Setophaga; species Setophaga petechia. The sequence goes on from JANCRA010000030.1 coordinate 7,425,225, forward strand.
AAAATATATTTTTAAAAAATATATAAAATATATAGAAAAATATCAGGCAAAAATTCCCAAAGCAGACACTGAAAGGCAAAATACAAACTTATCTCCAACATGAAAGAAACAAAAAACACCCTGCCACAAGGATGTTCTATAAATAGCATTATACTGCTGATTTGCATTCTCCCATTTTATTTCATATTGTTTAAAAGACTGAAAACATTAAGCCAAAACCATCTGGAAGAATCAGCACCAGGGATTTAACTGGATTTGTACCCTAATATTGTTCAGGGGACTGTGCAGCTCTTCTGTGTTTTACGTCCCTGAGTTTAGAGGGCAGGGCTAATTCTCCACATTTCTGCTGCAGGATTCCAGGCTGGAGGAGAAGGGCCTTGGCTTCACTATACCACAGGTTTTTTTCATCTTTTCCTTTCTCAACTGCCACTAGAATTTTTGGAAGCCAAAACTCTTCCTGTGTTAAAGGGCCAGTGAATGACACACGTCTCCTTTGCTTCCCTCTTCAGTGAAAGCAGACTGCAACGTGTGGGTTCAGAAATAACCCACTGCTCTCCAGAGAAGTGCTTAAACACATGTTTAACTGTAACTGGCCTGTTTGGCCTTAATGAATTAAACACTTTTCTGAGTCAGGGCTTTTTGTGTTACACTGAGAAAACCACCTTGCCTCAGATACCCTCTCAGTGTTAAAATGGGTCAAACATCAGCATTTAGTCACAGAATCACTTGGGTTGGGAAAGACTTCTGGGATGGTTGAGTCCAACCTTTGATTGATCATCACTTTGTCGATTAAGTCACTTTGTTAATTAATAAATTTAACATCAGCATTTAGTCACATAATCACTTGGATTGGGAAAGACCTCCAGGGTGGTCGAGTCCAACCTTTGACTGATCATCATCAATTAATAAATTTAACATCAACATTTAGAGTCACAGAATCACTTGGGTTGGGAAAGACCTCCGGGATGGTTGAGTCCAACCTTTGACTGATCATCATCAATTAATAAATTTAACATCAACATTTAGAGTCACAGAATCACTTGGGTTGGGAAAGACCTCTGGGATGGTTGAGTCCAACCTTTGACTGATCATCACTTTGTCAATTAATAAATTTAACATCAGCATTTAGAGTCACAGAATCACTTGGGTTGGGAAAGACCTCCGGGATAATTGAGTCCAACCTTTGATTGATCATCATTTGATCAATTAAATCATGGCACTGAGTGCCACGTCCAGTCACTCCTTGGATGCCCCTGGGGATGGGAACTCTGCCACCTCCCTGAGCAGCTCCAGTGTTTAATGCTTCTCCCTGATCCAACGTTTAACACCACTTTCCATGAAGAAATTCCCACTGATGTCCAGCCTAAACCTCCAGCAGCACAGTGAGGATGACTCCCCACTCTCTGCTGGGGAGAAGATCCCAATCCCCCCTTTACAGACTTTATTATAGATATTACAGCCATTATTATAGCCATTACTGCCGTGTGAATGGGCCTGCCCTTCCCACGGCCGCTTTTATCGCTGTACATCCAACGGGGCCAGCTGCGGTCGCACCCCAACGACACCTAACCCCCTGCAGCCGAGCTCAACGGCCCCGGGGCGGCGGGAGCAGCGCCGTGGCCGCCGATCCCGGTGTGTACGGGGCATCCCCACACGGGAATGCCGCACCGGCAAGGATGCGGCCCGCACGGGCAGGGCGCTCCTCTCGGCGAGCGCGGAACGGCAGCGGACGCTGGGAGGGAAGGAGAGAAAGCAACGGGAGGAGGGAAAAGAGAGAAAACAGCGAAGGGAGGGGAGGGAAAAGAAGGAGGGGAGGGAAGGGGCGGGCAGGACGCCGCGGGGATGGGCTCCGCCCGTGCGCGCACTCGCGCCGCTCTTTTGGCTCTCGGGCCGCGCCGTAGCGCTCCCGGGAGAGAGCGGCATTGTGCGGCCTCCGGCCCGCTCCGCGCAGGCGCCGGGCCCCATTCCCCGCCTGGCGGACCCGGACCCGCCGCCGCCACCGCCGCCGCCGCGTCCCCCCCCTCCCCTCCCGCGGCCGCGCTCCTCCTTCGCCGCGGAGGAGGCGGCGGCCGCCCCCCTTTTCCCTATCCCCATCCCCCGGTAAGTCACCGAAAGAACCAGAGGGGCGAGGCGGCGGCTCTTCTCCTCTCCTCTCCCCGTCTGCTCCTCCTCGTCTCCCGCACCGCCCGGGGCTCTCCTCCCGCTCCGCCGTTGCCCGCGCGCGCCGCCGCCGCCGCCTCCCCTGAGGCAGCGCGCGCGGAGCCCGCCCGCTCCCCCCCCCCTCCCCACCCTCCCCGGGCCCCTCCGCGCGCCCTGCCCGACCCCCCCCCACACCCCCCCCCCCACCTTCCCCTCACCCCCTCCCCACATTTTCGGGGAGCTCCCCCCCATTCCCGAGCATTCCAGAGCGAGGGAAGGGCCGCTCGGGGCTGGGGGGGCTCGGGGAGGTGTTATCGGTACCGCGGGAGGGGATGCGTCCCCCGGGCATGCAGCCCAGGCGGGCCCGGCAGCGATGCTGCGGTGGTTTGGGTTTGGCAGCTGCCGAGTTGCGAGATGAGTTCCAGATGAAAAGGAGCGGGGATGTGCCTTGGGAAAGTTTAATTTGTTCTCGTGGCCCTCAGATTGGCCGGGGAGTGTCCCTGGTCAGGGTGCGGTGCTGTGCCATGTGCTCTGGGATGACCCTGCTGCTGCTCCCAACCAGCCTGGCTCATTCTGGGATTCTGGGATCTCCCCACACCCAGCACAGCCGGCAGGCAACTGGTTATCTCGGGAAGGAGATGCCTGGAATGCCGGTGGATCCTGGGAGCAAACGCTCCCGTTCCCCAACGTGCTGCCAGCAGCAAAAGGAGCTGCGAGGTGGCAAATGCACTTAGCAGGCAAATCCTGACAGTGTGAGCCGGGGGTGATTCTGCTCCCGAGCTGAAACGTGGCTGAGCTGCAGTGGAGGTTTGTTCCCTCTGCAGCATCAGCCCAGATTACGGAATCCTGGCACTGCACTCCATCAGGTCTTGTTACAGAGAGCGAGTCTGGAGAGGCTGATCCAAGGCTGCTGCCAGTCAGGGGGGAGTCTGGGGTGGAGAACGGGGTGGTTTGGTGCTCAAACCTTTCAGCAGGGAAATATGACACCAAAATATTCACATTCTGAGGTGGAAGGAATCTAGTCAGGTCTTGCAAATGCCAGTTATTTTTTGTGTTCACCATCGTCTTGTATTCTCTAATAAATTAAAATAGTAAGGCCTTGGACTGTTTCTTCCATCTTCCATACAAGCTACTGTATTTACCCTGTGCTAAGTACTTGTTACAAGTGCTTTGGGGTCTGTGATGTGAAAGCCCTGCCACACCTCAAAGATATTGTGCTGTACTTGTGTTTGGAAAAAGCTTTCCAAGGAGTGATCAAAGGCTGTGGCTTGAGTTCTTGGTCTTGCACATAAGTAGGTCTGAAGGCCTAAAATACTGCTGTGTTGCTCAACAGATAATAAATAGAAGTTTTCATGCTGGTTTCTGGCAACCTGCACTTTGACCAATCTCACTCTTGTGCATGCTGAGAATCTTTTTGACAGCTAATGAGAATATTTTGTTTTTCTTCCAGGTTTTCCTTTCAGCGTGGTTCTCCTCTCAGTGGCAAGAGCTGCCTTTTGAAGCAGCACATTCATTCTCCCCTTCAAGCACCCATAAGTCTCATTTGCCAGCTCCAGAACCATGGCAACAGAAGAAAAGAAGCCAGATGCAGAATCCACCAAAACACAATCTACTCCTTCCTCCTCGACCAATCAGAGCAAGGTGTGTGTGGGGCCCCAGAAAATATCCCTGTAAAAAACACCTGGAACTACCTGAACACTCAGCAGCCAGACCAGAATCAGGGATTTGAATTCTCCTGTGAATTAAGATCTTTTCCATGAGGCTGCTTCTGCTGTTGTCTTGTGCTGAGGATTTTATGGGAAAAGTGGATGGAGTGCAGCTCTGCTGTAGTGCTGAGTGTTCTTTTATAGGTTTTGGGGAAGTTCTCACTAGTGAAATACTTCTTGTCATTTTGATCATGACAAAGGCTGTTTGTCTGTATCCTTGGAATGCCTGGAGGTGGCTGGGGAATTGGTGAACCTCTAGTTGTGCAGTGGGGAAACAGTTATTCAGGTTCTTTGAAGCCTGGAGATGCTCAAAGGAGATGTTATTGAAACCTTTTCAAAAGGTAAAAGTGGGATTTTAGGGCCTGTGGTTTAATTCATGATCAGGGTGAAGATGAAAACACTTGAAAGCACTGCACAGATCAGTATCAAGGGTGTCACTTGGAAGTGCCAGGCACTTTGTGGTTGGGCTGTTGGATTATTCTCACTTGTTTGTTCCTGGCTTGGATGGAATTTACCTCAGGGGTGATTTGGTGTTGTGCTTGGAACAGTGAGGCCACAGACTGAAGGGGTGTTTGGTTTTTTCTGAATTTGGAGGGGAATGGGAGTGTAAATGTGATTTAATACTGGAATCTGTTGTGGTGAACATGCACATGGTCCATTCCCCTGTGCTGATCAGGGCTGGCCACTGAGATACTCAATGTGGAATTTAACTCATTTGTGCATATTTCTCTTCCAGCCTGCCCCAGTAAAGCCAAACTATGCTCTCAAGTTCACGTTAGCAGGACACACAAAGGCAGTGTCATCAGTCAAGTTTAGTCCTAATGGAGAGTGGCTTGCCAGTTCCTGTAAGTATTGCTTGCTTTTGTCTCATTTCAAACACAAATGGGCCTCGAGGAAGGGCTTGTCTGAGCCTCCATCAGGGATGCCATGTCATGACATGGTTTTTCTTAAAAGAGTGATACCAAAGCTGTTGCTCTTTGAGATAATTTGATGGAAGTTCTGTTACTTTGAGCACCGAGTCCTTGCTTTGCCAGGAGAGCCCTCACCTGCTCAGCTTTCCTGACTGAGCAAATGGGCAAAAACCAGCACTGTGCAGAGGAAACCCTTGTGCTTTTCTGTATCACTAGAAGTGAACATTTAAATTAAACTTTGTGCACAGTATCTGCAGGCAAAACTTCCCTGTGAGAGATAAGGAAGGTGCTGCAGAGTTGGATGCACATGCTCTGTCCTGTGTGCCTGTGGTGCTTGGCAGAGGCTCTGATTGCCCCAGTGAAGTGCAGGAGGTTGTTATAAACAGTGTTTCACTGCTTGCTTTCTTAAGTGATAGAACAAGTCTCCTTTCTGTCAGCTGTGGTATTTCCTGAGGCTTTCTTTGGTGTTCAGCACTGCTTGGCAGCTTTGCCCTGAAAATGTGCTTCTGTGACTGTCAGTGCTCGAGAGAGAATCCATGTGTGAGGAAAGGGCAGTTGGAAATGTTGAATATGACAGTGAGGGTCACTGCAACATCTTCCAGACATGGGAATGGCTTGGGGCTTTGACTTAACTGCAAACAACCTCAATAAAACCAGTGCACTGTGCCATGTAAATCATTCTTACAGAGTCCCCCTCCCCTTTCCCCTGAAAATGTTTTCCAAACTCTATATCTGGCAAATAGCAACTTTTTTTTCTGGCTTGCTTTGCAAGTTACCATGGATAATATGTTTGGGTTTCTGCAGGCATCCATTCAGTCCAGCTTGTGGTGTAATTATTGTTCTTTTTGGGGCAAAAGCCTTTCAAGCATTCCTGTGAACCAGCACTACTTTTACCACTGGCAGTCTAAAACAAAAGTAGAAACCCAAGTTGTCAGGAGAGAAACTAAAGCTGCTGGAGTGTCTCTGCATTCCAGGCAGCTTATGTAACCTCAGCTGCTGCAGAGTGCTGAGTAGGAAGCTGTTCTTCACCAGTTCAAAAATCACCTTCTTCCCTGAGGTCTGCCTGGGGAGGGAGAACTGCCCAGAGACAGAATTAACTTATTTCCTTTCACCTGGGAGGGACAGCTCTGCTAGTGCTCTGAATTAACCTCTGAACTGGCACATTCTTTTCCAGCTGCTGACAAACTCATTAAAATTTGGGGAGCTTATGATGGCAAGTTTGAAAAAACAATATCTGGTCATAAGCTGGTAAGTATCAGGTGATTTCTGTGGGAATTTACTTGGGAAAAATTTTGCTTTCTTTTCCTCATTCAGAAATTTCCATTCTTGCTTAGTTCTACCTGTAACCAAGAATGGAAATGGAAATTCTTGGTTATTTCTACCTGTGTAGAAAGTTTGTTCTTCAGTCTTACATTGTAGGGGTTTTTTTTCTGTTTTGTTTATATAATTCTGAAATTGCAGGACTAATACTGGGGCAGGCTGGGAATAGGGTGATGTGCAGGCTGCATTCCCAGTGCCCAGCCAGCTTCTTGTGTCCCTGAACTGCAGGAGAAGCCACCTCAGACACAGAGCAGAGCATTCCTGGGTGAAAATCCCTGTGAATTCTGACACTGTGTCCTGTTCCATCTTTCCTTTGTATAAGGAACAAAACACTTGCCTTTTAAGGAGATTGAATTTTTCTTGTGGGTTTGCCTACATAAACACAACACTTACTCATTCTGCAGAGTTCTTAAGAAAACACAAAACTTCCAAGCTCTCTGGTTTTCCTTTCTTTTTTTTTTTTAAAGTTTTAACATGCTGAAGTTTCATGAGCAAAAATGAAGATTTATCAAAAGAAAAACCGTTGGAATCTTCTCCAACCTCAGGGGATTTGGACTGTAAACAGCAGCCATTTGTCATGAAGAAAAGCCATTTACTCAGATTAATTTATGAGCATTCTATTTAGGAATTCCAACAAAGGGTTTTGGTGGCCACAGTAAGAACTCTGTGAAGGAACCACTGATGTTTTCAGAGTATGTGGCTCAGCTTAAAATTGTGCCAGAGGGGCTCTCTTAACCCAGCAAAATCACTGAATTCCTGACTCTCAGTGCTGAATTTTCATTCAAGCTTCAGCTAGGAATGTGATCTGCAGTCTGTGTTTTCCCCTTTTCTGTGTGGCTGAACAAACAGAGCTGAGAAGAGAATTGTTTTCCTTTGTTTTAGGGGATCTCTGATGTTGCTTGGTCATCAGATTCCAACCTCCTTGTCTCTGCCTCTGATGACAAAACTCTCAAAATATGGGATGTAAGCTCGGTAAGGGCAGGAATTATTATTTATTTACCTTCATTTTTCTCCAGCATTGGCTTCTTCACTTGTTTTCCTGCTTGTAAGAAGCTGGTGGATGGGCTGTGAGGATGAATGAATTGTGCTGTCTGCTCTTGGAAAGAGTGGGATGCTTGTGGATACCACGAGGAGCCTGTTATGCTCTGAGAGAGCACTAAAGCCTGATGATGGAGACAGACCCACAGCAAAAAGCCTCTCAGATGAAACCTTTTTGTAACTTCTTATTTCTGCTTTCCCCCCATTCTCTCATGACAGAGAGAACTGGGTAATTTGCTTGAGTTTTGATTAGAAATATGAAATGGTTTGGATCCTCCTGAGCTGCATAAAGAGTTTGCACCTCATCTGCAATCATTATGATTGTTTTATATTTTTTTCTGTCCTGTTTTGTTGCAGCTGGCCCTCTGCCCATCTAAATCTGGGGTTAGAGATGTTTCTTTGTGTGCTGCACAGTGATTAACCTTAATGTGCTCTCTCTGGGTGCTTTTATGGTGCTGGGTGATGCTGTGTATTTAACTCTGCTGAATTTTATTTCAGGGGAAGTGCTTAAAGACATTGAAAGGGCACAGTAACTACGTTTTCTGCTGCAATTTCAACCCTCAGTCAAACCTCATCGTTTCTGGCTCAGTGAGTGGTTTTTAATTTTTTTTCCTTTGTGGGAAGCAAGTACTGCACACTCTGTCACTTGTCACTAAAGGGACAGACAGGTTCTTTAGGGATCCTTGGCAGAATGATGATGGTATTAAATCACAGTTACAATTACAGCTTTATTTTCTTAACAGATTATTATGATTAGTGTAGCACATTAATTTATGATTAGAATGGCACAGGATTTCTGCAGGCAGGATTGATGTGGTACAATTTATAATTAGTGAATACAGAATTTATAGTACAACTTATGGTTTCTAATCACCTGGATTCTGACTTACCTAAAGGATGACTTCTAATCACCTCTCCCTCTGCAGATTGGGTCAGATCATGATATGAAAACAATATTAAATAAAAGAATATGAATCACATAGCTCATTTTAATTGTGTTTTCCCTCACAAACACAGCTTGTGGTCCTGTGAGCTGTGCATTGCCCCTGTTGTGTTTGCTTGGGGAAAAGCCCTTAATCCATCCTCATGGATGGGAGTGGAATGGGAATGTAAATGTGATTTAATGCTGGATTCTGTTCTGGTGAACATCCACATGCTCCATTTCCCTGTGGGCACATGGGCACAGGGAATTCAGGGAGGTGTTCCCAGACTCTTGGTTGTGTCCTGGGCTTTCTGACCCAGCTGGGCTGAGATTGCTGCTGTACCTGAGTGCCTCAGTCAGGTGCTTGACTAAACCCCCTGGTGCCTCTCTTGCCTCTGCAGTTTGATGAAAGTGTGAGGATATGGGATGTGAAAACAGGGAAGTGCCTCAAGACGTTGCCTGCTCACTCTGACCCAGTTTCAGCTGTAAGTCCCTCCTGCTCAGTGAAAATCACAAAAATGAATGTTTTGTTAGCAGAGCTCCCCTCCTGCCCTGTGGAGGGCAGAGTTTGTGCTGTCACCAAGCCCTCACACAGTGTCCAGGCTGGGCTGTGCTTGTTGCCAGGGGCCATTGCTCAGTGGGAATGAAATGAGTGGTGTTTTCTCTAAGATCAGGGTGGATTTTGGTCCTGGCTGTAAATGTGGATCATGCAGAGGTGTGCCAGGCATGCCTGGGTGTCATTCTGGAACACTGATTTGTGGCACTTGATGCTCAGAGAACAATCTGTATTTCTCTTGCTTTTGTGTTGTTCCAAGTCATTACTGAAGTTATTCCACAGACCATTCCTGTTTTAAATCTCAGTCATTTCCTAGGAGAAATGAGCTTGGAATACAACAAAATTAAGTAAAACCAGAAGGTGTTCAACTCTTAATGTCATTGAAATAAAAATCACTGAAAAAAATCTGAGCCTCAGATATGTTGAGCTGTGGCTGTTCTAACATGGTTGTTCTGCCATGTGTAAAAGATATTTCACACTTAAAAATGTCTTTTAACAGTAATAATTCTAAAGAATTATTCTTTAGATATAAATAGCAGAAAATTCACCTCAAAACATGAGTGGCTACATAAGAGGTTCTACTCCATGCCCTTAAAATAATCAGGTTCTGCCTGCATGTTTTATTCTGCTGATGTGTAGCATGTCAGAAATTGAAAATAATTTAAACATTTGATCTTTATGAACATAAAGTTGTTAGTTTGAAGAAGTTATTAGTTACTAATAAAAGTTCTTAGTTTTTAGTTATTAGTTTTAATAATTAATATTAATAATATTCCAGGTGCATTTTAATCGTGATGGATCCCTGATAGTGTCAAGTAGCTATGATGGACTCTGGTAAGTTGTCTGCATCACTCTTTGAACCTTTTGCATTTTAAAAATACTTAAAAAAACCAGAATCTTGTATTTGTAATGTTAAAACTGTAATAAAAGACTTCAAGCCCAATAATAATTTTTTTTTGTGTGTGTTTTTAACAGTCGTATCTGGGATACAGCATCAGGCCAGTGCTTGAAAACACTGATTGGTAAGTAGAAATATTTCTTGTCTGGGCTGTATTTTTCACACAGATTTTTTGTGTTTCAGTGAAACTATTAAAAACAAATGAATGTCAAAAAAAACCCTCTGTCAGTGAGACAACACAGCTGTGCACTTTGTAACACTGCTTTTCATTTTGCTGTAGATGATGATAACCCTCCTGTGTCTTTTGTGAAATTCTCACCAAATGGCAAATACATATTAGCTGCAACTTTGGACAAGTAAGTATGAAAAAAAAAAGCACAATAACACACAGATTTGAAATTTGGAGTATCAGATGATGCTTTAATCTGCTTTTTGGCTGCTGTAGTAATGATAATACATGATTCATATGTAGTGTTTTCTGTGGAGGAGAATATGAATGGCATGGCTGTAAAATTGATATTTTGGGGTTAACTAACCCTGCATTCCAAAGCCAGGCTAAAATGATCCATGCAGACTTTTGGAACTCTGATATGGAGAAACATTTTCCAGCTGCTAGGAGCTTTTTAGATAAAAAAAAAAACAACCCACAAACTAAAATCTTTGTTTTTGTTTTCCAGCACTCTTAAACTTTGGGACTACAGCAAAGGAAAGGTAATTCTTTCTATTTATGAAGACTTAACTAAGCTTTTAGAAAAATTGGATTTTACATGTGATTTTTAAACAATACCTCTTTAGTGGAGAGGATAAAATTTTAGCAAAGCCTGATACAACAGGACAAGGGTTAATGGTTTTAAACTAAAAGAGGATTTCAGGTTAGAAAATTTCCTGTGAGGGTGGGGAGGCCCTGGAAGCTGAGACTGCCCCTGGATCCCTGAAAATGTCCAAGGCCAGGTTGGAGGGGCATGGAGCACTCTGGGAGGTGTCCCTGCTCATGTCACACCTTTAAAGCTCTCTTCAAACTCAAACTATTCTGTGTTCTGTGTTCAAAGACTAAAAATGTCTTTGAAGAGAAAAAAAAAAAAGAAAATTAAAAAAAAATGAAAATACTTGCCTTCTGCATAGCCCTGAGACATTAAGTACAGCAATATTTCTGTGTTTTTCTCTTAATGAACAATAAATTGCCTTTGATCTCTTTCTCTGTTGTAATGGGACAAATTTAGGGCTTGTTTTGGGTTTTAGAGCAGAGCTGCACTCTGCATCCTCTAGATCACCCTTTTTGGCAGGGTGACAATCACAGGCTGATGTGTTTAGACTTCTTTCCTAGGGAGTTTGTCCTTGACTGAGAAAACTCTCCCAGCTGCATTAATGTCCTGTGGCTCTTCCCTTCCAGTGCCTGAAGACCTACACAGGACACAAAAATGAGAAGTACTGCATATTTGCCAATTTCTCTGTCACTGGTGGAAAGGTTGGTGTTTTGATTATTTATTGTTCCCTGTGTGCAGTTTTACTGCTCCTCTCTGTAGATAAAAGAGGATTTTTGGGGCTGAAATCCTCCTTTGGTGGGTGCTGCTTTCTGTGTCTCTAGGTGGGCTCATGTCAGATTTTCTGAATTTTCCTCCTTCTCTCTTTCACATGAGAACAATGAAATGTTTACTGAGAAATAGCACTTGGATATGGATCAGAAAGATTCAGATAACTTTGTTTTCTCTCTGCCCCTGCAGTGGATTGTGTCTGGTTCAGAAGACAACCTGGTTTATATCTGGAACCTTCAGACAAAAGAGATTGTACAGAAACTACAAGGACACACAGGTGAGGGAGAGGATTCTGGTTTTATTGATTAAATATCCCTCATATCATCAATGCTTAGCCTGAGCATTTTCTATCTTACATCAGTTTTTACTCTCAGACCCATAAATTCTTGACTGGCTGAAGCTTAATTGAACCCTGGGAGTTTTCCTTCTTTTTATGGGCATTAAAAATGTTCTATTCTTCACCTGTGAAGAACTTTGACATCACCTTGCAAAGGAGATTTGCTTGAGCACAGAACTGTTCAAGATATTTAAATGTCTCATAAATTAATGACTATGAATGGTCTGTTTTGGGGCTGGACCCCAGTGGATTTTTTGGGGCTGGACCCCAGTGGATTTTTTGGGGCTGGATCCCAGTGATTTTTGTGCTGGATCCCAGTGATTTTTGGGCTGGATCCCAGTGATTTTTTGGGGCTGGATCCCAGTGATTTTTTGGGGCTGGATCCCAGTGATTTTTTGGGGCTGGATCCCAGTGATTTTTTGGGGCTGGATCCCAGTGATTTTTTGGGGCTGGATCCCAGTGATTTTTTGGGGCTGGATCCCAGTGATTTTTGGGGCTGGATCCCAGTGATTTTTGGGGCTGGACCCCAGTGATTTTTTGGGGCTGGATCCCAGTGATTTTTGGGGCTGGATCCCAGTGATTTTTTGGGGCTGGATCCCAGTGATTTTTTGGGGCTGGACCCCAGTGATTTTTGGTGCTGGATCCCAGTAATTTTTGTGCTGGATCCCAGTAATTTGCAGTGCAAGGAAGGCAATGGCAGCAGATTCTCATTTTCAGGCTTTGGAGATAAAATGTTACCTGAGAACTACCCGGGATATTTGAAATACCTTCCTGAAAAAAACCTGAGCTGGGTTTTGATTCAGCTGTGTCTGACATGATGTGATAGAAGTAAGAACTGGAATCTAGAGAGTTCTCACCTTTTGAAACCTGTCAGACACTTTCCTACTGCCCTCAATTCTTTCCTGCTTCTATTTCCTTTCACAGAGGAGCAAAAGTTGTAAGATATTTACAAATAACACATTTAATTCTGCCACCAGGAAATAATAACTTGGCTTCATAAAACAATTTTCAGAACTGCCTGCTATGAACCAGAGTGAAATAATTGCATTTTTCTATCTTTTCTTTTTGCTCAGATGTTGTCATCTCCACAGCTTGTCACCCAACAGAAAACATCATCGCATCAGCGGCGCTAGAAAACGACAAAACAATTAAACTGTGGAAGAGTGACTGTTAAACGTTCCAGGATTGCTTTAGAGACTGTCAGGAAAAAACAAACAAAAACAAACATGTTTTTAAAAAAATTCTTAAAAAATAAAAACACCCATAAATCCAGTTTGGCAGGAAACCTGAAGAATATTTGATAAAGTGGTTTCTGTTAGTCTTGGCCCAAAGAAAACATCTTAGCTCTGCTAGAGCTGGGCAACGTGGTGGAAAAAAAAAAAGAGAAAAAAAAAAAGATGCAGTGTCTCCTTTTCTTGCCTGATGTTTTGGCAGACAAATGGATGATTCTGATGTCGGGTCAGAAGTCTTGGACACCCCAAAGATACTGTATTTTCTGATGGCATTGCTTCTGGGCACTGTTGCTGCTTAAAGAAGAGCTGCCAGTCTACTTTGTACCAGTAAGTTAAGTCACAGGCCTAGAGATGTGTGGAATTTTTTTTAAATATGTCTTTTTTTTTTTTTTTAAATTTTTTAAATTTTTTTTTCCAGAATGTAGTTTCTAGTCTCTTGGGAAAATTCCTGTATTGTTTTAAATAGGAGTACTGCATTTTTAAGGGTGCTTCATTTTAAAACACTCAGCTCAAACTTTGTGACCAAATAAAACCATGCAGTTCCAGATTTCCCTATTCCTGCCCCTGACTTGACTCCTGTGGTGGAATCTCTTACCTTCTGTATAGTTGCTTACCTCTTGTTATGTGTGTTTAATAGATGCTGTTCTAGAGCAAAGTTACAGTTCTTCTGTTAACCATTAAAATGAATCCTGCTTGTAGTTGTTCTCAGCATATTTTAATTTTTTTTTAAATTTTATTTTGCCTCTTCTGGTCCTAAAGCCAACTCACAGAACACTGTAAAGTTATTTCAATGTAAAAAGAAACAAAGCCAGACTTTTTGTATCTTGGCAATCCATGGTATGAAGCTGTATTGCAAATGGCATGACTCTGTATCTATCTCAGCATTGGTATTTCTTTCCCTTTTTGTCATATCCATGTGGTATTTACACATCCAGAAAAAATACCATGTGCCATAATAAAAAGGTGGGATTTTATGTGTATGTTTGTGGTTAAGAGTGTGCTCTTGTGTCTGTGCCCATGGGAGCTTCTCTTAAAAACCATTTTTAAGGGGAGATGTTTTCTGTAGAAACTCCAGTGAGGGAGGATGAGGAGCAGCAGCGTGGATAGAAAAAGAGAAACAAACACAAATCCAAATTGATTTAATGAAGGGAAAAGGATTGAGCTGAAGGTGTACTCAGCAGAGACAACCCCTCACAGAGAGCTTGAGCCAAAGGAAATTATTCCTGCTGCTCTCCTTGCAGGGATCCAGGATTTACCTTGTGCTGGATAAGAAATGCAGGGATCCACAAGTTTTACTGCACCCAAAGGGTTCTGCTGCAAAGGGATGTTTTGCTCCTGGTGAAGCAATACATTTTTTTTTTATTTATTCCATGTGCGTGGTAATAACAGAAAATCAATTACAGTCCAGACCTCTGGGGTGCTGCTCTGGGGCTGCCTTGCTTTGAAACCCTTGGAGAGAAAGAGCTGTGAGACATGAGGCATAGGTTTTCTTTTTAAAATATAAAAATAGAGTTCATGTTGAGCTGCTGAAATGGCTGTTAATAATATCCCTGCCTTTGGAGGTTTTTCATTACCCCCAGGAAGGGACACTGTGTCTAGACTTGGTGTCACTGCTAAAATGATCAGCTTGTGATTTTTTTCTGCCTTATTCTTGAAGGCTGGTGCAACTCTTCAATGCAAGATGTGGCTGTGCTGCTTTACAGCATGGAGGAGGTGGAATTTAACTCCAGCAAAGCATTTTAATGTTGATTCAGAAATATTTCCTGGCATGGTGCTTCTCATGTCCCTGTGTGTGAGTGGCTTTGCTTGCCCAGCTGTGCTGCCACACAGAGCGGGGGAGGAGGGAGATGAATTTTCTGCTGAAATCTCTTGAACAGGGATAGAAAAGCCCCTAATGTAAAGGATCTGCTGTAAAGCTGCTCTTCATAAAGGTTGTGTTTAAATCCTTAATATCCCACCTGGGATTAATGCTGGGGCCCGTTGGCATGAGCTTTACTTACCTCTAATTCTGTGCAGCCTGGCATGGCTGTGGTGGTTGGAGGGCCAGGATTAGCTCGGGCACAGCTCTGGAAATGAGGATTGTGTGCTGGCTGGAGCAGGGGAAGTGTAACTTTATTTTATGAGCGTGGCTGGGGTGTGTTACATCATGCTGAGAGAGTGAGTTACTGCTGTGAGCTCATCTCTGCTGCACCGGCGACTTTTGAGGGAAAAGGCGAGCCGGGGGACCAAAAAAGAGCCTGCCACGCTTTCTTTAGGGTCTCCCGGAAAGAAAACAACAGGAGAAAAGAGAGGGAAAAAACATGGTTAGATGCCACGAAGTAGGTGGCAGTGCCTTAACCGTATGTGTGTTGTACAGGCCACTAGGGCCTCTTCCATCCTTATCAAGGGGAGTGCTAACCTTCTCTCCTTTCATACAACACAGCTGCCCGCGTGCACCCGGTGCTATATAAACCTCCAGGACGCTTTGTCTATACAGGACAGAGCGAGCCAACTTTTCTACTCTTTTTTCCCTCAATTTCACATCCTTTTATAATTCCTATAAAAAATCTTTTATTCTACGCCCTAAATTTGCCCTAAAACTCATAAAAATCTCGGTAAAATCGCTAAAATGCGCACTTTCCCCTGCCTTTTAATATATTCATCAATTTTAGCCAATCAGCACGCAGAAGGCGGAGCTTTCCCTGCCCCGTGACGCGCGGGGTGCGGTTTCGCTTTGGCCTCGCTGATGGAGGCGGGCGCGCCCGGGAGTCACGGGTTCGAGTCCCGCCCGCGGCGGGCGGTGCCTCGGGGGATGAGCTCGCCGCGGGATTGCGCTTTCCCGCGTAACCTGCGCAGGGTTTGAGCTTTCCCGCCGGGTATCCCTCTGGTTTGAGCTTTTCCGCTGGGTATCCCTTGTGTTTGAGCTTTCTCGCCGGGTATCCCTCGGGTTTCAGTTTTCGCTGAATATCTCGGGTACCCCGCGGGTGTGAGCGGCCCCGCGGGATGTGCTGCTGGCATCTCCCGCAGCCGGAGCAGCCGTGCAGGAAGGAGCCCATTCCCGAAGCGTTCCCGCTGCCCCGGAGCTCGTAAATCGCTCCGAGTTCCGCCAGCGCTACTGGCGAGTTACGAGTTCCATATATGAGAGCAGTGGAAAAGGTTGTGTGGGGTTTTTCCCCTTTTCTTAAGGCTTTTCTCTTCGGTATCCCAAGGGAATCAAACCAGACGAATATTTCTCTAAATGAGCACTGCAACACCTCAAAGCAGCCCGGGGAGCTGGGAGGATGACTCTCCCATCATCCCGCTGCAGGTACCACCGATGCTGCCTCCATCCCCCGACCCCCGCGACCCTCCCGGACCTTCCCGCTGTGTTCCCGGTGGGAAGGACCAGCGGAGGAGCCGCTTTTCCGGATGAGGCTGCGGATCCAGGTGCAGCGCCCGGGGGTTTGCACAGCCCCGCCAGCTGTGCACAGCTGCTGCACCACAGACTCGCAGAACGGCTCGGGGTGGAAGGGACCTTACAGCTCACCCCATTGCCACCCCTGACAAGGGCAGGAACACCTTCCACGCTCCCAGGTTGCTCCAAGCCTGGCCTTGGACACTTCCAGGGATGCTGCATCACTGCCACAGAGCCCAGGCTGCTCCTGGCTGCCCCTTCCAGATAACTGATGAGTTTATTAAGGGATTAAAAGTTAGTTTCCCCTCCTTATTGAATGCTCTGATTTATGCACGCGTTTAAATCAATCCCATTTCCTGCCTTTTATCCCTTCTCCCCCAGGCTTTCAGGCTTTACTGTGTCAGACATTTGTTACAATCACATTGTTTCCAGGCAAGCGAGACACCCTGGGTGGTTTAAGGGATTTAAATCCATGAGCTGCATTTCTTGGGCACTTCTCCCAGGTGCCAACTGCCCCTCCTGAGCTGTAGATGCCCCTCCTTGGATCAGTTTGTGCTGCCTCCCAGTGAAATATGAACCAGCATCCCTGCTAAAGATGCTGCTGGAGATTGGGTCTGAACCTGCCTGGCTGGCACAGGAGGTGCCTGGTGGGCTGGGGGTGCCCAGGGTGGGGGATTTCAGGTGCTGCTAGCAGGCAGTTGCTGGATGAGCTACATAAGCAGCTTATTTTGTCATTTTAATTTTTTAATCCCGCGCATTCGGTCGCGCTCTCTCATTAGTAAGCATTATCTGCCCAAGCCCCATTAGCTCCGCTGAGAGCCGGGGCTTTGCTTGTGGGGACAGCTCTGCAGGAGCCCACAGGGGGCTGGGGGCCTGCTCCTGCAGCTGGGGACATCCGAGGTGTCCCATGAGGGTGTGACCCTGGCCCTGCAGAGCCATCACTGCTCAGTCCCTCCCTCTGCTGTCCCCCTGTCCCCTCCCCAAGCCCATGGCAGTCCCAGCTCCCTCCAGAGCTGATCCAAGCCCTAAGATCAGCTCTAACCCCCCCTGCTTTATTCTATTTTCTTGTGTGTAACCACACACATTCCATTCAAACCCTCTTCCCTCTCCTTCAGGTTTTCCCCTTAACCCCAGGGCCACCCCCAGAGCTGTGCTTTGTTAGAGGATCTCAAATCTCGGATTTAAAATTAGTTTAGACTGCTTTCTCTTTAATAAAATTATTCCTTTCCTCTTTAAATAGCACAATATGTCACAGAAAGCCGGTGGGTCCGTTCATGAAGATGAGACAGCTCAGAGAGGAAAGAGACAGGCAAAAAAAAAAAAAAAAGAAAAATAAAAAAGTAAAACCATACATCTCCCCAAACCCCTTCTGCCTAATCCAACTGAATTAGAGGATTTCGAAGTGGATTTAAAACTAAATCTTGATTAGGGAGAATTTCTCTCCAAGAGCTGCTGCACGGTGGTATTAATGGGAAGTGATCGTGGACAGAGGAAATAGGACAGAAATAACCGAGGGTAGCACATACGCACTCAGGTCTGTGCATGGACTGAAAGAGTCAGAGAATTTCTCCAGAGGAACAGGGAGAAATTAAACACCGACAGAAGGAGCCTGGGTGCCAGGGGCTGGCTGGGCAGCCAGGTCAGATCCTGCTGCACCCCGGGCAGGGCTCGCAGGTGAGGAGGCGGCACCGAGGACCGGGAGGAGAGGAGGTGTCAGCCTGCTCCCCCAGAGCCCTGTTCACACTGTGAGCCCTGGGGGACCCCCGGAGATGCCCCCCCTGCTCTGCAGACACATGGCCGGAGGTGCCCACGGGATCCTGTCGCTGCTGACCGTGGTGTTCGTCCTGCCGGAGGGTGAGTGCTGCTCCCCCGGGTGTGGCCGTGCCCTGGAGTCACGGTTTGTATCCTCCCTAAACCCGACCTGCCCGGGTGGGATTTGTGCTTTTCCATCCTCCCTAAACCCGACCTACCCAGGTGGGATTTGTCCTTTTCTATGCTCCCTAAACCCGATCTGCCCAGGTGGGTTTTATCCTTTTATATCCTCCCTAAACCAGACCTACCCAGGTGGGATTTGTCCTTTTCTATGCTCCCTAAACCCGATCTGCCCAGGTGGGATTTATCCTTTTATATCCTCCCTAAACCCGACCTACCCAGGTGGGATTTGTCCTTTTCCATCCTCCCTAAACCCGACCTGCCCAGGTGGGATTTGTCCTTTTCTATGTTCCCTAAACCCGACCTACCCAGGTGGGATTTGTCCTTTTCCATCCTCTCTAAACCCAACCTACCCAGGTGGGATTTATCCTTTTCCATCCTCCCTAAACCCGACCTGCCCAGGTGGAATTTTTCTTTTTCCATCCTCCCTAAACCCGACCTGCCCATGTGGGATTTATCCTCTGGGTGAATTTAGGGGCTCTCCCGAGCCGTGCAGCTGCATGCTGGTGGTTTTAGGATGGAGGTGGTGTCACTGTGTTTTGTACAGAAGGGCAGTGTGCCAGGATTTGGGATCCCCTCGGCTCCTCTTTCCTGGTTTGGCTGGGGCAGGGACTCCCCTCGCTGTGCCTGGCTGTGTGAGGATGCTCCAAACCTGATTGTGAGCCTCCAAAACTGCTGTGGGAGCAGATTTTGAGCTCCTAAAAACCCTGTGGGAACACAGGAGGGCTCGGGAAGGGCTCTGGGTCATTGTTCAGAGGTGAGGAAAGGTAATAACAGCAACCTGATTAATCAACAGAAGTTTCTTTAACCTCCACAGCAGAGGTGGATGGTGTAAATTAATATCCTTTAAAGGTTTTTTGGTTTGTGGTTGTTTTGGTGTTTTTTTTAGGAACCTGAGCAATGGTTTAATTCCCATTGTGGCAGTTTTCAGACACAGTGGCTGCAGGGAAGGGCTGAGCTGCCGCCAGTGTGAGTGTGCAAAGCCCTGGGGACACTCTGAGGCCATTGGCCCGGGGTCACAGGCACCACGGTGGCTCTGGTGCTCTGAAGGAGGATTTCCCCTCTGTTTCCGAGCAGGTTTGCCTTCCTGATAGACCCTGTGATAACATCAGGACTGCGTGCAGGGGGAAAACCAAACCAGGCTGATAAACCCATCCCTGTGGAGCAAAGAGCTCCAAAGCAGGCACAGCTAAACCGGAGACATTTGGTGAAAAAGGGAAAAGCTGTTTCCACCAGGCACAGCTAAACTGGAGAAATTTGGTGACAAAGGGAAAAGCTGTTTCCACCAGGCACAGCTAAACTGGAGAAATTTGGTGAAATAAAGAAAAGCTGTTTCCACCAGGCACAGCTAAACCGGAGAAATTTGGTGAAATAAAGAAAAGCTGTTTCTAAGCCTGACTGAGCCCTGACTCGGTGGTGTCTGTGAGGTTTCACCTACTCTTTCCACCCCCTGTTTCAGAGCTCCCACAGTTTGATCCCAGCTCAAATCTCCGGCTAATCTCTGATTTCGCACTGACCTCTAGTGGGAGATGAATCTGTATTTTCGGGCCCACCGGGTAAACAAGCGGCGGGCAGCTCCTGGCTCGGGCTTAATGCGACTTGGCAAGGCAGGGAGCGCTGCGAAGCCGTCGGTAGAGAGCGGCTCGGAACGAGCTGAAGCATTTTTCCCCCCTGGAAAAAAATAATCCAGCCGTGTTCCTTCTGGTTTTTGTTTAGTGTCCGGACTCCAGTGTTATGGCTGCAACATCGTGGTTGGCACCAAAAACGTGGACATGGGGTGCTCCAACCCGGAGGTGATCACCTGCTCCCAGAGCCACCAGGGCTTCAAGCACCGGTTCTGCATTAAAACAGAGAGCGGTGAGTCTGCCCCGGGGGGCTGAGCATCCCCAAACCCACCCTCGCAGGGCAGGTCCCCTGATTTTTTAAAATTAGAAATTTAAAATTTTCTGAGCCTTCTCGTCATGGACGTGTTTTATGAAAAATCCTTTTGCTAGGATTTTTCTCGTGAGAAGCTGAGAGGCCTCAGGAATAAAATGTAAACATTGATTATCTGCTGCTGAGGAATGCAACAGGTGGGTCTGTGATTGGTCTCATGTGCTTGTTTTTAATTAATGGCCAATCAGAGTCAGCTGGCTCGGACTCTCTGGTCAGTCACAAGATTTTATTATCATTTCTTCCTTTGTCTTTCCTTGCTAGCCTTCTGATGAAATCCTCTCTTCTATTCTTTCAGTATAGTTTTAGTATATAATTTTCTTTTAATGTAGTATATATAATAAAATAAATCAGCCTTCTGAAACATGGAGTCAGATCCTCATCTCTTCCCTCATCCTGGGACCCCTGCAAACACCACCACACCTTCTGATATTTACATTCTTGTAACAAAATGTCTCATACACTGTCTGCAAATAACTTATTGCTTTGCATTCTTTTATGGAAGAAGAGAAATATGATGGACTGCTGGTTTGTCCAGTGTCATTGGAGAGGTGGCACTGTCACCCTCCAATCCACTGTCACTTTGGGAAATCTGTAAGTGCTGGTGTCAGGAAATAAAGGTCCGTTTTTGTGGTGGCGGTCCCAGGATGAAGGAAGAGATGAGAATCTTGACTCCATGTTTCAGAAGGCTGATTTATTATTTTATGATATATATTATATTAAAAGAAAGTTATATACTAAAGCTATAGTAAAAGAATAGAAGAAAGGATTTCATCAGAAGGCTGGAAAAGGAAGGGAATGGAATGATAATAATATCTTGTGACTCTCAGAGAGTCCAGGACAGCTGAACTGTGATTGGCCATTAATTACAAACAACCACATGAGACCAATCCCAGATGCACCTGTTGCATTCCACAGCAGCAGATAACCATTGCTTACATTTTCTTCTTGAGGCCTCCCAGCTTCTCAGCAGAAAAAATCCTACCAAAAGCATTTTTCATAAAACACATCTGTCACACCTTTTTTTTTACCTGGGAAGGAGCAGCGAATTCCCGCGGGGTATTTTGTGCCCCACAATGACATTACCCCTGATGTCCCTCCCTGTGCTTGCTTTGCAGTGGTCCTGGGCATCCTCCTGACCAGCGGCTGTGCCACCTCGCGCCACTGCCAGCAGCAGGAGCTGCCGGGGGTGCGCATCCACTGCTGCGACACCGACCTGTGCAACGCCTCCCCCGGAGCCCCCCGGCCGCCCCCCGGGCCCCTGCTGCTGCCCTGCCTCCTGGCAGCCCTGCTCCTCTCCTGAGCCCCCCTGCGCCTGGCGGTGATGCTGGGGTGGGTGCTGGCAGCTGGGGTGCCGCCCTGGCTGCTCCTGTCCCCTCTATGTCACGGACAAATTTTGTGAAAAATCCTTTTGCTGGGATCTTTTCTGCTGAGAAGCTGGGAGGCTTCAGAAACAAAATGTAAACAATGGTTATCTGCTGCTGTGGAATGCAACAGGTGCATCTGTGATTACTCTCATGTCGTTGTTTCTAATTTGTTTCTAATTAATGGCCAATAACAGCCTGGCTGTCTCGGACTCTCTGGTAAAGCCACAAGATTTTATTATCATTCCATTCCCTTCCTTTTCCAGCCTTCTGATGTAGCCCTTTCTTCTATTCCTTTAGTATAGTTTTAATATATCGTTTTCTTTTAATATATATCATAAAATAATAAATCAGCCTTCTGAAACATGGAGTTAAGATTCTCATCTCTTCCTTTGTCCTGGGATTCCTGCGAACATTGCTATGAAAAAGGCCAATCACTTTTTTTTTAAATTTTAAAAATTTAATAGTAATAAAATGGTTGTAAAAATAGTAATACAATTAGATAATAATAATTTGGACCATTTGAATTAGGACAATATGAGACAATAGAGACAAAGAGTTATGGACAGTCCGGGTACCTTTTTCTGGGCAGCAGGAGCCCGAAAAAGGACCCAGGTTAACAGAGGATTAACCCTTAAAAACAATAACCTGTTGCATATTCATACACCTCATACATGATGCATAAATTCCATTCAAACACAGGATTCTGATTGGTCACCATCAGCTTCTTCCTCTGAATCCCAACAGCGCCTTCAAGGCAGGAAGAAGTTCGTTTCTTGTGATAAGAGGGCAATAAATTCTCTTTCCCTGAAAGATTCCGGTGTCCTGTGGCTGCTCTCTCAGTGCAAGTCCTTTCTTTAAAAAAAATATCCTACATAGCATAGTTCCTATTTTAACATTTTTTATAACCTAAAACTATATTTAACACATTACTTAAGAGAAATAATACAGCATTACTTTCTAACACAACACCTACAATATTCATTTTAATATTTACAAAAAGCCAATCATAAAATACGAATTTTTCACATCTAAAACTATCTTTAACACACTACTCAAGAGAAATAATACAGCATTACTTTCTAACGCAACACATACAATATTCATTCTAATATTTACAAAAAGCCAATCATAAAATACGAATTTTTCACATCTAAAATTATATTTAACACACTCCTTAAATAATACGGTATTACTTTCTAACACAGCACATATAATATTCATTTTAATATTTAATCATAAAATACATGCATTTTTCACAACCACCACACCTCTCTCAATGAAAGGTGTTGAATGCTGTGCCCTAGGAAGGTCTCGATGATGCCCCCGTGGGGAGGACGGGGATGCTCCCCCAGCTTTGGGGGTACCCGCAGCATCCCCGGGAAGGGGGAGCGCAGGGCCGGAGGTCTCCCCACGCCCCCTCGGGGATCGGGAGCTCGGCTGAGCCCCGCTCTTCCCACGAGAGGGCATCCGCCACCCTCGCTGCGCATCCCGGCTCCGCATCCCGGCTCGGGGATGGATGGATGGAGCATCCCCAGCACCAGGGGTGGGCGCTGGGCTGGGGGACGCGGTGAAAAGAACGGGGCAGAATTTTCAGACGTTTTTCCCCAGCCAAACGGGAGCTTTAAGAGCAAAATCCCACCCCGTGCGTCTCCAAGGTCATGGCGGGGGTTTGTGGCAGAGCTGGGAATTATTAAACGCATCTGTCTCGAGAGCCAGCCCCGTGTCTTCATCACCAGGGAAACAGCATAAACCTCCCGATGAGAAAGGGAAAAAATAGTTTTGTTCTATTTTTTTTTCATCAGATGAAAAAAAAAAATAATAATGCAAAAGACCTTTTCCATGCAAAACATCAACTTTTGATGACATTTCTCAGATGTGTGTCAGAAAACAAGCCAAAACTCTACTAAAAATATTATCTGAGGCACCTTCCCAAGAGAAACACCTTGGGACTGATACAAAGCACACTCAGATTCTGAAGATTCAAAATAAAAGGAAATCAGAAAACAAATCCTAGAAGAGAAACTACAAGAGCAGCAGCAGTACCTCATTCCCCCCTCTTTCCCCTTAAAACATTCCTTATGATTTTCGGGGGAGCAGGAAATATTTCCTTGGCAGCTGGAGTTATTCTGGCTACTGGTTGTTCATCTGCCTGTGCTGAGCTCTTTGCAAAAACCTCTCCAGGATAAATTCCCATTGATTTGGGATGGGGCAGAGCCAATGGCTGGAGGATCGGGATGGGGCAGAGTTCATGGCCCGAGGATGGGCATGGGGCAGAGTTTAGGGCCTGAGGATTGGGATGGGGGAGAGTTTAGGGCCCCAGGATGTGGATGGGGCAGAGCTGATGGCTGGAGGATTGGGATGGGGCAGAATTTATGGCACAAGGATGGGGATGGGGCAGAGTTTATGGCCTGAGCATGGGGATGGGGAGACCTCATGGCTGGAGGATTGGGATGGGGCAGACTTTAGGGCCCAAGGATGTGGATGGGGCAGAGTTTAGGGCCGGAGGATCGGGATGGGGCAGGTCTGATGTCTTGAGGATGGGCATAGGGCAGAGGATGGGGATGGGGCAGAGTTTATGGCTGGAGGATTGAGATGGGGCAGAGGTGATGGCCCCAAAATCAGGATGGGACAGAGCTGATGGCCCGAGGATGAGGATAGGGCAGAGCTCATGGCCTGAGGATCGGGATGGGGCAGAGTTTGTGGCCTGAGGATCAGGATGGAGCAGAATTGATGACCCCAGGATTGGGATGGGACAGAGCTGATGAGTGGAGGATCAGGATGGGGCAGAGCTGATGGCCCCAGGATGGGGATGGGGCAGAGTTTAGGGCCCGAGGATGTGGATGGGGCAGTTTATGGCCCGAGGATCGGGAGGGGGCAGAGTTTATGGCCCCAAAATCGGGATGGGGCAGAGAATGGGGATGGGGCAGAGCTGATGGCCCCAGGATGTGGATGGGACAGAGCTGATGACCCCAGGATGGGGATGGGGCAGAGTTTATGGCTCCAGGATTGGGATGGGGCAGAGCTGATGGCCCCAGGATGGGGATGGGGCAGAGCTGATGGCCGGAGGCTGTGCTGTGGTAGCTCTGCCACCCAGCAGGATTTCGGGGAGATGCGAGGAGCAGCATCCGCGGTGCCCTCAAGGCTCCATCCCGCTCCTCTCCGGGCCCTGCCGGCCCCGCTCTGCCCCCTCGCCCGGCCCGAGCCATCCATCTTACACCGTGTAAGAGGCCTGTTGCAATTAAGTAGGCTGAAGTGCTCCTGAACTCTTTAACCTTTGCCCTGGGATTGCTCCTTTTGCCCCGGGGCTGTGGATCAGCTCCATTGCACTCTCCAAACAGCGCCTGCTACTTAGCTGACATTTCTTTCTCCTGCTGGATCCTATTAGCACCCTGAGGTTGAAAATGCTACTTTGGAGTGTTGTAAGGAATGTGATTTATACTGGAAAGCAGCGACAATCTATCTTTCCCTATACACACAGTGCACATGAGGCTGGAGAGCTAAATCCACACGGGCTGAACAAACAGCAGCCGGGATAATTGGGGAGGAGGCTTCAGGCAGGGAGAGGAGCCTGGGAGGGATGGCCCTGGGGCCAGGGGACGCAGAGCTTGGGGCTGGGCAGTAAACCTGCTGCCCAGTGGCATCCCATCTCCATACCAGGGCAAACTGGTGCTGGATGCTGCTGGTTTCCAGGCAAGGATTGGGAGCTGCCTGGGCTGTTTTCAGGGATTCTGGTTTGGGAAGTGCCTGGGTGTTTTCAGGGGTTCTGCTTTGGGAGCTGCCTGGGCTGTTTTTAAGGGTTCTGGTTTGGGAGCTGCTTTCAAGGGCTCTGTTTTGGAGCTGCCTGGGTTCTTTTCAAGGGTTCTGGTCTGGGAAGTGCCTGGGCTGTTTTCAGGGGGTCTGGTTTTGGAGGTCCCTGAGCTGTTTTCAAGGGTTCTGCTTTGGGAAGTGCCTGAGATGTTTTCAGGGGTTCTGGTTTGCACAGGAGCTGTCTGGGCTGTTTTCAGGGGTTCTGGTTTGGGAGCAGCCTGGGCTGTTTTCTAGGGTTCTGTTTTGGGAGATGCCTGAGCTGTTTTCAGGGGTTCTGGTTTGCACAGGAGCTGTCTGGGCTCTTTTCAGGGGTTCTGGTTTGGGAGGTGTTTTCAGGGGCTCTGTTTTGGGAAGTTCCTGGGCTGTTTTCAGAGGTTCTGGCTGGGGGATCCATCGTGTCCCTCTCCACTGCTGATCCTCTGATTCCTGAGCAGGACCCGCACTGGTTTCCCTGCATGTGAGTCCATATCATGGATAACACAATCTGCATGGGAAGCAGATGGAAATAAGAATGGAACGGTGCCTGAAGGAGGGCTGATTAGCCTTTATCAGATATGACACGCTAACCACCGAGGCTCCTCGCTGGAACACCGGGTTAAAATCTCTGCGGTGTCAAATTTCATCCTCCCTGAGCAAAGAGACACTTTCCATAGTGTTTGTGTGAATCTTCTGGATAAGCCCTGGAGACTGAAACCATCTCAGCTTCATCTGGGCATTAAAAGTCCCACCCACATGTTTAAAAAAAGCCCCAAACCCAGAAACGCAAACGCTGACATTTACTCTAAAATGTCTTTTTCTTCCTGCATGGCTGCCTGGATCCCGTGTGAGCTGCTGCCTCCTCACTGGAGCAGGGCTGGAGGCATCTCCTGGGCATTCCCACCTTTGGCCCCCCTGGAAGCACAGGGATTATTTTGCACACTCAAAAGTGTGTGCATGAGCACACACAGGACACTAGCACAGTGTTTTCTGGGAGAAAAACCAACTAAAAAAAAAGAAAGAAAAAAAAAAAGCCAACCCTAAGCAGCCTCTGTGTCAAAAGCCCTTTTATAAAAGCCTCAGTAGCTGAAGAATTGCCATTGTTTCAGTCTCCAGTGAGTGCTAGTCTTAAAATATTTCCAGCTCAGAGCAGGCTTTGACATTCTGCCCAGACCCAGGAGAGGGAACAAACACGAGTTCAGAAATGTTTCTACAAGGCACAGATCCTTCTTTTGGGAGAGTCACATTCAGCATCTCCCATCCTGCGGCTGCATCCCCCCCAAAGTGGGGGAAACACCACAAAACACCCCTGGAAGCAGGGAGGGGGGAGAAGGCAGGGGGAGCTGGGCTGGTTTTCACAGCTCTTTCACTCAGCTTTTCCCTCCTGAGCAGAAAAAAGCAATTTTTTTCCCCAGAAATGCTGCACTCCAGGCTGCTCTTCCTGCTTTGAGTCCCCATCCCATGGATGCCAGCAGATGGACCAAAAGCACAAGGCTGTGCAGGCTCTGGAAGTGAAAGCAGACAGAAAGTCTGCAGTGAAATTCACCCCCCTTTTGCCTTTTTTTGTGTGTGTGTGCTCAGCAGTGATGCTGGGAGGAACAGAGAGGGTTGGGATGGAGGAAGCTCTCAAAGCTTCACTATTTCCACTCTGGAAGGGCAGGAGGAGGATGGACAGTGGCAAATGGAACCATGGGATGGTTTGGATTGGAAAGGACCTTAAAATTCACCTCATTCCAACCCCTTAAAAATCACCTCATTCCAACCCCTACTCCATGTGGGACAGGGACTTGTTGGGGAGTCACAGCTCCTGGGACAGTTTATCACTAATTTTTCATGGTTTCTCCCCGTTTCTCTTTCCAAAATAAGGAGAGCAGCTGAGATAAAAGTTGCTCCACTTCTCTCAAAAAACTTTTTGGCATAAAAATGCAGAAAGCTGCCAGGGGTTTGGAGGCTGTTGGGAATTATGTGGATGCCCTGGGGTCTGTGGGAAGCTGGTTCCAAGAGGATGAATGCTCCAGAGAGCAGAGCCAACCTGAGCTTATCTCAGCTCTGAGCACTCCTGACTTGGATAAAGGACATTGTTTACCCAAGAACAATGTGGGGTTAAAATTTAGTAAGTCCTTGTGCAACTCTTGATGGAGAGGCAGCAAGGACAAATAAACATCTCTCAAACACAGTCAGTACTCAGGCTCAGTGTTTAATTCATCCTCTGGAAATGCATCTTGTTTATTGCCATTCATTGCAGGGGCTTGCAACAGCAGGGGTCTGATCCACTCCAAATTTCAGGCAAAATAATATGATCCTGGTTCTGCTCTTGTTTGTTCCTAGGAGAGAACACAAGGTCAAATCTTCAACTAGCACAAAGTTTGCTCTGAACTACTGAGTGGGGTTTATTTTTTGTTTGTTTGTGTTTTAGGTTTTTTTTTTAATTGGTTTTTTTTTTTTTTTTTTGTTTGTTTGATAAAGTTTTTCCTCTGCTTTCTCTCCCTTTCCATGCCTCCCTCTCCTTCCAGCCCAGGGTACCAGAGGATTTGGGTTTCCTCCTTGGGTGATAAAGCCTTCTAGAAGGAATTAAGGTTGGGTGGCCAAACCCAGCAGCTCCAAGGATGAAGTTTGGGATGTCTCCTCTCTATTCCATCCCCATGGAGACTGAGTGGGGTTTTTGTTTGTTTGTGTTTTGGGGGGTTTTGCCTTTTTCTTTTTTGTTATTGGTTTTTTGATGTTTTTTTGTTTGTTTGTTTGAAAAAGTTTTTTCTCTGCTCTCTCTCCCTTTCCATGCCTCCCTCTCCTTCCAGCCCAGGGTACCAGAGGATTTGGGTTTCCTCCTTGGGTGATTAAACCTTCTAGAAGGATTTAAGGTTGGGTGGCCAAAACCAGCAGCTCCAAGGATGAAGTTTGGGGTGTCTCCTCTCTATTCCACCCCATGGAGATGATCAGGGGAACAACCACACGAGGGAGAAGCAGCTCCCTCCTCCCAGGGGATGCTGCACTGAGAAATTCCCTTCTCTGGGAGCTGCTGCAGGCTCATCCATTTCACAGAGCTGAGAGGGAGCAGTGCCAGCTTTATTGACAGAAACCCTCGAACTGGGTCACGCTGCCCATTCCCCCTCCCAGCTGAGCTCTCCTCCTGCTCTGGGGGATATTTGGGGGCTGGGCACACACTGGCTGTGCCCAACCTGCCCCAGGGCACTGCTCTTCTCCTCTGGGATGGGAGCCAAGGCTGCCCTGTGCCAAGGGCTGGGCTTGGAGAAGGGGGGATCCTGTTCCATTGAACAGCTCCATGGCACTGTGGGATCCTGACATGGGTCTGACCCACGTGGAGCCCTCCTGTCAGAACCCAGGACATTCCTCTGGCAGCCCTGGAGGGCTCAAGACCCTGCCCAGGGTGCTCAGAGACCTTGGCACAGAGTCAAACATACCTGTGCCTTTGATTTAACCCTTGGAATAAACAATTACCAACCCTATATGAAGAATTACAAGCCACGGCAGTTTAAGTAGAATGATAGTGAATTTATCAGAGGGTGAAAAATAGATTTTTTGGGGTTTTTAGAATGGGGGTTCAGGGGGTAAGATGGAGGAATCTGGGCGTGTCCAGCCTTTCTCCTTCTTCTTCTTTCTCTCCATCTTCTGCAGTGATGGTGGCACTTTTAGATTGATTCAGAGTAGAAGCTCAGTGTCTAACACAGGTGATGGGTATTGGGAAATTATTGTAAATATTGTACATGTAGTTTTTAGTATAAAAAAGATAACACCACCCCAAGGTGGTCAGTGTGCCTCTGTCTGTCCTGCTGAGTGGACCTTGGCTGGACAGGAGAAAAACTTTTATAGATACAATAAACAAGATATAATACATATAGATATGTATAATTACTTATATCTATATGAGATATATTTATAGACATATATGTATCGATTATATAGACTATATATATATATATATAGTCTATATAATCTATCTATATATGTCTCTATATATATCTATATATATATATATAGTCTATATAATCTATATATATGTCTCTCTATATATCTATATATATATTATATAGTCTATATAATCTATATATATATGTCTATATATATCTATATATATATATTATATATATATATATTTATATATATAATATATCTAGATAAGATATATTTATTTATATCTATAAATTTTATAGATACAAGAAACAATAAACAACTTTGGGAATGAGAATAGAAGAGCTCTGACTCCTTCTTTGACCACCTGGCTGGGAAAAGAGACTTTAACACATCTTGGGGTCACTGTGAGCAGCAGAGACCCCGAGACCCTCTGAGCACAATCCATCCATTGGCTGCACAGAGATCCCCCTGTGGGGCAGGATCTGCCTCCCTCCCTCCCTGCATCCAGCCAGGATCTCCCCTGGGTGAAGCTTCTGCTCCATGCTGGGCACCACGTGCACCTCACAGCATCCTCCACACCCAACAGCCCTGGTGTCACCCTGATTTTTTAAGATTTTCTAAACTTTGTGATGTTTTCATTCTTGTGATGAACTTTCTCACACGTTTTCTGTAAATAACTTATTGTTTTGCATTCTTTTGTGGAAGAAGAGAAATTCAATGCACTGTTGGTTTGTCCAGTGTCATTGGACAGGTGGCACTGTCACCTTCCAATCCACTGTCACTTTTAGAAATCCATAAATGTTAGAGTCAGAAAATAAACTTTCCCTTTTTTTTACCTTGAGAACAGCACTGAGCTTGTGTTATTTCACTGGCATGGAGTAACCTGCCCTGGACACCTATTTTGGGATGTTCTCCTCATTTTGTGCATCTGGGAGGGAGAGGTGTTGTGTTTTCTGTGCCCCTGGCACACCTCTGAGTGAGGCACACAAGGCTTTGGCTGCTAAGGAGTCAAAAGGTGCCCTCCTTGTGCCAGCAGCTCCTGATGGAGCCTGCTAATGGAGCACCAGAGGATTTGAGTGTCTGGGTTATCCAAGCTGGAATCACACCCTGGAGCCTTTTCTGAGTCCTCCTTTGAGTGTCTGGGTTATCCAGCATGGAATCACACCCTGGAGCCTTTTCTGGGTCCTCCTTTGAGTGTCTGGGTTATCCAGCATGGAATCACACCCTGGAGCCTTTTCCTGCCCGGTGCTTTGAGCATCTCACACCCTGGGGCCACTCTTGGTGACCTCCCTGGTTCTGCTGCAGAGGATGGATGCTCCTGGCATAATTTACCCTTTGATTTACTCTTCAGGGGAGTGGTTGGGAGGGTGGCAAAAAACACCAGGAAAATGTGAGGGTTAGGGTTGGCATTAGGGTTAGGGTTAGTGTTAGGGTAAGGCACTGTGGTGCTAGATGATATTTTTCCCACGAAAATCTCCAAATCCTCATCAAATAAATAAATAAATAAATAAGTAAATAAATAAATTTAAAAAAATAAATAATAATAATAATAATAATAATAATAATAATAATTATATATAACTAATATAATATAATATAATATAATATAATATAATATAATATAATAATATTATAATATAATATAATATAACATAATATAATATAATATAATATAATATAATATAATATATAATAATACATAAATTATAATATTAATCCTCATTAAATAACAGCGAGAGGGTCATTAAAAATATCACCTTTGGACACAGTGTGCCTCACCCTGCAGTCTGCCCCTTCCCATGGGCTGGGGGAGGATGGATGGAGCACCCAGAGTGTGAGACTGGCATGGGCAGCAGCGTGGAGGAGGATGGAGAGAGCTGTGTGAGGGACCAGACAGCGTGTCCTGGCCGTGGGGAGCCCTTGGGGACAATATCCAGGTGTTCTGGGTGTCAGTGTCGTGTCCATCCCCTCTGGTTGTGTTTTTAGCGCTGCCCCGCTCTGCCACAGCAATTACCGGGCTGGTTCCGCTCAGCAAAGCAAACTCTGCGCGGAACGAGGGGAAATAAAGCGAAAGAAGAGGAGGGCAGAGCCTGGCACTGCCTCTGCCCGGGCCGAGCGGAGCCCCGGGGAAAGCCCCGAGCCGAGTTTGGCTTTGACACGGCACGGATGAATCACGGCAGCTGCTGCAGACAGGCGAGCGCTCCCCGGCTGCTAATTAGGAAATAACCCAATCAATTAAGGGCTCAGCCTGCAGAGGAGGGCGCTGGAGTAGGGGCAGAGTGGGGCTGGGGGTGGCTTTGCCTGTCGGGGTCTCTGGTACAGGATGCTCCTGGAAAAACACCCAATTCTTTCAGGGAACGGTTCTCCCTCTCTGGATAATTGGGGAATCAGGAGTGGGATGGGTGCTCATCCTGTCCTGTGTCCCCAGGGTGTTTGGGATGCAGGAATTAGGAATGGGATGGATGCTCAGCCTGTCCCGTGTCCCCAAAGTGTTTGGGATACAGGGATCAGGAGTGGGGTGGATGCTCAGCCTGTCCCGTGTCCCCAGGATGTTTGGGATGCAGGAATTAGGAGTGGGATGGGTGCTCAGCCTGTCCTGTGTCCCCAAAGTGTTTGGGATGCAGGAATTAGGAGTGGGATGGATGCTCAGCCTGTCCTGTGTCCCCAAGGTGTTTGGGATGCAGGAATCAGGAGTGGGATGGATGCTCAGCCTGTCCTGTGTCCCCAAGGTGTTTGGGATGCAGGAATCAGGAGTGGGATGGATGCTCAGCCTGTCCTGTGTCCCCAGGGTGTTTGGGATGCAGGAATCAGGAGTGGGATGGATGCTCATCCTGTCCTGTCCCCAGGGTGTGCTGGGCTCTCTGGGGGGATGCTGGGGGTGGCTCTGTAGGGCAGAGAGGTTTCTGTGCCCTGAGGGCATGGGCAGGCTCTGTCCCTTCTCCAGACCCTGTCCCCATGCCAGGCCACCCTCCAAGGCACCCCAGTGTCACCCAGTGCCACCACAGCACCCTGGGGACAGTCACTGAGCGAGGCAGAGCCAACTGCAGGAATCCCCGACCCCTCCCGTCCTGCAAACTCGGGAGGGCAGCAAAGGAAACGAAAAGCTGACTCGATGATGGCAAGCAGGGCTCTCCCAGGGCTTAGCAGAGCCCAGGGACCCGGCTGAGGGTCCTAAACCTGTCCCCAGAGCTCCCAACAGGCCCCTCACACGAGGCTTTTCCTGAACATTCCTTACTGCTCCCCCTCCGCTGATTTCAGCGCCGTTAAAATGTTTTCCACCACCACCACCTCTCTCAATTACATGTTTTTAAAAAGCCATTCAAGAGAATTCCCCATGAAATTATTTTGATTTCCAGCCCCTCCATCTACTTCCAAACTAATGAGATTAATTGAAAGCTACAAACATTTTCCAAGGGCCCAAGGCAAAAGCAATGGCAAACACATGTAACTCTTGCCAAGGATTGCATCCATCCTTCCCAGCTCAGAGCATCCCTCCCGACGTGGGGCTGCATTCTGCAGTCTCAGAAGGTGCTCAGGTTTGGAAACCTTTGATATTTTTTCCCCCTCCTCCTTTGAGGAAGGAAAAAGAAAGTGCCTGAGGAATGAAAGCTGTCAGAGGCAATAATGTGAGATCTCACTTGTGGCTGGCAGGCAGAGGGGGGATTTTTGAGGGGGGTTTCTCTCTCTGGCGTGTGGTGTTAACTGGGGAACTTCAAACAGAGGAACGAGGAGGAATTTAGGAAAGTTTTACCTCTTTCTCTCAGCCTCCAGGTAGGGAAAAGAAAAATGAAATCTTCCAAACCCAATAAGCTGCAGAGCAAAGCTGACAATTGCCCTGCTCCCCTCGCGGGCGTTTGTCTGCTCCTGGTGTTGGATTCCTCCCATCCCGGGGTAATCAATAGGACAAATCTCAGGTGTCACTCCCCTCCTGGCCCCCACGGGCTCCTCCAGGATTGATGGCAGCAAACAGCCCTTCAGAGGGGGCTGGGAGTCTCTGAGTAAGGATAAATAAAGGGAGAGATTTGTTACTCTGTGGTGGAGCAAACTCTCAGCATCACCTTCCCTCAGGTGCTGCTTTAAAACAGGGTGAAAGAAAACCTTAAAAAAAACCACCAGTAAAGCCCCAAACCCTGCAGAATTCCACCTATAAACACACACAGCAGTGAGGAAGATGGTTTTGGAACTGCAGAAAACATTTATTAGCATGGAACTCCCCTACCCACAAAGCACAGTTTGTGCAAACACAGGGACTGATGAGGGCAGGAGCAATTAAGGTGAAGAATGGATTTGCTCCTGTGCAATGAGGATTTTAGCCTCATTTTCCATAGAATCATGAAATTTGGGGTGGAAATGACCTTGAAGGTCTTCTCCCACCCCTTTGTCATGGACAGGGACACCTCTGCCAGACCAGGTTGCTCCAAGCCCCATCCAGGCTCATGAGGCTAAAATCCACGAGGATTTTTAGCCTCATTCACCATGGAATCACAGAATTTGGGGTGGAAAGGACCTTAAAATCTTCTCCCACCCCTCTGTCATGGACAGGCACACCTCTGCTGGACCAGGTTGTTCCAAGCCCTGTCCAGCCTGGCTTTGGACACTTCCAGGGGCTCAGAGGTGCTTCCAAGCCCTCTCCTCCCAGGACAAGGATGGATTTCCATGGGAGCAGAAGGAAGATGCTGTGAGATGCCCATGGAGGTGAATCACCCCCTTGGAAGGGGGCCCAGGAGAGTGAGGATCCTCCCAGCAGCACTGGTGAGGGACCAGGGTGGCTGAGGGACAGCCAGCACAACAGCCTGGCCAAAAATGGCCCATCCTGTGGTGGATCCCATCCCCAGCAGCCTCTGAAAAGTTAAAAAGCTCCAGTTTATTAAAGATCCATTCCTACCCTCATAAAAGCTGCCTTGTCTGGTGGCTGGAGGCTGCAGGATGTTATGGTTGGAATGTTCCTCAGCCCTTGTGTCATTTAGAGCCCCACCAGCTGTGCATCTGCAAGGAGCTGGCTTTTCCCCCAGCCCAGACAGGCAGAGGTGATGTTTTCTGTGATCTCCATGATGTCACCAGCTCCCCTTTGATGTGTGCAAGGCAGGGACCTCCAAGGCTCACGGCTCTGGGGGAAAATTTGTCTGAGCACTGCTTGGGAGATGGCCCAGGAGGATGGAGGGGAAAAGGCTGATCCCTGTGTCCCTGTGTCCTTGTTCATTAGGGCTGTGGTGAGGCAAAGGCATAAATAAAATAAAATAAAATAAAATAAAATAAAATAAAATAAAATAAAATAAAATAAAATAAAATAAAATAAAATAAAATAAAATAAAATAAAGAAGGAGAAGAAAAAGAAGAAGAAGAAGAAGAAGGAGAAGAAGAAGAAAAAGAAGAAGAAGGAGAAGAAGAAGAAGAAGAAGAAGAAGAAGAAGAAGAAAAAGAAGAAGAAGAAGAAGGAGAAGAAGGAGAAGAAGAAGAAGAAAAAGAAGAAGAAGGAGAAGAAGGAGAAGAAGAAGAAAGAGAAGAAGAAGAAGAAGGAGAAGAAGAAGAAGGAGAAGAAGGAGAAGAAGAAGGAGAAGAAGGAGAAGAAGAAGAAGAAGAAGAAGCAGAAGAAGAAGAAGAAGAAGAAGAAGAAGAAGGAGAAGAAGAAGAAGGAGAAGAAGAAAAAGAAGAAGAAGAAGAAGGAGAAGAAGGAGGAGAAGAAGGAGAAGAAGAAGAAAGAGAAGAAGAAGAAGAAGGAGAAGAAGAAGAAGGAGAAGAAGAAGAAGGAGAAGAAGGAGAAGAAGAAGGAGAAGAAGGAGAAGAAGAAGAAGAAGAAGAAGCAGAAGAAGAAGAAGAAGAAGAAGAAGGAGAAGAAGAAGAAGGAGAAGAAAGAGAAGGAGACGAAGAAGAAGAAGGAAAAGAAGGAGAAGAAGAAGTCATTTCCATGAAGCTTTCAATAATGGGGCAAAAGGATGGGTTTTTCCCCCTGTTTCACATGGGGAAAATGGAGACACAGAGCAATGAAAGGTCTGACTTGACAAAATAACTCAGGATGGTCCCATGAGGGGTGTGTGGATCCCTCCTGACCCCTCCTCTGTGCTTCCCCACAGCCCAACCCCAGATCTGCAGGGGTTTCCTCATGCAAATCCTTCTCTTGGGCTGGCTGGGGACAAGTGACTCTGCAGGGGTGGCCAGGGCAGTGGTGGAGCTGCCCTTGGGGTTTGTGGGACATGAATGAACTGGGTCTGCTGAGTGTTCTGCCTCCACAGCACAAACCAACCTCCTAAATCACTGGGAAACAATTTATTCCTGTTTTCTTTTCTTTTGTGTGACAGCCTCACTCCCAGGACCCCATTCCATGCTGGGCACTAAAGGTTCTCCCATGGCACAGCTCAGATCCTCCCTGGGGACTCCTGGTCCCTCTCCAGTGATCTGGATTTTCCAGGGACAGAAAGAGCTGGAGGCCAATCCTGATTCAATGCCCATTATAATGAAAGAAATGAATGTATTTGATGCAATCCCTCAGCTGTGTCACCTTGGGCTCCATCAGGGACAGCTGGAGCCCATCCTTCCACCCAGGCTTGGAAGATGCTGGTGGCTCCTGAGGGGTTATCCTGGGTTGGATAAAAACCAGCCCTGTGACAGCAGAGGCTGTAGGAACAGTGTGTCCCCACCACTCCCACCCTGGCCACTTGCTGGGACAAATCCCTGTCCCAGACCTCCTCAGGAACAGGAATTTCTGCAGGTATTTATCCTGCAAGCAGCCCAGAACTGGATTAAGATAAGGTGGCGATGTGGAAATGCCTGTCAGGCCCACAAACCTGCAGGGCAAATTAAGCAATCATGTTCCCAGGACATACATAAAAATAAGTAAAAAACACCATTAATCCATAGCAACAAAAGGAGATGGCATGGCAACAGCAGCAACTGCAAAACAAAACAGCAACGAGAGGAGGGGAGAGGAGGGCACAGGAGGGGAGAGGGAAAATCAAGCCCTGCTTTGGCGTTTTGGAGGTTTTTAAGGACCCCTAAAGGGTTTTTTTGGGGAGATGTTGCATCCCAGGTGGGGGAGGCAGAGCATGATCTGGGTCCCAGATCCTGAGGGCTGGCAGCAGAGCAGGGCAGCGAGCTGAGGATACCAAATCCAATTTGTTTTGGTGGTTTTTTTATCCCTAAATTAAACCAAAACATCAACAGCAGCTCTTAATTACCTCACAAAGATGAGCTGCAGAGGAAAAAGAACCTTTTACTCCTTAGGGCTGAAGTTCTGTGGATTTACTGGGTGAAACAACCCAACCTAGGAGTCAGCACCTCCTCAGGGGCAGCTGCTTTGCTCCCATTCCCAAAAAAAAATGATGCTTTCAGCTCTCAGGAGGGCAACATCCCTCAAGGAAACAAAACCGGGCTAAAGTCAGCCTGCAAACACAGCTCCGTGGCTGTTTTGAACCCAGGCAGAGCTGTGGCTGCGTGGGAGGAGCGCGATGGAAATGAGCCCTAATGGGTGTTAATTTGGAGTGGGAAGTTTGTGAGTCAGGCAGGGGTGCAGGGGAGGAGTGGGCAGCAGCCACGATGCCAAGCAGAGCTGAGCTCCTGCTGCCTGCTCAGAGGGGTTTGTTTTGTGCTGGGAGCACCCCAGCGGGGCTGGGAGGGTTTGGAAGGAGAAGGGGAACTGCAGGGAGAAGGGATTATTGCATCCAGGCAGTTTGGCTTGATCAGAAGCCACGCTCAAGGGATGGCTGTTAAAAGGAGATTTTCCATGCTGTGAGAGCCAAAGCAAACACAGTGAAACTTAATTAAATGCCTGCCTGCTAAAATAATAATTTTCTTATGAATTGTGGAAGGTGAAACACAATGAGAGATGGACCTGATAAAGGAACTGTAATTCTCCAGGAGAAGCCACATGGGTGAAGAGCACAGTAAAGGGGGTTTGCTGGTGGGGAAGGTCCTTCTCTTTTCCCTGGTGCAGATCCAGGGCTGTGCCAGCTGCTGAAGCCCTCACAGACTGCCTGTCTCCATCCCAAAGCAGGGACACCAACCCAGTGCTGCTCCAGGAATGGTGCTGTCTGAATTCCCGACAGCAAGTGGAAATATTAATGCTTGTCTAGAGGAAAAGGTGAAAAAAAAACCCTGTGAATGGCTGGGATTTTAATTCTGCTCTTGCTGGTGCTGGGGAGAGGGGAGGCACCTCCTTTGAGGGGGAATAGGGAATTCTGCATGCTGAGAACTTGCTCGGTGTGGCTTTGGACAGGGGAAAAAACCAGCTGGAAGAAAACCCTCCCAAAAAAGGGGTGACTGGTAAAATCATCAGCATCCAGACAACCCAGGAGAATCATTTCAGGAGGTAAAGCTGGATTAAAAAAAAAAAAAAAGAAAAAAAAAAGAGGTCTTGAACCATGCACCTGCAGGATGGGGTGCCCCAGAACAGGAGTGAGTGCAATGTGTGCTCCTGCTCCCAGGTCTGCAAACTGCAGACACAAAAGCCAGACAGAGATTCCTGCTCAAAGTGTCTCTCTGAATGTTATTTCCATTTAGAAAGAGGAAAAAAAAAAGCTTAGGATGGAGGGATGGATTTAATCTTTAAAGGGCTGGGAGTCTGCTGCCACTGCTGCTCCGAGCCCAGGGTGTTCAGCATCTCCAGGATCTCAGAAGGAAAAGGTTTCCATCCCTCCCTGGTCTGGGATAGGACTAATAAAATGCAGCAAAATGGAGAGAATAAGAAGAAATTTGGAGTTTTTCTTCTATTTTTGGGGGTTGGCTTCATCCCAGCACTGCTGGCTCCAGCCAGTGCATTTGACTGCTTAGGTTTGACTCAGGGTTTGTGGGTTCAGTACTTTTATATACCTCAAACCCATAGGGGAAGAGTTAGGCCAAACCCCTGTTTTTTCATTAGTTTAATAAATGTGATCATCTCCAAAAAGTTCAGTTTTCTAACCTACTCCAAATGCAGATATTCCTTCCCTCTCAATAAAAAAAGCCAAACCCAGGGACTGAAAGACTGGATTTGGACCCAACTTTATTTGGCATTGACTCCTGTAGATACACAGAACATTACTGCATGGCTGAAATTTGAGAAATAAACCCACTAATAAAATAAACTAATAACTTTTACTCCTCTTTGTCTTTCTCTGGGAATCAGGAATGGCTTAGCCTGTACAATAATTATACTGTAAGCACAGCAAAGAAAAAAAAAAGTTCTTGACTCCTGCCATTCCCAGCCCTTCCCACCGAAGGGGGAGAAAAAAACCCTTGGCAATAAATTAAAAACAGTTTTATTTACCTTGAACTACTCAGCCAAGAATGCACATTATTTAGGGACTGGAATAAAAAGCCATTCACTCTAGTTCAATTGGCCATTTAGTTCAATTTGTGTGTGTTACTGCAGGTAATTACTATGGTAATAATGTACTGTAATCTGTGCTGATTTGGAACTTGTCCTGTTTCTGTATTAATAATAAGTGCCATATATGTACTAATTACCAGTTTGTTACCATGGTTATTTGCGTAGATGCCGTGTTAATGATACCCTGGAAACATAAAGCAATCACATTTTTGAATTAAATCTTTGTGGCCTCTTTAGTGCTAAAAGCCCAATTCACATAAAATAATGATGAAGAAAATGAGCTCATCGGGGCTGCCTCGCCAGCCAGCTGATTAGCCGAGCTGCATAAATATATGGCTTTGCCATACTGAAAAATTAGAGCCTCCAAAACATTTTCCACGGTTGCTAAGTAACTCCCCAAAGATGACATCACTTACAGGAACACGCGCTGCCAGATCTGTCATGCACACGTATTTATAGAGCCCGGCCCCGCCAGAGGTGTCAGGGGCTGGCTGCCAGCCAGGGACAGGGGGCAAAAAATGGGCACATCCCTCCTTTCCCTCCTCAGACTCACCCACAGGCAGCCCTGGCTCCGTGCAGGCAATCCAGAGCTTTTATTTTTTGGGATTATTTAAAGCCAGGAGGGACCCGTGCGATCCCTGCTCGGCAATAATTTCACACTGCGAGGCCTGAGCTGGTTTGTGTCTTTTCTTTCTCTTCCAATTGAGCTGAGCAGCACATTTTGGGGGTGATTTGTTTGGGGAGTGGAATGGAAGGGACAGGCTACTGCTGCTTCCCAGGCTGAGGGAACACTCCTGTGTGTCACTGGCTGCTGGGCAGACACCTCGAGGTTTTCCATGGGGTGATGACCCATGCTGTTATCCCTACAGCCTCCCATCCCACTTTTCCTGCTATTCCCACACTGCAGGCACCTCTCTGGCCATGCTGGATGCACATCACAATTAAAAATAGTTCCTTGGCAACAAACCCATTCCCTTTTCCCCGAGCTTGGAGTAAACAATGGGTCCTTCCTACCCTGAAATTAATGGCAATTCCTTAAGCAGATGACACTGGGAAAAGGGCTGGGGAAGCTGCAGCAGGGACACTCTGTGACCCTGCAGACAGCCTGTGGGTCCCAGCCTGATCCCTGCTGCTCTGGGTGAAGCCTGGTGTGTCTGGAGCTGTTTCAGATCCTTTGGGAGCAGCAAGATCCAGAGCTGCAGGAAGGAGAGGGGTTTGGGCACCCTGGATCAGCTGCAGAATGGAGCTGGGGGTCTCCTCTCTCACTGGCAGGGTTTGTCCAGGAGAAAACAAGGAGGTGGAATGGAACATCCTGATGAGTGTTCTTGGGGGAAACCCCTGTCTTGGGAGGACAAACAGCCCCTGGAATCCTGGCCAAAAGCCCTGGGGAATCACAATATCCACTGGTGAAATGCCCTGCCCCTCAGCAGGTCAGGGATGAGGCATCCACTGGAGGGTGTCCCAAGCTTTCACCCATTAAGGAAGCCCTGGCCCGGGATTGTGGTTTTCCTCCCGTTATCCTCTGTTTTCCTCCCTCTGCTTTGGCCCGAGGCCATCCCAGCCTTTCCCTCCCTGCTCCTGCAGAGCCCAGTCCCACAGCGGATGCCATGTCACTTGAAAAGCTACTTAGTGCTCTTTATTATCTGGTCATTATTTTTCCACTGAAGCCTGAGATAAGCAAAGCATAAATCAAACCAGAACAGGAGCCACTTGGAGCAGGTAAAGCATGGAAAAGATTTTAATCAGCGATTCTGGGCAAGAGAAGCAAAAAGAGGGAGAGGAAGGGAGGAAAGGGGGAGGGAAGAGGGGGAGAGAAACAAAGAAAGGGAAAAAAACACCACTTGTTTGTGGGATGAAGACAAATGTTTCCAAAGCCACATTTTCCACATGACGCCCAGTAAAAGCTCTTGGTTTGATTATTAATCACAGGGCAGCCTCCATCCATCACTCCATCCCTCCAGAGCTGTTTGATGTGCCACCCTCCCCTTCCACAGCCCCCGCACTGGGCAGCTGTGACAGGGGACAGCAAAGCCTGGGAACTTCTTCCAGTAAAGAAAATGCCATCAAATGTGCAATTTTCCAAATAGATAGAGGAGGAAATAAATAAGAGAGCATCAGGGAAGCTGCTGCAGTGCCGGTTGGATCCCTCTGCCTCTCGAGACTTCTGGAGAGCTGCTGACACTGGGAGCGTCTTCTGAAATGGATGGACTTTGCCTCTTGCCTCATACATCTGTTTAATGACCTCTCCTCGCAGGCACTTGACACGTGATTTATGGGATATAAATTTTACCTCTTCACTGCTCCGGGTGTCGCAATCCCCGCGTTCCGCAAGGTGAGAGCACCTCGCCCCGCCGGGATGGCTCCCTCAGTTCCTGCTCCAGCAACTTTCTTCCTCAGGCCCTTCCTTTAAAAACCGAAAATAAAAATAATAATAATAAAAAAAACAACCCCAACCCCCCAAAAACCCAACACCTAACAGACCTTAAAAAAAGAAAAAAAAAAAAAAATTGTTTTTTCCTCTCTGAAAGAAAACTGCTGCTGACACAGCGTTCAAGGCTGGCGGTGCTTTTCAGAAAAAGCAAACAGCAGCATCCCGGCCGATTTCCTGCAAATAACAACAATAATAAATACGTATATAAATAAATAAGTCCTTAATTCTTTTACTGGCATCTGTAGCCTCTAATTCATAAATTCATCAGGACTTTCCCAGGATGTCAGTTTTGGCAAATGAGCCCTGAGTTGCCTCATGCTAATGGAGCGGTGGGCTGCCTGACCTCAGGAAATAGAGAGGCCAAACATGAAAAAACAGAGCCGGGTTCAAGGCTGGGGCTGTGAACCCCAGATTTGAGGGTGAGGTCGGCGAAGGGTCAGGGAAGCATTGTGTGCAGCGCGAGGGAGAAACGCTGGTTTCTATTTAAAGCCTTTCATGCGGCTGCCAGAGCGCTCTGGGCATTGTGTGCGGGAGCAGCCCGGCGATTGAGAAATGCGCCTTGGAGATGCTGACTGCAGGAATGGGGAAAAGATTGGAAACAGCCACGCTCACGTGTTGCCAAAGCCTCCCCTACCTTGGGAAGAAAGGGAGGGCGAGATCCGCCTGGCTCTTTTCAGCGGCTAACGCAGATGGATTTGCCTTGGCGTTTAAGGGTGATGGATGTGCCAGGTACTATTCATTAGGAATGATTTGTTGGGGCCAGCCTAGCTCGCCTGCCCATTAGGACGCATTTACTTCGCAGGTTAGTAATGATGGGTGCGCTTAATAGTTCCTAAGTATGGGAGGGCATTAAAAAGCCCTGCAAGAGAAGGTTATCAATATTTACAGCTTCAATTTGCTGGGGGAGGAAACCAGTGCGTGTGCCTGGAAGGGGTGTCTGCCCCAGTTCCTACTCCTAGAGGTGGGTATTGGTATGGAGAAGGCTGGAGCAAAGGGGAATAGCTCTGGATCCAGTTGTGTTGTGCCCCTAGTTCACCTGAGTGATGTGGCAGTGGTTGATTTTTGGCTCTCTCTGAGGGAAACTGAGGCCCAAACCCAAATTTGAGCACACAGACCCAATGATAGCCCCAGGTGGGTCAGAGCCCTGTTGGGTTTGCCTCTTCAGCATCACCATGGGCCACGATCAGAGGAGCAGGAGGTCATTGACTGAGGGATGATTATGGTTATTACATCCCTATTCCCTTCCCTTTCCCTCCCCCCAGCTTGGAGCAGGCTCAGCTCAGAGTGAGACCCTGCTAACAGCCCTCAGCCATTTAGCTAAGCCCCGATTTTTCATTAAAATAGCACATATGGCTATCAAGCATCACAAGGTCACGGGGCTGCATTGTCTCAGCTTAATATGATGCCATTAAGGCTGGACCATCACGTCTCCCATACAGCAGGTTCAGCAGCACAAGATCAAGCATTGGGCAAGACTGCAATTTCCTCCTGTCCTCCTGCTATGATCTTATCAAAGCCTGACTGATCTCCATGTACCAAATCGTGCTGGAGAGCATTAAATATCGAGAGAGGCTCCGTTTGCAGCAGCCCGTGGGGAGGGTGGGTCACACCCCGCTCCCTTTGTGTCACACCATCCCTCTCCTGCCTCAAGCAGCCAGGCTGAGAAATCTCTGTGAGTTCCTATTTTATCTTTACCATTGGTGGTGGGTTTTATTTTGAAGCCTGACCTCTAATCAAGCCCACATTGGTGTAATTTTGCTGCCCTCATAGCCACAGTGCTGGCCTGAAACCCTTGGCATGGTGGCCGTTCCTGCTCTCTGCCACCTTCAGCAGCCCTTTTATTTGTCTCTCAAATAATCAGACAATAATAATTCATTTCTTCCAGCTTTTATCTTCCTGTCTGAGCTACAAGTGCCTGCATGGAGCCCCTTTATTTCACCATGCAGAGTTCCTGGCCCAGCAGGGCCCTGCTCTCCGTGCT
Source organism: Setophaga petechia (assembly GCA_024362935.1). Taxonomy (NCBI): domain Eukaryota; kingdom Metazoa; phylum Chordata; class Aves; order Passeriformes; family Parulidae; genus Setophaga; species Setophaga petechia. Next base: position 7,467,786 of record JANCRA010000030.1, read on the forward strand.
TGACGAGATGCAGGAAGGCTGGAGAACAATTATGGAGCAGAAGCAGAGGTAGGAAAAGGCAAGATTGGGAACTGCCTGGTGGCTTTATTGAGCCAAAAGGAGGTGGCACTCACTGAGTCCCTGGCACTGGCACAGGTGTGTACGTGTGCCCAGCTGGGAGGTTTCTTGCTGAGATGAAAGCGTGTAAATAAAGGCAGGGTTGTGTGAGCCCTGCCAAGGAGGAAACATCTCGCAAGATCTGCACCAGAAGGGTTTGCAGAGCAAACACAAGGGTTGTTTCATCTCAGAGGATGCCAAGCCCCCCTGAGAGGGGGGAAGGACCCCATGACAGGGACATGGTGGCTTTTTGGTGAGCACACACGGCCGTGCTGGGTCAGTGAGGGTGGACAGGGACCAGAGGGTGGCAGTGGGAAGAGGCTTCCTTACAAAACAGACTCACCAACTCCCCAAAAATGGATAGAAATGCAAACTCCAAGCTCTTCTGCCACCATTTGAGCCAGAAGAGCTTAAAATATAATGAGCTAATTGAGCAATGGAGGCCATCTCCCCACAGCTATGTGTCAGCTCCCATTAAATCTGCTCCAGTACATTCACTGAGAGTACACAGACCCTCTCTGGAGGTATTGATCATTTATTTTCCAGGCCCTGTGCTGCCCCTTCCCTTGGGCAGGCAGGGATGGGGGCTGAGGGTGGCTTCCCCCACAGACAGCCCGTCAGCTGCAATTGTTTTCTAGTGAAAATAGATGTTCAGTATTGATCCCTCTCCCTTCGCGGAGTCCAGGGGCCTTCTCCTTAGTTACTCTAATAAAACACAACTAATTAAATTTGTGCCTTGCTTTTTCAATATTGCATTATCCTAATTACTAATTAAGGGGGACCACGTGTAAGGGGGAGGCATTATTCCCTGCAAAAGATCCCCCTAATGGCCTAAATGACATCTCGGGGAAGGAGGAAATCTTTCAGCAAAGGCCAAGACTGAGGCTTGGGAAAGGATCCCTGGGGGCAACTTAACGAGGAGAGGCTCTTTAACCCTTCAGCTGCTGCCCTGGAATTTGCTGAATCACGGGAAAACAGCAGTGCAAAGCTGTCCTGCACGTGGCAGGCAGGGAAAAGGGAAAATTGCGGTGGAATTGAAAGGAATGGGGGGATCTCTGTGTGGAAAACATGGCAGGGGAGAGTTGAGGGAGAGGGTTTTCAGGAGGAGTGTGTTGCCCACTCCCACATCGTGACCATGTTCAAAGGGGTCTTAGGATGAGGGGAGAGATGAGGATCTGACTCCATGTTTCAGAAGGCTGATTTATTATTTTATGATATATATTACATTAAAACTATATTAAAAGAATAGAAGAAAGGATTGCATCAGCAGGCTGGCTAAGAATAGAAAAAGAATGAATGATAACAAAGGCTTGTGGCTCGGACAGAGAGTCCAAGCCAGCTGACTGTGATTGGCCATTAATTAGAAACAGCCACATGAGACCAATCACAGATCCACTTGTTGCATTCCACAGATAATCAATGTTTACATTTTGTTTCTGAGGCCTCTCAGCTTCTCAGGAGGAAAAGTCCTAAGGAAAGGATTTTCCATAAAAGATGTCTGTGACACCACATGTCCTCCCACATGTCTTGGGCTCTCTGGCCAGTCTGGGGACATACCAGAGCTGGGCCTTGGCAGGGAGGAACGAGGCCCTTCAAGCCTGTACTCGACATCCTGCCCTCGTCAGGGCTGTGCCAGAAGGGCTTTGTTCTGTTCCAAGTGGAATTAAACACGCAGAATCACAGAGGGCAGTCTCTGGGGCACTGCTGGCAGCGGGGAAATCTCACTGCTCTGCACTTCAGGAGCTCCCAGGGGCTCCAGGTAATGCAGCACTGGGAATTGTGCTGAGCAGGGGACACTGTCACAGACATCTTTTATGAAAAATCCTTTCCTTAGGGTTTTTCCTCCTGAGAAGCTGAGAGGCCTCAGGAACAAAATGTGAACAATTATTATCTGCTGCTGTGGAATGCAACAGGTGCATCTGGGATTGGCCTCATAGAGTTGTTTCTAATTAATGGCCAATCACAGTCAGCTGGCTTGGACTCTCTGTCTGAACCACAAACCTTTGTTATCATTCTTTCTTTTTCTATTCTTAGCCAGCCTTCTGATGAAACCTTTTCTTCTACTCTTTTAGTATAGTTTTAATGTAATATATATCATAAAATAATAAATCAAGCCATCTGAAACATGGAGTCAGATCCTCATCTTTTCTCTCATCCAAGAACCCCTGTGAACATTGTCACAGGACACCAGATTAAAGCCAGGCTTAAACCAGACTGCTGGCAGAGCAGACTAAGCTGGTCTCTACACAAAGATCTTTGAATAAATCCCAAACTTCCTTTAACACTCCCCAGGGACTGAAGCCTGTGCTGGGCTCGCTGACCCCCTCCCAGCTGGAGTTCACCAATATTTTAATTTCATTTTCCACGTGAGTCGTGGCTGTTCTGGCTCTGTAAGTCCCCGGTTCATTTCTCACATGGCTCTTTTTAGAAACACACTTTTCCCCCCTTAAATACGTGGCTTGGAAGTCTGAGCTGAGATTTATGCTGAAAGGAATTGGGGAAGACTGGCAAATAGTTATTTGTGGGAGGAAAAAATAATATTTTGGGCATTGTAGAGAATTCCAGAATGCTGGGACTCAGGAAAAGCAGCACAGCCACAGATTTTGGCATTTACTGGAGCTCCCCAGGGCAGTAATGACCCTTCTTCACCTTTGGGATGAAGCTTTCAGGTCTCCACTGAGGAGGAGCCACCAGCATCTGCCATCTGGGGAAACTGAAGCATCAAAACGGGGACTGTCACAGGTTGAGCACCTTCCAAACCCTTCCATTTCCCTTCCCATGGTGGTTTGTGTGTTGCTTTATGCAGCACTGCTACAGACAGAAATTGGCCAAGGAATCATTAATGGAAATTTCAGAAGACTCCAAACAATATCAATGTCTACAATTTGGCATCCTGTTGGTTTGCATTCTGCCCACAAATGAAACTGATCACGGCTCTATTTTGGCTTATTTTATCTCTCTCTTCCTCAGAGTGATTGAAATCTTAATAATCAAGGATAATATCCACGCCAAAGTTTTAAGCAATAAACATATAAACAGAATGAAGAGAAGCAGAATGCTCACGTCTCTCAACAGTGCAAATGGTTCAGTTTTATTTTGCTGTAGCAGATGTTAAGTTTCCAATAATAAAATAAAATAAAAAATCTAAGGGAGACATTTAGCAAAGTATAGCTTTACACTCCAGAGTTATCACTCCAATTTCAACTGGGACCATAAAGTTTTATGAGCTATTAAATTGCCCTAAACCTCCTTTAACACACCAGCTCTAATGCTGGAGATTAACCATTTAGAAAAAGGAGGTTACCTTGGCTGGGATCGGGCGTTTTGCTGCACTCTGATTCAGTCAATAACACTTTGCTGTGGCAGAGCCATTTGCTGCCTGTGTGGTTGGTAATTAGCCCCCATGCCCTGCAGGTAATGCAGCTGCAGGAGCTGCCATCCCTCCCACAGCACCAGGAGCATCCACAGCCCTGGGATGGATGCTCAGAGAGCAGAGGGAGCAGCTCAGCTCCCTCAGCTGTTTTGCTTCTCCCCATCCCTTCACCCATTCTGTGGGATGCTCAGGGTTTCTTCTCCCTCCATTTCACAGAATTCCAGACTGGATTGGGAGGGAGAGGGTTTAAAACTCATCCAATCCCACCCCCTGCCATGGGCAGGGACACCTTCCACTGTCCCAGGGTGCTCCAAGCCCCATCCAAGCTGGCCTGGAACACTTCCAGGGATCCAGAGGCAGCCACAGCTGCTCTGGGCACCCTGTCAGGGCCTCAGCACCCTCACAGGGAAGAATTCCTTCCCAACATCCCATCTAACCCTGCCCTGCTTGTCAAAATCTCTCTCCAGGCTTCCTGTAAGCCCCTCTAGGTACAGGAAGGTGCTTCACGAAACCTTATCTTCTCCAGGCTGAACAATCTCCAGCTTCCTTTTCGTTTGGGTGGCAAATCCCTCTGCACGTGGCCTTTGCCTGTGTTTTATCACCTTGCAGAAGAGATCTTTGATTCTGGCTTCAATGCCCTGGATGCTGGAGCTGCCTGAGTGAAGCTCCCTGCCCCAGGAAAAGGTGAAGTGTCAGCTCCAGTGGCACTTGCAGAGCTCTCTGCAGAGAGGGGACTTGAAAACACTCCAGCCACATCCACAGAGTGCCACAGCACCTTCCAGAAGCCCAGGGTTGTTTGACTGATTTTTAAACAGACACAAACCCAGGAGCAGAGGTGGCCTGGATCCATGGGATGACCCTCAGCCTGTCCAAGGGGACCTGTGGGGCTCTGCCACCTGCAATGTGCCAACTTCACCCCCTCTGGGCACTAAACCTCTGGCCAGGTCATCATTTTGCCTGTAAGATAGTGCAGCTGCCTGGCCACATCTGGGAACATCTGTCCTGAGAGACCTGGGGCTGTCTCACGTTGATGGTTTGCAGGGATCTGGCGTTTCTCCTAAAATTTCTGCTCTAGCTCCTCTTCTGCCATAAGCTCTGGAAAGCCTCTCCTGCCTGGCTGGCCTGGAGCCCTGCTGAGGACTGGGGTGCAGGAGAGGGCCCTGACATGAAATCAGAGAGTCCCAGAAACCACAGAATGCTTCGGGTTGGAAGGAACCTTAAAGATCATCGAGTTCCAACACATTTCCACCTTTCCCTGGTGTTCCCTTGGACTTTTTGGGGGAAGCCAGCAGCAGGAGAGGTGGGAGCTGCTCCCCAGGAATGAACAGGGACCACAGAGGGTAGGGAAGAGAGAGGCTGGACCATCATGGCTTGGGGTTAATGTGCACAGGGCCAGGGGACGGAGAGGCGCTGGGAGAGGGCGGCTCCTTCCCGGGAGGAGTTTGGAAAGAAAGGGTAACCCCTGCTCTATTTTTGAAAGAAAAGTCTCAGAGGCCTTCTCCTGCATCCTGCAAAGGCCACTGCCAGGGATCTGCAGCAGCACGGGGGGGCTTGGCAGCCCTCAGGGGTGGGAAATGCCTCCTCCCAAAAGCCCGATTCCCATTTCCCCTGAGATAAGATCTGGTTTTTTCACCCTAAATTTTTTGAAGGCATTTCCTATTTGGAGCCTTTATGGATGGTTTTCCCTGGCTGAGGGCTGAGCAGTCACCTCCCCAAGCCAGGCAGGGTGGCTTCCCCACACCCACACTGTCCTTAAGAACCTTGGGGAGATGCTTCAAAGCCTCTTGGTACCTGTGAGAGGAACAAGCCAGGCCCCATCATCAGCCTCCTACACCACAGCACAGCCCACATCCCAGGTGGGGCTCTTCTGGAGAGCCTTTGCTCTCTTCCCAGCCATCTGCTGTGGTTAGAATCCTACCTGGGACTTAAATCCATGTACAAGTTGGTGCAACAGCCCAGCCTGTTCTGGGAGCAGGAGGAGGTTTTCCCACTTTGATCCTTCCTGGCACTTTGAGTACATGGCTCACCAGGTCTGTGCACACTGCAGCCTTTCTCTTCTTGATTAAAAAGATGCATTTTGCTGTCTGAAGCGCCTCAGAAATCAGCAGAAACTGCATTAAGAGCAGCAGAGTTTTCCCTTTGAGTTCTCTTTAACTGCATTATTGTGCCATGAAGTTAAACATTACATAGGAACATAAATGGGGTTGGACTCGATAATCCTAAAGGTCTGTTCCAACCTAAACGATTCTGTGATTCAATCCAGCAAGCCCCAGGCTTCAGAGAGGCTCTGACTAAGCCAATCTTCAGTGGTGCAGATGTGTCCCATGTCCTGTGTGACAGAAAAACAAGGTTTAACTGATGTAAGCTTGGAGAATAACAGGGCAGTCCATCTAAAATTAGCTGGAGGTTGAAACTTTTCAAGCCATTCCTTCTCCTGCAACTGGGGAAGAAATCCCTCAGCTGTAGCACCCTGCTCTGTGGATATTTCTGTTGAGCAACGTCTGAGGCTGAGTCACAGAGATTTCCTAACACCTCTTCCCTGCCTGCACTCCCCAGACAGCAAACACCAGCTCTGGGAGACACAAACCCACTGTTCTCACTCATCCCAGCTGGGGCTGGCCAGCCTGGAGCCACGTGGAGATCCAGTGGTTCCCTTCCTGAGGGCTGAGAGCTCCTCTCTGCCATTTTAATGGGATATGGGCACCCTATGGGATGAGGGACACCCTAAAAATTCTGTGTACCTAATAGTGCTTGAGCTCTCTGTTTTCTTCTTCCCAAGCCCCCTCTGTTGTGTTGAGGCAGCCCTGGTAGTGCAGCTCCATTCTTCAGTGGTTCCTACAAGAGGAATTTCCTGGGAAGCAGATCCCAGCTGGAGCAGGGAATGGCCTCATGTGGCAGCCACAATGTCCCAGCTTGCTCTGCTGGGGTGTCCCCACACGTGTATTGTCCCCACTCTTGGTCAGAGGGAGCAGCAGACCCAACACCCCACCAGGTACTTTGTTATGAAGCCCTCATGGTTAAATTAATGGCAGGAAATGCAAGGCACTGTCCAAACCAGAGGCTGGGCAGCATTTCCAGCCCATTCATCTGCCTCCTGCAGCTCCTCTGCTCTGCTCCTGCTGTATGTGGATGGAGAATGCAAATAGCATGGTGAGAGATGTGACCTTTTGGCTGAATGTCACCAAGTCCTGCAGCACTGGGAGTGTTTGCACTCAGCAGTTAGCTTTAGCCTCTCCAGTTATTTATACAGATCCCTAAAACTCCATGGGAGTGACTCAAAGATGGCTTTGACCTTGGTTGTGCTGGTGGTTGGATGGGCTGCAGCCCTTAAATGTTGTGTTTCTACCAGCAGTGTTGGCCTCTCAATTTAGCAACCCCTAACATGGACCTGGGTCTGCCCCTGCCATGAAAATGCCATTGTGGAAGGGTTGGGAGAACCAGCCACAGGCTGGAATGGAGCCCTCCAAACCCCTGGGTGATGTTTGGTGTTGGAAACCTAAGAGATTGAAAACCCTGAGATTGAAATTCTTGAGGGATGTTTTAATTAATTGTGGAATTACAGAGTCACAGAATGGTTTAGGTTGGGAGGTACCTTAAAGTTTATCCAGTTCCACCTTCCACTATCCCAGGGTGCTCCAAGCTGGCCTTGAACACTCCCAGGATGCAGCAGCCACAGCTTCTCTGGGCACCCTGTGCCAGGGCCTGCCCACCCTCACAGGGAACAATTCCTTCCAATATCCCATCTAACCCCACTTCCTTTCAATTCAAAGGCATTGTTTTCCAGTTTAGAGCCATTAATTGATGAATCAACTTCCAAGGCAGCCCACAGCATCCCTGTGAGTGTGTGAGGAACTGGGAATGACCACACCATGTGCTGCCAGGGTTCCTCCAGAGTGCAAACATTGCAAACCAAGCCCAAAATGGAGCTTTGATGGTGCTGCAGAAAACCCTGTGCACACTGCAGGAACCTCAGTGCTCCCTCAGCCCTCACCTCCCTGGGAGGGGATTCCCAGGCTGAGTTGGTCATAAACTTTCTCCTGTATGGATTTCATGCTGTTTGAGGAAAAATCTGCTGTCTGGAGCTCCCTCCTGCCTGGCTGCTGGGCTGCCTCTCTCCAATACCAACGTGTGGCTTTTTCTGCTCCTCTGCTCTGGCTGGAGCTCTGCTGAGCCTCATCCCAGCAGACAGGCTGGCACTGGCTGCCTCCAGACCATGTCCAAATCCATCTCTGCTGCTCTGCAACAGCTGAGCCACGAGCACAGAGACTCCCAGCCCTGGGAGGGGGTCTGGGCTGAGCTTTGGAAGGGCAGGGATGGAGCAGGGAGGGGTCTGAGAGGGGCTCCAGCAGCTCAGCCATCCCGGGTGTCTCTGTCCATGCTGTCAGGCTCCATCCTGCCACTGTCACTTTGACATCCAAACCCTTTCCTCCTCCTTTTCATCCCTTATTTTACATGCCACAGCCATCCTGTCGCCTGCCTCTCAGCGATGTTGCTCAGAAAAATTAGGGCAACTGCTGCACTGGGTTTTTATTAGTATTGCCAAACTCTTTCAGCATTTTTAGAAAGGGCTTGAAAAGGAGCCAAGTCGTTTCTCCTTCTCCCGTTTCTTTTCCTCCACCTCCTCCCTCACCACCACCCCCCTCCCCTCCTCTGTCTGCGGATGCTTTGGGATGAATTAATTCAGACGTGCGGTTTTGAATGTTTTTGGCTCCTGGTTATCGAGCCATTCAGCAGTTCTGGGAGCCTCCCCCATGGGCTGTTATTGAAGCAGACAGAGAGGGGCGGAGGAGATGGCAGCGCCCTGATTTGTTGGCTCTGTTCGTTCTGCTCCTGCGAGCTGTCCATGGGCTCAGGTTTCCCCATCCCGCCTGACACATCCAGCACGCTCCTCCCGGAGCCAAACCCTGCTGGGCATCACTGCCAGTGACACCTCGGAGGAAGGTGTCCCATGCTGGGAAGGTTGGGATGAGGTGGGTCTTTAAGGGTCCATCCAGCCTAAAGCATTCCGTGAGCTCAGAAACAAAAATGGAAAAGTGGAAGCAAAAATGGAAATGTGTAAACAAAAATGAGATGTTTGTTGAGCTGTCCATGGGCTCAGGTTTCCCCATCCTGGCTGACAAATCCAGAATGCTCCTCCAGGAGCCAAACCCCGCTCAGCACCTCTGCTGCTGCCACCTTGGAGTGCCTGCTCCAGAGGAAGGTATCCCATGATGGGAAGGTTGAGATGAGATGGGCCTTTAAGGTCCCATCCAGCCCAAAGCATTCTGTGAGCTGAGAAACAAAAATGGAAAAGTGGAAACAGAAATGGAAATGTGTAAACAAAAATGAGATGTTTGCCCAGCCGTCCATGGGCTCAGGTTTCCCCATCCTGGCTGACAAATCCAGAACTCTCCTCCAGGAGCCAAACCCCACTCAGCACCTCTGCTGCTGCCACCTTGGAGTGCCTGCTCCAGAGGAAGGTATCCCATGATGGGAAGTTTGGGATGAGATGGGTGTTTAAGGTCCCATCCAGCCCAAAGCATTCTGTGAGTTCAGAAACAAAAATGGAAAAGTGGAAGCAAAAATGGAAAAGTGGAAACAAAAATGAGATGTTTGTCCCTGTTTTGCCTTCACCTGCCCCACTCCCCTGTCCCCAAGCCAGGCTCTGGTACCACTGTCAAGTGTCCCCAAAAGGTATTTTTAGCCCCAAGGGGAGGCAGAGCTAACTCAGCAGTAATGAGCATGTGGAGGACATCTTCTGTCTGATCCTTGGGCTGGATTTGATTTCTCCTCCTTGTGCCCCCAAAACCCAGGTCCAAGGGCAGCCCTGCTGCTCCCCTGCCCCACAGTGACCCCCATGCCAGGGCAGGGTTGGTGGGCACTGAGCCATGGGCACAGCCCAGCTCACCTCTGCTAAAGGATGGATGAGCTCTGGATCTCCTGGAGCCTCCCAGAATACAGAAAGAAGCAGAAATAACCACAAAATCCTCCTGAAAAGCACTTCCTACCCGTGCCACTCTGGAGGGGAGCACTGAGACTCTTTAATCACAGGGAGGATGGTTAGAATTCATTCTTTTCTCAGCTTTCTAGTAAAATTTTAAAAACCCACCTGAAAATCTCATTATTCCCTGTCAAGGCTTTCTTTGAGTATTCTTCTGCTCTGATTTCATACTGGGCTAATACCTAAGAAAAATATTATCTCTCTGCTTGGCTTCCTGCCACCCCAGCCGTGTTTGGTTTGAACTGGTGGACAAACCCACTCCAATTTATTTATGTAGCTGCTCAAGCCACCCCTCCAGAACTCCCCTTGCTCTGAACTCGAGGCCCAAGTACAGTAGGGCCCACTGGAAATCCCTGGAAATGGCTTTAAAGCATCCCCATGTGCAAGGCATGGCTCTGCACCAGGCAGAGCTCTCATCCTGGAGCTCTGCTCAGGCATCTGTGCTTTAAACAACAGGGGGAAAAGTGCAAAACCCTGATTTATGCCATTCACAGGGTGGCATTGGGAATATTCACATTCATTGGGAATTGCTCGGAAGTCTTTGGGTGCAGAAATTCCTGTTTTTCACCTGTTTTATCAGCTTTACTCAGAAGGTACCAGGTTGAAATGCCAGAGGTGCAAACACAGACATCGAGGGGCTGCAGTGGGTTTTGGAGCCTTTGCTTTTGTGGAATCACAGAACAGTTTGGGTGGGAAAGGACCTCAAAGCTCATCTCATTTCCACTATCCCAGGGTGTTCCAAGCTGCATCCAAGCTGGCCTTGGACACTTCCAGGCATCCAGGGGCAGCCACAGCTGCTCTGGGCAGCCTGTGCAGGGCCTCCCCACCCTCACAGGGAAGAATTCCTTCCCTATATTCCATCCATCCCTGCTCTCTGGCAGTTTGAAGCCATTCCCCCTTGTCCTGTCACTCCAGGCTCTTGTCCAAAGTCCCCCTTTAGCTCTCTTGGAGCCCTTTTAAGCACTGGAAGGTGCTCTGAAGTGTCCCCAGGGCCTTCTCTTCTCCAGGCTGTTTTAGCAATATAAGCTCAGAGGCAGAGAGGTTTTGAAGACCCAACTCCCACTTTTATAGCTAAAAATCCTCCTGAAATTTGCCACCAGAGCCCTCCTGGGCTGGTGCTGGGGCTGGCTGGGAGCTGACAGCACCAACAAACCCTGCAAGGAATTTTTTCCATTTATCTCTTTGGGAAAGGGTTAACACCCCTAAAATAGAGACTTTTGACCTCTGTCTATGCTGGTTGGACTTGAAGACCTTAGAGATCTTTTCTACCTTTATGGGTTCTATGATTCTGAAGCACGCCCAGTGTGAGTGTGAGCTCTTGTCCCCATCACTGTCCCCAAAGCACACAGGGAGTGCTCACCCCTGTACCTGCAGCTGGAATCACTCCAGGCCATGGGTAAGGGATCAGCATTACTCTATTTTGGGCTTTTTTTTGGCCAAGGTTTCTGCCTGCACTGTCCACAGCTGAGCTGAGTCTGGCAGTGCCACAGTCATTCCTGGCAGAGCTCTGGCTGCTGTCCCAGGACAAGATGAGAAAGTTGACCCCAGGTAACCAAGGCTGTGGATTTACAGCAGCTGCTCCCTGCCCCTGGCTTGAGCACACATTTACCCCATGGAGGATGCCAAGAGCTCCCTGATCCATCCTGTGGGGATGGGGATGAGCTGCCAGCAGGGAGGAGCAGGGACACAGACAGTGCTGAGCAAATCTCCCAACCCCACAGCTCAGGCAGGGCTTGCACAGGGAATTATCATGAAATGCTGCACAGAGAGCTCTGCTGGCAAATTCCCTCGGCTGTCAGGGCTGCAGTAGCTGGGCTGGAGGATGCTTTAATGCACTCATCTCATACAGAGCACTTGATGCCTCTTCTCCATTCGAGAGGGGAAGAATGGAGAGGAATGTGGGAGGGCAGCAGAGTGGTGCTGCCGCATTGAGTGTCTGAGGTGGGCAGCAGGCACTCTGCGAGCAGCCTTCCTCCAGCTGGGCTCCTCTTTTGCAATTCCAGTGTCTTGTTTGTCAGTAATTTATATCGACAGAGTCTTTCAAAACACTTTAGGCTTGTTTACAACATCGAGCAAGAACATTTTGTCTCATGTCCTTTCCATTCTTGAAGACAATCCTCTCGTCCATCCATCGCCCCGCTCCTCTGTGCTGCTCCAGAAGCTGCTCCCCGGCTCTCTGCAAACCTGATGGGCTGGAAAAGAACCTTCATATCTACTTGATGGAATGCTCTTTCCTGTCTAATTGCTAATTAGGTTTTCCAATCAGGGGTAAAGCACTTTTTCCATGGCACAAACCTCCCCGTTCACTCTCGTGTGTTGTAGTTGCACATGGAGTTGGTTGTGAAGTGCTGGGAGCCAACGTGACACAAACCTGCAATGAGAAATGGGCACTTCTGGGACCTGCTCCAGCATCCAATGCCTTCATCTGAGCTGGAAGTACAGGACACCTCCTACCATGTTGGCTCTGCTGTTTTCTCTTCAATCACAGGAGCAACTCCATCCCTCTCCTCTCCATCCCTCCTGCTTTCTGCAGCTTTTTGCAATGGTGTGGCTCATCTGGATGTCTGGTTGTCCATTTTCCCCTGCACATCATCCTAAAACCATTGGGAAGACAATTCTTTTGATGTTCACCCACAGGCCATGACCAGTTTAAAACCTTTTTAAAGTCTCCTTCAGCCTTGCAGGCAGAGGTTTTTAAAACACTTGAGGGAAATGAACTAAAAGATTTGAACTCTCCAGGCAGACAAATCCCCTCTGCAAAAGCAGCTGCTCCTGGAGCTGGCAAGGCAAGAGCTGGCCAAGCCTGGCAGCCCTGCCCCTGCCAGCTTTAATGCAGCCAGATTGGGGGGAGAGCAGGGAACAGCACGATCCTGGGAGCAGAGGGACCATTGGATTGTCTGGCAATCCTTGTGCAGGGTGTGCTCAGCCCACACTGCTCTGCTCCCTCTGCCTGTGCCCTGTTCCAGCCAGAATAAAGCCTGGACACGTTTGACTACCCAAGCCACAATAATCCCCTCTTTTTGCACTTACCTAAGGAGGCCACAGTGCCCAATTATTTTAGAGTCTGCTGTTTAACGTGCTCTCAGCCTTGATTAAGACTTTTCATCTTCCAGGCAGAGATCAAAGTGAAACCTTGAGTTTTGCAGTGCTGCACCATGGGCTGGGGCTGGTCTTGCTGCTTCCTTGTGATTATGGAGCTGTCTGGATGGCAGAGCAGCAGGGAGGGAGTGCCATGTCCCAGTGGGCAGAGGAGCAGGATTAAAGACATTTCATCAGCCTCCATCCTCCTTTTTTCTGTCCTTCCCACCTCCTTCCTTCCTACCCCGCTCTGCCTGGATGGATGAGCAGGCCCACTAATCCTGTTAACATTGAGCAGCATTTCCAGGAGGGGATACATTTATTGAGCTCAGGAATAAAGCACTGAACAGTGCTTTGGCTTTCTAATCCTGGCCTTTGGCATGGCTTTTAGCTACTTGGTGCAATCAGGAGCCTTATACCAAAATCAGTAAAGAAATGGAGGTCTTGGCAAGGGAGAGTTGTGGCCTTGGTCTGGTCTTCCCCATCCATGAAGGTCCCATGCTCCTCCCTAGAGCAATCACAGCAGCATTCTCCCAAATATATCCCTTACAGAGAGGGACTCACCTGGAGGGACAGCTCAGAACCATTTCCAAGATTATTTACGGCTGTGTCCCCATTAATTTCTCTGCAGGGCTAATCAGCCATAACACTGCTGGGAGACTGATTTAAATACAATAAGAGGAGGGGAAACGGGGTGTGAGGCTCCAGGAGGCTCCCCCACACACAGCATCTGGCTGATGAGAGAGCCTGTCAGGAGCTGCCTGCGTGCTGGATGCTCCCTGCCACGATAACTGCTCCGAGTGGATGAGCTCTCTGTCAACAACTCAATAATCCTCACTGCAGTGTCAGCCAACACTCCTGCAACCAAGGGCTGATAACGAGGGGGTTAGAGCAGGAAAATGGGCTGTTTTGTCAGCACAACGCTCTTGTCATCAAAAAGATTCTGCAAAAGCCTGCTGGCTCCTTTGGAGCTCGCCACAATGACTTTCCAGCCCCGTTTGTCCCACGGTCTTTTTGTAGAAGCAGCAGCAGTGACAGGAGCCCCTGCAGGAAGCAGATGTGGATGAGCCTCCTCCAAACTCAAGGAATTTGCCTGGTTTTCATCCAGAAGCTTTTCTATCTCTTCCCCTGTTTTTTAAACTCTTGCTCTTGCGTGTGTACAACTTCAAATTCTTCCTTGTGAGCTCAGGAATTCTGCTGCAGTGAGGAGTCCTGCAGCTGAGTGGAGGAGCCTCCTCTCTTGCCCTCAGAATTAGTGGGAGGACCAGCAGTGAGGATCCAGGATTTGGGATATGTCCCCCAGAGCAGCTCCCAGCTCTGCCTCTGGATGGGTTCATGCAAATTTGCCTGGTTTTCTTCCAGAAGCTTTTCTACCTCTCCCCCTGTTTTTTAAACTCTTGCTTTTGCATGTGTACAGCTTCAAACAATTCTTTGAGAGCTCAGTTCAGGCAGGAATTCTGCTGCAGTGAGGAGTCCTGCAGCAGAGTGGAGAATCCTGTCTTGTCCTCAGAACTGGTGGGAGTACTGGCAGTACTTGGGAAAGGGTTAACACCCTTAAAAATAGAGACTTTTGGTCTCTATCTGGACCTGAAGATCTCAGAGACCTTTCCCACCTTTATGGATCCTATGATTCTGAAGGACGCCCAGTGTGGGTGAGAACCCTTGTCCCCATCACTGTCCCCAAAGCCCACAAGGAGTGTTCACCCTTGTACCTGCAGCAGAACAGTTTGGGTGGATCCAGGATATGGGCATGCACCCCAGAGCAGCTCCCAGCTCCACCTCTGGATGGGCTGATGCAAACCTGGATACCCCTGGAGTGGAAGGGGTGGAGGAGGCTGCTGTCCTTCACAATGCCCAGTTCTCCACCCTGGCCTTGTCCCATGATGATGTCCCCCCATGATGGTCCCATCACCCAGCTCACGTGCCACAGCTGGATGAGGTGACCAAGCCCAAGCCCGGGTCTGGGGCTTGGCAGGACACCAGCCCACCCTCATTGCACAACAGGAGCCATCCCAGGGGATCCTTCTGGGGAAGGAGAAGGCATTAATGCTTGGGGAGCAAATTCCTCTGGCTGCTTGAGGCTGGGACTCAGCACGCTGGAATTCCAGAGCGATAACACGGCACGAGAATGTTTAGAGAGGCTGCGGATGCAAACAGCAACCCCAGGCTGCAGCCCAAAACTCACAGCTTTGAGCTGCTGTTGCAACAGGGAGTGGAAGGACAGACTCCTGGGGCTGATCCCCTGGTCAGGAAGGAGCTGCTGCCCACTCCATGGTGTTCCCTGTGCTTTGCAGGAGCCCAGGATCTGGCCCAATGCGTGCAAAATCAACCCCTCATTAACAGTGCCTGCAATCCCTCACTGCAGGGGGAAATGGAAGCAGAAGCCAAATTGCCACCTGGAGGAAATTTTTTTTTTTTACTTACAATTGAATTACAATTGGCTGGAGACAGTGGGAGCTTTTCCTTCCTATTAGCTGGGTATGGAAGCACTGGGAGTGCTGCTGCACTGGTCCCAAACCTTGGTCCAGCACAACTCCCTGCATGGAGCATCTCCTTCAAACTTCAGCATCCTCCAGCTGCAGGAGCCACCCTTGCCTTTCATGTCATCATAGAACATGAATAAATATAAAATTGAAACATCTCTTAAAGTAAAATGCAATTTCAAGCTCTTATTTTATATGTAGGAAAACACTCCAGATTTAACTTGGATTTTTTTCCCCCACTATTGCAAAGGAATTCAGAATATTTTCCCAACTCATATTTTAACATTTGGAGATCTCGAAGAATTTTCCCTAGAGTACATGAAAATGTTCAAAGTGGCATCAACATGGCCTTCCAGGGAACTCCAGCCCCTCAGGCATGGATTCATAATAAATAATAAAATGATTTGGGCTGGAAGGGACCTAAAAGATCATCTTATTCTAATCCCCATGGACCCCCTGATCATGAAACTTGCCCTGGGTCTCTTACAGCTTTGTTCAAGCAGTGATGCATTTTGGATCAGAGCTAATTAGCTGAAAACCAGCCTGATTGTGTGTGTATATGATGCAATTCCATTTCTGACTGCAGAGAGATACATTCTGTCACTTTTTGCTGGGAAGTTTTTGAGGTGTTTAAGACAGAAAACATTTGTGGGCAGATTTTGAAATGTACGCCCACAAAACCCAAACTCTGTGAAACTTTCTATTTGTGGGGAGCACACTGATGTTAATTCTTTTTTGCTTGTGTAAATTCTTGGTTTTATGGAGAACAGTCCTGGGATATTGATTTGAAACAGAATTATATATATATATATATATGACTCTACAACTCCCATCTTGTTTGGTAAATTCCTCATAAATCCATACCCACATGCTGCTAGAGCAGCATGGAAAACCAAAGTCACTTTTGCCTGGCTCAGAAAGAGAAACCTTGAGAGCTGCCAACATCTGCTTTCATCTTGGAAGGGCTGAGGAGAGTGGGGAAAGGGCTGGGAGGATGAGGATGTGATGTGGGAACAATCACAGCCATGGATCCTTGTGTAAAAACATGATCAGCTCTCAAAATAATTTAAGGTTATCCTCAGTGAGACTGAGTCATCCTCCCAGGGTAATACCCATGATCAGCCCATGGATCAGGGCTGTCAGAGCAGGCAGTGACAAGAAATGGCACCAGCAGGATTTTAGAAGCTCCTGCTCCATTTCCTAGGACAAATGGGTGAAGGATGGCAGCAATAAGAAGCGAACAATCCCAATTTCCTGATTTAATCTGGCCTCACCACGGACACACCCCAGTCTGTGGCACAGCAGGGTTTCTCAACGTGGTGGTTTCTGCACCAAGCCCATGCCCTGCTTTTTTCCCTTTCATCCCCTTTTTTCCCTCCCTCCCCATCACAATGTCTTGCCTGGCTGATTTCGTGCTCAGCAGCAGCAGCACTGCTGGTTTAAATGCTGGCAGCTGGCAACATTTTCCCTTGGAGCCAAAAAACAAAGTGTCTACTCTCCCAAGCCAGCCTGGGAAGGTTGGCTTTGCTGGTCCAAGCACAAATATTTCTGGCAGGGCAAGCTCGCTGCAAGTTTGGAGCTGATCTCACTCGTTTCCTCAGCGCTCAGGAAATGCAAAGGGATTTGCAGTGAATTCTCCACAGCCTCATTTTTAAGGTGAGGATTGTTCAAGCAGAAGGGAACGCGAGTTCTCAAAAGCTCTGCAAAATCACGAGGAGCTTCTGATGTCACAGTGGCACCAGGAGCTGTTCCATCATTGTCAGGGATGAGCCTCTGAGATAAAAGGGGTGGCACTGGTGGGCACTGTCCCTTTTTACATGGCTTCAATTTTTGTGGAAGTTTGGAGTCATTCATTTCCCTTTAATGGAAAACAAGATGTTTTGGAAAAGACAAGCTGGGCATAAAACGCTCCAAGTCTTTATCCAGGTGAAGTAACCTCATCTTCATATCTCATTTTTGGAAAAGGTGTAGGGATTGAGGGATATCCTAGGAGCTGAATGCTTAACTCAATTAGACTCCACTGGAAAACCTGATTTAACCCCACACCTCACTTCAGATGTGTCCTTTGGCCTCACAGGAGCCAACAGGACTTGTGGACATTGCTTAAACTTTAACTGATTGCTGCATGTGTGGCCAAATCAAAATCCAGACATTCAGCTGCAGTTTTTGGGCCAAACAGAGCCCAAGCCTTGCTTTCAACATCTGCCTTTGCACCAGCACTGGGGAGTTTGTAGAATTCCATGCACTTTGCAAAGACTTTAAGCATTGACGTGAAGTTCTTGTGGGAGGGAAAAATGAGCTGCAAAAGCTCACCTGGAATGGCCTTGGCAGAGAAGGAGATTCAGTAGGTTTCAGAATGGTTCTTGGCATTGCTGGGGTGGGGTTTTGTGTCCCAATATTTCTTAGCTCTTCATGACCACTTAGGTCGACCCCTGCATTTTGGGTTGTAGGTCTGAACATTGAATTGGAGAGGCCACAAATCTCTTGGGAACCAGTGGCAGATCTGATGCCATGAGCAAAAGCTGATCCCATTTCTGGGCAGTGGGTTATTAACAGCAAGCAGAATCTCAATCCACTGCTTTAGTCCTGAGGTCATGCCAGTCTCAGGTAGAGCAAGTGGGAAGGGGACTTGGGATGGTGTTTCACAGGTGTGGGTGGCTGAAGGACCAGAATTTGGGAACTGATGCTGAAACAGGCGGGCGTGTTCTGGAAATTGCCTGCTCTGGATTCCCATGAGGAGATGCCACACTTTGGAGCTGTTCCTGCAGGCTGGCACTGAGCTGAGCCAGCCCTGGATGTGGCTGTGCTTGTGCTCCTGCTCTGTGCAGGCAGGTGGAGGTGGAAATCTCTGGCACAGCAGGAGATGGAGGTGGCAGGGTCAAGAAGGGCCTCAACACAGACTCTCTGTGAGTGTGGGGGACACAGTCCTGCACCAAACCGACCTGCAAAGGCACAGAAAACAGGAATAGAAACCATCCTGTGACTCAGGATGTGTCTGTGGGCTAAAGCTGCCAAGCTGCAGTGCCTGGGCTCAATCTCTGGGTCTGTGCTGCTGCATTTAGAGGAGAAAAAGCCTTTGACAGCAGCAGGTGGGAGATGTTTCTCCATTCAGCACCGTTTGTTGTGATGCTCCTGTATGGTCTCCCTGTGGGAGCTCTGTCTTGGTATTATGGCCATAAACATAATGTAGGATAACACTAATGAGGGCTTTCATGGCATATCCGTGGCTGTCCAAATCCGTGTGCCAGATCTCCTCATTTCCTCAAGGATCCTGAGGCATTTTGTGCTCATCTTCAGCCT